>OZ023288.1:20704734-21927234 GCA_964007245.1 Hypomecis atomaria
TGTCAAGGTTTTGGGTTTAATACCTATGACTCTGTATATTCTTTCAATTAGATCCCACTTTTCAAGGCTAATCCATCTGTTCCATACATCTGTCTACACTTATTATGAACAATGGCACGACATCAGGGATCAGCGCGTGAACTTGACACTAATGCTGAGATCACGTTTGACACTTTTTCACCTGTCACTGTCATGTCAAGACAGTACTTAAATGACAAAACACTGTTGTGTACGTGCTATATTTTAAAAGACATTTATGATTATATTTATGTGCTACTCAAATATACTTGCACAAGTGTAGTAATATAAATAACGAAGCGTATGTTTCATATTTATTATTACAACAAAGTGGACAGATTAGATGACAATTTCAAATTTCTAGAATAAATCTAGGTATGTGGATCTCCTCAGGCTGATATGATGTTTATTTTAAAACTAAATAAAATAAAGGAACACGTAGCACTATCCTTGGGGTAGTAGTCCATCCACATAGATTCTAATTAATACAAAAAACACATTTAAGACATTACTCCTCTTCTTAGGCAGTTGCTATAGGATGATTGCAACTTCTGCCAATTCATTCGAAGCTATTTGATATATTACCTAATACATAACGGATTTAATTCTAAAAATACAACTAAGCTCCAAAATCCGAATGAAACGTTTAAACTCACCTCTCAAGACCACAAACTTATCAGCATGCCAATACCGTATGCAAAGTATTCAAGCAAGTGTTCGAATACTTCGAATGATTGATTCAGTACATGTCTGCAGTGGATTGACTGTCAGTATATAAGCTTTAGTGGTTTGTCACACTTGGCATTAACTACAAGAGTAGTATCAGACATTTTTGCGCTAGAATACAATCTTTGTACCTTTCTTTATTCAAAAACAAAGTATTGTGCACCATAAAAAATATACCATTCATTTCAATCATTGATACCAAAGAATTAATTTCTTAAAATGGTTTTATTGTCAATTTGTTCGAAGTAAATAATTCTTTATTACTCGATAGTCGACACATTTGCTCTGTACTGAGATGAGGTTTGAGTATTACGTGCCATGCACAAAAAAAGTAAAAGAAAACAGTTACATTCATCACGTAACTACCTAAGAAAACTTATATCACGCGATTAATTTTGATTTAGACTGCTCCAATTTTGTCAGCAGGCATGATTACATACGAGGCTGTGATTCATCTTTGGCCCAATTATTTTATTGAAATTGATAAAAATATTCAAGTAAACAATTAAAACTTAATTTGAGCGATACCATTTTTACGTAGAAAACAAATCTAACTCACGAAAAATTAACAACGGATTGCGCTCCGGGAGTGCCGGCAGAAGTGAAAACTTCCACCTTCGTCTTACGAATTTTCGATCAGGTCACGTGTCCTGACGCGAGTTTAACATTTTTACCCATCCCAAAAAGTGCACAACGCTTTCACTTTAAAAATAATTAGAAACAGAGTACTGTACCACGTAGTTCCACGGTGGGTCGTGTTGAAACTCTACATTGTCTCTCAAATGCCAGCTTAGTGCTGTCTTGTAAATAGCGATTTATATTTAGTTGACAGGCACAATTTGGCACTCGGGCCGTTTGTTTCGAGTGAAAACGATTTCGGAATCTGAAGACGACTGACGCTGCATGGTAGGCACCTAATTGACTGACAACGAGTCTCAGAACAAAAACAAGTAGAATCCTAACGAGTAATTTCAGCTTAGTGCCCTTCTTACCACAAAAATGTATAGAATCTTTAAATTTACAACATGAAATCATTGATCTAATTCTTGCTGGTTGAAATATCAAAAATGATTGTGATAAAAAAAAACATAAACAAATAAATAGGTTTATTAGTAACTTACTTTTAAAATTAGCACCGTGTTACAATAAAACTTCGATCATGATTAAAATTAGGTTGCCTTGGTTGTTAGAAGCCTAAAGATGTCGAGACTTATATTAAGTACCTATAACTTATTTTATTACTAGTTTTTACCCGCGGCTTCACCCGCGCAATATTTTATGTTTTTGTGGTACCGGGTAAGATTTTTTTTTTTTGGATAAATAGTAGCCTATGTCACTTCCCGTCCTTCAAATTATTTCCATGCCAAAATTTAAGTCAATCCATTGACTAGATTTTTTCGTGAAAAGGGAACAAACCAACATCGGATTTAAAACAACTATAAGCAGATTTAAATTAATTTTAGAACAAATATTAAAGGTATCGTGTAAGCGCTCGGTATACGTGTACCTACTTATCTTGAGACTCTGAAACTGTCACTTTAACACGTCGAATGAAACTTTGCCGCGACAAACTTGCAACAGTCATGTCGACAAAGCTCATGCAAGTTGCAAGCGTGGGGCTGGCGTGCCATTATTATAACGACATAATACGTGTTCGGCTCCGGCGTGACAGATATCTCGCTGCACGCTGCCTAATGACACGTCGCTGTTGCGGCCGGTTAGAGATGACTAGAGCAAGGAGACAAAGTTATCGATATAACACAAAATATGTCAAGCACGTAATATATAAGCTTTGTCTACAGAAGTGTCTTCTTTATAAGTATGGGAATAATTAAATTCCAGAACAATAAACATAGATTAAGTTGAAGATCTCTAAATACAGTATCGTAAAAATACAAGTGAAGTTACTTGTAATGGTTTAAATATCTTGAAACTCCGTACCTCTCAATTTAACAAGTTAAGAGTAATTTAAACGAGATAAATTTTGAAAAAAAAAAATGTTGTTTGTCAAGTTCATTGCAGGCGTGGGGCTGGCGTTTCACTATTATAACGACATAATACGTGTTTGACTCCGGCGTGACAGATATCTCACTGCATGCCGCCTAATGACACGTCGTTTCGGCCGGTTAGTGATGGCCAAAAACAAGGAAGTGTTATCAATACTACATAAATAATCAGACACTAGTTTTTTTCTAGGACAGGATCTTAGTATTTAAAACTATATAAAGTTTACTAAAACACGAAAAAAATATGGATGTATAAAATCAATAAAGTACTTTATGCAAAAATATCTTAAGACTTTGAAATTTAACTTTAAACACGGTACATGAAACTTTACATGAGAAACCAACTAGCATTTTTGTGTTAGTGTTAGATTTAATAATTTTCATGTAATATATTATGTAAGTAACGTAAATATTTAAGCACAAAGTGTTGCCTAGACAAACCAATCTTAGGTTTAAAAACAAAAAAATAAGTTGTAATATCTCTGTGTATAAAAAACTTACTTGCAACTGAACAATCATGTCGACAAAGCTCATGCAAGTTCCAACCGTGGGACTGGCGTGCCATTATTATTACAACGATAATAATACGAGTTTGGCTCCGGCGTGACATATATTTTGCTGCACGCTGCCTAATAACACGATGCTGTTGCGACCGATTATAAATGTCCCGAAAGCAGAGGGATTATCACTAAGGCATAAACGTTTAAAGGTTAAGGTAAAAACCGATTGTCCACAGTAGAATAAATACTATACACGGATGACTCGGCAATTATTATATAGGGTTATTCCTTATCAATTAGCATCCTTTTAGGGGCTTATTCTGTAGGTACATCAAAGCTAACAACTTTTGTTCTGCGACTTTTGTGTAAACTCAAAAAAAAATCATCTGTTACATACATTTTGTCGTGGGTGAACGATATTTTGCTATGGAACCAGATTTTTTTTTTTAGTTTTGAGAAAAGTCGCTGAACAAAAATTGCTAGTTTTGATGTACAGAATAAGCCTCTAAAAGGATGCTAATTGTTTACCAATAACCATGTATAGCTCAACCTTTATTACTGAAGTATCGATAATTAATTTCAACTCAACAACACTAGTGTGTTGTCAGGCTGCAGACAGGCGGAAGGCGAAGACGGAAGTAATGGCGCGCGCTGTCAGCTTGTCGCGAGCTCGGACGACTGTCGCGTCGCGCCGCTTGTTAGTTGCGACTTACCACTTTGAGACACGACTACTCCGTGAGATACGAGTGCAGACAACAGACACAGATTTAATACGAATCTTCGTGTGTGGTGAATGGCGGAGCTCAACAGTTTGCAAGGTGCTCCTTCAATCAATAAGTTTAATCATTTTAAGTTTAAGTATGTAGTAATTTATATTTACGTAGGTAATTGTGATTATTTTCTACACGTGCACATGTAAAGGATCCTCAAAATATACTGAGAGACAGGTCTTCACGCTAGAACTCGTCATGTTGAGAAAGACCGGCGATTACAGTTGAAACTATAGTCCTTCCAAGTCCTACGACTAATAAATTACATGTTTTTTTCTTTAATTTGATAGCTTACGTTCTATCCGATTAACATACCTACTAAACAATATAAATCAAGCTTGACAAATATTTTACAAATTAGTTATTTAAAATAATGAAGTAAACAGATTTTTTTACAAATACGTGACATTGTACACTCTAATTTGTGCTTTAATTTCACAGATACAATGTGAAACAGCGAGTAGCTACGTGGTCATAAATCAGTGTCCCGTCGCAAGTCGGTGCCACGCGGCCCCTGCGTGACGCCTGTCACGCTCGCTGCCTCGCTGAAATGATAGCGTCACTTTACTCAGTAAATTAATTACTATTTCAAACATAATTACAGTTGTCATTTTACAAGAAAGTGCCACTCGTTATACCGAACCGCCAGTGCATATACCGAAAATAAAAAAGTAGATGAGCAAGCGATGAGCGGTGTGCAAGAAAAAATCTATAGTAGGTATCTTCTAGGTCTGCGTGCTTCATCTTCGACCACAACGTTGCTTACCATCAGGCGAGTTGGTGGTCAAACACGGACGTATTTGCGTTAAAAAAAAAAGAAAAGTAGGTACCTATCCACGACGTAGCAAAAATTGGAGACTGAAAAGGACTAAGAAAATACCCCAATAATTATTTAATTATGACGTGACAAATTGTACGCTAATTTGTGCTTTAATTTTACAGATACAATGTAAAACAGCGAGTAGCTACGTGGTCATAAATCAGTGTCCCGTCGCAAGTCGCTGTCACGCGGCCCCTGCGTGACGCCTGTCACGCTCGCTGCCTCGCTGAAATGATAGCGTCACTTTACTCAGCAAATTAATTACTCACATGTATTTCAAACACATAATTGTAAAATTTTATTACCTACATGAAAGTGCCATCCGGTTATCCACATTCTTAAAATTCAAAAGTAAATAAATTCGTAAAGGCCAGGTGGCTAGCCCTAGTGTCTGAGGTTTTAAGCCGCCTGAAGGCCTCTGATAAAGCTAAATGGTGAAAACAACCGGGATCTACAATTTAGCAAGAGCTCAGGGGTATGCCAGAAAAATTCTATAGCGTAGCAAAATTTTGAGACTTAAAAAAAGAAAATGATTTAGTACATTTACCCAATGAATAAGTATTTACTTGTGACGTGACAATGTAAACGCTAATTTGTTCTTTAATTTCACATATACAACGTAAATTATTATTTTTTGCAAAAAATTGGCAAAACCGCCTTTCATCGTGTACAAAATTCGGATATTTCTGTCAAATTGCTTACATTATTGTTGTTTTTTTTAAAAACGGCTCAGCCGATTTCTGTAAAATGTAAATGGGACTATTTCGGGAGTATACCCTTTGGAACTAAAAAATAATTTTTCGATTCAGTTCACAACCGGCGAAATTATCGATAAACATATAAAAAAATACATACACCACACGAACATAGAAGCTCCTCCTATTTGGAGGTCGGTTAAAAATATATGTAGCAGCGTGGTCATAAATCAGTAGCCCGGCGCCAGTCAACATCATTTTATGCATAAAAATTAGCTCTCACTTAAAATGAGCTTAAAAATAATTAAACACCATTTTCTTTGCATCATAGTAACTTTTCTTTTGCAAAATCAACTTCCTCCTGAATAACAAACAGACTGTGACTAGCAATCATCAGCATCCATAAATTGCTAGCTGCCAGGCGTAATGTCTAAGTTATGCGAGTAGATAATTGTAATACCTTCCATGTGTAATATACCTAAATCACCTAACTACCAAAATAAGCTCGCAATTCTTACACAAAACCGTCAAACGATTTTACAGCTTATATCATGCGAAAATAGAACTTATTGGGCTATTTTTGTAGGGCATAGTTCAGTTGGTATGTTTTACGACGATGAGCAATTAATTGACATTCATTGACGGCCATTGCGCTGTCATCGGTCAATCAAATTGATCAATTATGTGCATTCATAGCCTTAACAAGTGACAGTTTAATGAAATGTTAGCTCGGAATAATGAAAGTCATAATTACTTCTGAGGAAAATAATTATTATACACAATGGTAGTTGTGTCACGGACTGTATGGGTTGGTATTTAAAATTGAATAGCGATAGAGTTGGTTATAGTGAATTTTTGTATGGTGTCAGTAATTAGTGATTTTTATGTGGCGTGCAATTAGTAAAATTTTATATGGCGTGACCAAATATGTAGTGATTTTATATGGCGAGGGTAATAAATGTTTTTATTAAATTGAAAGTTCATAATTAATTCTTTTGCTAAATTATTTTGCTTTGTACTTCAGATTTGACTTAATTTATCATAGAAAATGTATACAGAAAAACAGAAAATTTCATTCGGGACAATAAAAATTGGTACAGAGAAACAAAACACGGATAAAACTAAAAAAGAACAATATTTTCTTTTTGGCATTTTTAATTATGTAGGTTATTGTAAATAATTCAATGTTATTTAAGTTAGTGCAATATTTTCTTCTTTATGCAGTACAAATTGTTTATTGATAGTAATCTGAAAATATGTTTACAATTTATATTATGTCTAGCCGTTGGTTGAGTCCACTAAGTCCACTAAGTAGGTATTCACGTACTCACTTACTCCTCTGGTGCAGGGAAAAAATGACACTAGGGAACACCAATGACTCCAGTCCAGCGCTTTCTCCTCCTTTTAATCTGCTTGAAGCTCACGCAGCATTATTATTTACAGAATACAGAATGAAAAAAATCGAACACTACATAACATCTTTACATTTTACCTTACAAAATATAGTGTACAAATAAATTGCACAGAATCAAATTTGCGATCACTAACACTTAATCCCATCAATAAAGAACTATGACCCATGTGAATTATAGTCACAATATTGACACACACAGTTCCCAACATACAACTTAACGTGTTATCCGCTGCGCTGAATGACCTATCTGGTATCAATCAACGCAACTGTCAGATTAACTCATTATAGGATTTACGAGCGTGCGCATAATGACGTCCGGAGCTATTGTCGTACACAAATAGACAGTAAGTGAATTAGGAACATTAAGTAGTATTTGAGTAGTAAATAAATAATCATTTAAAAAACAACGTTTAAATAAATTAGAAGAAGAACAAATAAAATGTAGAACGCTTTTAAAATATAATTATTGAAATATTTAATAACATAGACGTATATACATACTCTGTACCTATAGTATGTTATTACTATATTTTACTATGTACTATGTACTTATACTATGTTCTATAAACATGTCGTATTAATTTTTATGTAAAAGGCAAATTTCTAAGACACCTTACTTAAAGTTCAAAGTTCAAATATATTTATTTCAATTAAGTACCAAAGATACACTTTTGAAACGTCGTGAATCTAAGCACATTTCAAATTATTAACAATAAAGTTAAAAACAATAAATAATAAATAACCTTAGATTAATGATTGGTCGCGCGACCATTCATCACATACTAACCAATCATTAATCCAAGAATACCACGAAAAATAAATGAACAATAATAAAATAAGTAAAAATTAACCTCATCTAAAAATAACAACACAATGTTGCCATATGTGAGTTATGGAAACCCACCAGCTGGTTTGGTTGGTTGGTTTACACCACTCAAATAATAACGATGAACTAAAATGAGATTAAATTGAATTAGATTTGCTTATTTAAAAAAAATAGAAAAAATAAATCAATCTAAAATTAGCAATTTAATTGTAAATGTCAGGATAACGATAGTCATAAATAAGCAATGGTCAAATAATAAATAATATTAAGAATGTCAGTAATTATGAAATAACAATTCAATAAAATACAATTAATACATTAAAAAAATGTCCAATAAAATGTTCATTGTATAATTAACTTAATTATAAGCACTAGAATTATAAACTTCTTTTATTATATCTTTACCTCTAAATTAAAAGGACATCCCTAATTGATCAACAGAATTTCGCGACACAGGCTAGCCTAATGTGAAATCCAGAGTGCATAAAATATACATTGTAATACTTATATACCTTACCTCTGTTTTGTTAAAATTGTTACAACAATGTTCTGCTCATGTATTAACATGTAACAACATCATTATATGGATAAAAAAGTAAGTTCGTACGAGTATAGGCTGGGTGGCTAAGCCACCTGAAGTCATTGACATGGTTAAACGGTTAAAACAACCAGGATCTATAACTTAACGTGTCATCCAAGCCACGGTAGCGCTTAGTTGGAAATGCTACCCGCGTTCACCCATCTGAAGACTGACCGTGCCGAAAGTTACTTAACTTTGTTGATCGATGACAATCACCTAGTCAAAGTACGCTAGGAGCGCTACGGATATGGATATTAAAATATGTTTATGTCTAACAATAGTATGTCGTACGGCTGACAATAATGGAGCTGATGAAAAAACCGACGTTTTCATCAGAAAAAAGGGTAATAATTTATCGAATTGCAGACACTAAAATACATAGTATTAATAGTATTAGATTAAGTAACATAATTACCATCAAAATGTATTTTTATGTAAACACAAAATTAGTCAACACTATGTCTTTAAATGCAAATCTCACGTTTTACACTGAAACTAAGCATGAAAAAAAATACTTAGGATACCTACTTACAAAACCGTGATATTTTCTCAAGCTACAAAAGGTCTTTACCACTATAAAATCATTACTCGTATCAGTACAATATAATACTATCAATTTCACTAAGATAGCAAACTTGTTTAGAAATGTACCTAATACATACCTACAAGTTTTATTGTCTCTAAGTATCTTTATAATTTGTATTCTCTCATTAAGATAAAATTAAATTTGATATTGATGGCCTACTTTCTGTATATATTGACGGAAATCACAAAATAACATCATTCAGAAATACTTTCTCTCAAGAAGAAAATGTTCCATCTGGGTTTATTATTTGTGCTTGTGGCTGCGGCCTGTGGCGAAGAAGTTCGCTCCCTATATCCCAGTCTACAACCATACCAATATCCGACACCAACTGTTCCCGAACGAGTTGGTACCACTCACAAAGACGTTGAAGGGAATCGAGTTGTAGTAGGTTATGAACCATTATATGGACTTGCTGAAGAAGTTTCGCCACCAAAAGAAGCAAAGAAGATAATTGTCGAACCGACTATTGCGCCTGACACAAGCTTGCTAAAATCAAGCAACCGTGGCAAGGTTATAGTAGGCTATAAACCAATCTATGGGCAAGCCGATGACGATTCCACTGAAATCCTAGATGTGACGAAACTCTCTGGAGACTTTGATTTCAAATGTCCAAAACGTTACGGATACTACAGATACAAACAGAGCTGTGACATTTACGTCGAGTGCAAGGCTTACAGGGCCGTTCGCAAGGTATGCCCAGATGGAATGCACTTCAAGGAAAACCCTAGCTGGTCCGAGTATCCCTGTGCTTATCCGCCGGAGGCTAAGTGTTTGATTCGCGGAGGTGAATTACCAGCAAGACCCACTGCCGAGTGCCCGCACCAGTTTGGAAACTATCCCCTAGTAGATGAGCAGCGATATGGAAAATACGACCGTTGTAGCAGCTACATCTCATGTTCTGCTGGAGTAGCCCACGTGATGAATTGTACATTTGGCCTGGTGTTCAACCCTGAGATCAACCTTTGCGATTGGCCAGAACAAGTCCCTGGATGTCGAAATGTTTTTGAATTCCAGTGCCCCGTTCCTCATCTAGGCGAGGAAGATATGGTCATCAATTATAGATATCCCGTTGACCCTGAATGCCGCTACTTCTACTCCTGCCTCAATGGCCGCTACAGACTGCTGGCGTGCGACGAAGGACTTTTCTTTGAACCGAAAATAGGCAGATGTGTTGAAGATGAGAACTTCGTTTGCAAATACAATGTCGCATAAGCCTACGGTCTTGAAAACAAATATCTTTAATAATGTATCTAAAGTATGTATATATCCACGACAGTAATTTAGTACAGTAGAAAAAATGTATTAAT
The DNA here is from genome assembly GCA_964007245.1 of Hypomecis atomaria. NCBI lineage: Eukaryota > Metazoa > Arthropoda > Insecta > Lepidoptera > Geometridae > Hypomecis > Hypomecis atomaria. The sequence continues at coordinate 20,714,983 of OZ023288.1, forward strand.
GTATCCCTCGCAGAATAATAATTAATCTGGCCGTTTATTGTTAGTTTATGTACATTAGTAGTTTTAGTAAAAATCAATTGAAAAGCTATTGAAGTAGTATGCGCTTTAATGAGTTATTGTATGATAGTATATTGAATGTTCAATAGCTGTTGTATTTAATGTGTTCAGTCTTTAATTAAACTTTTAACCGAACAGACGTTATTTATCTCTTTAATAATATATGTAATATCACACTGCACGTAAAATAGTAGCCGTGGTGGTCTAGTGGTAATGACGCCCGCCTTACAATCGTGAGGCCATGGGTTCAAATCCCGGTCCCGTACCAATGAATTCCTTGGAATTTATGTACGAAATTTCACACCACTGGCTTTTCGGTGAAAACATCGTGAGGCAACCTGCAGCTACGTCCGTAGAAGAAATTCGACGGCGTATGTGAATCCACCAACCCGCACTGGGCTAGCGTGGTTGTTAAGGCCCAATCACCCTATGTGGGCAGGCCCACGTCCTGCAGTGGACTATTACAGTACGTAAAATAAAACAAATATATGCGTGTGATTTACTTTCCTAAACAAAATCTACTCCCACTTTTACACTGATGTATTGTTCAATAATACACCCATCAATCATCCGAAATTCGAACTTTGACCCATTACCATACGGATCATTATTCATACTGTCATTCCATTGTTTGAGTCTTAAATGATCTGCAAATAAAAACAACAAAACACGAGCAAACTACATGAAGCAATTTGTGCTCTACGGTCGGAGGATAGAGTGGGAATTGGTTTGGCAGGTCAGTTCGCGAACAATTAGGTAATTACGGCAGCAGACATCGGCGTGACAGCGACAGGACAGCGTGACAACGTGACAGCGTGACGCGTGTCGCGCGGTTTGACGTTGACAGCAGATGGACACGTGACAAAAGTTGCGGCGTACCCGGTGATCCACAGGCTTGTTTGCGAAAGTTTGGTTTTAGTGACGTTTTCTGGAGCGTTTTTAGACTTTTAGGTTTCCGTACCCAAAGGGTAAAAACGGGACTTTATTACTAAGACTTCGCTGTCCGTCTATCTGTATGTCTGTCACCAGGCTGTATCTCATGAACGGTGATAGCTAGAACGTTGAAATTTATACAGATGACGTATTTCTGTTGCCGCTATAACAACTGTTCTAAAAATAGAAAAAATAAATTTAATTGAATTTAATGGTGGCTTCCATACATCAAACCTGAATTTTTATCCGTTTTTCGCTTGATATTAATAACGGTGACTGGTAGATGCATGAAATTTTCACAAAATATTTAGTTAAATATTCACTTCAAAATTAAATTTAAAATAAAATAAATATTTTAAGGGGGCTCTAATACAAGAAACGTTTTTTTATCGGTTTTAATAACGCCAACAGAAGTTGCTTGAAATATTCACAGAATATTAAATTGTTTACCTATTCCCTTCAAAAATAAATAGTTAAAATTCCATTCGGTACGGAACCCTTCGTGCGCGAGTCCGACTCGTACTTGGCCGATTATTTTATTATCAATGTGTTGCGCACTTTTTGTGAGCTCCGGTGGCCTAGTGGTGGTGATGCTCGGCTTACAATCATGCAGTCGTGGAGTCTAATATCGGTTCTGTACCAATAAATTCTTAATTCTTTACTTATAGGTATGTATATTTTTGACGCTGGCTGGTTGGTTGAAGGAAAACATTTTGCAGAAAATTTCACACACCATGAAAGAAAGTTAATGGCGTTTGTGAACTCTCGCACTGGTGGAGATAGCTAAATAACCTTTGACAGGTAAAGCCTATGTTCAGACATCACAATACCATGCACGGTAGTTGTCAGTAGTTGATTTTTCTTGTTTTATTTATTTTCGGCGTTTATTACTTATACCTGTGGCAAGTTACACAGACAAACTGCAGACAACCAGAAAGACGGATACTGTACCAGCCTTATCAATAGTCCACTGCAGGATGTAAGCCTACCCACGTTGAATGACTGGGCCATACTTACCACGCTGGCCAGTGCGGGTTGGTGGATTCACATATGCCATCGAATTTCTTCTACGGACGTATGCAGGTTGTCTCACGATGTTTTCATTCACTGAAAAGCTAGTGGTGTGAAATTCCTTAGATACATTCCAAGGAATCCATTGGTACGGGATTTGGATTTGAACCCACAACCTCACGATTGTAAGGCGGATGTTATTATCGCTAGACCACCACGACTTCTACACGGAAACACTACTTTAAGACGGATACGCTACTTTAATGTAATAAAACTCCTTGTCTTCAGGCGAGTCTTAAAATAAGATACAAAATCACCAGAATATCTTTTAACACAACCTATTTCTAGATTACTTTCCCCAAATTGCTGACAAAATTACTATTGCACTACTCAAGCTCTTGGCTCGTCAACTCTGCATTCTGGCACTCAATTCACAACTGTCATTTTCACTTCTGAGACGCCCGCGCATTCCTTTTAACACGTTGTCATTCAGCGCACCGCGTTGGTAGCAATAAATTGTTGCAGGCATGTTGCAAATGCTGCATGTCGTATGGCAACGTATCATTGTGACGTGGGTGTAGCGGTATTGTTTTGATGTTGGTTTTTGGGCTTCCTTGCCCAAAGGGTAGAATAGCGGGACCTTATTACTAAGACTCCGGTGTTCGTTAGTCCGTCTGTCTGTCTGTCACTAGGCTGTATCTTATGAACCGTGATAGGCACTAGTTAGACAGCTGCCAGATGATGCATTTCTGTTGCCGCTATAACAACAAGTACTAAACATAGAATAAAACAAATATTTAAGGGGGCTATCATTTAACAAACGTGTTTTTTTTTTAGTTATTTGTACGCTATTAATATTGGCAAGAGGAATGGGGCTAATGGGGCTCTAATACGATACGGAACCCTTCTAGCGCGAGTACGACTCGCATTTGGCCTTTTTTTTTAAAACATGACTGTCGCTGTTCAGACGGTGTGACAGACAAGAGTTCCTTTGGCTCTTTCTCGCATTCTCCAATGTAAAACAAAAAAAGTATTAAGATAATCACTACTTGGCTTCTTAATATTTGGTCAAAAAAGATGTGTAATTTTATTTATTTTGATTACTAGCGACCCGCCCCGGCTTCGCACAAGTGTATATATTATGGTAAGTATTAATATTAATAAGCCTACTTCTTGAATCACTCTTATCTGTTTAAAAAACCGCATCAAAATCCGTTGCGTAGTTTTAATCATACAAAGGGACATACAGTGCGAGAAGTGACTTTGTTTTATACTATGTAGTGATGTCACTATATATTCTTACATAATGAAAAATTGATTTGCTATATTTATGGATGCGTTTAAATTATATAGCATGTATCTGAATGTAGTTTGATTAATTTTAACCCAAATAAATATTTTTATGTGCGAAATAGATATTTAGAAGAGGAGGCTTTCAAGCAAGCCTAGAGAGCCAAAACACGCTAAAGACTTTCCCATATAGGCTTAGCTCTACCTAAGAACTAAACTAAGTAGCTTAGATAGAAAGTTCTTTTGGCACCGAAATAAAAACTTAGAAATCAAAACATTCCATTTTTCTAACACACGTGGGCAGCAGTGCTGTCCGCTCTAGAGAAAATATATAGCTAAGTACATCAATAGCCTTACCTACTAACTTATTGTAGTTTCCTCTTATCCTTAATCATCGCGATGATTAATTGTTGTTATCATTATAATTGACATCATTAGCTTCATTTTATTGTAATCAAGATAATCCACTAATTATTTCTAATACGGTAAAAGTAAGTAAGTTCGTATAGGCCGGGTGGCTAGTCCTGGTGTCAGAGTTTGCGTCAATACGGTAATGTATAAAGTAGATGAACTGATTTAGGTAAGTATAACACTCATCATTGTCAGAGTAATATCTGGTTGGATAGCAAACATATAAGTAGACATGGCTTTATTTGCTTTGGATGTTGGATTACAAAATGATTTGGCAAACTTGGGCGCAAACAATGGCTAGTATCGAAAAATATCAAAGTTTTGATACCTATATTAGATGATTAATAAATGAAGATGACAAAAGGGAGTCCGATTACAGAGGCGCCAGCGTAAATTTAATAGCAACGTAAAAAGCGTTCTCTCTATCGAATGCCTAAAGTGAAAAAGAAACAGAACTATGTTACAGGTATTTAGCTAGCATAATTACGATGGCGCATCTGTAATCGGGCTTATTGTATCAATCTCTTCCCGCAATGAGCTGCTAAATATAATAACGATGATGAATTTATACATCTAAAATTGAAGAAAAATACGACATGTTATTCATAATTCACAACAGAGCTAAGAACATTTTTGAGTAAAACATTTGAAACAGAAAACCGAATGTAGTTGGGGGATGATTAAATTAAATTTAAAAAAAAATATCTTGTAATCAAAGTTATAAACTAGTTATGTACTATCTCGCAAGTTATGTACACATAGCAGAGGCCTTCAGGTAGCTTAAAAACTTTTACACTAGCTCACTAACTCTGATAGCTAGCCCGGCCTATACTTACGAACTTACAGCAGAATTGCGCTGAATACAAGCTGCTTCCGACGGGTCTCCCTGGCGATCTATAAGAGAATCCTATGTCTAACAGTGAAAGCCCTGTTCGTAAAATTCAATCAAATATTTTTACCTATAATGCCACTTTTGACAAATGCCATGATTCAGTTTGTTTTTTGTACAGCCTTGTCGATTTTATAGGTACCTTTATTTGCCTAAAGTGTTCAGCCAACTTTCCAGCCTCATCTCAACCACAACCCGCCAACGTTGGGCCAAACATTTGCGAATTAGAGCGTCGGCCCGGCAGCGAATCGTCAATCATCTGCACGCATTAATCTTGCGCAGACAACTTGATAGATCATCGCAGTGCGCGCCAACCGACGGATCGGAGGACGAAGATTTGGATGCGGTAATACGAGATTAAAAAAATAAGTACCTACCTGTGTAACCAAAATAGTTCACCTAATAGTTTAAGACTTTAGACCTTGCATCTGATTAAACTGAATCTGCAAACGCCAATAGCACCTATATATACAAACGCGGTCTTTACCAATTTCGTTCATACTCGCAAATCTTTTGTTTGATATTTTTGATGATATTTGTTTGTTAAGTATCAAAGTTTTAACAAAAGTTTTGATACTAAACAAACAAATATCATAAAAATTGGTTGAAAAATAGCACTACAGCACTTCCTTTTTTGAGGGAAACACCCGCCGCCTGATGGCCTCTGAAATAGCTAAATGCTCAAAACAACCGGGACCTACAATATAACGTGCAATTCGACCCACGGTAGCACTCAGTCAGTGCTCATCCGCTCACACCTATCTGAAGACACGCTGTTTAACTTTGGTGATCGCTACCGAACTCCTAGTAAACTATGCTATAAGCGCTACGGCGTCGATGCTACGCCAACTATCTATTAATCTTTTATCTATTAATGTATAACATTTAGCAATAAGTACTTATGATTAGTTTCAATACGCTAAGTACTAATTGTATTGTATTTGTACATATATCTTGCATAAATAAATAAATAAAGAGATGATATGACGATACAAATGAGATTATTGTGGGAATTAGTAGTTATGTTATTGAGATACATGTAATAAGGCTATCTATTAGAATTTGGTTGAAATGGCAGAAGACAAGGTTTTAATTTGTTGTGATAATAATTGATCACTGATTGATACTGATAAGGAAATGTACAATAAAGATATGAGCATAAGAGAGAAAAAAGGAAATAAAATACCAAAGGACAAAAGAAAAGACGAACCGACATATTTTGAATAAGCCCGTACTGTACTGTAGGTAAACAACAAAGATTGCCTCAATTGTCAAGTGGAATACTCAGAAAAAAAAAAAAAAAACAAAATAAATTACAATTTTTGATACAATCGTTTATAAGTAAAAGCTTTTCAATGGTCAAGAAAGCAGAAAGCTATTACCTACATACTACATTTTATAGCATCGGCACTGACATCGTTACGATTTATTTTGGGTGAAAATTGTGTTAAATGAAAGACAAAGCGAATTGACGATCGATTTATTGGCGTAATTTATTTGTAAAGCATACTTTAGCAAAGTAGGTAAAATACTGGATATGCTGTTGTAAATGTGTAATCATTTGGATGGGAGCCCAATCGGGGGGCATTGAACTGATGATTATTTCACTTTGGGTGACCTTTTTAAAGAAGTTTATTTCAGAGATATCGTTTATCTATCTGCTTTAGATAGTATTGAGACTCTACGTTGAACTTACCATTAGTTAATAAAATTTTCAATTTAAATAAAGAATTTTATAGCAAGAATTAGTTTGTGTACTGAACGCTTCAGTATTATTCTGTAAACTTATCACCTGTTTACGCCTAGCAAGTAGGTGTGTGAATAGCATATTCTATTCTTTTTAATAAAAAAATCGGCCAAGTGCGAGTCGAACTCGCGCACGAATGGGTTCCGTACCGTATGGGAGCCCCATTCCTCTTACATTGATAGCGAGTAAAAAACGCCTAAAAATCACGTTTGTTGTATTGGAGCCCCCGTATTTATTTTATTCAGTTTTTAGTATTTGTTGTTATAGCGGCAACAGAAATACATCATCTGTGCAAATTTCAGCTGCCTAGCTATCATGGTTCATGAGATGCAGCCCGGTGAAAGACAGACAGACGGACAGATGGACATCGAAGTCTTAGTAATAGGGTCCCGTTTTTACCCTTTGGGTACGGAACCCTAATAAGAAACGTAATTAAAACGTCGAATTTTAAACTATTTAGGTTTACCTTAAGTATCTGGTTTAGATGATTGGCTATCTTTAGACTTCTCTACGACACCTTAACTGCACAAACTAGATCGGTATGCATTTGTACAAAAGTGCAGCTTATGTACTATGCAGTTTTAAATAATCGGCCAAGTACGAGTCGGACTCGCGCACGGAGGGTTCTGTACTGTATGGGCGCGCCCCTTAAATATTTATTTTATTATTCATTATTAAAGTGAATATAAAATTAAATATTCTGTAAAAATTTCAAGCATCTACCTGTTACCATTATTAATATAAAGCGAAAAACGTCTAAAAATTCAGGTTTGTTGTATGGGAGCCCCCATTAAATATACATTTAATTCTCTTTTTAGTATTTGTTGTTATAGCGGCAACAGAAATACATCATCTGTGAAAATTTCAGCTGCTTAGCTATCACGGTTCATGAGATACAGCCCTGTGACAGACAGACAGACGGACAGACGGACATCGATGTCTTAGTAATATGATCCCGTTTTTCCCTTTGGGTACGGAACCCTAAAAATCAGCAATAATGTGAAAATTGCTACATCGACGATACAATGACCCGTGCGAACTATTCGAATTCTGTACACGGTAGAAATCGATTAAGCCATTTTTGGGGAAAAAAAAAACAATTATCGTGAAAGTGCCTTGATTTCTCGATCGCGTCCATATTTCCCACCTCCAAAGCAGACACACAAGCCCTCGGCTCGCAGGTAATAAATCGCGCTAAACAAGTAGGTTGGGCCGTTTTATCAAAGTCAATCGGTATCACGCCGACGGTTGAGTAATCGTACGAGTTTGTTCTGTCTGGAGGCTTCAGAAGGCTTATTACGCTGTCTTGCTGTATATCAACAAATTAGCATCTAGCATTCTCTTCATTATAATATACTAAGTTGAATGATGGAACGACTGCATGACGTCTGGTCGCCTAACATACCTCAGTGCCTCAAGTCGTAAGTTTTCAGCCAGTGTGTGCAGGCTTATTACGCTGTATTGTTATAAATCAACAAATTAGCATCTAGCATTCTCTTCATTATATCGTAGTTGGTGAGTAAAGCAATCGTTCCATCTGAATGATAGAACGATTGCTTTTACGTCTCTTCGACCAATGTACCTCAGTGCCTCAAGTCGAAAGTTTTCGACGCTTTGACTTTCATCCTCAGTCCATCCACGAGATGGATGGATTGAGTGCGATTCTGCGGTCTAATCATCAGTCCACTTTGAGAGTGGACGTCTTAGGCTGTGCTTGTCGGTACGTGGTCTCAACTCGAGAATTTGTCGACCTCATCGGTCATCAGTCCTCCGTGTATCTTATCATTCTTAACGCCACTCAACAGGAACATAAAAAACTGATGTCACTTTTACTACTCTGAATCATTTACAGCGTAATTCGATTTGGAAAATTACTATCGTACTTTCCCAGGTAATTCCCGAATTTTATTATTTGATAGAACTGCGTATCCTAACATTATCAATGCAATAAAATTGAAGTGCTTGCAATATAATAATTTTGTGACTAATGTATTCCATCACCATTTTACAAGCCTATATTTAGTTTCACCTGTCCCATTGTCTGTCTGTCAATCTGTAATAAAATCTTGCAAGTTAAATTTGATCCACTTCCCGGTTACCGATTGAGGTAAAATTTTGCATACATGTGTAAATCGCGTGACAATGCAATGTTAAGATGAAAATGGTGCTGACCTGATGATTAAGCTGGAAGGTGACCAAAGGAACTTAGCAATGAAACGAAACAACCTCATCGTTCATTTGAATGGTCTTGGCGAATAATTTGTCTTTCAATGGTAACCAGGGTCTGATGATGGAGCTGGAAGATGGTCATAGTAACTCTGTAATGAAACGACGCAACCCTATCGAGTTTCGGCTCGTTTGATTCGTCTTGGCGAGTACTTGTCCAGTAAAAGCTTGTATAAAAAGGTTTTATTTAATATAATACTTGTAATATAAAAAGAAAAGTTTATTATTCATGGATTAGGCATAAAAAGTATTTGAAGATGGGCATATTTAATGTTTGAAAATAACATTGTACTCATCACTATGTACAAATTTCACGATGGGACAAACCCGGAATTTACAAAAACAAATACAGCGAATGTGTGAAGCCCTTAACTGTCAGTAGAAATCAAGGGCTTCACACACAACAGATATAATGTATATTAATGTACATTACATCCCGGAATATATAGCTTTAAATTATCTTAAAGTATAACACACAACAGGTAATGTAATGCATATTTTTCTGTCCAAAAAAAAAAAGCAAAGTGTATCGAGCGACCGAGCGTGTAATCTCAAGATAATTGAAATAGACTTTAATACCTTTCTTTTAGGCTTCTAAATGGCTCGTAGGCTCTCGTTTGCTGTGACAGCTGCTGTCAGACATGTCAGATGAAAATGTGAATTTTTTGCTCGATTTTTTGCTTAGATTTTTTGCCGTAAAACGACGTCAACAAGTCTTGACAGCTCAAGGACGCTTAATTCGCAGGATAGAAATATAGCTTGTTGTAAATAATCTTTATAATAACTTTGGTAAAATTATATGTTTTTGCCGCTGGCGTTGTTCAAATCGTAAATGGATTTTTAATTCTAGAATCTTAATCTAGCTATCTCTTAGTCTTTGTTTTAATTCAGCTGAAACATAATTATTTCACAGTAAATATTTTCAGTAAAAAAACTGGTGGGATCAAAAAGTTCTCGAGAAGAGACAAGATACGAGTACAGAAAAGCGCAGCATAGGACCTATGGACCGGACAAATTGGCACTAAAACATCAAAATTGCGCTGGATGTGAGCCGCTTCCAATTGGGCCTATTAGAGATCTATAGGGGAGACTTATATATGTCTATCCAGCAGGACTGAAAAGAAGAAAATATTTTTAATTATTTAATTAATTGAAATATATAATATGATTATATTTTATTGAATCATACATTTGTAGGGTTCCGTACCCAAAGGGTAAAATACAAAAAGGGTCTGTCTGTCTGTCTGTCACCGGGCTGTATCTCAAGAACCATGATAGCTAGGCAGCTGAAATTTTCACAGATGATGTACATATTTCTGTTGCCGTTTACTAAAACAGAATAAAAGAAATATTTAAGGGGGGGCTACCATACAACAAACGTGATTTTTATAATTTTAATAACTGCAAGGGGAATGGGGCTCTCAAACGGTACGGAACCCTTCGTGCGCGAGTCCGACTCGCACATGGCCGATTTTTTTTTTTTTTATTTTTTTATTCAATATAGGTTTGCGTTTGACTACATACTGCCTGATGTTGAGCAGATATGCGGTCTAGGATGTAGCACGCTTACCTAGAAGATACCTATTTACTCGGGATTTGAAGACACCCACGTCGTACTTTAGCGGGAAGACAGACCCAGGCAAAGCGTTCCACATTCTGGCTGTTCGTATGAGGAATGAGGACTCGAAACGCTTGGTTCTAACGCGCGGAATGTCCACCATAAAAGGGTGGCGCTTTGGTCGCGACTGTCTAGCCGTACGATAGAAGAAAGGGGCAGGTGGGACCAGATTGTGCAACTCCTGAGCGCACTCTCCGAAGTGTATCCGATAAAAGGCCGACAAACACGCCACCTTACGTCGATGCTCAAGACTTTGCAGCTGCGACTTAGTCAAGGTGTCGTTGTCAATCAGCCTCCTGGCTCGCCTCTCAATCGACTCCAGAGCCTCCAGTTGATATTTGGCAGAGCCATCCCAAAGGTGAGAGCAGTATTCCATACAAGACCTGACTTGTGCTTTATAAAGACTAAGCAGTTGCTCAGGTGTGAAATACCGTCTCACCTTAGCGAGAACACCAAGTTTTTTGGAGGCTAATTGAGCTTTTGACTCTATATAAGAGCCAAAGTTAAGAGTCGATGAGAGTGAAACGCCCAGTAGTTCCAAGCTGTCAGTTACCGGAACGGAGACACCGCGGAAAGCGGGAGACAATTGAAAGGGTCTCTTTTTGGCCGAGAACAAACAGCCTTGAGTCTTCGTGGCATTAAACTTGACCAGGTTAGCATCGCCCCAGTCAGATACCGCCTCCAGACTCAAGTTGAGCCGTTCAACCATAGCCTCTCTGTGTGACTCGATCTGTGGCCCGCTGGTTCTTGCATCGGATGTGTAGCTCTCCACGACTGTACTGTCGTCTGCGTACCCAAAGATCCCGGGCTTTAGCAGATCGTTGATATGCAGTAGGAAGAGGGTCGCAGAGAGTACTGATCCCTGAGGAACACCGGCATTGATAGCCATTTGGTCTGATGAGCAGCCATCTACAACCACTCGTATCGACCGATTCCTCAAGAAATCAGATATCCATGCGCAGAAATCAGCAGGCAGGCCGTAAGATGGGAGCTTGCCAATAAGGCTCTCGTGCCAGACCCTGTCAAAAGCTTTTGAGATGTCCAAGGAGACAGCCAGCGCCTCCCCGTGCTTTTATAGACATATTTGCCTTGCAGTGAAATTAAGCTTTGGGTTTTATTCGTAACTCGTGATCACTAACAAGCTTTTTCATAACCGCACCTCCCATGTAGAAATCGCATTATTACTCATCACTCCCGTCAATTTACAATGCTTTATTCCTAAGCACACTCATTATCTGCACCGGAAGTCAAACAAACATTACCCTCTATTCATTAGTTCATACATTTCACATGCCATCCATCATACCATTAATCAACGAAAATAAATCAAGACCCATAAAAAACCACAATCTTCAAACGCATTACGCAACAGAGCAAGCATCAGTCTTGTGTGTCTTATAGGGACTGAATAACCTCTTTTGTTATTTCGATATAGGCCTGTGGCGGTATATGATTGAGCTCGTTAAGGAATTTATCCTAAGCTGTGTCTCTTTTTAGGATTCCGTACCCAAAGGGTAAAAACGGGACCCTATTACTAAGACCCCGCTATCCGTCTGTCTGTCACCAGGCCGTATCTCATGAACCGTAATAGCTAGAGAGTTGAAATTTTCACAAATGATGCATTTCTATTGCCGCTATAACAACAAATACTAAAAACAGAATAATATTAATATTTGGGGGCTCCCATACAATAAACGTGATTTTTTTGTCGAGGAGCTCCCATACGGTACGGAACCCTTCATGCGCGAGTCCAACTCGAACTTGGACGATTTCTTTGAACCTATACGTATGTACAAGTGGTCACGATACCAAGTAAAACAATGAACGAGCATCGAAGATCTGCGTTAGTGCGAACTGGATAGCGAAATACGGTATGTTTGCGGTTAGTTTCTATTGGTTTAAAAATTGAGCTCCTGGCTGACACCGCACCATTCATTTTTTTGCCCCTGTACTGTACAGTCTACAACCGTGACTAATAAAAAATATTTATCAAGAACACTCCATCGTGTCATGCCTAGCCTATCAGGTGGGTGATTTAGTATGAAAACAAACACGTAACGTGCTCTAACATGCTCATTGTTATTAAGAAATTCATGTGAAAAATAATTATTTTTCAATCTCGGTTTAAAATTTATTTATTTTACCGCATGTTTACATTTATGATACATTACTCCAAACAAAATTCGCGGAAATAAAAAAGTACCTACCGCGTTACGTTACGTTTTGTAGATAGAGAATCAGGCCCCAGTACATATTAAAGGAACTCTCATACATAGAGCATCTGTTTCCCGAACATCACCCAGGTGCCAATTACTTCCATATTGACTGACACTCTAACAAGCAACGCCAGTAGTCCTATGTTTAACTGTATCCTACTGCTCGGAATTCATATTGTTTTTCAAACTATATAGATCATATAAATGTTTCATATTTCCCTGCGTCAGTTATTAATTAACTCGGCGAAAATATTATAGTGATTACCATACCGTTTTACCGGTTTCATTTTTCACTCTCCGCTCTCAGTCCTCATCTAGTGCCTTCGCGTTTGATTGATGGCTTCCACGATCACGAATACCGCACGACCAATGAAACAGAGCCCTCATTCTGCGAGCTTTCTAAGAATCCTGTTCTCAATATCACAGATGCGGTACCAGTTAGTATAGAGATAGGGAAGTTCGGGAGCTCTAGCTATGGTGGTCCCGCAAAACGCTGATAAACGAGCGAACGGATAAACACGGCTACTTTATTACAGGGAACGGCTATGATTTATTCACGTGCTTGTCGGATTTGAGAGCTGGTTCCGCTTGGGACGGGACCTGATAGCTGTTATAGCGAGTTATTTTAGAAAATTGGGAATTTATCTTGATTTAGTGCTTAGATGAAATTTGATGACAAGAGCTTGAAATGGTATTGAAACGTTCAAATGAACTGTAGAGCTTCTGTTAAGCAATTTAACAAAAAAAATTTGGTTGCTGATTCCCGATGCATACCGATGGTCAGTGGTTTTCAAGTGTGACAATATAAATTCATCCTTTAACTCTATAGCTATATACAGCTAGTCGTCCTATGACGACCAATAAAAGACATAGGTTTCCTCTATGGATTTACAAAAAGTCGGATTGGAAGTGAAGCTTGCGTCCAGCGTCCGTTCTTGCAGTCTTAGTTATATCTTCGGTCAATATTATTTTGAGCCCTATAGATAAGTTCAAAATAGCCCAAAATGCTATGGAGAGGGCTCTGCTTGGATTCTCTCTGCAAGGTCGAATCAGGAATGAGGTGGAATCTCCTCATTCCTGAACTCGCTATTTTGCTATTTTGAACTTATTTATTCTCGTAGGTCAATCAAAAATTGCCCGAATCCGAAGTAGCTCAGCGGATAAGCTAGTTGAAATGGCAGTAGACTTTGTACATAGTATAAAGAGTGTACGGCTGATGGGCCATAATGGAGACTACGTACCGCCAAACGCAGAGTATTTCTACCGACTAGATGGACCGACGATATAACTAAGACATCAGGAACGCGACGCATGCAAACCGCTTATAACTGGGCTTATTTGATATAGGTATTGAGAAAACCTATGTCCAGCAGTGATGGTCCTACGGCTGACTGATGGGTAAATTGTCTCAGTTAGAAACGGCTTCGATACAAAGTGTTCCATACAAGCCATTTACTCTACTAAAATATTTTTTTTCATCTATCTATACCTATTCTTATCATCCGCTAAGGAACATTTTATTATTTCTGATAACTATGATTTATTACTTGATTTTTTCTAATTATCATAGTAACATTACATCACCGCTTATTTTGAATGTAGATAACATTTATTTGTGTAAAAGTAAATAAATTATCACCTCAGTAACATTAGCGATAAATTATGACAAGCTATAAATTATTGTAAATGTATTACTTATTTTATTATCTATGACATAAAATTTACGACGTCTCGTAAAATGATTATTTTTGGGGTTTTCCAAATTTAAATTCAATTTTGTAGATAAACTATTTTTACGCGAAAGTTCGTGGATGTGCATTTAACCTTGTTTTTAACCAACTTCCAAAAAGGAGGAGGTTCTATGTTCGTGTGTATGTGGGTTTTTTTTGGGTATGTTCATCGATAATTTCGCCAATTGTGAACCGAATCGAAAAATTCTATTTTAGTTCGAAAGGTTATACTCCCGAGGTTGTCCCATTTAAATTTTACAAAAATCGGCTGGGCCGTTTTTGAAAAACACAACAATAATGGAAGCATTTCGAGCGAAATTTCCGAATTTTGTACACTATAAACACCGATAATTTCGCCAATTTTAAACCGAATCGAAAAATTATTTTTTAGTTCGAAAGGGTATACTCCCAAAGTGGTCCTAATTAAATTTTACACAAATCAGCTGAGCCGTTTTTGATAAATCAACAATAATGTAAACAATTCGAGCGAAATATTCGAATTTTGTACACGATGGAAGGCGATTTCGCCATTTTCTGCGAAAAATAATTATATACATATAATCTGATCATGGTTTTATAAGTAGGTAGTTCATTTTTAAATAACAGTGAATGTTAGACATTAATAAGTCGTTGTTGTTTAAGAGTAGTTCTTCTATACTAGGTCACTGGGAATTTAGGTAGACATAGCGTCTTTAGGACGGCTTTAATACTTCTAGAAGAACAATTTTTACTATGAGTCCAACCCAAAAATTGCGAAAAATATAAATTGTTCACGCTGTGAAACTTCTCTGAATGTATGCAAAAGTTACTTCACGAAATGTTCCTTCAGCAAAAAGCCGATGCGATGGTATGAATAATTGCTTGTATAATTGCTTGCATAATTGTATTTTTTTGTATTTTTTGTATTTTGTGTAAACTTATTTTTTTCCCTCTTTTCAGTTCATTTTTACCTTATTTATCTACGTCTACGTGCCACCTTCTAAAATAGTACATTGTTCACCGAGAGGAGAAAGTGACCGATTACCGTCGAGGGTGTCGTTTGAAGCCTGAGCCGTAGGCGAGGGCTTTAGAACACCCGAGATCGGGAATCGCACTTTCTCTCGAGTGATACATAGTGCTTTATACTACACCTACGAGGAGTATAAAATCTTTAGTAATTGAAATTTATATTGAAATTGTTGCAGTTAGTGAAGCTTAATGTAACACTTGAAAATGGCGCCAATGGCGTCTGCAATTTTCACATGTTCTTTTTTCAAATTGTTTGACACCATCCAACACACAGCTAGTGGCCAGTGTCATTTTGCGAACTTGGAGATAAAAACTCACTGTAAAAACTTTTTGGCTTTTGATATTTAGGTTACCAGCGCATAGTCTTACCCAAAATTAAAAAAGAAAAACCACGTAAGAAATGGATTTTCATACACTTTTCTCTCCCGCTCAGATGCGTTTTCTCCCCGCATATTTGTTCGATATGCAATGACGTACTTTCTACCGTAAATTTGATAAAGTATCAAGGTACTTTCCGAGCAGGTGTAGTATAAAGATTATTTTTTGTGATAGGTAGGTACCTACTAATTATATGTAACTAGCTGACCCGGCAAAATTCGTTTCACGCGATATCTTTAAAAATTTTAGCCTATGTGTAATTCTGATGTATAATCATTATTATTGCAAATTTCATCTCAATCCGTTCAATAGTTTTTGCGTGAAAGAGTAACAAACATCCATACGTACTCACAAACTATCGCGTTTATAATATTAGTAGGATAGAGAGGTAGAAAAACTTTTAAATGTAATTTCAACTTGTACTTGGCTCGTTTTAAGACTCTGTACATTAATTACACAGCTCCTAAGGTTCACAATTATTACTTCGGCGTGACAGGACGCTCGGAGCACGCCTCGAGCGCTTCAAGCCTGCAATTTGTCAGCATCAGCCCTCATTTTTTCTGTGACGAAGTTGTCAACTTTGTCGGTCCCCTTATATCTTTTTAATGACACGTTACAGAAAAGTAGGAGTGTTTGATGTCAACCTTTAAGACAGTTATTACGTTGGACAGGAAAGACTCGGTATCAGAAAGACAAACATGGTATTTTGGTATTCGGTGAAAGTTAAATTGTAGTTTTTGGAAAGCTTTGAATTGCAGGCTAACGAGGGCTGTGTAAATATTTCCGTTTTTCATAATTATTTCATCGATCAGGCGAGAAATAAACGATGAGCGATAAGTTTATTTCTTTTAATTCATGATGTCCTAGTACACTGAACGTTTGGACGTCAATGTTGAAAGCAAAATAGAACCTCAATTTTCGAAAGATGTCGTCGACGATATTCAAAGGATGTCGTTTTAGAGATTTACTTATAAGATATACTAAGAGGCCTTCCGGCGGCTTAAAAACTCTGACACCGGGCCTACACGAAGCTAAGTACATATACGATTATAAGTACGTACCTACGTAACGCAATTAAAATTTTCCGAAACATTTATAATCCGACTGGATTCCAAAATCCAAACGAACTTTGGGTAGACCATGACGCAGGTGGCGCGACGAACTGAGCTCGCACGACAAACACTGGGCCACCAACGCAGTAGATCGCGCAATCTGGAAGGAGGGAAGGGAGGCCTTTGCCCAGCAGTGGGACAATACAAGCTCAAAATAATTAATAATAAATTTATAATGCTTTATTTTGGTGTTTTTTCATCAAGATCTCTCAATTTAGCAACGCACTAGTCTCTGATTACTAAAAGAACATGAATACATCTAGGTATTTTTTTTTAATTATAATCTTTTCAATAAATTTGTGTTTATTTCCGTATCAACAAAAACGTTTTCCTAAATAAATGATTCATGTACTCGTAAGAATAACTTTTTGGACTTTACCTGCTAACTCATAAACAATGAAACCCAATTTCGACATGTTTTATT
Organism: Hypomecis atomaria; assembly: GCA_964007245.1. NCBI lineage: Eukaryota > Metazoa > Arthropoda > Insecta > Lepidoptera > Geometridae > Hypomecis > Hypomecis atomaria. The sequence continues at coordinate 20,732,033 of OZ023288.1, forward strand.
TATCATAATTAGTAGGTATATAATTTAATCTAGTCCATCAACTAATTTCTTTCCATTAATAACTGTCACATAATCGGACTAATCCCCAGCATAAAGCCCGTTATCTGATGTTAAATTGTGATTTATATTATTCGAGACTAATACATTACATTACTGTCAACTGCGATAATTACTCGATAATCGTAAAAGAATTAAAGCTAATTCGAATAGATTAAGAATCGATTTATCATTTTAGGGCGACAGGTAACAAGACGTATAAGTCTGGTAAAACCTCCGAAAGGAGTGGCATTACTGTGATGATGTCATGTTCGGAAATGAAATTGCTGAAAAATATCGTATTCTTGGAATTTCTTTGCGATATCGAATCAAAAATGATGGGAGATTGAGATAAGTCAAAATTTCCTCTGCATTTACTTACCTAACTACAAATTCGGTGGAGTAGATCCGTGACTGAGTGGCTTCCAATAGCGGACTAGCGATCCGTAGTCTAGAGATGTCATTGCTACAGCAATTGCCGTGTTATGCAAATAGCAATTTGAGCTACTCTGTAAAAACAAAACACGGCAAAACTTTAAAATATCTTCTCTACAGTACTTGTACTAAGTAATAATGTAAGACACAATGAAGATATCAATCTTCGGAGCACAGCTAACATAATATAGATAATTAAGGAGACCACAGAAATCTAAGACGCTAACGACGCGCAAGTCACAGGGCAAGGCCCCGCCGACAGGATGATGGATTCGCCACTCTTCGTAATGACTCTTATGGTAACTGCTTACAGATTGGTAGAGGAGAAATCATGTTCAAACATTCATCATCTATTGCATTGTGATCATTTAGTTTAGACAGCTACCTGTAGCTGTACACAAGTATCAGATCTTAAAGCTGCATGAATATTCTTGCCTATACACTATCTGGACGTAGGAATATATACCCATTTCTTCCAGTTATACAGATAGTAAAAGGCTTGCATTCAACATGTTTTAGTAATTTTAATCAGTTCATATGTCTACCTTGTCAGTGGACGCTCCACGTTGTGCTTGTTGGTTGGTATAGGTCGCCAATCGAGAACTTTATGGTCCTATCGGCCATAGATTGCGTGCTATTCTGCTCACTACCACGACACTTTGTTAAATTGATCAAAATTGGGCTATGTACTTTGGGTTTGGGTCAGTTTTTATTTCTGATTTGATTCTGTATCTGCTCGCAACGAGCTTTGTTTTTAGGGTTTCGTAGTAAAACGAGGGACCCTTATAACTTCCGTCCTTCTGTGCGTCCGTTCGTCCGTCCTAACGTTACACAGCTTTATAACTTTCACGTTTATAAACCAAATTGCATGAAATATTACGTTGTGATAGATTAAGTATGGATCTCAATTTTCAAAAGGTACTTAAAATTGTATTCAAAACTGTGTATATAAGGGGTGGGTATTGATTTGAGTTGATGGCAGCCTATCATACGCGTATCTTGACACGCACTTGACAAGTTATTTAAGATACTGTTCCGTTAGCTTACATTTTAGTTATTAAATTTAATTACGTATTATGTTTAAACTACAAAGAAAAACACACATTAATTTGGATTACCACTCATTTTACAATAATAAAACGCAGAATTTAAAACGACGAGATACTTACTAAGTACCCTATAGTACCATGTTGCGTTCAGTCAGTTTAAGCTGATATTGCACTGATGTAGTGTCTCAAAAACACCAACGCGCTCAGCTCTCTACCGCGTTGATAGCCCGATGGTGACAAAGCTAGTAGGTCCTGTAAAAAATTGGTAGAGAGCAGGTGATCTTGAACTTTATGCCGCTGAACTTAATGACGTGTAAATGAGTTGATTCTTCAGTTTAAATGGAAAAAGAGGTATTAAATATACGGAAGCAATTAAACATAAGTGGTATATTATTTATTAGGGAAAACTGGCACAAGGGAGAGGAGGCCTATACCCAGCAGTGGGTCGATACAGGCTGATGATGATAATGATTATTTCCATAGAAAATGGAGGTTTGTAATTTTTTTTTTCTTATTTGTTTAAAAACAATATTTTTGATATAAATTTAAACAAAAAACCCTATATGGTGCCTTAAAAATTTTGATGACAGTCATCAGTATTGTCCGGTTGATTTAAAACCTCTATTTTATACTATGATTTTAAACACAGAACAGTGTGGTTTAAACGAAATTTGGCTACAAATATTTGAAATTGACTAATGTTTCATTAATTAATGGGAAAACATATTATTCAATTGTTTTTATATAGATGTATTGAATAGGAGAATACGTATTTAAATATATTTCCCTTTTCATATAATTACATAAAAAAATTGGTTCGAACCATGTACGCTATGAGCGGGATGTTCTTGCGTTGGGATTTCGGACTATAAATGTCGGATCTACAAAAGATCAGAAAAAAATAAACAGAAATAAAAACGTCCTTTTTTTGGAAGTTGGTTGGATGACCTTCAGGTATGCACGTATTTTATTTCTTCATTTTGGCATATTTTGCCAACATTATCAGTTTCTATTTATTATCTACGAGATATACTTATTTATAGACAAGATATAATTATTTGTTATCACACGCCACCACCATCAATCAAAGCTTACCGGCCTGTCTAAATATTTCAACAGTTTTAATTTACGATATTTGCACTTGATAAAATAATGTTTATAGGTAAAATAATGTTAATATGTAGATAATTCTATTTATAATCTGTGGTTATAACCTTTGCATAATCTTACCTAGTGTGTGTGTGTAAGAGAGAGAGTGAAAGTGTCTGTGACATCGTAGCTCCCAAATGGATGAACCGATTTTGATTTTGTTTGTTTTTGTTTCAAAGGTGAATTTAATAGTATTAGTCGGATGTGTTCCTATATACATGTTTGATCGAAATCAGTGCAGCCATTTCAACGTTATCAGCTCTTTTGTTAGCTGCGGTAGAATACTTGTTGCGTTGCAGATTGTTTTGCGCTGGGGCATATAATTATTAGGTAGATAACATAAAATAAAAAGAAACAATATTTTACACAGGTTTTAGCTAGAAATGGTAGAGCTAATTAATTATAACTCCCAACTCTATCTATTTAAAAAAAATAATAGTTAAATGAATTTTCAAAAATTACCATTAGTGTTGCCTTATCATGTAAGAGTACATGTATCATGTACTCAAACTAACTTTATTTATTTTCATAGAGCTGAAACTTACAATCTGCGATTGAGATAGCTATATCAGGCTAGAAGTCCATTAATAACAAAACAAATAATTATTTTTCGCAAAAAATGGCAAAACCGCCTTCCATCGTCTAAAAAATTCGAATTGTTTACATTTTTGTTGATTTATCAAAAACGGTTCAGCCGATTTCTGTAAAATTTCAATGGGATCTCCTCGGGAGTATACCCTTTCGAACTATAGAAATTTTTTTAGATTCGGTTCACAATTGGCGAAATTATCGATGAACATACAAAAAAAAACATACACACGAACGTAGAACCTCTTTAAAATAATCAACATGCAAAATAAAGTCCGTCATTCCGTCCTATAAATCTACAATTACCATAAAGGCATAAACCCACTATAACATTTCACGGCGCTCGTCACACCGCGGGGTGCCTTATTACCCGCACTACTGGAACGGCTGTCTTGACGTATGGGCTCGGTGGGTGATACATCGATACATCGTATTGTGAGGTGGAGCAGCAAGTTTGTATAATTTTGATGTTAATGTGTTTATGCCGTCTAAACATCGAGCAAATATCTACAGATTCACAATCGTGCAAAAAAAGTGTCCGAACCAAAACCTTGCTCAAGCTATATAGTGGGCAGTCTTTTTAGTTAGTAAGGTGATTGCAAGCTGACCACAACGCCTGCGCCGCGCGGTGGCAAAGTGCTCAATTATAAGCACAAATTATGTGACATAACAACGATATTCAAGAAAATGGGTCATTGTGAATTATTTAATGTATATGTTTAAGTAGGAATGTATGACGGCTCTCGGATATTTTTTACTACTTTCTCTTAGGGACTGTGGCTCTGTAGATATTTGCTCGGAGCGTCTAAAGTAATGTATGGCTTGGCGATTAAAATAACTAACACCTATAATAAATAGGTGCCTATAGTACGGTACGGTCATCTATTCGATTACAATTCAGTCACAGTTATAGACTAGTCAGAAGAGCCCTTTGACTCCAACTTATGCAAGCAACGCAGTAAGCGCTACGAGGAAAACTAAAGAAGAACAAAGCTAGTTTCATGGTATCAATATTTATAATTATTAATGTTTTAACATCGTCATTTCAGCTGTAGAATACTCAGTGCAATCTTAAGGTAGGATATTTAAAAAAAGGAAAATTGACTTGAAAATTTCACAGAACTTGCCACCTTATTGGTAGATACCGCTGCCTTGATGTATGGGTTCGGTCAGTGATACATCGATTCATCGTCTTGTGCGATAGAGCATTGAGTGAAAACTCAAAAAATACCTAATTAGTGCGTAAGATGTCGCCTAATAAATAAAAAAGTTAAGCTTTGAAATCAAACATAAAAACATTATCATAAAAGTTATTTAGTATTAATCAAACATTTTAATCCAAATTTACTAGATAGTTAACAGCTTTGCTTTCTAAAAATGTACCTGTAATTTACAATGCTATATTTTAGGCACAGACACAAGCATCAACGCTGACACGTTCTATAAAACGCCGATATCAACTAAAAACGCTGCTTCTGGGTACTATTAAAAGTTTAGCTGAACTCAACGTCAAGCCGGAAATGCTGGAACACCCTGTAAATATGGGGTCTAAAACCTGAAAGATTGTGGAAATCCGACCTTCCGGTTTTTTGAGATTTGGTCAATTTTAGAAATTTGGTCAACATGCCTCGTATAATTAATGGCGTATGTGAATCCACCAACCCGCACTGGGCCAGCGTGAAAGTTGCCGTTATAAATACTTACAATCATATGAAAAGTACATCCTGTTTTTTCAGTTCGCTTAAGTGCTCTCGAACACGTAATTATTTTATTTTTTGTATATTTGTTTATGTCTGCATATTGTACTTTCACAGTGTTGTCGATATCATTAATTAAACTTATCAGACTGTAAATAAAATACCTAAAAGTTATGACTCATTTATTATGTCTGAGTATTATGTTTGGATATATTTATCTTTGTTTTTATGTAAGAAACAAACAACTTAAAAATATGATAAGTTATAAAAATAAGGATGATCACAGACGACGGTGTTGCCACAGTCAAATACACTAGCAAAAAGTCACGGTGCAAACGAATAATTCTTTTTCGCCAAAAATGGCTTAACAAGCTGATTTCAATAAAATTTAAATGAATTCACCTCTGAAGTAGGTATCTATCTAGCCAAAAAGAATCATCACAATCAAAAAATCATAATTTGCGGAGTAATCGCGTAAATTAATTTATTGACTAATAATTGAGAACCTCCTTGCTTAAAGTCGGTTAAAAATGTAGTTGCAGCAACTCGATCACTCGCGATAACACTAAAAAGAAATATTTTGCTTTCAGTGCCCTATTGCCACGTTGAATGGCTGCCTTACTTCTTTGGTGAAGTAGAAGCTAGCATTTTGGGTCACGTGTAATGTCGACCAGACGAGAAGGTTATGAAGAAGAAGCCTAAACCTGTTTACTCAGTTTTACAGCTTGCTATTATTATTTACGCGATTTTCGACTCATCTTGATGAGTCAAAAAGCGCATAAATACCAATGAAATAATCGACACTCAGACCAAATAAAAAATAAAGACAGAATTTGTGAACAAACAAGTGAAGTCGGCAAAAATATCCCTCGCCGTGTACAGACACAATTACACACACATACAATGAAACTACGCCTTGGTTTTCCAGTCAAACTATGGCGGTTCCACATCGACGCACTCACCACATGTTTAAAAAACCGGCCTTACTTGTCTGTTCAGGACTTTCTGTCTTGATTTTTTATTTGGTCTGAGAATCGACATAATTAAGTTGGTACCAATCGATCCTGCTAAGCAATTTACTTCCTTCGTATTTCAAACCGCCAAGTCTGGAATACTCTACCTCTGTCATATAAATTATACTGTTAAAACTTAAAATACATAGGAATATAATTCTAAACGAATAACTACATAATCTTTAGGGGAGGCCTATGTCCAGCAGTGAACGTCCTATGGCTGAAAAGAAGATAATTCTAAACTACTTAATTATACATGCACAAAAATGTGAAACCTACCTATTAACAAAATAATAGTAGTTTATGCAACTGTCATATAATGAAGGGTATTAAAACACGAGTGTGAGTTTATGAAACGAGCGCAGCGAGTTTCATAATAGTAACGAGTGTTTTAATACCCGTGTTATATGCAGTTGCATACACTACTTTATCTTCACTAATAAAAATAAAAACATATTGCGAAACATTAAATTCACGCGTACGTGTATTGTCACAGTGAACTTGGCGCCATGAAAATCTAACCAATGAGAGCGCAGCTGCGCGCGCAAGGCCAATCAGGAGCGAGCGCGCGATGTTATAATGAGATTATACGATATCGATGTGGATATTATAACATCATGTGAAATTGCTTAAACTGAGTGTTTTGTTGTCTGCGCTATAACAGTAGTCATTATAAGTCAAGTATTGGAATCATAAGTAGAATGTTACAACATTAGTGTAGATAAAATAAATAAATAAACAGAGGCTAAAAATCGAAACAAAAACTGTATCCGTGTGGTAGGGTGCCAAGAACGCTGGCTGTATTCTCACGCTGATCGGCTTAAGAGATTATCTGTGAGATGAATAAGGCAGCTCTCTTGTCACCAGCAGCGTCAACAAGTTTTTGTCTGTCGTTGTTCTCTGACAATTACAATCGGTGAAATACCCCGAAAACAAAACACGTTATCGGATTTACGGATTATTTTTAATTGAGTAGTAGAACTACGAAATAATCTATTGCTCATAATTATTTGCATCTAAAACCTAAATCCATGTCTCTTTGAACCTCTCCCAAATATTGTTTCCGCGTGAATCGGGGATAATTTGATTTATAGCAAACTGTGCAGCCATTTATCATCCTTGCGACCGCCCCGAGTGAAAGTTCAATATTAGCTACAATATTTATGGGGTTTCCGAAGTGATAATCATGGGGTATGAATTTATATAAATATGATTTGGGATATTTATTGATTTGATATGATAATTTATTGTTTTGTGATGTATTTATTATAATTATAGGTGTTAAGGGAGAGGACTTTTAAATATGATATTAGCTTGCAAGTTGTATGCTTATTATAAGGTGATCAGATATTGTTTGCATTTTATAGTATTTAATTTAATTTTCATCCCCCATCTCGGAAAGAGTGGTTTTGATCTTCGAAATCTGAGTGCTAAGCCGTTTTTATCCGCTAGCTAGAGGAAAAAAAAAATTGAATTTAGAACATCGTGAGCACTAAGTTTGTAAATTCAAAACACCATTAAGCCTATTTACTTCAACCTCAATGGTACCGAATTTATCATTCAACTATTTTTAATTTGTGAAAAACTCAGACTCGGAACTTTCTTGGTACACATTTTTTTTTTAATTCGCGCCATTTTCTTTTCATATCATATTGTTAAAATCTGATGTTAAAAACAAGGTCAAAATCTAAAATGAGTGATTCTATAAATGAGGAAGTTGATTTCACGGCAACAAAATTGACTTTAGTTATTTCCTCGCTGAGGTGGGATGAAAAGTTACGTGTTGCACTCGAATGCAAAGTTTTTTTACCTTGTACTATTTTGATTCTCTCGCTAACGCTCAGGATTCTAACTTTTTTTAGAATCCTTCGCTTGCTCGGTCATCAAAATTGAGCACGCGGTTAAAAAGCAACTTTGCACTCTTGTATAACAAATAACTATTGATTACTTTTTGGTTCAAAACTGAATGCAATAATAATAATAAAATAGTATAATTTATCTCTTTCTATCACCACAAACTCTTCCAACAAAGACAGCAACGAAACAGATGTCACAAGTCGTCAAACTCTTACAACTATAATTTCATCATGCTGTCGCAAACTACCGACTCTACAACTCTATCATTAACGCTTATAACAAAACGAGAGCCCTATACTTAGATTCCTTAGCTCTATAATTTGGAGTCATTATGCTGCGGCCCACTGACACTTTTCCTTTATTATCAGCGCTTATAATAAATGTCAGGTTGTATTTGACAGGAATAATAGAGTTGCTACAATGACAGCTCTAGTGACTAATGGTTTGAGCAACCGGTGCGGTTACCGCATAAGGAAAGGGGTAGGATATGTTTAAACTTTTATAAGTCGCTAGAAAATATTTTATATCACTTAAAAATAGCCTTGATTTAAATTGAATTAAGACGTGTAGTGGCCCGCACTTACTGTAAGCTGCTACCAATCTGTGTTATTGAAGATAAATCTTCGAGTAAATATTTACAGAACCGCAGTCCGTAAGTGAAAGTAGTAAAAAAATGTCTGAGCGCCGTCATACATGCCAACTAAGATATATAATTCACAATGACCCGTTTTCTTGAATCTCGGCGTAATATCACCTAATTAGTGCTTGTAATCGCTCACTTCGGCATCGCGCGGCGTTGTAGTCGGCTTACAATTGCCTAACGACTAACTAAAAAGAATGCCCACTATGTAGCTTGGGCAGACTTTTGGCTCAGACACTTTTTTTTGCAGGATTGTGACTCCATAGATATTTGCTCGAAGAGATAAATAGAGAAAACCGTGGCCGTCCTATGGCTGAAACTGACGCGACGTCGATTGTAAGACGTAGAGTCACCGCGTTATCTTTTGCTCAAGAAGCGGTGGGTTAATTTGTCGCTATGCCGTGCCATCATTAGTTACAGGGCTTTTGCCACTGCGCATGTTGCAGCCATACTCAACAAAGAAATTGATATTGCGCGACAGCAAATTGCGAGAGAAGTACCTCCTCGAAAATCGCCGACTACAATAAAATGGAGTAAAATATAGTACCAAGTTTCGTTAAAACTCATTAAAAATGTGCCCGTAATGGAAAATCATCATCCGGACACATCGCCAAAATCGTTGACTTAAAACAGAATTCTCTCACTTCGTTCGCTTCGGTCAATAAAAATGATCAATGTAGAAGCCAAAAAAAAAAAAATTACAGAGAGCGCTATTTTTTACTAAAATAAATATAACGTATTGAAGTGACCATTTTGGTTTCCCTCATGATTATAGCACTTATTTACTGTAATAACTCGCTTGTAGCGGGTAATTTTCAAAAGTCAAAGTACTCAAAGTACAGTAAGCATTATAATTACTAGCCTACATTGTTGCTTCAAAAGGCAAACTTGTCTTGCCGTCGCGCGTCGACAATGTGCAATTACCACCTTACAAGAAAATGAGCTACTAAAGTACGTAACGAACCAACACTGAAAATAAATTACACGTTGGCCGGAGAGACAATCGACATGATAATTTCGGTACTACACGTATAATTAAGTCTAATAACTAAGTTAAAGAAGGTACAACAAAAGTCTCTTCGAATTTCGAGTAAATATGTAGGTATATCTTCTACGTAAACATGCTACACCCTAGACCGCATATGCTGCTGCTGCAACATATGCGGTCTGCTTAAACAGGCAGTAAACAAACAAACGCAAACATAAATAAGAAAAAGGTCCAACATTCAAAAGCAATTTTTTTTTAGAACTTAGGACCAGAACCACAAAACGCCATTTTGCAATCAGAAATTCACAGCGCATTTAAAATTACACTTTCAAATCCGATAAACAAAACCTGATAAGCTCAGATCATTACAATCGTCTTTAAAATCCCTGCTTTAAACTGTGTATGTACTACTTTTAAACTCTATAAAAGTAAAGGCCGCTACACATGAGCAAAAGATTAGGCTTACCTAAGTTTATCTTCATGACCTCTCAGACATGCCTTCACAAGGGTGTATTTTTGCTGAAAAGTTACCAATAGGTGTACCTATGCTATGTACTCGTACCTATATACATGTGTTTACTCATCATCGAAAGACACATGTGTGTATCATAGGATTAGAACACAGGACTTTCAAATTATAAATCTCTAGTCTATAATTTGATCTATTGTTTATTTTTGACTGCTAAAAGAGGATCATAGCACTAAAACTCAGCTCTTTCACACTTTTGCAGATTAATTGTTGCTTGATCTGAAGGCAGACTAACCTTATTTAAGGACAAATTATTGCCTATTATGAAAGCATAATTATGTTCCTGTCTGTTTTGATTCGGATTCGGGTTGAATTATTGCCTAATCTGAGGATTAATCATTGCTTGATTTGAGGCCATATCATTGCCTATTCTAACGGCATGTTATTGCTTAATCAATGGTTTGGATCTTGCTTGATTTTTTATCAGCAGATCCATGCACAATTAAAGAGAAAATCATTGATTTATCTGAGGGCAGATTTATTGTCTTGTATATTATGCTTGTTCCAAGGGCATATAATTGTCTGTTATGAGAGCAGATTATTGTTCTATCTGAGAACAGAAATCAAGATGACAATTTGTACAAACGTCCGCCAACATCACGTCGGTAGTCATTCCGGACATTTCTTCAAACCACTTATTTGTCAGAACTGGAGCCGTAACTGCGTTAAATTGTATTCTGTTCATTAATATACATATATCCTTACAACCTTATCATCGTGCACTAATCCTCCACATTCATTAATAACATACAAACTTTATCTTAAAAATTATAGCGACAAGGTTTCAGATTGGTTGTATATTTTGTGAGGTGCTTTACGAAGTTGCTGCGTTAATGACAGAGTAATGACATTATAATGTTGGGCTAACATGGCTTTATGATTATGTGTTAGGTTTGCATCAAATTACGCCTTTAGGGTCAGTAGGCGTGTGGTTCAAAACCCGTTTAAATGGTCTTTATTAATTGAAAGAAATTATAAAGTTCTTGCTTCAGCGAATATAGGGTTGCATTATTGTTCAAGTTTTTTTATTAATTCAGCAATGAGATGTCTAAGACATTCTGTAAACTCCAATCCTTTAGTTAAGTGTAGTTAATAATAAAATTTATTATTTTGCTTCCAACTTCAAGAAATTGAGATTCTTTTTTTACAACGCGTGTAAGTTATTTTATTTTGTTTAACTTTATCGTATTACCTACTACTAAACATTATATTTTTCACTGCGTATTGTGTAATCAACGTTTCATTGTTAAAATTAAAATCTTATTTCAATGAGAAAGCAATCTCATTGAAATTGACACCCTAAGAAAGAGTGTTAAAGTTAGCAAAGTTCATTGGTGTTTTGCAACGTTATATAGGTAGAGGTATAATGGCCTAAGAGCCGCTGAAGATTGACCTTCACCCACCAGATGAGACGTATTTTTATAAATTATTATTTATTTATACACATGCCTATAATAACCTGTCTATCGAAAAGTGTTCATGGATATTTTTTATTATATTTAAAATATGTCATGGGCGTTTTTTTCAAAGCAAGCCTATCACTAATTTTGCACTTAATTAAATTATCTTTCTTATAAAACCAATTTTGACTGTTTATAAGATTGGTTTTGTACTTATATTGACATATTTGTATATAGTTGCTTGCCAGGTAAGTAGTATGAACAAAATTAAGTAAACAATCCTACCAAAATATATTCTCTATATTAAAAACTATTAGTTAAAATAAAAAAATGCCTTCTATCAAAAGAGCGCAGGTAAAAAAAAAATTACCAAAATAAATTTATTGAATTAAATAAAGTCATAAACGCTTTTCGATAGGCAAGCTATCAAAGGCCTATTTGTATGTAAATGATTAATACAGTTACATCTAATAAAAATTATGTCTCATCTGGTTATTAGGTGGGTGAAGAACGTTCTTCCACGTCTCTTCCTCTATAAAGACAGTTATAAGATAAAAACTGCAAAGCAAAATCACAAGCTCCATAATAATTTGAAACTTAAGAACTTTAAGCTTATTACAAAATGCTCATACAATTTACATGGCTATTAAATAAATTCCCCTTTAACACAGAGCAGTAAAGATTAGATTCGCAAATGCAGTTTTCTAAATAGTTAAGATGAAAGTGCATTTAACTGAGAAGATTAACACAAAGCTTTCAGTTAAGTACCAACCAGCGTTACAAAACAATTCATTTTGTCGCCTTGAGCTGATTGGGAGTGGTTACATTAGGAGCGACTTTATCATCATATTATCAGCCATAACTCGTCTATATTGCTGAAAATAGGGCTGTTATATGGGTTACTAACAAAACCGGGTAGAAACGTGTTGCATTCAGTATGTTGCAATTTTTATAATTTATTTTGTAAACAAACTTTACTGGCAATAGGCCCAGTTATGTAAGCGCCATCTTAATTATAATATTATCAATTTAGAATATTCTTGTTTCTTTTTCACTATATGCATTCGATAGAGAGATTTTTTTTACGTTGCTATTAAATTTATAATTGGGCCTATTGAATGATTAATCAGTTAATTGTTTAGGAATCTTTTTCCATAATATTTTGTTTTTGTAAATCGAAACAAAAGCATATATTTACGATGTACACAAGTCGATGGATGTACACGACTTAATGAGATCCAAACTTCTCCAAAGCGGAGAGCAGAGATGTGTAGAGCCGGGTGTAGCATTGGAGCTCGCGATTCACTCCACGCACTGATAATATGATACAAAACATATTATAATTTAATTTATTTTAAACTTAGTAAATGTGCCCTTATTATTAAATTATTATAGAATGACGTACCTCATTATACCGACGTTTTGACCGAATTATTTAGGTCAAATTTACGGGTAAACTGGAAATTCGAAGAAGAATGTACCACTGATTCAAATTGAAAAAAAGGGCTCAAATCGCGAAAGTTTCAATACAATAAGGGCACATTTACTTCATTCATTCAAAATTTACTATTATTATTGGCACTGAAACGTGGTCTCTTACTATGGGCCTTATAAATAAGCTCCAAGTAACCCAACGAGCTATGGAGAGGGCTATGCTCGGAGTCTCTCTGCGAGATCGAATCAGGAATGATGAGATTCGCAGAAGAACCAAAGTTACCGACATAGCCCAGTGGATTGGCAAGTTGAAATGGCATTGGGCAGGGCACATAGCGCGGAGGACTGATGACCGATGGGGTCGAAAAGTTCTCAAGTGGAGACCACGTACTAGCAAGCGCAGCTTAGGACGTCCACCCACAAGGTGGACGGATGACCTCATTAAGACCGCAGGATCAAGCCGCTACCAACCGGTCTTATTAGAGATCCATAGGGGAGGCCTATGTCCAGCAGTGGACGTATTATGGCTGATGGATGGATGGATGGATTCAAAATTTAAGAAGCGTGGCTCTTCCATGGCTCGCGGTCTTTCGCCAGTGACGTCACGTCCCTGTACGAGATGACATCTACCTTCTCTTTGACCTGATCTAAAAATGCCCTCGATGGTCTTCTCCTTCGTTTCACATTTACTTAGCGAAGAATAAAACACAGCCCAGCTCAAGATTGTGTTAAATTTGAGCAGGCTTACTGTATTGGATTTTAGTAGTCCACTGCTGAACATAGACCTACCCAGGAAGGGCAATATACGCGATAATTCGATGACACGTTTGTTCTTGTTTAAACAAAATACAATCATTATTTAGGTAGGCATAAATGCTAGGAACGTATGGATTACTATGCTCATGCTAAGTTCAATCTTATTTTTCTCTCCGTTTTGTTACAATTTGGCCTAGACCAAATAAGAATAAACAAGACAGAATGTTGTGAACAAAACAAGTGATACCAGCAAAACTACACGCCTCGCCGTGTACAGATACAATTACACACACAAACACGTACAACGAAACTACGCCTTGGCTCGTCAGTCGAACTATGGCGGCGCATCACCGACGCACTCATCACGTACAAGTATAATAATTATTTTTTTCAAAAAATAGCATGATCGACTTCACCCGTGTACAGAATTCGCGAATATTTCGCACGGATCGATGTAACATTTTTCACATTATTGTTGATTTATCAAATCTGGCTCAGCCGATTTTAATAGGATTTAAATGGAACCAATTTTGAAGTATATTCTTTCCAATAAAACAAGAATTATTGAATTCGGACTACTATGAAAAATGTTATGCGTGGTTATAAATAAAAAAATATAAACGCGTCGAATTGAGCACCTCCTGCGGTTGGTCGGTCAAAAAACCGGTCTCACTGGTCTGTTCACGACGTTCTCTGTCTTGATTTTTATATTTAGTCTGAGCAATTTGGGTACAAAATCGCTACTTCTCGCACCACAACCCCTCAAACCACCTCGGGCGCGCAAAGTAATTTCCTCCGCTCAATATATCTTATATCCTACCTCCCGCTCATATCTTACCTCCCGCTCTCGCGCGTGAGCAAGTCGCTCCTGAATTTAAAATATTATAATTATTAAAAATGGCACCAAATAATGTCGAGCCTACACTACGTGATGTACTAAAAGCAGTGAGTGAATTAACCGCTAAAGTAACCGCGATAGAAGCTCTAATTGTTTATCAAGGTACGATAAATGCGGACCAAAGTGAAAGGATCCTGATGGGTGTAAAAGAAATAATTGAGGGTAAGTCCCCTGTAATACCAAAAAATGCGGGTACCTCGTGCGACATGACCCCGCCGCAGGCGATGCAAGTACAGCGACCTTTGCGCCAAGCGCGCTTGAAATCCGCCACCACTGCATTGTCAACGACCACAGGTCCTAAGAAGGGTAGCACAGCACCACTAACACAAAAACCAGCTGGGAAACCCGCAGCGATGACGACAACTCGCGACATTTCTACACCGCGCGAATCTACCGCACTTTTGAATAAGATACCAACTACACAATGCAGCGATGACTCGGTTGCAGCGACAACTCCGTGTGTGGCCTCGAAATCAGCGGAGCACAACACTGACGATAATGGAGGTTGGAAAAAGGTAACTAAAAAATCCAACAAAAAACGAGACATAATAACCGGTACTGGAAAATCAAACGATGAACTCCAAATAGCGGAGAGATTAAAATACATTCAAGCTTGGCAGTTTAAACCGGCGACTACTGAACAAAATATATTAAACCACCTGAACAAAATTCACAAATCCGAAAAATACTATGTCGAGAAAAGGCAAACTAAAACCAAATGGCATGCAGTCTTCATAATAGGTATCCCTGAGAGCCTGTATGACAACATCAGCGCGCCGACTTCGTGGCCCGCCGGGGTTCGTGTGAGTAGTTGGATTTTTCGTGCGCGACACTCGGGCGGCGACCCGCAGTAAGTGCGAGCGAGACCTCCGACGCGCACGGCAGCAGTAGCGCTAGTGAATGGAATGCATCGTTACCTTATCAACACTGTCACCGGGACGGCGGCGAACAGCATCTGACAAACAATGTAAACTGCGCCCCGGCTAATAATACTCATAGTTTAGTTATATGTCTCCAAAACATTCGGTGCATAGGTGCTAAGGGTAGATTAGAAAAGCTAGAAGTCTTGTTACAAAATGAACTTAAATGTAATTTACTCGCGCTAACGGAACACTGGTTGTCTCAGGATGATTTAAAATGTATTGAGATATCGGATTTCAAATTAGCCTCCAGTTACTGTAGAAAAACGTTTCAGCACGGAGGATCTTGTATTTATGTAAATAAAAACACAAAATGCAGTGAGAATTTAGATGTAACTGCGTTATCCGTGGAACAATATTTAGAGGTGTCTGCCGTTGACCTGATAGATTATGACATTACAATAATTTGTATCTATAGAACCAATTTGGTGAGTACCAGCATATTTCTTGATCATCTTGAACGTCTGCTCGATAAGGTGGGCGAGTTGGGTATAGAATACGTCTTGATCGGAGATTTCAACGCGAACATACTTGGCCCAAGCGATTCAAATATTAGACGACTGGCGGACTTATCGGCCGTCCATGGCTTGTGTAACATTGTGGACTTTGCCACGCGGGTGACCGCGAGCACGGCCACCTGCCTCGACCACGCGTACTCGAGCCTGCCGGCGGGCGCGGCGCGAGCCGAGCCCGTGCGCACCGAGCTCAGCGACCACGTCGCGGTCAAAGTAGAACTACTCGTCGAAAATCGTGTAATTACGCAGCGGCCGCGGTATGCGCGCAGGTTTACGCATTTGAATAAAATCAATTTTGTAGGAGCTATCGAGAGTGTAGACTGGGAATATATTAAGTTTAGAAATCAAGTTTCCGCAAACTTAGCTATCACAATAATTAACGTCTTAGTTAATAAAGTTGAAGCGTGTTTTCCACTAAAGAAATGCTATCAAAACAAAAATGATCCCAGCTGGGTGACGTCGGACGTAAAAGAATTTAAATCATTGCTATTTGACATAATTAAAATTGGTGATTTATTTCCTGACATTGATACTATAAATGAATTATTACTTGACATGAATAATTATTATGAAAATCTGATTAAAAATACTAAATCTGCATTTTACTCCAATATGATGGGTATAGCGACTAACTCTTGCCGGACGATGTGGAGTATAGTCAATAAAGAGAGGGGGAAAAACAATTCCCCACACATTGATTTTACCGATGTAATTCATTCATCTAATGGGGAAAAATTCATTAGTAAGAAATGTGCAGTTGACGCGATTAACGCCCAATTTTTAGGGGCAGCGGAAGTTTGCGGGGCGCCGAGGGCCTCAGTCGGGCGCGTCCGCGCCGCGCTGTGCTCGGCGCGCCCGTCGGCCGACAGGTCGCTCAGGTTTTTACGATTTAGCGCAGACGAAGTATATAGGATTATTATTTGTCTCGTATACCACCTAAGACTTCAAAGGATATTTACGGACTATCAATGAAGCTTCTTAGATTAGCCGCGGTCCCCCTCGCTCCCATATTGGCTGAACTGTTCAATCTTTGCATTACAGAAGGGACATTTCCGTCGCCGTTAAAGATCGCAAAAGTAACACCTCTATTTAAGGGTAAAGGGAAGCGCGAAAGCATCGATAACTACAGGCCCGTATCAATTATTCCCGCTATAGCCAAGGTTTTCGAAAATGGGATTAGCACTCGCCTACTTAATTTCTTAGCCGAAACAAATGCTCTGTCCGATCGCCAGTATGCGTACCGCGAAGGGAGATCCACCATCTCACTCACGCGAGAAGTAGTGCGCAGTATTGTGGCCGCAAGGGACGGCAAGAGCAAGCAGCAAGTCGCCATAATATTCTGCGATTTATCTAAGGCATTCGACGTCGCCGATCGCGCTGTACTAAACGTTAAAACACGGCATTATGGCGTGGACGGGGCCTCGCATGCTCTTATCGCAGACCTAATGAATGGTAGATCGCAGGTGGTGGTGGGCGCAGCTGGCGATGTTAAGTCAGACCCGCTTGAATCAGCGATGGGAGTAGCGCAAGGATCGTCGGTCTCCAACATCCTCTTCTCTCTTCTCCTGAATGATTTGCCGGCCGCCGTCACCGCAGCTGAAATATTCATGTATGCTGATGATGTGGCAGCGGTGGTGACGGCGCCTTCGGTCGATCAACTGGAGAGGAAGTTGAATACCACGACCATGCAGCTCGCTGACTGGTTTCGGATGAACGGCCTGACACTGAATCTCAAAAAGACGCATTTCATTCACTTCTACCTAGCGGGGCGAGCACCCAGACCCCTATCAGTATTTGTGAATGAAATAAAAATAGCACAGGTCTCGTCTACGACGTTCCTAGGCTTCGAGTTGGACAGAGGTTTACAATGGGAAAATCACGTAATTAAGGTGTGTAGTAGACTGGGTAGTTCGTGTTTCGCGCTGACTAGGCTTGCGAGGGTGGTACCTGCAGACGTCGTACGATGCTCTTATTTTGCTACAGTACATTCAGTACTTCAGTACGGAACAGAAATCTGGGGACGAGCTGCCGACTGGATGCGGGCATTTAGAATGCAAAAACGCGCCGTCCGAGCGATAGCAAAGATTCCTCAAGATGTTTCAGTCCGTCTACATTTTAGGAGGCTAGGCATTCTTACACTGCCATCACTTGTCATATTTCAGGTGGCGGTATATGTGAGAATGAACCTGGCCTCTTACGTAAAACGAAGTAGAACACGGGGCGGGGAATACCTCGTAACTGTACCTCATACGCTTGAAAAGTCCACAAAAGTTACGCATATAATGGGACCGAAAGTATACAACTTGCTGCCAATAAATGTTATTGATGCCCCTAGCTTACCTTGTTTTAAGGCTCGGTTAAAGCGCTGGCTTATCGAGCAGACGTTTTATGATTTTGACATTTTTCAATGTGTAAAATAGTTTATGCAATATTATTATTATTATATTTTATTGATATTTCTAGGTTAAACTAGATGTAGATATATTTTTGTTTCTTATTTTATTTCGTTGACATTTTTATTTTGATAATTTTGATTTGTTTCATGACATTTTTTATTATTTTATGACATTTTTAATGTAACATAATGATAATTTTTTAATTTATTTTACTTTGACATTCTAATATTGAAGTTTAATAGTTGTTTGTCAATGATTAGATATCTTTCTAAATAGTAATTATTATGTAATCCTATCGTATTGACATGTAAATGAAATATTTTATGAATAAATTGAATATGAATATGAATATGAATATATCAGGTGCGGCCACACTAGCAGCGCATAAATATGAATAATCGCCTGCCCCACCGACATAGACATAAATTATATGTCGACTGGTCGAAGGCGATACACCTCTGCGGTGAGTTAGAGCATATTGAGTAGGAAACCAGTCTAAAATGTGGTACCTACGTATAGTAGCTCATCAATCCATCAGCCGTAAGACGTCCACTGCTGGACATAGGCCTCCCCTATGGATTTCCAATAAGGCCGGTTGGAAGCGGCCTGCATCCAGCGCGATCTTTATTATATCGTCAGTCCACCTAGTCGGTGGACGTCCTACGCTGCGCTTGCTGGTCCGTGGTCTACATTCGAGAACTTTACTGCCCCGTCAGCCATCCGTTCTCCGAACTATGTGCCCTGCCTATTGCCACTGATCCGCTGGGCTATGTCAGTAACTTTGGTTCGTCTGCGGATCTCTTCATTTCTGATTCGATCTCGCAGAGAGACGCCGAGCATAGCCGAGGATTCATTATTAATTTCGGTCGGGTGCATGGCGGCTCGGCCGTTCAAAAATAATCGTGAGTTGTATCCGGTTTTCATATAAAATTCAAAGTAATAATTATAATTTTATCCAGCCAAACGTTTAGCCGATTGTTTCTGTCCACTAATGATTCAAAATATTTTTAAAGATACTTCCATCTATCAGTCGTAGGACGACCACTGCTGGACACAGGCCTTTTCTACAGATTTTCAATAAGTCCGGTTGGAAGAGGCTACAGATATTTATTTACTCGTTCCAATTTCAACTTCTATTAGTACACATGCCATTTTTCTCAGCACTCTGTAGCTGTGATAAGGCGTCCCACACACAGACGACATAAATCGCGGCGTAATCGCGCGATCCGACATCGAGCTTGTTGAAATGAATATTCGCAATAAATTACTGTTTGCTGCTGTGCGCGGGCGGAACATAGTATCCCGTGGAGTCGCTGTTATATATAAAAAATATTAAGTCTCTATTTTAGGCCACTATTTCTTGTTCTCGTCAGTTTATATCCGTGCATGGTTGCCTGGAAGAAATCGCCATGGGTTATAAGGCCGCCAGTTTATAATCATATTTAGTCTTAAGTGTGCACATAGTGTTTAATTTTTGTTTGTGGTTATAAATAAAGAGTTTTGTCTGTCTGTCTGTCAAATAAAACAAAAAAGAACTGTACAGTTTTTTTTACTATGAAGGAATAAACCTATCTAACCTACAGCGGGTTAGCTCAGTGGTCCAGAGCGTCGGGCTAGTGATCCGAAGACGCAAGGTTCGAATCCTGTATCTGCGACGAATTTTTGAAATGTTTATCTTAAAAAGTAACTCTTTGAGATTAACCTAGTGTGGGATGCACTATAAAATTAAAATCATTTCAATAAACCTATCTAAAAAATTTATAAATTTATAAATGAATATATATAATCAATTATTTATAACTAGCTTTTACCCGCGGCTTCGCCCGCGTTATATTTTGATTTTGGCTAATGTTTATGTCGGCTGCGAAACCTAACCTAAGCGACAAACATCAAAATACCTTAGAGGAATGCTTTTGTTGGTTAAGTTACGGTTGGAGTGTATATACAACACCCCTGTGTATTCCCGCCTTGTCGTGGCGGGGGAGGTCTAAGGCAGCTGAAAAGGCGGCGCTCGAAGTCTCCCTCTTCTTTGGGTCTTTCCCGCAAGGCAGCTTAGAGGTCGGCACTCGTAGTGCAGCCGCTTTTAACTAAAGCAGCTGAGAGGATGGCCGGTAGGTTGCCTGCCTTATGAGGAGTGTTGCTTCTGAGGCGGGCTGCAGTGCCGCTCTTGCGAGGATTAGGGGCTGCGGTGGGATGGAACTGGTTGTGTGGGTGCCGCCACCTACCCTACCTTCCGCTAGGCCGTCAACCTGTTGGAAGACGCAGTGGGGCTGCAGGGGAAGAGAAGTGTCGGTATCGCGATGGCCGTTCTTACTGCCCTCTGCAGTTGAAGAGGCAGGCGCTGGGCTACTATGACTGACCCGTTGCACTGGGATCAGGACGTTGGAATGCTGTCCGACGCTCAGTGCTGGTTACTCCCGAGTGGTGGATGACGATGTGTCTTGTGCTCCGAAACACACCGTCATTATGGCGGGAGCGCAAGCTCCGTTATGGAGCCCGAGTCTGGGCTAGCGCTGTTGAGTGCCGCGAAGGAGTGCGAAAAATGTAGGAACGTCCTAAACTTGAAATGACAGGTTATTTCTGGCGCTTAGACGGCTGCTACCGCGGCCCGCTCGCTTACTTTTCATCGTATCCTACGGGAACTGTTAAAGTTTTTGGGATAAAAAGTGGCCTTTGTCACTTTTCGTCTATCAAACTATATTCATGCAATAATAAGTCAAGGCAATCCGTTGCTCCGTTGCTGAGAAAAAGTTATTGTCTTATCCTACGGGAACCGCAATTTTTTCGGTAAGGAAAGTATCCTATGTCACTTTCCGTCTTCCAAACTATGCCCACCCCAAAAATCAAGTCAATCCGTTGCTCCATTGCTGAGAAACAGTTATTGTCCTATCCCATGGGAATCACGAATTTTCTCGGGATACTAAAGTATCCTGTTATCACTTTATGTCTTTTAAACCATAGGTATACATACCAAAAATCAATTCAATCTTTTGCTCCGTTGCTGCGTCAAAGAGGAACAAACCAACAAACTTTTCGGATTGATAATACTAAAGTATGAAGATTCTGTACCATAAAGGTAGAATAAAGAAACATGTTAAACCTCTAATGATAGAACATTTAAAAATATTTTTAATGTCAGACAAAATGACGGCCTGTTATTAAACGTCATAGTAACATGTGGCATGTAGAGGGAATAAAACATTTTATCCAATTTTAATGTCAGTTGTCATTTTCAATCCATACTTTATTTCCTCTTCAAGGGGATATAATGGTGGAAAAACAATTTGTCCCCTTGCCATGCTACCTGTGATTTATAAAAGTCTGCAGACAATGTCATCTAATTACGTTTCGATGTGACGTTTCGTTAAGTGTCATAGAGGAATTAATCACTTAGCGTCTTTGTGATAGTGGCGACAGTTTTGCTTTCGATAGTTTTTGTCCTGTCCTACAGGAACTATGCAATTTTTTGCTTAACGTCTAATGATTAGCATCTAAAATTCGACGCGCTTGGTTTTGCTCTTAAGTCTCAGCAGTTCTTTGCGCTGCGTGATGCTCGGCATCTAAAAGTCGCTGCGCTTGACTTTCTCCTTAAGTCTCAGCAGCTCTCTGAGCTGCGTGACGCTCAGCATCTAAAATTCGACGTGCTTGGTTTTTTGCTCTTGAGTCTCAGCAGTTCTTTGCGCTGCGTGATGCTCAGCATCTAAAAGTCGCCGCGCTTGACTTTCAACTTCAGTCTTAGCAGCTCTCTGAGCTGCGTGACGCTCAGCATCTAAAATTCGACGCGCTTGGTTTCGCTGTTGAGTCTCAGCAGCTCTCTGAGATGCGTGGCGCTCGGCATGTAATGACAAACGCATTTAAGTGTGCTCTTCAGACTCTTGGCTTCTAGCAATTTTCTTTACGCGAGCTCCGCTAGAACTACGCGCTAGATTCGATTTGCGTTTTGTAGGTATACCTATTAGAATGAAAACTACGTAATTAAACTGAAAAAATACATGTAACCTTCTCTAAATTTTACAGGAAAAGATTGATTGACTTTGACATTTGCAACTCGAGCAGCCTTGAATGGGCATTGGGCATAGAGAATGTAATTTGGAAAGTCAAGATGCAAATTACCATTTGTCATGGTAGAAAATAAGTTTTTTTGTTCTAAGATTCTAGCCAATGCGTTTTCATCCCCCGTTTTCAACCCTTTAAAACTATTTTTTCGAATCAAAAAGTAGCCTATGTCCTTTCTCAGGCTCTAGACTATCTGTGTACCAAATTTCATTCAAATCGGTTCAGTAGTTTTAGCGTGAAAGCGCGACAGACAGACAGACAGACAGAGTTACTTTCGCATTTATAATATTAGTAAGGATTGATGTAACCCAATTAATAAAATAAACACATTACTATAGTTTCATTAGTTATGTCCCTGCAACATGGAAATAACTAATTAAGGTGATCAAATTAATATAATAAGGCGTAAAAAATAAATTCCTCATCGTATTTTTTTGATTGTATAACTAACCTCTCCTAGTATTTCTCTGTCCTTCAAAAGGTATGGCAGCGTTCACGGCCCATTCATTATCGTTCATTACTGTTTTATTATGCTAATGAGATCTGTCACGTCGTCTCGCAATGTGCCGATAATTTAATTTTATGACAGTTCTGTCAATAATTTGCTATCTCAGATTTACGTTTGTATTTACGTGTTAATTTGTTAATAATTTGGGTACCTACATTGTAAGATAGTCTTAGCGCATAGCGCAATTTGACTAGATGTTCGTTCGTTAGCGATCATCTAAGTTAAGCATCGTTCAGCTCGGTCAGTCTTCAGAAGGGTGATAACGGTTTAGCTATGTCAGAGGCCTTTGGGCGGCTTTAAAACTCTGACATCAAACCGAGCCATCAGCCTATACAGGGTTATTTCTAATCAATTAGCATCCTTTTAGGGGCTTATTCTGTACATCAACCCTAACAACTTTTGTTCTACGACTTCTATAAATTATCAAAAAAAGGTGGTGTTCCATAGAAATATATTGTTCACCCTCGACAAAATGTATGGAACAGCAGATTTTTTTTTGAGTTTTGACAAAAGTCGCAGAACAAAAGTTGTTAGTTTTGATGTACAGAATTAGCCCCTAAAAGGATGATAATTGACTAGAAATAACCCTGTATTTATGAACTTACTTACTTTAACTTCTTTAGCGGTGTTTTACACTTTTTGGGATGGGTGAAATATGTTAAACTCGCTTCAGGACAAGTGACCTGATCGAGAATTCTTAAGACGGAGGTAGAGCAGACCGCCAACCACATATAATGATAGTAGGTACTTTAATACGAAATTATATCCTAACCATTCAAAAATATTCAAAAATGCACAACGTTAATGTTCAAGTTTTCACTTCTGTCGGCACATCCGGAGTGCAACCCGTTTTTTTTAAGATGGTTACTCATTACATTTTAACTAGCGAAGAATGGGACGCTTGAATAGCTCTCAATGCAACGCTTGCATTTTTTTACGTACCTATATTACGCATAATTTTTAATAATCTTAAATATGTTCAGCGGCTCCAATATACCAAAATTTCAATTAGTACTAAAATACATTTTAGGATGTAATTAGCGAGCGTCTTCAAATATCAATTTATTATCACCCCAATAAAAATAGTAAATAAATAAATATACAATACACACGACAAAACGCTGACAAATACTATCAAAACATCGTAAAATTTTAATCGCTAAGTAATACGATCATTAAGTGATATCTTTTATAAACAACTTCAAATTCAAAACTATTTGTTATAATTTCGTCATAAAAGATAAATATGGGGAAATCCATTCTATAAGTTGTTTGCGAATATTTTTACAGCAGCTCATAAATTAATATAAAGGAAAATACATCAATTTGATAAACAGAATTTGCGATTCATAAAATCGATCGCAAATTTTCAATCAACAGACAGAATCACTGAATATTCTGGAAAATTTAAGATAATTAAAGCCAATGGACTTAAAAAATAAAGATACATGCTAATTTAAAAAAGAAACTCTAAGCTCAACAAAGAAGATATTTCACCGTAGTTTCACCGATTGATGAGAAAACTAATGTGTTGACTGGTAGCTTGGAATTTCCAAAATTATATACCTACAACTTGTCGATAAAACGTCGTAAAATATTCAAGCGTCGTAAGATTTATTACAAGCTAACTTGAATATGTATAGGAAAACATCGTGACGAAATCTGCATGTCTGAGAATTCTCTTTAGCCTTCTCATGTGGTCTTAATTCAATGGTAACGTATTTTGAAAAATCTAAATAAAATTTAAAATTATACAGGGTTACTGGTAATCAATTAGCACCCTTTTCAGGGCATATTCTGTACTTAAAAAAATACCTTTTGTTCTACGACTTGTAAAAACTGGTATTTATTTTCTACCATACAAAATTTAAAAAATAATATGACCGGTCTAAACATAATTAACTCTATGTAAAACATGTTAATTGATTACCAATAATCCTGTATATTATCAATTTAGTTAACAATGACATCCATATAACGATTTTAACCTGCCGACGGTACCTACTCAGTATGTAATTACATCAAGACATTTCTGTTAACCAGAGATAAGTTATACACAAATATCTATAGTCAGAAAGCTAAGTTTACCGCCAGAGTGGTTCAACAAACATCTTGTCCTGCCGACGGTACTCAATAATTCAAATGAAGCGGTAATCTCGCACTAACTGCTCATTGTGCTGGATTTGATTTATTTTACGACCGTACTTTCACTGCGGTTGGGGTTACCAGATGGAGCGTTAAAGATTGTCCCTATTTTAAAATTAATTAACTTCACCTTTTCATAGTCGTACACGATAAAAAAATATTTTTAAAAGAATCAATCATGTACATACAATGTAAGTATTAGGTAAAAATAAGTTGAAATGCAAAAACTTAGAAGTGCGTCAATCATTGTCATCTCGTTGGTGATCTTAACTAGTTTTTAATTTCAACATTTTATTTAATATTCACTCTTCAACAATGTTTAAAAAGTTTATAAAACCGTGTCAGTTGTTGCAGCTCGATGGAATGTTTTAGATAAGTATAGCGTGATTAACTAGTTCGTGATTTAGATGTTTTACGTGACTTAGATAAATCACAATGTGTAGATATAATTTAGTATATAAGCTGTTGTTATTCGATAATAAGGTAGAATTATAGTGAGATATAGAGACAGACTTTATTATCTTATTTTCATTCCTACTGCACCCTGGCATATTGGTGACCCCGACGTTATCTAAGTCACGTAAAACATCTAAATCACGAACTAGTTAATCACGCTATACTTATCTAAAACATTCCATCGAGCTGCAACATCAGTCATTGTAGAAAGTACAATCAATATTACGATTTTTATTTTGAGTGCTTTCCATACTAGATTTTATCAGTTGGTAGCGCGCCGGGCTAGTGATGCAATGGGGCAGGTTCAAATCCTGCATTTGCTTCAGATTATTGAAACACTTATCACAAAGATAACTCTTTGAAATGAAATCTATAGATTGAAAACACTATTTTTTCTTATCAGTAAGTATTTTAAATCAAAACTGCTTAAAAATACTTTACGAAAAAAAAAATACCTTAACATAAATAATTCAGTTATTTCAATGGCTTACAATACTGCGACTTCATCATGTAGAATCTATTCTATGCAACTGATGCAACTTGGTTTAATGATTTAAAATGGATAATAGACATCTTAAATCTAAATTACTTATCGTATGTTACAAATTAAATGTGAATTTAAAGAAAACCGACGAAATAAAATTGACGTAGTTAACAAAAAACCTAGCTTTGAAACGGTTGAACCGATTTCTGTGAAACATATTTAAGAATATTCCCAGTAAACTCACCTTTCAAACAAAAAAATTAAAAACAAATTCGGAGAGAGAGAGAGAGAGAGAGTACACACCAAACTTATAACATCCCACCGTTTTGCGTCGGGACTTAAAAATATTAGCAGAAGATATCGTAAAAATGAATTCCTGCTTAAACAATCAGAGTTGATGATAACGATTTCTAAAGTTTATCCCTTTTCGGCTAGTCCTCTAATTTAATACAATCTATAATAAAGGTGAAAGTCAAGAAAACATTAAAGTTTAGTTCCCGTAATCATGGGAGTTACTCTCCTTATGGCAACACCAAGTGCATTTGCAATCGCCGTGCGGTTATTGTTGCTGACCGTACGACGTGGAACGGCTGAAAATTGCCAGCTTTGTGTGATTTATTACCTCGACTGACCTAACTGCTAATAGCGGGCGTGCGGCAGAGCTATACTATAGTTATATAGAGTTCTTGTTCTAAAACAATGGTAAGCAGAACATGAAACGGTTATTAATAATTTCCAAGATTGTTTGAAAAGCAAACTGCTTATAACCGGTTTATTGGCAATCCGTACACACTGATAAGTAGTTGCACGTAAGTCTAGCGCTGAGGGTACTGTGGAGGGGATGGCTGCGCATGTTGATCGCCATACTAAACTCATACACTTCGCTCAGCGCTAGAATTATATGCCGCGACCGACAGATACACTGTAGCAGTGAATGTCCCGCTTTGTTCCTATGATGATGATGATCATCATCAAAGGAACAAACCACGGAACTAATCGCGCACTAAAATTACGAGATAAATAATTACCTTATCATTCCGACGTTTCGACCGAGTTTCATCGATCACGGGTAGTCTGGAATGCGAAACAACTAGTAAGTACCGCCAATTCAACTAGAACTTGAAAAAATATAACTACGACACACCACACTGACGTTTTCTAATATTAATTTGATACACAAAACAGAAAACAATCAAATTCTCATTCTAGACTTAGTATCTAAATTTTACTTTTTTATTTTTAAAGGTAAGTGTATACAGGAAAACTAAAAATTAAAAGTAGACGAATACTTTGAAAGTATCGTTCTGTAGCGAGCTTGCAGCGGGGTAATAGGTATAATGTCTTATTACCTACGCAATTTACACTTAATTGCACGACGCCGATAAATTGTGACGTTTTTTGATTTCCACCGCTTCACGATCTATTCTTGATAAACAGTGCAGTAGTAAATAGCAAGGCTCTTGTCTGTGGAGCAACTTCTACCTACGACATAACATCTACCTTTTATTTAATTGGTGATGATGAAAAATATTATAAAAAAATAAAATTAGCCTGATTGTAAAATATACTTACATAGACAAATCAGCAAATGTATAGTAGGTACTGTTGATTGATTCTCTTACTCTACTAAGTATGGTTCCATGTAAAAGTCGTTAACATCATGCCAAAAATGACTTCCTGTCGGCTGGCTATATGCAAGGAAAAATTGAATTAAAAACTCTCTATAAGTATAAATTTTTATTTGTAAGGAAGTTCATCACGAAACACTTCTCCGTAAAAATATAATGAGACGTGCAACTTTGTCACTGCCTCAAAACGAAAAATACATACTATCGCAATAATTGATTTCAATGGCACTACAAAATAACTTATCGAGTATCAGCATCAACATTTTCATTGCCGACCGGACCGTAACTGGCAATTATGGTCAATATATCGCTGACCAAATTGACCGTACAATAAAGTAGCGAGAGTGCAGAAGTCAAGTTTTTTTAAATTTTTTATTTCGTATAGGTTTGCGTTTGACTACACACTGCCTGATGTTAAGCAGATTTGCGGTCTATGATGTAACACGCTTACCTAGAAGTAGAAAATACCTATTTACTCGGGATTTGAAGACACCTATACATTGTACTTTAGCGGGAAGACAGACTCAGGCAAAGCGTTCCACATTCTGGCAGTTCGTATGAGGAATGTGGACTCGAAACGCTTGTTTCTAATGCGCGGGATGGCCACCATAAAAGGGTGGCGCTTTGGTCGCGTCTGTCTAGCCGTACGATAAAAGAAAGGGGCAGGTGGGACCAGATTGTGCAACTTCTGGGCGCACTCACCGAAGTGTATTCGATAGAAAGCTGATAGACACGCCACGCTACGTCGATACTCGAGACTCTGCAGCTTCAACTCAGTCAACGTTTTATTGCCTATCAGCCTCCTGGCTCGCTTTTCAATGTACTCTAAAGCCTCCAGCCTTCATACAATGCATGATCGAACATGGCACATATAACATTGTTCGCGGATAATGGTCGTGATGGTCCACATAGGTAGTTAAACGATTTAAGATAACTTAAATCGTTAAGGAGTCCTCGGTAGAAGCCTACGCTGATTGGAAAAAATCATGTTAAATTGTTTTCTTGCCTGTACAAATTCGAAATACCAGCAGTACATAATTATACGGTGAGTCCCGGCTAAATGATCAGACACTCTAAAAAGTCAGACCCATGAAAAATTCTTATACTTAGTGGTCATATTTTAAGTCACTTTGAATACCATAACAACAACATAGCTCTTTACCGAAAAAGAACTACACAAATGCACAAAGCCAGGTTAGAGTTTAAATGGTTCGTGGAACTACAAAGTGAATTAAATAAAAAATGCTTATCTAGTTCAATAAAATACCTATTGAGTCTTTAGGTGGATGATATTAAGTCTTCATGCAGATGGCATCAAAGTTAACCATTTATGATGCTAATAAAATCATTCTTATGATGTTTATGTCAGCCTTGTTTGCGCATTGTACAAAGCTTGACTTCTGTTACTCTGCCTGTTTTGTGCTACGGTCAAAACTATAACCAGTCAATTGGCCAGCGTTTAAGTTAACTTCACTCTTGTAGCGCAAATTGAATGGCTTTTTTATGGTTTAATACAGGGCTTGGAATAATGAGCTCGCGGGTAAGTAATGGTTAACTTTTAATTTATTGGACGGCCATATTTAATATCGTGCAATCAATTTTATTTGCATACCTATTACTTATATTAAATTTTTATGACGTTTATTAAAATATGGTTTTGATCGCAGGTGTATAGAGGTTAATGTTTTATGGTTTAAAACGCGTTTAGTGTTGAATTTTGTAGGTTTAGTAGAGGTACAGAATAATTGGATTTAGATTGCATAATAAATAATAAATAAATAAATATTAGGGGACATATTACACACGGTCTCTGACCCTAAACTAAGCAAAGCTTGTGATATGGCTGCCAGAGACTGATTTACTACATGTACATATTTTTAAATACATAAATATAACACCCAGACACAGAGCAAACAACTATGTTCATCACATAAATGTTTGCCCTGGGTGGGGATCGAACCCACGCCTCTTTGATCCAGAAGTCAGGGTCACTAACCACTGAGCCACCGAGGCAGTCAATAATACAAAACAAAGCGATTTTGAAATACTTCTAGCATGGGACGCTATTTAAAAAATTTCAGCTGTCCCTAGAAAGTTCATCCACTGTCTACATCATTATTTTTCGCAAAAAATGGCATAACCGACTTCAACTGTGTACAGAATTCGCGAATATTTCGCACGAATCGATGTAGCATTTTTCACGTTATTGTTGATTTATCAAAAATGGCTAAGCCGATTTCGTTAAAATATAAATTGGACCAATTTGTAAGTATACTCTTTGTAACAAAAAAATAATTATCGAAATCGGACCACTGTGTAAAAAGTAATGCACGTAAAAATTAAACAAATATACGTGTCGAATTGAGTACCTCCTCCGCATCGTCGGTCAAAAAAAAAACAGCTGATCTTTTTAAGGCATTTTAATTATTTATAATTATGAACGACTAATACGATGGGGCCGACCTAGAGCTTGAAAATAAGAAAACAGTCGGTTCACAGTATGTTCATGTCGAGTTACAATTTAGTATGAGACAGTCGTTTCTTTTTCCTTGAATTACGTGTTATGATCATATAGTAAATGATGTTCTTAATGATTCTTTTTCGGCTTGAAAGCAATGTACAAGTAATGTATGTCTAGTACAGCCTAATTTTATTTATCTGCGCCCTACATAGTACTTATTAGTATTCTCTGGTAAATTCCCGCCTTCACAATCATTAAACTAAGTTGTCAATAACAAACAAGATAATTTGCAAATCAATCTATAACCTCACCTGTCGGAATAAATACCACAATTATAGCAAATAAATCATTTATAAATATCCTATAAATAATCACGAAGCGTGGTATCAATCATAGCCATTGCATGTAAATGGAAGTAGAGTTAGAAAAAAAAAACTGTTGCCTGTAAAGTCGGTATACGGGCGAAAGTTTTACGTGACAACGACTTTGAGACGAATGAGAGCGCGTTGTTTGTAATTATTAGGTGTTAGTAATTATTATTGACAATAACTGATTAAATCTTAAGTAGGGGGTAGTTCGAGAAAAGTGTGAGCGGAGCGTAACGCAGTTTCTTTAAGTGTCACCCGGCAAACCAATTTATAAGACGTTGTCACGTCAAAAAAATGAATAAATGAATACCTATTTTTTTGCATCGTAATCATCATCATTTACTGCCCACTATCGTCCATTGCTGGACATAGCCTCTGTTCTTGTACGCCACTCCTCATGGAAAACATCACCTCATTTTATTCACTTCCAAAAATTCTCTAACATGAATTGAGACGTGCAAACAGATCGAGTCGAGTCAATCTGCAGAAACTAATGTTGCTTAGAACATTGCGATGGTACCTATATTCACATAAGTTTGATTAAAGTCTTATTACGAACAGGCAAGTAGCACAAAATTTTTAAAGCTTAAAATTTTTAGACATACCTTTTTTGGGCGTGGGTAGTCGCCAACTACACATTGTTTTTAATTTGCTCCTATTTAATTAATCATAAAAAATATGAATAAACAAGGCAGAGCCAAATCTACATATTTAAACTGATTAATTGAGCACAATACCTGTCCGGGAGTGTTTTCCTTTAATAATACACAGAATTACAGAGTACACATTACATATTTATTTTGCGGTTATCTTACATCAGTGATATAGCACTATTTTTCCCCAAGCAACAATGGAAGCTAAATTGTGGAAGCCCAGGAGCAGCTTCAGTCACTATTTATGCAGAAGATGGAGGCCTTCCAAGCTGAACTGCAGAGATCACCTGCCACGAGCAAAAATGATTTATTGGCCGATGACTTTTCATCCTTCCGTTCTTTTGTCTTGGTATCCATAAAATCTCTCCAAGATCAGATTAGTCTTGTGGCTTGAGGACCTGACAATCTGGAGATGAAGACTCGACGGAATATACTGTTACTGCATGGAGTGCCAGAGGTGAACGATGAAAACATTACAACAACTGTGATGAATGTTGCTTTGCAAAATCTCAAGATAATCGAGTTCTCTGCCTCTCACATCAAACGCTGTTATCGCATGGGTCGGTCGTCTGGCACCGGCAGACCGAGGCCTATCCTAATAAAGCTGCAGGACATGTCCATGCGTCAAAAACTTTGGTTTGCCAAAACTGCGCTAAAGGGGTCAGGGATCACTTTGTCTAAATTCCTGACAAAACTGAGTGAGTGTCTTCCGTTTAAAGTTACTTGCAAAAATCTTTCACTTCAATTCATACGAAATCTTTCACTTCAATTCATTAACTCCTCAAGAATTCACCGACATGAATTGAAAGGTGCAAACAGACCGTTTCAGAGTCGGGTTGCTGAGATTAATGTTGACGGTGAATGCTTAATTAGACATTGCGATGGTATCGCCCATGGGCGGGCGCGGGCTGTGATGGATTGGACGCCCTTTGCACTCGGAGGGCTCACTTCCTTACAAAGGAAAAGATGGGTAGGAAATGCCTGTGCAG
Organism: Hypomecis atomaria; assembly: GCA_964007245.1. Taxonomy (NCBI): domain Eukaryota; kingdom Metazoa; phylum Arthropoda; class Insecta; order Lepidoptera; family Geometridae; genus Hypomecis; species Hypomecis atomaria. Next base: position 20,764,081 of record OZ023288.1, read on the forward strand.
CTATAATTTACTGTAGACGTGGGCGAATAAAAAACGAAGCAGGTGTGGGGTGATTTATTTAGAGGTAATTGGTGGAGTTTGGTATTTAGCAATTGTGATTTTTGTTTATATTGTGTCAACGATAAGAATTTCAAGCTGTGTGATTATTTTTTGGAAACCATTAATATTGTTCCATATATTTTTGCAATCTCTTGACTTGTAAGGTGTAACAATGTACCTAATTGGTATTATAAATCAAGTCAAGTGTACATTATATGTACATAATTTGTATTTTTATTCAAATGCCTTAATAGAAGAGTGATCGAGTGTCAATAAAACGATATGGGAAATACTCTTACTTGGTGTTAAGCCTCACTCACATACATCTCTATGATAGATCAGCACCACCCAGAATTATGAACTAAGTATACCTACCACTTCAAAAACCTGCGCCACACAGTATTCCACTCGATACTAAAAGTTTATTTTACCCTGAAATTCCTTGTGAACATAACCTTTAAATTCCAAATACAGAAATATACTTTTTTCATCCCGAATATTTCCGTGCTTGACCACCAACTCGCCTCATGTAGACGTTGTGGTCAAAGACGAAGCTCGCAGACATAGAAAATTCCTATTCATTCTGACTTTGAAAACTTTTAGGTATAACTCAGGAAACAGGAAATAGACAGTATAGGGTGAAACATACAAATCAACAGTGATGTAAAGTTATCTATGAGCTGCGCGTAATCCAATCAACGCACAGCTTTATATGAGATTCAGTCAGGATTGGATATTGGGCTGCTTGTAGCTAACTTCACATCCGCCGACTTGTATGATTCAGCCAATACTTATAGTTGTTTGTTTACTGCCAATTTTTTTATCCAAATTTCCCCTACAAAGCAGTTCATAGATTAAGAAGAGAGTCTTATATTCATTCAATAGGCCTAATTTTAATGGTGTCATCTCAAATTTAATAGCAATTTATAATATTGCTCTCTTTCAAATGCTAATATAGTGAAAATGGAACAGGAATATTTTAAGTTGCTACTAAAATTACAATGGCAGCTTTAAAATTAGTCCTATTCAGTACCTAACTTACTCAAAACTGCTGTTTGTTTTTCTTTGATCGGGATGTTTATCAACCTTTCCCACAAAGCAATCCCTCTCACCGACTTTCAAACCATCCCCGCTCCGACCATTAACCAGGCGATCTCACCATTCTCACCGGAATCGCCGGGACAGGAACTTGGCCAAAATTATCACCGTCCTCGCACGGGCACAGGATAATATTACTGGATTTACGAGGGCGTGCGCCGGCGCACTGATTTACGCCTTCCTATGGCGATAAATCACTGATACCGGGCGCTGTCTGGCGCAAATCGCGTTTACGATAAAGTGATAGTCAAATGAAATTGGAGCTATTTGTCGTGAGGAAGTGGGTTTTGAGACTAGTTTAGTGTGAATGTACTTAATGTGTTCAAAACGGCGGACAGACAGATCTGAAACTGCGGGATTGCTGTGGATGCATGGAGCCGCATACGAAAAGAGTCGCAAAAAAACAGCTGTTTCATAGATTTTGTCGAGATTCTAAGAAATGTTTCATATTCATTCAAATTCACGTTTATTTTATTTGTATAACAAGATGTATTTGTACCTCTCAAATTCTCTGCAATTTGCAAAACTAAATCATGTACCTATTTGGTATATAATCATGTCAAACATTGCGAGTCAATCGTAGATGACACTAGCCCAAGATAGGAAATAATGACACAACTGATAATAGGCCTATACCCAGTCCACATACAGGGTTATTCCTAATCAATTATAATCCTTTTAGGGGATTATTCTGTACATGAAACTAACAACTTTTGTTTTGCGGGATAATTGTCAAAACTCAAAAATAAACAGCTATTCCATAAATTTTGTCGAGAGAGAACGAAATTATTTTCGCTGAACAAAAGTTGTTAGTTTTGATGTACAGAATAAGCCCCTAAAAGTATGTTAATTGATTAGAATTAGAAATAACCCTGTATAGGCTGATAATGATGATGACATTTGTACCGATCCTACCGCTCATATCCCTGCCCAGTCATTTCATCTCGACAGCGTAGTTAGAATACTGTATCAATTAATAGACTGTGGTTAATAAACTGTAGAAAGTGCTCTGTGGTTCAATCGTGGCAATTTGTTGCGTTGTGTTGCTGCCATCGGCATTGCAACTCAATCGACCGCTGCCATAGACACCAATGTAGAGATGCGCCTTTAACTCTCCCTAACCATAGCTAAATTTTGAACACACCATAATTACAAATAAATACACTCATATTGCTGAAACCCTAATCCTCACCTAGTGACCCTAACTAGACAGTTGAATTTTTGTATGAAATTAATAACTGGTATTCATTAATATTCACTAAAAAAATATTCGTTTAATATTATGTTTACATTCGTTTAATATAATATTATATTTTGTATTTGATTTATTTTAATTTTAATTTCCATTGACTTCTTATTAATTAAATGATTTGTGTTTTAATAGTATTTTTTTTTAATCTGATCTAATTAATGTGAGATAAATGTACTCGTAAATGTTTTTAGTGGCGTTTTTATCTCAATAAAATCATTTAATTAAATTCGTCTATTTTAATAGATAGTTATTTTTAGTGGTCTGTAAATAATACAGTTCATTCAGTTCTTTTTTGTTAACGTAGTTTTGTTTTATTTTGTTGTGGTTTGAAAAGGATATATTTCACAGCAAAACTAAATAAAAATGAATAAACATTTATTTTTTCATCGTCATCATCGGTTATTTGAGAACGCAGATTAATAAAATTTTCAATACGAAACCAACAACGATGTTTCTTTATTTTTGCAGCAACTATGTAATATCATTAATTAATTTTATGTATTATATAAGAATTAAATGTATGTATAATATTAATATGTACATAGATAATGTTAATTATGGAAGTGGCATGGTCGAAAATTGACAAAACTTCCCAAATTAGGTAAAAATGTAGAACAGTCTGTTCTGCATTTTGTAACGAGTAGAATATATCGACTACGTATCTATAAGTATAATATGGTCTAAGAAAGCTGCAAACAAAGGCATTCAGATGAGGCAACAGATTACCATACTTAATGATAGCTTGTTGTTTATGGATGCAGTGGAATGGCCCGACACGCCCTTAGCTCTCAATACAATATGGCGCCGATTCCGGCGCGAATTGTTTTCTAAACTTTTGAAAATATAACTATGCATTTACTGTACTGTACTGTACCAGCCTTTTTAGTACTCCACTGCAGGACTTAAGCCTACCCATGAAGTGTGATTGGGCCATAGCCACCACGTTGGCCCAGTGTGGGTTGGACATGATGCTGATGTTTTCCTTCACCGAAAAGCCAGCGGTGCAAAATACCTTACATAATATTCAAAGAACTTTTTTGTGATGAACCGGGATTTGAACCCTTGACCTCGCAGCTGTAACGCGAATTTCACTATCACAAGACTACCATGGCTTAACTAAAACTATGTGCCTCTCTTTACTATTGAACTAAGTATAAAGAACAATGTGAACCATTTCGAAGTTCATCGTCGTATCAACCATAGGACGACTACTGCTGGACATAGGTCTCCCGTACAGATCTCCGATAAGATCGGTTGCATCCAGCGTGATCCAGCGGTCTTGATCTGCCGGGATAGTACACGCACCACGAAATACTTTTTTCGATGTGTCAGAACGAGACAGAAGTATGGTGAAGCGTATGAGTAGAGCTATTACAACCAGAGGGATAATTTGGTCGATCGAGAAAATCTGAAGGAGATGCATGAGTTAGAAAGAGACATGAAATGTCGATTCAGTGGCTGTTGCCGTGTTTTTTCTCCCGATAGCGTCAAATTTCAATTCATATTTGACAGTTTTGACAGCTCTGAGCATGATGTTCATTCCATTTTTGTGGTTGAGAATTGCACAACAACGGTACTCAAGCGACAACAACGGTATAATTTTCTGGTTCTAATAGCTCTGTGTGGTGAAGTATATTATCATTTTCTAAACGTCGACAAAACTCTTTTCGTGGTTGTATGCTAGGCTAAGAGGTCATTCGTCCACGTTGTGGGTAGTCTTACCCTGCACTTGTCGGCATGTGAACTTACGTGATGTTATGAACAACTTTGGCTAATTATGACAAGTCCAAAAATCGGGAAAAATCAGCTGTTTCATACCAAATTTGACTGAAGTTTGTCAAAATGTTCCAGACAGCTATTTTGTCTTTTTAACCGACTTCCAAAAAGGGGGAGGTTCTATGTTCGTCTGTAAGTATTTTTTTTTGTGTATGTTCAGCGATAATTTCGCCAATTGTGAACCGAATACATTTTTATTTTATTTCGAAATATATAACAATCCCGAGGTGGTCCCATTTATATTTTAAAGAAATCGGCTGAGCCGTTTTTGTAAAATCAACAATACTGTAAACAATTCGAGCGAAATAAGTATTCGAATTTTTTACACGATGGAAGACGGTTTTGCCATTTTTGCGAAAAATAACTGTCATAGTTAAAGTTAAGTACCTATATAAGGTACATTTTGTTTATAATTATCTACCCATGTATTAAATATCGCAAGGATGAGCAAACTCATAGTTTTATCTTAATGATTTAGGTAAATAAATTTATTTGACTTTTCTCAAGGCTATGTACAGAAATAGGTACAGTTATACAGTTTTATAGTATACATAATAATATAACTAATAGTTAAACTTATCATGCTACATACACTGAGTCCGTGGACTGTATCTATATACTTGTAGGTGAATTTGTTTCGATAGTTCGAAACACTCTAAGACCCCATTTCTCTCGATTTGATTACGTAGATAACATAATATTATAATCCGTGTCAACATTTACGATAAAATTACTAACTCTGAAGCGTCTCACAAGTCTCACAACTAATAAGTAAGTTGTTCTCAGATACCTACCTCGACGCAATGAGTAGGTGTATGATCCTAAAATATTATTACATCGTGTGCTCCGGTGTATCTTTAGTATTGTGTCGGATATTGGAAAACGGCCTCAAGACGTGGTAATATCTAGTGATGGGAGCGGGACTGTTGAGATTCAGAAACAGTCTTTGCAGAGACAGTAGGCATGAAAATTTAAAAAAATAAAATTAGTCCGTCAGATAGACTATCAAAAAATATTAGTCAAGTATTTTTTCTTTAGTCAATTAAACAAAAATTGATGAAGATATAGTCCGTCAAAGTTCCGCGTGACGTCACAAGTACCATACAAATGTTTAAACATCTGTAAGAGAGGTGACGCAACGAACCCCACTCCTAAAATTTGACAAGGTTTATCATTGTCAATCATTGTCGATAATCTAACTCGCTGACTAGTTATAATAATGTTTTTTTTTATCCAGTCATCATGACTATTATTGACGATTTTTTTAATGAAAACTAGCGTGTTTTTTTAACATTTTAACATAGGTGTTACTTACGCGTTTTTTGTTGTAGTGCCTACTCCAATCTTGAAAAAGTTCGCCAAATGAGTTCGTAACTATAGTAGACGTGCTGTTTGCTAAACCTACTTACAAAAAATACGTTTGTGTTTTATTCCAAAACAGTTATTTTTGTTATTTATTCTAGTTGAAAATTTAGGCGAATTATCAAGATTAACCCTTTTTAATAATTTTGGAGTGGTTATTTATTATTAAATAAGTATTATAGTTTCTTCTATAAAGCTATTTCAAGCAAAACTATCGATTTTGAGGCTATCGCGACGTCTAAATATTATTCTAGAGTGTACAAGCCTTTTTTTTAATAATCTACTGCTGAACGTAGCCCTACCCACGTAGGGCGATTGGGCTATAATCACAACGCTGGTTTAGGGCGAGATGGTATCGAATATTTTGTGCTGAGACGAATGGACGGTTTAAAAGACCGCCCGTCCGTCTTAAATCGTAAGGAAACCTGTATCCAGGCTTTTTCACGATTTTTTCTTTCACCAATAAGCCAGTAGTATGTTTGTGTACCTATAACAATTCCGAAGACCTCATTAATACGTGCAAGAATTTGAATTTACTTCACAATTCTAAGGCAAGCTTTCTATCACTATACTGTACCAGCCTTTTTAATAGTCCACTGCAGGACGTAGGCCTTCCCACGAAGGGTGATTGGGCCATATCCAGTACTGGTTGGTGGATTCACACACCCCATCGAATTTCTTCTACGGACGTTTGCAGGTTTTCTCACTGGTACGGGACTGAACGGAACGAAACTCATTGGTACGGGACCGGGATTGAACTCACGACCTCAAGAATGACAGGCCAGCGTTACAACCACTAGACCACCACGGCTACACTGGGTTACATGGAATCAGATTTTGATTGCTATCAAAGTCAAAGCCAAGAGTCTGTTTTATTTCTAAACAAAACTTTCAAGACTGAATAAACTCCAGGACTATCAGGCCATCACTACCTCCTTATCAAATCCCATTAGATTCCCAATAGGTATGGAAACGTCCCATCACAAGTGCACATGCAGTGTACACGGCGTTCTCTATCTGTAACGTCCTTAATAGCCCCCTTATGAGAGCTCGTGGAGATAACGTATCAGAATGGCTCTATCCTTTCTGAATCGCCTCCGCGCGAAGGCGTTGATAATTTACTTTCAATAGTTGAATATGGAATTGAGATCGAATTTTAATGTTAAATTATTTCTTTGGATGAGCATATGAATTGAGAGAATAGTAGTGACTGCTATGATGTGTGATATCCGAAGAGAAGAATTTATGTGATGAACATAGGTATTAAGATAGTTGCTCTGTATCTGAATATTTCTAATAGTATTCCTAAATCAGAATTTCCTAAGGAATCATTCCAAACCATTAGATGACCATTAGATTGAAATATAGCAGTAATGAAATGTAAAATGATGAGCAGGAATTTTTTTCAACATGAGTTAACAGAAAATAACATATCAATCTAATGGTTTGAAATGATTCCTAAGGAAATTCTGATTTAGAATTACTATTAGCAATGTTTCAAATTACCTACATGTTAGATTGTTCTTCAAATGAAGATTTTTTACATCACCATCACATGTTATTTCTTTTTATGCGTTAAAATGTACTTTCCTCTCCAAAGCAAAACCTTCACAAAAATTTCTTCACACACACTTCACACCTTTTGAAATAATGGCGACAAAAATGTAAAATCAATCTAGGAGTCATATTATTAATACTATTATAATTGTGGTTGAAAACTTTGCTGTAATTGTATTAAAATAAAATCAGATCTTACTTTGCAATTTCTCAACTGAAACAAACAAAATAGGTATAAAGCCTGACCCTAACATAAAATACAGCGTTAAACAGAAACACTAAACAATAAAAAGGAGCCAAAGCAAACAAAAAGCCAAGAAGTTGGGACATAAAGGGGAAAATTATGACGCTTTCAGCAGCGCATTTAAGCAAAACATATTTCAAAAGTTTCAGCGTATTAAGCAACATTTATTTTGGCAGTGACTTGGCCATTACGCGAAACGGGCCTCGAGCACGAGTTATGAAAAACATAGCCTTTACTATGGTTTCAAGTGGAATTTGCGAAAATCTTGAGAACTATGTTGAAACAACATATTTTCGTTTTTAGTAAACTTGCATTTATTGGTTTCTTCCAGGATGTAAATCAGCGAAAAAGTTTGTAATTTGGCAACTTATTTAACAATATGAAAATATAAGGAAATATTTGTGTCGACATGTAAAAAGGACCGTGAAGCAACCACTGTTTTCGGGTTTCATGTTGCAACTGGAGAAAATTTTGGCCCATTTTTTGATAGAATTTACGTTCTAGGAGAAAATTCTTTTCACCCCTTAAAATCCTTAAATTATAACAAAATTTTATTCTTTGGTGTCAAATGCTTGGCTAAGTAATATTGCACGCTTATGTCTATTTTTTTTTAATTAAAGAAAAGTTCTTAGTTTCTGTATGATAAGTCAATACTTTTCAGCCAAGTTTTTGCGTATTAATATGATTTTTAGAGGATTATAACTTTAAAATAATTTAAAAACTCTAAATACCAAGATTGTCCAAGACCTTTGACCCTAGCCAATTGAAGTGTTGATTACATTAAAATAAAAACACTCATTTGGTTTTCATTGATTTCAAAGGTTGTTGTTTTGGTATTTTCAAGTTAGCGGTTTACCATTGCCTTAATATATGTAAGTTCCAGTATGACACGAGAAGTAAGCAAATATTTTAGATTTTCTGAAGATCGAAAGCCGGTTTAAGTAGTGAGTTTTTAAGTAAAGTACATATACTCGGAATTTTAATTCTATTCCAGATTTGACATTAGCTACTGTCATTTTTGACAGTATGTACTGTCAAAAACTGTCAAAAATGACAGCAGCTAATGTCAAATCTGGAATCGAATTAAAATTCCGAGTATAGTCACGGCACAGTGCTCGATATTTTCGATGAGTTTTTAGACTGGAGAAAAAAATATCTAATATTACACAATAACTTTCTGACTCCAAATTACTTTAATTTAAACAAATCCTGGGTCAGAGGTGAGACCTGTGTCCAATATGTAGTACATAGAGGTCTCATATCAAAAATAACACTAAAAAATATAGTGCCCATACATTAATAAAAAACACAAACTGCAAATACCGTGAACATTTAAATGCCTAATAGGATATATACACAGTCAGGTCATAAATTCTGTCACATGTTTAATATAAAATAAATGAAACAAGTTTATTCATTATGTAACCATTTATATACCAAAATGAACTTAACAAAACATAGATTCTTATGACAATAAAGTTTATTCAAAATGACCTCCGTGATTTTGAATACAGGCCTTCAATCTGCGCGGCCAGTCGTCTATCGCAGCACGAACGAGGTCCATGTCAATTTCGGCGGCTGCCTTAATCAAGGATGTCTTGAGTGACTCCAAATTGGGACGAGGCTTTGAGCACGCCTTTTCCTCCAAGTGTTGCTATATCTTGCAATCTAACGGACTCAAATCTGGACTGAAAGAGGGCTAGTCTTCGTGCCGGATGAAGTCGATTTCACGCGCCGCCAGCCAGTCTTGTGTAATCTTCGCTCTATGAGCTGACGCCGAATCTTGTTGGAATACCCAGTGCCTGTTATTGAACATAGTATGAGAAACAGGTTCCACAAGGTTTGTCAGGACTGTATTTTGATACACAACTGCATTCGTTTTTACACTTTTCTCACAAAAATGTACCTGTGTTAAGCCCCAATCAACTCCCAACCATACCATGAGCGAGGATGGAAAATGACCTCGTTGGACACGCGGAATACGGTTGCTCGCTTCTTCACTACTGTGTGCGTACACCTTATCATTTTGTTTGTTGTATCTCTCTTCTACGGGAAAAATTTATTCATCCAAAAAAAGAATTTCCCGATATTTTTTTCTCGCGTACCGCTTCAACAAAGCGCGGAATTTCTTCAGTCTCAGGTCCATTAGACGAGTATTTAAACGATGTCCTGTTTTTCTTCGATATGCCCGAAGCCCTAAGTCTTCATTTAACACCCTTTTCACCGTGGTTCTGCTTAACCCCACCTGAAGGGCCAACAGTTTCTGCTTACGTTTGGGATTTCTTTGAATTCGCGCCTTCATAGCTTTTATCACTGCTGGAGTCCTAACAGACCGAGGGCGACCACTTCTTGACCTGTCATCTACACTAGAGTCTTCATTGTACTCCATATTTAAAAATGAGTAAAATTCTAAAAAGTATACATTTTTATTTTCATGAACAATTCGAAATTCGAATTCAATAAACTTTTTTGTGGCCAGCATTCTAAAAGAAAAGTTTTTACTGTGTGACAATACTTATGACCTGACTAGGTATATTATGCTAGTTTTTACAATGCCTGAGTGATGAAACACTCCTTATTTTTCAGATTAAAAACTTGTTCGCAAACCAATAGTAAGAATTCAAAGACTAACATTTATTTAAAGAACTATCGCAGTGCTACATTCTAGAGTTGCCAGCTACTTATTATTTACACGCAGCCACTTTATTCTAGTGGGGACATTTCTCCAAAATTATGTTCTCCATATCTTCTTACAGACGACGTAGATATTGTGACTTGGCAGCTTTTTACTATACTCTTATGGGATATGAAATATTCGTAAATGATGAGGTCAGCTCAAATCGCATAGTTTCGTTTTTGTAGGCCAGACGTGAATAAAACTACAAGCTGTTAGGATAAAAAAATGACGTTGGATCCATTATTCAGAAATAATCGGCCAAGTACCAGTCAGACTCGCGCACGAGGGGTTCCGTACTGTATGGGAGCCCCCCATAAATATTTATTCTATTTTAATTATTTATTATAGAAGTGAATATAATAAATATTCTGCGAATATTTCAAGCATCTACCTGTTACCATTATTAATATCGAGCAAAAAACTGCTAAAACTTCGGGTTTGTTGTATGGGAGCCCCCTTAAATATTAGTGTTATTCTGTTTTTAGTAATTGTTGTTATATCGGCAACAGAAATACACCATTTGTGAAAATTTCCGCTTTCTAGCTAAAACAGTTCATGAGATACAGCCTGGTGACATACAGACGGACAGCGGAGTCTTAGTATTAGTTTTTACCCTTTGTTGGGTACGGAACCCCAAAAAATGACATTGGATCCATTATTCAGAAAAAATACCTACTGTGATTCAAGAGACTTAATTTAAATTTCGGCTCTTTTACCTGAAAACAGTAAGTATCTATTAATGGCCATTAATAGGCCATTTTACAGCCGCTTGCGAATTATTTTATCTTATATTGTGAATTTATTGTAATATGATAGTGATTTTTGTATTGTTTGACATTGTTAAGTGCTCACATTGTGTTCCTATGACAAATAAATGAATTGAATTGAATGTGAAACAAAATTGATTTATTTTACCACCTTTGATCAATATTCGTACCAATTATCACATACATAGGAAAACAATATTTCGGGACAACGCCCACCGTCGCCCCATTAGCGAATTTAAAGTCGAAGAGTCGTTGAACAGAGGGCCTCGTCAATGAGGGCCTTGTTAGTAATGGGCGGGACCGGCCTGGAGTGCTGGGGCTAAATTATAGGAGCGTTGATGGAAATACGAGCTTATGGATTTATTTTGATAATTTTTTTATTTGACATCTTTATGAAGCGTGGCAGTGGTGATCTGCGGTAAATTCCTAAACTGGAGTGACCGCACGTCGATAAGACGGCCTTAAGCAACGTTCAGCATGGTCAGTCTTTTTAGGGTTCGGTACCCAAAGGGTAAAAACGGGACCCTATTACTAAGACTTCGATGTCCGTCTGTCTGTCACCGGGCTGTATCTCATGAACCATGATAGCTAGGCAGCTGAAATTTTCACAGATGATGTATTTCTGTTGCCGCTATAACAACAAATACTAAAAACAGAATAACATTAATAATTAGGGGGGCTCCCATACAACAAACCTGATTTTTTGCCGTTTTTCGCTTTAAATTAATAATGGTAATAGGTAATTGCTTGAAATATTCACAGAATATTTAGTTGTATATTCACTTTAATATTAAACAATAAAATTGTAATTATTATAATTTATTATCTCTGGATTACGTGAAGACGGAGAAGTTAATGGAAACAACTAAGTGATGTACTATATGACACAGGACCGAAAGAGCAGCTATTGCGTTCACATACACACACAAAATCACGCGCAAATACACACACACACACACTCTCACACACACACGCACACACACACACACAGAGAGAGCCTACTATTTATAGTTTTCTATAATATTGTAGGTAGGCATAATAATGCACTTATGATTGAATATTAGTAGTTTATGCAACTGTCATATAATGAAGGGTATTAAAACACGAGTGTGAGTTTATGAAACGAGCGCAGCGAGTTTCATAATAGTAACGAGTGTTTTAATACCCGTGTTATATGCAGTTGCATACACTACTTTATCTTTACTAATAAAAATTTAAAAAAACATAATGCGAAACATTAAATTCACGCGTACGTGTACGTGTATCTTGGGTGCACATGACTATCTCTATCACCATAACGATACTGCTCTAACATAATATCTTGTTCAGACTAATATATTGATGTTACTCTACGGTAAATTTTAGACCTGATGTAATCTCGTTGACCACAAAAAGGGTACCTAGAGTGTGTGCAAAAATAGAACTATCGTGGCGTTACGGTGAAATAACAATAAGATTTAATCAGCAGCCAAGGTACCGACTATACTTGGTAGACGCGAGTACTAATGAAAACAAAATCGGTGTCTACTAAGTATCAAACACCTCGCATATGACGATTCTCTTTTTGCAAAAATTCCATGTCCACCCTGAGAGAAGATACAACATTTAAGAATTGTATTTATCCTAAAATTTAACTAATAACGGCAAACTTCAATTTGAAAAACATATAGCGTAGATAACATTTAAATAGTTGAATAAACATAAATTAAAAATTTAAAAAACCCCCGACACATTGACAACCATTTTGGGCACATTTGTAGAATTTTGGTTCTTCCATCCCCACTTTAACCCACCATAACTCTTAAACGGCTCAATCGATTTTTATAAAACATAGCTAAGAACACTCTCGATTAAGTCTCCTTTCATCCAAAAAAAACTAAACTGAAATCGGTTCAGTGGTTCGGGCGCTGAACCACAGACAGACAGACAGACAGACAAACAGACACGTCAAACTTATAACACCCCTCTTTTGCGTCGGGGGTTAAAAAATGTGCGCGCTCATGCAGTCAAGCTTTGTGAAAAAAAGTCCGTCTGCAACCACATGCTGTAGTTGTTAACACACCTCCAAACCCATGCTTTTAAATATCTGTCATCATAATTCCATCAAAACCATAAGAATCCATTATCCTGAGACCGCCTGGAGAGTTTAAAAGGCGTGCCTGCCCACCCATCCGGTCGTAAGCAGTTATTACACACCATAGCCCATATCAAACATTCTATTCACCATAGTCAGATTTCATTGCGTCCTGTCACCTTTCAAAGTTTTCTTTTATAGGGCACATAGCACCTTCTTACTACAAAATTCACCCTTATTATTGGTTGTTGGGTGTGCAACAGTGAGTTTATACAATAGAAGTTACAATCGATAAGCTTTATTATGCAATAGCTTAGTCTCTTTCGAGAAAACATAGGCCAATTTTGAAATTATTATGTTTATTTTCACAAGGTTACTATCTTGATTGCAACTACTTAGGATTGTGTTGTACCTTACTTACTAATTCAGGATTTACCTGATCTTGAAAACAGCAAAAATCTTATGACTGTCATTGCAACCTCAGTTTTGTAACAGGACGTTATACTTATACAGGGTTATCCAGAACTGGTGTACTAAACCAAAAGGGCGTAATTAGGACCATCATTACAAACAACTTTCACTTTGGAGTAAACTCAAAATTCGAGAAAAATAATGAGCTGCTTTATACATTTGGTCGATTTCGAGTTGCAGTTTTATATGGAACAGCTAATTTTTATCTCGAAATTTGAGTTAGCCTTTGCAAAAAATATTCGTAATGATCGTTTTTAACCCCCGACGAAAAAGAGGGGTGTTATAAGTTTGACGTGTCTGTTTGTCTGTCTGTGTGTATGTCTGTCTGTCTGTCTGTGGCATCATAGTGCCCGAACCACTGAACCGATTTCAGTTTAGTTTTTTTTGGATGAAAGGAGACTTCATCGAGAGTGTTCTTAGCTAATGTTTTATAAAAATCGATTGCTCCGTTTAAGAGTTATGGTGGGTTAAAGTGGGGATGGAAGAACCAAAATTCTACAAATGTGCCCAAAATGGTTGTCAATTGAAAGTTTGTTGTCAAATATTTTTGTGTCGGGGGTTTTTTAATTAGGTATATTCAATGATGTTAAATGTATGATTCTTCAATGGGTATATTATAATCACTTTCTTTCGGTTTAGTACCGTAAGCAGATAGCCCTGTAGAGTAGGCATATTATCTATTTACCAATGTGTGTCTTTACCTACAGCGTGACGAGTATTTTGAACAATGGAAATAAATTAATTATGAAAGAAGTTACCAACTTGTTTTTAGGTTTCCGTACCCAAAGGGTAAAAACGGGACCCTACTACTAAGACTTCGATGTCCGTCTGTCCGTCCGTCCGTCTGTCTGTCTGTCTGTCTGTCACCGGGCTGTATCTCATGAACCATGATAGCTAGGCAGCTGAAATTTTCACAGATGATGTATTTCTGTTACTAAAAATAGAATAAAATAAATATTGAAGGGCTCCCATACAACAAACGTGATTTTTTAGTTTTTTGCTTGCTGTTAATAACGGCAAGAGGAATGGGGCTCCCATACGGTACGGAACCCTTCGTGCGCTAGTCCGACTCGCACTTGGCCGATTTTTTATTATGTTCTTATAATATGATAATAATTTACTTTTTTAACTTTTTTTATTAACTTACTCGTGGTTTGGGCTTTTGATTAAAATCAATACTTATTTATAATCAACTCTTACGATAACGCCTGTAAAAACTATCGAGCAAAATTTTTATACGCACGTCTCCTAAAAATCTCACAGTTGTACTTACGTTCTTTTAAAAAGATAAAATATTAGCTGTTCTCATCACACTGTATTTATATTTTTCCTTGTCTATCTTAACTTAGCTTAAAACAACGTTTCTACTTCTCGCCGTCTATGCTTATATCTTGTAAACTGAATTGGCAGAGCCATTCCAGAAGAAAGTTCATTATGTACCCAGCGACCTTCAATAGGGCCTATTCTATGTATGTACCTATAAAACATTCACATTATAGTTGACAAAATCCCTTGCTAAATCCCGACAAAGCCAGATAGGGCGCTAAAAAATAATTATTTACAATAAAATTCATCTACACAGATCAAAGTGTCCCCAATCCCGTTGGTTATTAAAACACGCTGTTCAAGTGTCAAATGGGCGGAGACACCGAGTGTCTGACTCGTGACACTCAGCGACACTGCTCACGACACTCCTCGTGACACTTGTGACAATTTCATCGTCTATTTGTCAGCAGTCAGAACTTGTGAGGACCGCCCTCTGGTCCTTAATCACGTACTAGATTTAATAAAGGGAAGTGACGGTGCTTTTGTGCCTTAATTGTCTTAGATTTGTCTGGGCCTTCTTAATTCTGTCGAATTACGTTTGAGGAATGGGACGGATAATTAGACGATGAGGAAATGTTTTCCTTCTTTTTGGAGATACATAATTTCGACATTTAAACTAGCTTTACCCGTGGCTTTGATTTTTATGCTATCCGAAAAGAACTTTTTTTTTCGGCAAAAAAGTAGCCTACGTCACTTTCAGACCTTTAACTATGTATATCCATTCCAAAAATAAAGTAAATTTGTTTTTTCTCTCCTGCCTGTGAAAAAGTACTATCTAACAAATCAACAAGGAAAGGATTTAAGAAACTAATATTATATTAAAAATAAACATTTTTTTTTAAAAACAAACTTTTCCTGAACAAGTACTCTCCAAGACGAATCAAACGAGCCGAAACTGGATAGGGTTGCGTCGTTTCATTACAGAGTTCCTATGACCACCTTCCAGCTCCATAATCAGACCCTGGTTACCATTGAAAGACAAACTACTCGCCAAGACCATTCAAATGAACCCAAACTCGATGAGGTTGACTCGAACTCGATGATACGCGTTTCATTGAAAATTTCCTATGGCCACCTTCCAGCTCCATCATCAGATCAGCACCATGTTAACATAATATTGCATTGTCACGCAATTTACACATATAGAGGTATACAAAATATCAGCTCAATCGGTAACCGGAAAGTGGATCAAATTCAACTTGCAAGATTTGATAACAGTCAACGGGTCAGGTGAGAGTAATTACGAGTATAAGCTTTTATCTACACTAATGTTGTAACATTCTACTTTTGTTTCCAATACTTGACTTATAATGACTACTGTTATAGCGCAGACAACAAAACACTCAATTTGAGCAATTTCACATGATGTTATAATATCCACATCGATATCGTAAAATCTCATTATAACATCGCGCGCTCGCTCCTCATTGGCCTGCGCGCGCAGCTGCGCTCTCATTGGTTAGATTTTAATGGCGCCAAGTTCACATTGACAATACACGTACGCGTGAATTTAATGTTTCGCAATATGTTTTATTTTTATTTTTATTAGTGAAGATAAAGTAGTGTATGCAACTGCACATAACACGGGTATTAAAACACTCGTTACTATTATGAAACTCGCTGCGCTCGTTTCATAAACTCACACTCGTGTTTTAATACCCTTCATTATATGACAGTTGCAGAAACTACTATTAGGTAATGACTCTGACTTTGATGGTAATACTCGTATGTAGATACTTTAAACCAATGTTTAAAACGAGCGAAATTTACCTTTAAACAATCTTAGAACAAAAATATTTGCTTATACTTGTATTGCGCTAGGTAAATAATTTTATTGAGAAATCGATACCAGATAACAGAATATCAACATCAATAGACAAGCGCACGGCTCGGAGGTAAATCAAACCAGTGTTACCAGTTCGGCCGCGATTTAATAAAATACTGCGAGTTTGGAACAATACAGATGGAGATATGAGCGCCATGTTAAATTGAATAACGTGAACTCGTAGGGGTATAGGGTTGCCAGTATTACTATATTATTTTTAGTATTCTACATTTATTATTATTTACAATTTTTTGAGATCCTTCATCATCGGCCATCATCATCATCATTTCGTTTCAATGGCTAAGTTATGTAGATTTTTCACTTTCTTTTCAATTTTCGCTGATTCTCTCGTTATCGGCCATCAGTTCTCCGAACTATGTGTCCTGCCTACTGCTATTTCAACTTGCTAATCCTGGGCTATGTCGGTTTGGTTTGCCGATAGGACAGTAAAGTTCTCAAATGGAGACCAGGCACCGGCAAGCGCAGCGTAGGAAGTTGACCGACTAGGTGGACCGACGATATAATTAAGACAGCAGGAACGCGCTGGGTGCAGGCCGTTTCCAACCGGGCTTATTGGAAATCCATAGGGGAGGCCCATGCCCAGCAGTAACGGCTGATAATGATAATGATTTTAAATGTTTGCTAATTAGCCACGTTATTGCTCTTATCAGCTTATCACGATATGATAATAATATGAGATAAATGTACTTCGGTAGGTACTTATTCCCGACTGAGTCGCATATTAATAAAAATTATTATAAAATTATAACTTATAGAACACAAGCTTTTGAGATCCTGGATATCATGTATCTGCTACTGCAGAGTACTCAAGACAAGTAAATCGAGCTCAAACACAACGGGTCTTGTTTAGTACAGGAGTTCCTATGGCCACCTTACGACTCCATCATCAGATCAGCTCTATTATGCGTGCAAAATTT
This sequence comes from Hypomecis atomaria, assembly GCA_964007245.1. NCBI lineage: Eukaryota > Metazoa > Arthropoda > Insecta > Lepidoptera > Geometridae > Hypomecis > Hypomecis atomaria. The sequence continues at coordinate 20,781,487 of OZ023288.1, forward strand.
CAGCTCAATCAGAAACCGGGAAGTTGGTCAAATTTAACTTGCAAGATTCCACCCGAACTTACATACATAGGCACATATATTGCTAGTTAAATAAAAACGTAAAAACACCAAGTGGATGCTCGCATAGGTCACTGTCATGGGCAGACTAGACATGCGAAGTCGCGATAGTTTAAATTAATATTTTCATCGAGAAACTTATTTCATTTTGAAATGATTTTTTCCATGTTGTTATACACCCTGTCCTATACTTTAAATCTTCTCCATTTAAGGTTGTCTGGAAGAAATCGCTTTAAGCGATAAGGTCGCCAGTTGACATGAACATAAAGTCCTCTCCAATCCAAGCTTGCCTGGCAGAAATTGCTTTAAAAAAAACTTTATGTGATAAGGCCGCTAGTAGCTGTACTAGGTTTAAGCTAGGTACAATTCATTACACGGATTGTTCTCGAAAAAAAATTACCTGCGAAGCCTACTGTTTGCAACTATACGCCAAATCATACAAGTCGGCAGACGTGAAGTTAGCTACAAGCTGCGTTATATCCAATCCATACTGAAGCTCACATTAAGTCGCGCGTTGATTGGGTTTCGCAGCTTTTAGCTGACTTCACATCCGCCGACTTGTATGATTCGGCCTATAACTGTTTTCTCATACAATACAAGTGTGAAGTGAAGAAATATTTAAAACTAGCTGCCCGTCCTGGCTTTACCTGGTTACGGATGAGTTATAGCTGTATCCCTTCCAGAAGATATATTCTAAAAGATAGTGAAAACCGTATTGCAATCAGTTGTTTAGTTTGGAAAATACAGGGTTATTTCTAAACAATTAGCACCCTTTTAGGGGCTTATTCTGTACATCAAAACTAACAACTTTTGTTCTACGACTTGCATTACTTAATTCTCAAAAAAGTTGTTGTTCCATAGAAAAATATCGTTCACCCTAGACAAAAGGTAAAAAAAAAAAAAATCATCTGTTCCAACAGATGTTTTTTTTTTTAATTTTGACAAAAGTGCAGAACAAAGGTGGTTAGTTTTGATGTAGATACAGAATAAGCCCCTAAAATCATGCTAATTGATTAGAAATAACACTGTATAAGCGGATACACAGATAGACACACAAAATTGGCGATGTTACTTTATACTATGTAGTGATTACAACACTTCCATAGTTCATTATTCTTATTTATTTGTTTGTTTTTTAGCATACTTTTCATCGGCATCTTGTCTCATAGCCGAAATTCCATTGTCAGCTTAGTTTTTCATGCTCAAAACCTAGATGGCGTTGTACCGTCTTAAAACGCGAAAGAGTCTCACCCAGCAGTTCGGGATACACGCTGTAGGTTCCAACGTATGGTTGCGTTTGACCGCAATCTTACTTGCGGAGTTTTTAGAATCGGCTAAACTTAACCAAGTTCTAGCCGCTATACGTATAAACTAAATAAATTAAAAAAAAACTATTATTTCCATTTCCAATTTTCCACTGATTTCGCGTTTTCTGTAAATACATAAAACGCGTTTATCGTTTAAACGAAAATTTTATCAAATAACTATGTACTGAAATTGTAACAAAATGTTGTTTTTGGTTTCAATTGTTTATGTAAGGAATATATTGTTTTTCGTCCGGTCGTGTTTTTTTTAGAAAGGTTTTTACTTTTGCTACACATAACTTTGTCTGAAAAGTTTGCGTAAAAATATGAGTTTTTAGAGGCTTTTAACGTTATGGTCACTTAAAAAACTGTAAAAACTAAGACTATTAAATCTATAGTTATTACAAAGCTGATTACAAGAAAAAAAAACACTTGAATCAGATAATATTTAGAGTGGATAACAGCTTATTGTTTTTGTATGGACAACTTGGCACCTCACACTCGTCTAGAAAACAATCTTATAATTAATGTTTTTATAGGGCAAGTGCCTTTGTTACCATTAAATACAAGACTTACATATGTAGTAGACCCATAGACCCTTGAAGGTCTAAAGATAATCCAAATGCTCAAGCCCTATTGTACGTAAGATAGAGTACCTCTACTACGTGGCTTCACAGTAAATACATATTTACTGTGGTGGCATAGTAGAGTCTACTCTTACGTCTTACTATGACACGTAGTCTGTCTATTCTGCTTTTTTTTAAATTACAATTCATTGTGGTCAACCCATGTAAGATATTAACGTATTTACAACTGAATGCTACGGCGTCTCATTATTCTGTATTTTACATAACATTTAGTAAACAAACGTATAATAATAATAATAATAATAATAATAAAGCTTTATTTAATTCCATACATACAATAAATAAAATACATTGCTTAATTAACATAATATTGACTAGGTAGCTAAATACAATTTAATCGATAATTAAGATACATTGCTTAATCAACATAGTATTGACTAAATAAATTTATTTTACAATTTTCAATAATTATGCACTAAAATAATATTTCAAATGGTTTTTGTCTCCTAACAATAATAATAAACAATTAGTTATTCTTTACAAAGATCTAATCGAAAAGATAGAATCTAATACAATCAATGGAATAAAATTATTATTTAATAATACTAATAATTTATTAACAATACATGCTGATAAGTTAAGTTAGCAAAAATTGATTTATGATTTGTGATAGTTAATTGTAATGATGATTCTGATGCAACAAATGAATGAAATTCAGAAATTACTTATATTTTAAAGTTTGAATGCACCAGTGAGATATAGTCAGTTTTATAACTGTATGGACCCCTTTAGGGTAAAAGCCTCCTCCGAAGAATTCCAAAGCTGTCTGTCTGTGGCTGTCTCCAACCAGTTTTTGCCTGCCACTTCCACTATCTCATCTGCCCATCTGGCGCAAGGTCGACCCCTCGCCCTTGTGCCTCGCGGCCCTTTCCACTTGGTAGTTCTTAGTGTCCATCTATTGTCTTTGTACCTGGCTATGTGGCCTGCCCATTTCCATTTCCTTCTTAATGAAAAATTTAAGGCGTCGGTTACTCCAGTTCTTAGGCGTATGTCAGTATTTTTCACTTTATCCTTTAATTTTATGCCTAAGAGGCTTCTCTCCATTTTTCTTTGAGTGGTTTGAATTTTGCTTCTAGTGTTGGAATCAAATGTCCAGGTTTGGCAGCCATATGTGAAACATGGTAGAATATCTGAATCCATAACTATTTTCTTTGCTGTTAAGGGCAGTGGTGATTTAAATACTTCCTTGAGGGCCCAGTATTTTTGCCAGGTTATCGCTATTCTTCTGTCCAGTTCTTCCTTATTTCTTCCTTTACTAAAGGAGATCTGCTTTCCAAGATATATGTATTTTTGAACAAATTCAAGCGGGACTCCATTTACCAAGATTGGTGACTCGTAGTGATTAGTCATGACTTTTGTTTTATCCAGGTTCATTTCTAGTCCTGCTTTTACACTAGCATTATGGAGATCATTTATCATGTTGCTTAGTTGCAATGGGTTTTCTGAAAACAGGATGATGTCATCAGCAAATCTCAGAAACAAACGTATACAAACACTAAATGAGAGGTCTATAGGTGGCTTAAAAACTGACACCAGGGCACCACTCAGCCTATTTGTGAATTATTTAGGGGTGGAAATATAGGCCTGCCCTAACCGGGTCTGTAGAAGACAGACAAGTTCCCATAGATGAGTATGCCGCCAGCCCTGAGGCCGCGATGCCCGATAGTCGGGGTCACAGCACAAGTGATTTACCGTACGGCAGGTTATCTGAACCAACTGGAATACTGCCGCTGCTGCAGCTGTTATCGTCATTTCAGGCATTAGGCTTTTAAAAAGTAAAAAAGCTTCGTTAATTTTGATCCATCCATCCACCCATAAGACGTCCACTGCTAAGCATAGGTCTCCTCTATGTTTGCACACTGATGCCGGGGCACTAGAATACGGCATCGGTTTCCCCTGCCTGTAGTAAGAGCCTACTTCAGCCAACTAAAAAGGGACCTCTGGGCTCGTGAATGGTCAGAGATGGGGCTCTAGCCATCCACTCAAACGGGCCCGGGCAGGACGACAGCGTGTGTGGTGTCTGGCAACGTTGTCGTAGAGGACCGCACAAGCCTGGTTCTAGTACTAGGCGAGTAGTCGTACAAAGTGCTGGGAGCACCGATGCGTTCCCTTGGAGATCCCGGAGCTCCCCAGAGGGCACAAAGGCTGGCCACCGAGTGGGTTTTAGTGGGTACAATCCTACATAGCCCGACTGCACCCCAAAGCAATCTGGTATACCTCGAAGTCTTAGAATCGCCCCGCGTCTTCCCGAAGTCCGCGATTCGCCCCGAAAAAGGTCTGTATGGATTTTCAATAGGTTAGAAGCGCCGTGCATCCAGCCCGTTCCTGCGATCTTATTTATTTCGTCAGTCGACCTAGTTGTTGGACGTTCTACGCTGCGCTTGCCGGTCCGTGGTCTCCATTCGGGAACTTTACGGCCCCATCGACCATCCGTATATGCCCTGCCCACTACCATTTCAATTTGCTGATTCGCTGCATCTATGTCGGTTACGTAAATATGAAATTTCTAAAATTTACGTTATCATCGAAGTTATCGAAGTACAGCCTTTAGGTACTTAATTACTGCAATGTGTTGCTAAATAAGTAATATCACCGATAAAAGGCATATCCATAATAATATATGTACCTATCACGAAAGTGTAGAAGTCTCATAGGTTCGTTTCTGCCACGCATTTGCGGGATGTGAAATATCTTTCAAGTATGGTTTGCTTTCAGAAAAATGTTTCAAAGCTTTTTCTGTGAAAACATGAAAAGTATGCATGCAATTAGTGACAGCTGGTTTCAGTTGTACCACAGACTACTAAGATAATAGTTGTACATAGGTGGCGGTGGCTTCCTCTTCATGAGGTAAAATATCAGTTGGTTTGCCACTCTTTCATAAATTCATAAAAAAATATTTTCGACAAAAATGTCATAACCGACTTCAAAAAGTGTAAAGCATCCGAATAATTCGCTGGATCAATGTATCATTGATGTAGTAATTTTCAAATTTTTGTTAATTTTTCAGAAATGGTCCAGCCGATTTCAGTGAAAATTAAATTTGACTACATTTTGAAGTACCTGCCAAACAAAAATAGAATCATTAAAATCGTTTCATAATTGGCAGAGTAATCGCGTAAGATACATACAAAAGAAATATGAGTACTTACAGTCAAATTGAGAACCTCATTTTAAGTAAGTCGGTTGTTGGAGCTGTTTGACTAGGTGATTGTCAGCGACACGGTATTGAGATTGACTAGACTAGGTGTTTGTCAGCTCTACACGGTAATGGTAGCGCTCAGTTGAAAAATTCCACCATGGGTCACCCATCGAAATAATGACCGTGCGGAACGTTGCTCAATTTCGGTGATCGTTGACACGGTAATGGTCTGGTCCTGGTAATGGTCTAAATTACCGTGATTGTTAACTGAGCGCTATTGTGGTTCGGTTGACGCGTTAAATTGTAGGTCCCGGTTGTTTAGCCATGTCAGAGGCCTTCAGGCTTCCTAAAAACTCTCGGCTCGCCTTGACCTATAGGAACTTTTTTTTAACGCAAATTAGTCCGCGTTTGACCACCAGCTCGCCTAATGGTAAGCGACGTTGTGGTCGAAGATAAAACACGCAGATAAGTTACTTTTTTTTTTAATTCTGAATAGGTTTGCGTTTGACCACATACTGCCTGTTGTTAAGCAGATAAGCGGTCTAGGTTGTAGCACGCTTACCTAGAAGATACCTATTTACTCGGGATTTGAAGACGCTCACATTGTACTTTAGCGGGAAGACAGACCCAGGCAAAGCGTTCCACATTCTGGCTGTTCGTATGAGGAATGAGGATTCGAAACGCTTGGTTCTAATGCGCGGAATGTCCACCATAAAAAGGTGGCGCTTTGGTCGCGTCTGTCTAGCCGTACGATAGAAGAAAGGGGCAGGTGGGACCAGATTGTGCAACTCCTGGGCGCACTCTCCGAAGTGGATCCGGTAAAAGGCCGATAAACACGCTACCTTACGTCGATGCTCGAGACTTTGCAACTGCGACATAGTACTTAACTTACTGACTAAGAAAGTCGGTTTAAATATTAGTACTATAACATTAATAATCAACACATTTTCCACTGCTTGCACCTCTTTATTAAGCTAAAGTCAGGTCAATTTGCTAGCAGCTGTCAGGACAGCTTCCTACAAGGCTGTCAGCCACAAAAGGCTGCTATACAATTCAGCTATCTGGCTACCGCCGTCTCACGACTCGATATTTACGGGCTGGTCCAATATCGAACTATTATTTATGTCTCTGTTTCCTTTTTGTCCTCTATATTTATGGCGAGATCATGTTTCAAATGGAATCTGGAGGTTGTGACTTTTTTGAGGGCAGATAAGTAGATAACAATAAATAAATAAATATTTATTACTCTATAGTTTACAAATTGTACCTCTATATACAATTTTAATTATCATTTAGCATTATAATATGAACATAAATTAAAAATTTAAAAAACCCCCCGACACATTGACAACCATTTTGGGCACATTTGGTTCTTCCATCCCCACTTTAACCCACCATAACTCTTAAACGGCTCAATCGATTTTTATAAAACATAGTTAAGAACACTCTCGATTAAGTCTCCTTTCATCAAAAAAAAAAACTAAACTGAAATCGGTTCAGTGGTTCGGGCGCTATGATGCCACAGACAGACAGACAGACAGACACACAAACAGACACGTCAAACTTATAACACCCCTCTTTTGCGTCGAGGGTTAAAAATAGACTATTGCCGAACTTGGGCCTGTGTTTCGGCGTACAGCGGCCTACCCACAGGCTAATGCCATAATTAAGTGCTTACTAAGTAATTAGTGTAGGTGTTAACAATTATTTTGAATTTTTATAATAAGTAATACTCGCAAGTATTTAACGCAGTTTTTTTTTAAAGTAAGCGTATCTTTTTGCTTAAAGTACTTAATTTAATTTATTTTGCCATAGAAAGTCAATCGAAACTTTTATTACAACAAAATTATTTTTTAATAGGTGAAATAAAATAAACTCAAAAACGGATTTATGCTCGTAGCAAGCATGTATTTATTAAAAAATTGTGGCTTTAAGTTTACTTCACGAATATGTCTGTGTTAGGTTACATAATAAATAATGAATGAATGAAAATAAAAAATATTTAATGCCATGCAAATAATGTATGATCGCTATTCCTCTGTCAATGATGACATCAACCATTTATCATTCAAGTTGTGGTCTTTTACTTAAAATGATGTTTTTGTCCTTATTTTCAATCGTAGGACGTCCAGTTGTCTACTGCTGCACATGGGCTTCACATAAGTATAATTTTTAGGGTTCCGTACCCAAAGGGTCAAAACGGGACCCTATTAAGACTCCGATGTCTGTCTGTCACCAGGCTGTATCTCATGAACTGTGATAGCTTGAAAGTTGCAATTTTCACAGATGGCGTATTTCAGTTGCCGCTTTATCAGCAAATACTAAAAACAAACAAAAAAATCTGGGGGCTCCCAAACAACAAACCTAAATTTTTAGCCACTTTTCGCTCGATATTAATAACGGTGACAAGTAGACGCTTGAAATGTTCACAGAATATTTAGTTAAACATCGAAAATAAATAACTAATAGGGAGGCTGCCATACAAGAAACGCGATTTATTTCTCGATATAAGGTAATAACGGCAACCACGAAATATTCACAGAATGTTAAGTCTTAAAAATAAATAATTAATATAAAATATATTTAGGGACTCGGAAGCTGTATGTATGGGCTTCCATACAGTACGGAACCTTTCGTGCGCGAGTCCGACTCGCACTTGACCGATTATTTTCTCTGGACATGCAAATTGTAATTATTTATTGTTATCTTTTAATGTTTATGTAATGTTATTTGTGAATTTAAATTAATCTGATATTGTTAAGATTTGGAGTCGAAAGTGAGTGATTTTTGTTCTGAATTTTTTTTCATAATTTATAAGTAGTCGTGTTAAATTCAATGTTTTGTAACCTATATTATTGACATTAGTGACCACTCTCACTCGAATATGCAGTGCCCGACAGGGTCCATACTGAACTTTGTACCTAAACTTTGTTATTAACATCTTGTACTGTATGGAAGCATGAATAAATGAAATGAAATTACTATTATTCCAGCAGTCTAAAATACTTACGTATTACATTCCTTTTGTCTTGTCAACTGCCCTTTCACATCATTAATCTGTTTGTTATTTACCTATTTAGCATACTATCTCTGCTAATGTATTCTTTAGCACGTCAAGCTGCACTTAAGGGGGCGCGGCGGCGTCATGCATACGTTTGCATGTGCGGACATAATGCGTTTGTATAATATTGTTGCTTTAGTGGCACACCGAGAGGAAAAATAAAATAAAGAGATAGGTAAATGTCACCGCTAATAATAAAAACAGATATGTGTACAGACTATCGGCTATGGCTGATCAAATGACGGGAAAATGATGAGAATAAAAAAGCTAGAGGAATAAACATTCTGTATTAGAAATATTTTGTGAATCTATTTTTCGCCATCACAAGTCTATTGAAAAGAAATATTTTATAAGTACTATTTTGACGTTGCATTTTTCAGAAAAGCAATTAATTTTTTAATGTTTTTAAGCAATTAATTTAAAGTTAAATCCAAGTTTTTGGGGTTGCAACTATTGTCCGGCCGCCATCTTGGAAAAAGAGGTACACATAGTTTTAATGGTTTTTTTGACAAATTAAAAGTCTCAGAAAGATAGGGAAAACATTTTTTGTCGCAAATAAAATTCTTTACAAATTTGGTCAAGCTACATTTAGTCGTAGAACTAAAAACGTCAAAGTATAAGCTGATATCGATGAATTGAAATAAATAGTGCTATTGTTATTGCTGGTTTGTAGGTAAACATGTACCTGGCTACTTTTCATCGACACAAATGTCAGCGTCAGTTGCGTGGCTAATGTTATAATTTATAATATTATTTCAAACGAGTCTAACATTTTTTTTGATGTTTATACAAACTCAATCTGATTTCGGATACGAAGCGCTACAGCATTTTTGAAACAAAAAATTGTTTTTGACATTAAAACACAAAATAATCCACGAAAGTGACGATGAGAAGTGTGACAAGGAAAAATACCCACCTACTTTACAAACTTGCAATGAAATGAAATCATTTATAATCATAATAGTACATTGAAAACAATTACCTAAGTAAATACAATCAGAAATGCTCATCAAAGTTCCTATTAATGGACTCGTTCAACAAAAAGATCACAACATAAATAAATGATTGAATAAACAAATTCTATAACTAAAAAATAACTCAATTTATAAAAATTGAAAAAAAAACGATGTTCCAAAACCAATCTCATGTCTCAGTCAGAAAGCGACAATATTCTGAATGTAGGTATGAAAAATATTATGGTCTACCCACATGTGTTCTACCGCACATAGAATAGGTAGTCGATAACATGATGTGTTGTAAGGTCATACTTAAGCAATAATGTGAATTTTAAAGTACCTAATGAAAACTAAAAAAAAAAAAATATAAATCCACTGTATAGCAATGGCAATAGCACTATTTCTCCTAGTGTGCCACTACCACAACCAATCGCCTCAGGCCTGCACGCCCCTTCCATGTCCGTATCAGACGCCCGCGATTTATCGCATCCACCATAATTGCGACCATCGCGCCATCACCGCCAACCATTTCAATTTCGTATTATGGACCCTTAATAGCCACCTATCGGGATTTTGTGAATTTTGTTAATCGATGACAGCGAGATCGTAATTTACGAAGCTTGCACACAATCAGGAAGGAATATAATTTTTAAACTACCTCTAAAATAAATTTAATATCTTTTTTGATAATTTATAAAGTTAAATACTTGGTTTCGTATCTAAAATAGGTATGTTTTTTTTTACTTTTATTACTTCGAGTAAATAATCTATTTAGTCACAATCGTGCAAAAAAAGTGACCGAGGCAAAACTCTGCCCAATCTATGTAGTGGGCAGGCTTTTTAGTTAGTTGAGGCGATTGCTAGCCGACTACAACGCCGCGCGATTCCAAAGTGCTCGATTACGAGCACTAATTTGGTGACGTAACGTCGTGATTCCAGAAAACGCGTCATGGTGAATTATTCAATGTAAATATCTAAGTCGGTATGTATGACGGCGCTCGGACATTTTTTACTACTTTCTCTTAGGGACTGTGGCTCTGTATATATTTGCTCGAAGCATCCACCATAATTGCGACCATAGCGCCATCATCGCTAACCAATTCAATTTCATAAGTTCCATAGACCTTTACCACCTTTTCCATAGCCACCTACCGAAATATTTTGTGAATTTAATTAATCGATGACAGTCAGATAGTAATTAAGGAAGTTGGTACACAAAATCAGGAATATTATCACTAAATATGAATAGCCCAGGAGATTAGCAAGTTAACATGGCAGTGTGCAGTGTACATAGATTGTAAAATGGATGAGCGATGGAGTCAAAAAACTTAGCGTGTGAAAGATGATATAATCAAGACCGCAAGAACACGCTGGATGCAAGCCGCTTCCAACCGGTCTTATTGAAAATCTATAGCGAAGGCTTAGGGTGTCAAGTTGTATCAAGCGCTTTTCTGCGATCTTTATTATATCGTCAGTCCACCTATACAGGGTCATAGGTATTAAACGCAAAACCTTTTAAGGGCGGGGCGGGGAACTTTTGTTCTAGGACTTTTGGAAAATCACGAAGAAAAAATCTTTTTCATACAAAAAGTTCGTCAACGCGCGGCAAAATGTATGGAGAAGCGGATTTTTTGCGATCTTTCAAAAGTCGTAGTACAAAAGTCGTTTGTCTAGATGTACTAGAGCCGCCTTTAAAAGGTTTTGCGTTTAATACCTATGACCCTGTAGAATCAAACATCACGACGCCACTCACCAACGCACTACATCAAACCACCACCCGTAAAGACCATCAAAAAGTCAAAACACAGAAATATGAAATAATAAAACGGCGTACATAAACCATTCTGGGCGTACCACGGCCGTAGAATCCGGCTGCGGGCACATTCTTCTTCTTTATGATACCTATTCCACCCCCCGAAGCCCCGAAACTCGCCATTTTTACGCGGGTCATCCCTTAAATTCTTTTTATTGCCGGCCTTGTAAATCATTGCGTAATGCTCTAGTGCATTATCCGTCGGGAAACTTCATTATGGTCGGTTTAATGGGTCGGAGGAGCGATAAAATCTAGCTGGCGGCCGGACGAGCTCTGCATGAGGTGGGCATCCGTTCTGCTGGCTTCGGATACTTGGTGCCTGGTGTATCGGGATAGCGTTTTAGTCAGGACGGCCCATTTATGATAGCACCATCTTAATTATAATAGCTATTTAGAGTACTGCTGTTTCTGTTTAACAGACTTCCAAAAAGGAGGAGGTTCTATGTTCGTCTGTATGTTTTTTTTTTGTGTATGTTCATCGATAATTCCGCCAACTGTGAACCGAATCGAAATTTATTTTTTAGGTTCGAAAGGGTACTCCTGAGGTGGTTCTATTTAAATTTGACTAAAATCGGCTGAGCCGTTTTTGAAAAATCAACAATGATGTAAACAATTCGAGCTAAATATTCGAGTTCTGTACACGATGGAAGGCGGTTTTGTGATTTTTTGCGAAAAATAAATATTCACTTAGGCATTAGATAATTTTGGCCTGAATAGTTATTAGAAAAACAAAGTCACTTTCCGCTGTCTGTCCCCATGTATGCTGATATCTTTAAAACTACGCAATGGATTTTGATGCAGTTTTTTTTAATAGACAGAGTGATTCAAGAGGAAGGTTTATATGTATAATACACCTGTGCGAAGCGGAGGCGGGTCGCTAGTGAATAATCGCTATAATCCAGCGAGATTACTGAGCACTGTCAGATCATACGGCTCAATTTTTTAAATGTCCAATCAAAAAAAGCTGTCGGATAAAATCGTGGTATGTTATAAAACGTGACTTTAGCTCTGAAAACAGAAGTAAATTTTATAAGTGTATTAGCAGTCTTAGTTTTCAGGATGTGTATGACGATCCTGACCCAAATTCGGCCTTTAAAACCTTCTATGATCTATTTCTCCTTTTTTACAACTTATGTTTCCCTGAGATTAAGGTAAAATGTTTTCATACCAAAAAGCCAAAATGGGTTTCAAAAGGAGTAAAAACATGCGCGAAGAGAAAGATTAGTCTGTTATGGAAGCATAGAACATGTAAAACTCCCGCAACCAAAGAAGCGTTCAAAACGTACTCTAAAAGATTAAAAAAAATAATCAATTTAACTAAAAAATCGCAAAATAATTATTATATTAAAAACGCCCAAAACAAGTCCAAAGCTACATGGGACATCATAAATAATCAAAAAGCCTGCTACCCTCCGGAAACTATCTCTCATGTTTGTACTTCTGAAGGTGAAACTCTCACTGAACCTACGAAAATAGCAAATCACTTCAATGACTATTATGTTAGCGTAGCACAAAGCAGTTCAGCCTCCATCAATAATTGCACAGATGATAGGAAATCACTTGGGAATCAACATTCAAAAACGCTCTTTCTAACACCGACAATTCCTTTTGACATATTAAAGATAATATGCGGACTAAAAAATACGAATAGCGTAGGGGTAGATGGCGTTACGACTAAAATAGTTAAAGATGTTTCGATACTCATAGCCCCAGTGCTCAGCTATGTCATTAATACCTGTATGGAACATGGTGTATTCCCAGAACCTCTCAAAACATCAATAGTGAAACCACTTTACAAGAAAGGTAACAGAAGCCAGGTTGAAAACTATCGCCCCATTGCTTTGATTCCGGTATTTTCTAAAATTATAGAGAAAGTAATGTTTGGTAAATTATATTATTATTTTGAACAGCAAAAACTATTTACAGAAAAACAATATGGATTTAGAAAAGGGAAATCTATTAACATGGCCATATTTGATTTTCTGAAAGCGGTTATGACTAATTTAGATAAAAATAAACAAGCAGTAGCATTATATATGGATATGTCAAAGGCGTTTGATAGAGTTCGTCATGACATTCTCTTAAAAAAACTATATAGATATGGAATTAGAGGAAATGCATATTATCTAATTAAATCATATTTGGAAAACCGATATCAAATAACACAAATAAACAGAATGTGTCCAAAGACAGCGACTATGATGACGTATAAATCAAAGGCAAAACTAATCCAATATGGTGTTCCCCAGGGTAGTGTCCTAGGCCCTTTATTGTTTTTAATTTATATTAATGACTTTCCGAACACTATTGACCACCAAATGACATTATTTGCTGATGACAGCACTATATTATTTATAAAAAACAAATATGACGACTTAGAATCTGACATAAAATCTATCAGAATAATTTATCAAGACTTAACATAAATTACGAAGGTCACAAGGTTACTGACGTAGTACATACACGATTTCTAGGTTTGACAATCGATAACAAACTGACCTGGACAAGTCACGTGGACAATGTTTCCAAAAGGCTGCACAAATTTGCGTATGCATTTTTTCAACTTAGGAAAGTAGTCAATGAAGAAGCTTTGCTAACGGCTTACCACGGACATGCCGCGTCAATACTTCGGTACGGGGTAATGTTTTGGGGAAATTCCGTGGACCGCTTAAAGGTTTTTAGAGCCCAAAAACGCTGTATACGGTCGATTTGTGGACTAAAAAAGAAGGATTCTTGTAAAAAGCATTTCATTCGATTAAAAATCTTAACATTACCTTCCTTGTACATTGGTGACATTGCTATGTTCGTGAAATCCCACCCTGAGCTCTTTAAAATGTGGCCTGTTGGTAGTAGACATGAAGGTAATGTGTATTGTTTACCGTCCAAAACGGCATTTCTTAATAAAAGTGTGTTCTGCATGGCATCTATTATTTATAACAGGATACCAAAAGTCATTCGATGCAAACAGGACATAAATATTTTCAAGAATCAATTGAACAATTTCTTAGTTGACAAAGCCTATTATAGTGTAAATGATTTTTTAAATGACAAGAGCATCAATGACTATAAATTGTAATATCCTGACATTTTCGAAGTATTTTGACATTATATAACTAAATCCATTGACATTATCATACTTTTAACATCAATTTACTAATAATTCTATTGTTTAATAATATGTAACGTAAACGTCTGTACACCTATTTAGGTTAAAGCTAGAGAGCATAACTTTAATTTAAGACCTTTGTATTTCACCTAGTTTTACAGACAAATAAATCATTCATTCATTCATCATTCATTCATTCATTCATTAATACACATTATAATACAGCCTATTGGCAGATATAGATAAAATAAATTTAGGTACTCATCGTGTGCGAATAACTTTTGTTTCAAGATCAACCTTGAAATCTTCACGGAAGCTTGAATAACTGCGTGCTAAAAAAGAAACATGGTCGATCACATCACTCATCTCCTCACAAGGGACACTTTTCCTGGACTAGAATAAGTAGGTATATTTACTTTTGTTGTTTTTAAACTTTCGGGATTTGAACACATTATTATTATTATGTACTACGGGACTAATCGCGCACTCAAATTAGAGAAAAAAAATACCGTTTCGACCGAGTTGCATCGGTCAGTCTACCCGTGACCACGACCGATGCAACTCGGGCGAAACGTCGGGATGATGAGGTATTTATTTATCTCTAATTTGAGTGCGCGATTAGTCCCGTAGTACATAATAATATTATTTACTTTTGATCAAAGCATGCCACAAAAGAAGCACTTTCGGCCACATCATCCAAGTCCACTTGTCCCAGCCTATCCCAGTTTCCCCGGCATCATATCCACAGCGGAACGACGTGCGATACATCACGTGCAATTTGTTGCGATAGCGCAGCGATAGGGCGCCTGGATTGTACTTTATTGCCCCATAAAACTTGCCTTTCTTTTCCCTAATGTCTGGTGTAAATGGTAGGCCGACTTTATTGTCTGCATGAAGCTTGTATATCTATTTAAGTAGGTATAACACCATACATCTGGATTTTTCCTGTGTGTTACTGCCCAATTTTGAATGACACAAAAATTCAGGGTGTTTTTAGGGTTCCGTACCCAAAGGGTAAAAACGGGACCCTATTACTAAGACTTCGATGTCCGTCTGTCTGTCTGTCTGTCCGTCTATCACCGTGCTGTATCTCATGAACCATGATAGCTAGAAAGTTGAAATTTTCATAGATGATGTATTTCTGTTGCCGCTATAACAACAAATACTAAAAAGAAAATAAAATAAATATTTAAGGGGGCTCCCATACAACAAACGTTTTTAGACGTTTTTCGCTCTATTTTAATAATGATAGCAGGTAGATGCTTGAAATTTTCACAGAATATTTAGTTTTATATTCACTTTAAAAACAAATAATATAATTAAAATAAAATAAATATTTAAGGGGGGCTCCCATACAGTACGGAACAGTTTGTCAGATTTTTATCTAATATCAGCCAGAGACGATATGATAACTAACACCACAAATCAAGAAAAAGGAAGTTAAATCGAATTCACGTATTACCTAGTTTCAAATTATTTAATTGAAAACTATGGAACCAATTTTGATTGTACTTGCATTGTTCTTTCAAGTTGAGTACCTCAAATTTAAGCGATTCAAATCTTATCATAGACTAAACCTTGGATGGTTTGAGAGGGAAGCTCTTAAATTATTTAAAAAAATATGCACAACAGCTGCCTGTTATTTTCATTATCATTTTATTGATAAAGCCATCAACATTTAAAAATTAAGTTATATGAGTATAGTTTTGTCAGGGAGCTTATAAGCTTACGATATACTCGTAGAGCCCGTTGTAGATCTACTTACTTCAAATAAGCCCTTGTATCTTATTAAAGTCTTAACTTTTCAAAAGTCTTTCCGAGCCTATATTTCTGGTGAAGGTGACGAGATGGGCAAACGACATGATTTCCCACTCATTTTTTGATCGTTCTTCAAGATCTGGGAGGTTTAAAATGAGTAAATCTTGGTTAATCATATCTTCAGTAAGCGGATAAAATCCAAAATACTTATTATTATTATTTGGAACTAGTTTAAAATATTATTGAAAAGTATCACTACAGCATTTTTGTAATTATTTTTTATCCTTATTTTCATGGATCGGAGAGGTTCATTTTGAATGAAACTTGAAATAAGTGGTTTGAGATATTAGAACCTTTTTCCTGGTGCATACATTTGTTTCTTAATGTTATAGTTTAATAAAGTTTATAGATAAATACTGATAACGCCTGCTGAAAACTATTCATTCAGAAATACCGTTGCTCGCATTTTATAATAAGGCGTTAGCAGATAGATTTTATAATAAGGCGTTGCATGCCTTCACCACGGCTCGTTGGCACCGCCCATTTTCTATTCCGATATGATTCTTGTAGCTTGCCGCTCGCTCGAGGCAGTAGTCTTGGACCTACCGATATTTCGGTAGTTTTACCGATTTGGCATCTGTCCTACAGTCCTACTGAAATGAATCAATTTTAATTAAGATTTCTGAGCATGCTAATTTTTCTAACTTTTCTACCAAATTTCTAGGTTTCAACAAAGAAAAGTTGTATTTTGGGACAAATTTTCCCGATTTTCTACCATATTCCAAGTTTTCAGCGAGTCGAGACTTTAACAAATTTATGATTGTGGGTTATTAGTATTTATAGTACCTACAGGTATTATTATTATGTACCTACTTACCAATAACCAGCTAAAATAAAAAATATTTCCTAATGTCTACGGGTAAGTTATTGTTTTCAAAAAAAGCTACAAACTGATAGTTAGGCTTATTTTAATATAACAAAATATCAATTAGTATCTGATTCGACCCTTAGTTCAAGACTTCAATCTTTTAAAAAAGCATTTTTTTTTCGCGAGGTATCACCAGAATGTTCTATAGTAATGAAATGCTCATTCCAAAACATTTACATTTTAAAAGTGTTTCACTTTACAAACAAAATTTCGGATGTTATTTATTTTAAAAATATCTTATATCCACAAATGTTTTATTTTACAAACTTTTATTTTATAACCATTTATAAATCAAACATTTCACTTAGACAATATCTCGAATGATCTTTTGTTTTTTATTTGTATATTTTTCATGTCAGAACATCAGATGTTAAACATACGAAAACCATATTTTTGCATGGTTCCGTTTAAAAAATGAACTAATAGTAAATATAGACTACCGAATATGGGCCGATTTGGTTCTGGCACTCGCCGGTCGCTGCCGTGGCACCGCTCGCTTCGCTCGCTCGGCTCGTGCATTGTGGTCGCAAGTAACCTTACCCTGCTCCTCGCTTCGCTCGTCGTCGGACCTAATGTATGACTTTACCCTAGAATTCTGATATGACTACATACAAGTATGACTATGAAAAATTATGCGCATCTAATATTATGACTACACAATTTTATGATGCAAAACAACTTTAGGACAAACAATATTGGGCGAATGAATAGGACACCACTCGCTCCGCTCGCTTTGCTCGCCGTTGTTTATCATGTTCTAACCTACCTACTTTTTGTTTCACACCTAATCTACAAAAGTGATTTGCTTCTAGCACTTCGCTGGCCGCTGCCGCGGCACGCTCGTTTCGCTCGCTTGGCACGTGCGTTGGTTGTCATGTTCTACCCTAATCTACTTTTTGTTTCACACCTAATTTACAAAAGCGATTCGTTTCTGGCACTTTGCCGGCCGCTGCCACGACACGTTAATTGTTCTACCAAATAAAACCATGTTTTACAAAAAATTGCTTACCACGAGAATGTTTTGGTTTATTTTTTTCGAAAAAAGCCACAGCAGCGACATATTTTTTAAACATATTAAATGTTAGGTAAGTATTTTAAATCTAAATGGAATTGTGTCTGTCAAACGACACTTTATAAAATAAAATGTGTCAAGTGTTGGTTTATTAGCAACCATTTATTAGTTAGCAAAAAAAAAACAAAAGAATTGTTTCTAAAATGATACGTTATAGAATGTAACTTTTTCAAGTAATTATTTTGAGATATAACCAAGTTTTTAATTTTTTTTTATTATCATTTAACTACTCATGGGTTTGTCAAACCTTGGTTATCACATGCCACTTTATAAAAAAAAGTTTGTTAAATGACTGGATACCAATTTTGTCGTATGTGACAGACATTGCGGTTTTTTTTGTTCCACTCACTCTCGCGTATGTTGTATAACCAGATATGAATAAGACAGCTGTAACGTAGTTTTTATTTGAGTAAAATTTAGCAATACTTCTTTAGAAGCTAAGACAATCTGTCTGTGACGTCATGTCAACGTAGTTAGAGCGCTGCCTACTTGATTCAAGACGAATCGAACAGATGGCGTGCATGGTAAAGTAACTATAGTAACTATTATTTATTATGTGCCAAAATCGTTGAGAATGTTTGTGGGGGACCAGCGCCTTGTAACAAACCTCAGATGGTTTGATCGTCCACATCTGAGTAACTAGGCATAGGTAGAGAAGGCATTCTTGTAGGTCAGGAGTCTCTCACATGAGGATATAATTATTTCTAATATTATCTAAAGAAACTTTCCATTCAAATGATATTCAAACAATCAGGTAAATAAAAACATTATAAAAAAGCAACAGATCTTCAATCTAGGTATGAAAACTCTTTGCAGAACTTGAGAATTTAAAATAAGAGAAAAAAAAGAACAGAGGGAATTTGACGGGACTGACAGCGGGGACTTCACTTGAGAAAATTATAGAAAAATGTTGGAATATTTCATTTTTAATAGGTATATTTAGTTTTGTTCCGCAAGATTCAGAGAAAGGAAAAGCAGAGAAGAGTCTACTAACTGGGAGAAATTTGTTCCTGGTCTAAAAAGTGGAAGTTGGAAGAAAATTTGTTTTCTATCGAAGGACGAGGATGTTCCTAGAGGATTTGGTTTCGTATAAACGTATCTCTTTTTGAATAGATAAGTCTCACTGTAGATATAGGATATGTTCTGCGGTTAATATTCGTCCTGATCAGCACTGCATTAAACTTCTGGATGATTTACTGTTGAATTAATGTACAAATGGACATCAGAGGAAAAGAGGAGATCTATCATAGAAAGATAGGCTTATATCCGCCTTACTGAAACGATGCGGTATGGAGGATTCTCACACGTATCTATTCTTTTATGAGTATGAATGAATTGCTTACGACGCTACGCTACACCACAGAAACAAGGCAATATTATCTACTCTGACCTGTTGCGGGTTGATAAATACGCATACATCTTCAGGTTCCTATGGCGGTCTTGCATAAGTTGACTTACGATGTTTCCTACTCTATAGAAGTACTCGTATGTTACTGACGAAACTATCCTTCATTGAGCATTTACTCACGAGTAGAAGATAGAAGCTTCTAACTCTCGCCCTTTATGATTCTATGTATGAATTACAAATGTTTTAATTATTTGTCTTTTTCAGCTTCGACTATTTGTGAACATAAAATCTTAAGATATTATATTCTATGCGGATTGAGAATCTCCAGAAATTGAGAAATTTCCAGACATGACGTGCTTTACCTACTCGTACAATTTGCGAAGGACAGAGTGTTCATAGATAAAATGTCATTTATTTATATTATGGGGATTGAAGAGTCGACATTTGCTATATCTTATTATTGCTACATCTCTTTATTTTAATACTAGCCGTAAGTGCTACTCGATCAATGCTGTATTTTCATTAGTGTGCAGAACTCTTGAAGCCAGATAGAGCTTGGGCCAGTGATTCTCATTTCCGAAATGGAGGGATATCCCGTGTCCGTATTAAGAGTGTAAATTCTGATCACTTTGAAATAAAGCTATTGAAAGCTTATTGATTTTAATATTATTTTACAAGGCGAAGTCGATTCTCGAATCTTTATCTATAGTAATCTTGGAGCTTTTCTTGAGAACACTCTGGATTTCATGCAAGTTTTATGATTTTCCAGACTTTATGAAGTGATGTAGATAAGATGACTACTGACACACTCGCGACTCCTGGTTTTCTTTCCTGCTTTCTTTTTCCCAGGATGGCGTTAGATTTACGAAAGCAGAGTAGAGTCATTTTCATGGTTTTCAGCTCTCTCGAGCGCCATGACTAAATAATCAGAGATAAACATAAAATAAAATAAATCTCTGATACCTAAATAAAATTGAATAAATTTAAAATATTGAAATTAACTAACTGTCAGAAATAAATCAATACTATTCTTTCTGGCATTCATATCTTTTATTATATTCGTAGTTTGATAATAATATTAGTTCAACAATAGAGTTTCTTTGTTCTAAAGTACTAGTTTAATGATTTTCATTCTCATCTCATGTCTAATATTTTCTTATGCAACTAAATCAATATTTTATACCTAGCTTTATTGAAGCTTATTAATATTCAAAAATATTCTAAATAAACTCCATATAAAACAGAGAAGCTCTAGAATCATTATTTCTAAGTAGCTCTTGAGGCATTAGTTAGGTTCTTTATTTCACTCTGAGATTAGTAATATACTTGCAGGATCATAGAAACTCAAAATAGGTAAAACATAGGGTTTTCGTTCTGAACTTAGGTAATCTATTAGGCAGGTATTTCGAATCACCTTTACCTAGGGTTTATGCGGTCTATAACGCAGGGTCTATCACAAAACGAACACTGGCCAAACTAACGTATAAATAGGTACATAGATTAGATAATTATGATAGGAATTTCACTGCAGAATACTTGTATCAAAATGTAGGCTCAAGAGATCCGGAAGCAGATGGCGCTAGGAGTAAGTATTAGAATTTGAACCTGAGAGGTTCACATTTTAGAATTCACATTTCTTATTATTTATCAATACAATTAATAAACTGTGATCTTATTGAATATCTGTATCAATATTTAATGTATTCTTAATATTTTAGGATATTTCTTTCATGAGGTTCAACTTATAATTTGTTGACAATCAAGTGGAATCAGGATGCATAGCTAGTTTGACATAAAACTAGGATTCATTGAAAGCAAATCAAGGTTCTATAATCATTTTCTCTGACATTTTATTTTAGACAGGGTTCTTAAAATTCGACTCTTCTTAGGTTTATAAATGAGGTTAATTAGGCAGGTTAGGCTAGGGATTATTACAATTCGGCGTCAGGATAAGATAGGTTTGTTACATTTCGGCGTCCGTGACCAGGATAGGATCGTTACAATTTGGTTTCGCGACTAGGATTGTTACAATTCGGTGCTGTGACCAGGATTAGCAAAAGAAATTATTCGTTTTATCATAAAAATAGGTTTAATTATTTTCGTGACAATATAATATAGTCGGAACTCATAAATATTTGATTTGTTAGTTTAACTTTGTTTAGGCAAATCAATTCAGGCTATTATAGGACTGTGTTCAGTAGTCAGACTATCTGAACACAATTTGTTGCTGTGAAATGGAGACGATGGTGATTCGAAATTTGTAGGTTAGTGATAACTAGGATTACGTAATAAATTCAATCGCGAGTTCATTAGACAAGGTATCGAATATCTCATCAATTTTCAGGTTAATCATTGTCTTTGGGTATTAACAGATTAAAACGTTGGGGGGTGATTTGGTTTTAAAAAAAGACTAAAAAAAATAGCAAGCATTTTGTATCATGGGTAATTATTTCGTTCAGGTTTAAAAAAAAGGGGTCTAGCCAAGAATCATTCGTCACTCATGTAGTGTGTTTGTAGTAAATATGGTATAGTAGTTTATTGTTTATAATATAATTTATTGCTTCATGTATACATATAGCTTGAATAATTGTAGATAGTAAATATATTCAATTTATAATAAAAGATATGATTAGTAATTATACATACAAAGCAAAGGATATTATTAATTTTATAAAATAGGAAAGTCAGGGATTTGATTCGTTTATATAATTTTATTGCAGACTAGAAAACCGAGGGTAGAGTATACTTAACAATCTATCGACGTTGTAAATCAAAGTAATAAAATGTGAATTATTTTTCATTGATAGAGATATGTTTCAGTAGGTTACGGAATGACTTTGATTTTTTTGGACATTTGTATTTTACTACTTTTACCACAGGAAGTTAGCAAGTAGATCAATTTAATAATTCAATCTAACAAACAGGCTGTTATACTAAATTTCATATAAATTGAATACAGGAAATTTAGAGATGTTATTAAAAAAAACAAATATGTATAGGGTTAATCAACATTGTGTACTTGGATTAATTGGGATTGCATAAATATTTAGAGGTATGTTTCTCTTGAATCAAAAAATAAAAGATCGAATAGTAGATAATAGTAAGCATTCGGATTGCATCATTATATCAAAGTTGTCTAACAGTGAAAGATACGGTTAAAACATGTGCTAACGATAAATTGTATTATTATTGCAAAATTATTTAGCTGTTAAATAATTTTATTTAAAATAAGATGATTTGGGAGATAAGATAATTTGTCAGATTAATATCTGGAAAGGCGTAAAGAAGGGAAGTTTAATTTAATTGTTTAAATAAGTAGAGTAAAAAGAGTTTTCTAAACGGGGGGTTGTATTATCAAATAATTAGTCGGTTTTAAAGAGAGATAGGTTTAGTAAATAAATTCAATCAAATAAACTAAAACCCAAGTAATACAATATAAATGCAAAAAAATAGGAGTATTTAGCGTGAATAGGTATCTTCTAGCTCATTAAGCTTCATCTGCATCCGCGAGGTTGTTTATCATCAGGAAAGTTGGTGGTCAAACGCAGGCTTTTCACGATTTAAAAAAAAGGGGACGAAAGATTTGAGCAAATAAAAGGTAGATTTATAAATTAAAGCAAGGAAATTCTAGTCAGGGGGGTGGAACATTTGCTTAATCTTTTCAGATAGTAGGTAAACCTTATTTTTATTCTTAGACATCAGTTATAATCAATGTAAATAGGTGTTAGCTAAATCTTCAGCGAATATTCAGTCTTAATAATCAGGTAGATTGTAATAGTTATTGCACTTAAAATAATAGGATATTGCTGGGTTATTATATGGTCGATCATCAATCAAATCAACTCTTGTTGTTAGCGTATTTTTACTGATTAGTTATTTACTAAACGGGTTAAAACATAGCTGTGAGGATATTTGATTTAAGATATGTCAGTGTACGCTAAAGTTAGTAAATGTAACGCAATAACATAGACTTAAATTTGTTATGTTGTTAGAAGTGAGCAATGATGCTGAAAACTAAACTAAATAAATCAATAAATAGTATTCTTCATCTCAAATGAAATTAAAATTCAGTTGTATACTTTTGCTAGATTTTTAGGAATCAACTACATCAAGATAAGAAAACTGAATATAATTAGGATATAAAAATATCATTTTCTTCAAAAAAAAAACCTTGCAAAATAAAAATCAAGTTTATGAAATATTGAAAAATATGATTTCAAATGTTCATTAAAGAATTCAAAGATGATTTGCTGGTTTGAAGGAAGTGTGAGCTCGATAGATTGGCTGAACTTATGTTTCAAAATAATACTCATTATCAAAAATTATACGCGTGGAGATATGTCGGGATTCAAGTAGGTTGAACTCTCATGGCCAAGCAATGCCGCGCCAGGAATTGGTTTCTCTAACCATATGGAAGAGATCCTTTCCACTAGTAGAGTGTAAATTTTACTTACTTGGAAACTTGGGCATATTGACACATTATTTATATTTATTAAAATAAATTGTATTATCAAGTACAATTTTGTTAGTAGGTGGAGTCATTCTATAAGCTACAGCTGTTAAAAATAAAATAAAAATTGTAAAATTAATTTTCTTTAGTGAACATTTTAACATTTATTTGCACATTGTTAAAATAATGGTAAATAAATTCTTAGGTAGATAAATGCTAGTAGGAAAGTAAGCACCAAGCTGAACATTTTGAAAAAAAAAACAGGTTAAAATTACCTTACTGAAAAATTAACCGAAGTTCAAATAATAATTAACTTCTAACTTGTTAATGGTCTAGTGAAAATAGTGAGATAGCAGTCTATTACTAGGGTGTGGACGAATTTTTAATATTTTGCTATCGGGTGTAAATGGGAATGTGCAAATATTGGCTCGCTTTGAGTTTAAAAGGTGATGCTACGTCGTGAAGTTGGCGTGTAGACGGTGGAAGGTGGATTTGAGAATTTTGTATTAAGAAGGGCGGCAGAGCGTTGATGAATTTGTTGATATATTATTGTTTCATAAATTTTGCGTTTGTGAAATAGTAATGTAAAAATAATAAAGTAGAGAGTGATAGTAAAAATTAAATCAGTACAAGAGGAACTAAACGAAAATAGCATTGCTGGGATTTGAAGCGGTTTGTCAGGGTTCGAGTTTTGACAATCACTTGAACAAATAGATCTTTACGAAGGAGTGTGGTGTTAGGAGTAGGCCAGCAGGCAATCCATCAACATAAGTTGATTTCATTAAGATCTTTTACTCTACAAGGTAGGAAACTCTGAATTGATACACTGCACATGCTCCAGTTTATAGATAGTTGGAATTTAACTATTCACTCTTGGCGGGACATTGATGCCATGCGGAATTATTTTCCTTTTTCATGGACAATTCGTGTAGTTTGGAAGGGGTATGTTGGGAAAATCTCCGAACGAAAGATTGGTTCGCTGAGACTACTCAACATGCGACCATTCAGGTCGGTTCTACCTCAAAACAGAATTCCCTTACGAGGGCTCCGTTTCTGTCACCGAACCAGAACTTCCTTGCAGATTATAACAATTTAGTGGGGAAGGCGATTTTTCTTCATGGTAGATATTTAATCAAACTGAGAGCAGGAGGTTTTAAGACGATTATCTGTAGACTGGTTTAAAAACATTTTTGCATATTGTAGTAGGGATATATTTACATTCTAAACATATAATTTCACTGTTGGAACTCGAATTTTGATAAATACAATTATGCACTTGATTAAATTTAAAGTTATTATAATTTTTTTAGGAAAATTTACTTCGATTTAGATGTTTACCAACATCTTTTCATCTGCGAAAATTTTGGGGGGTGCTGTAACAAACCTCAGATGGTTTGATCGTCCACATCTGAGTAACTAGGCATAGGTAGAGAAGGCATTCTTGTAGGTCAGGAGTCTCTCACATGAGGATATAATTATTTCTAATATTATCTAAAGAAACTTTCCATTCAAATGATATTCAAACAATCAGGTAAATAAAAACATTATAAAAAAGCAACAGATCTTCAATCTAGGTATGAAAACTCTTTGCAGAACTTGAGAATTTAAAATAAGAGAAAAAAAAGAACAGAGGGAATTTGACGGGACTGACAGCGGGGACTTCACTTGAGAAAATTATAGAAAAATGTTGGAATATTTCATTTTTAATAGGTATATTTAGTTTTGTTCCGCAAGATTCAGAGAAAGGAAAAGCAGAGAAGAGTCTACTAACTGGGAGAAATTTGTTCCTGGTCTAAAAAGTGGAAGTTGGAAGAAAATTTGTTTTCTATCGAAGGACGAGGATGTTCCTAGAGGATTTGGTTTCGTATAAACGTATCTCTTTTTGAATAGATAAGTCTCACTGTAGATATAGGATATGTTCTGCGGTTAATATTCGTCCTGATCAGCACTGCATTAAACTTCTGGATGATTTACTGTTGAATTAATGTACAAATGGACATCAGAGGAAAAGAGGAGATCTATCATAGAAAGATAGGCTTATATCCGCCTTACTGAAACGATGCGGTATGGAGGATTCTCACACGTATCTATTCTTTTATGAGTATGAATGAATTGCTTACGACGCTACGCTACACCACAGAAACAAGGCAATATTATCTACTCTGACCTGTTGCGGGTTGATAAATACGCATACATCTTCAGGTTCCTATGGCGGTCTTGCATAAGTTGACTTACGATGTTTCCTACTCTATAGAAGTACTCGTATGTTACTGACGAAACTATCCTTCATTGAGCATTTACTCACGAGTAGAAGATAGAAGCTTCTAACTCTCGCCCTTTATGATTCTATGTATGAATTACAAATGTTTTAATTATTTGTCTTTTTCAGCTTCGACTATTTGTGAACATAAAATCTTAAGATATTATATTCTATGCGGATTGAGAATCTCCAGAAATTGAGAAATTTCCAGACATGACGTGCTTTACCTACTCGTACAATTTGCGAAGGACAGAGTGTTCATAGATAAAATGTCATTTATTTATATTATGGGGATTGAAGAGTCGACATTTGCTATATCTTATTATTGCTACATCTCTTTATTTTAATACTAGCCGTAAGTGCTACTCGATCAATGCTGTATTTTCATTAGTGTGCAGAACTCTTGAAGCCAGATAGAGCTTGGGCCAGTGATTCTCATTTCCGAAATGGAGGGATATCCCGTGTCCGTATTAAGAGTGTAAATTCTGATCACTTTGAAATAAAGCTATTGAAAGCTTATTGATTTTAATATTATTTTACAAGGCGAAGTCGATTCTCGAATCTTTATCTATAGTAATCTTGGAGCTTTTCTTGAGAACACTCTGGATTTCATGCAAGTTTTATGATTTTCCAGACTTTATGAAGTGATGTAGATAAGATGACTACTGACACACTCGCGACTCCTGGTTTTCTTTCCTGCTTTCTTTTTCCCAGGATGGCGTTAGATTTACGAAAGCAGAGTAGAGTCATTTTCATGGTTTTCAGCTCTCTCGAGCGCCATGACTAAATAATCAGAGATAAACATAAAATAAAATAAATCTCTGATACCTAAATAAAATTGAATAAATTTAAAATATTGAAATTAACTAACTGTCAGAAATAAATCAATACTATTCTTTCTGGCATTCATATCTTTTATTATATTCGTAGTTTGATAATAATATTAGTTCAACAATAGAGTTTCTTTGTTCTAAAGTACTAGTTTAATGATTTTCATTCTCATCTCATGTCTAATATTTTCTTATGCAACTAAATCAATATTTTATACCTAGCTTTATTGAAGCTTATTAATATTCAAAAATATTCTAAATAAACTCCATATAAAACAGAGAAGCTCTAGAATCATTATTTCTAAGTAGCTCTTGAGGCATTAGTTAGGTTCTTTATTTCACTCTGAGATTAGTAATATACTTGCAGGATCATAGAAACTCAAAATAGGTAAAACATAGGGTTTTCGTTCTGAACTTAGGTAATCTATTAGGCAGGTATTTCGAATCACCTTTACCTAGGGTTTATGCGGTCTATAACGCAGGGTCTATCACAAAACGAACACTGGCCAAACTAACGTATAAATAGGTACATAGATTAGATAATTATGATAGGAATTTCACTGCAGAATACTTGTATCAAAATGTAGGCTCAAGAGATCCGGAAGCAGATGGCGCTAGGAGTAAGTATTAGAATTTGAACCTGAGAGGTTCACATTTTAGAATTCACATTTCTTATTATTTATCAATACAATTAATAAACTGTGATCTTATTGAATATCTGTATCAATATTTAATGTATTCTTAATATTTTAGGATATTTCTTTCATGAGGTTCAACTTATAATTTGTTGACAATCAAGTGGAATCAGGATGCATAGCTAGTTTGACATAAAACTAGGATTCATTGAAAGCAAATCAAGGTTCTATAATCATTTTCTCTGACATTTTATTTTAGACAGGGTTCTTAAAATTCGACTCTTCTTAGGTTTATAAATGAGGTTAATTAGGCAGGTTAGGCTAGGGATTATTACAATTCGGCGTCAGGATAAGATAGGTTTGTTACATTTCGGCGTCCGTGACCAGGATAGGATCGTTACAATTTGGTTTCGCGACTAGGATTGTTACAGCCTGAACGCGACGCGTGATCGTAGTATTATTATATATTCTTTGGCGTGATCTAAATGTTGTCCGCGCATGATCCAATTGTTTATAGTAAATTATATTATGTTGTAAGTAGTTACCAAGTATCATATTAAAAAAAAACCTTTTTTTAAAAACACATTTTTACTGAACAAGTACTCGCCAACAAGACGAATCAATCGAGCCAAAACTCGATAGGGTTAAAGATATCGTTTATTGCTCTGAACTGTGTACACTAAGGTGTTACATGATTTTTTAGACACAACAGCTTATCCTAACGGACATGCAATAGATATTTGTTTTAGTATCTATGACTTACAGAGCTATGTATGGGATATACATAACCTATGTATCTTACACCTAGACGAACCAAATTAGGTCTTATATTTACATTCGGTTGCGTCGTTTCATTACAGATTTCTTATGGCCACCGTCCAACTCCATCATAAGACTCCGGTTACCATTAAAAGACAAACTACCTTATAAAAGACCATTCAAATGAACCCAAATTCGATAAGGTTGTGTCGGTTCATTGCTAAGTTCCTTTGGCCACCTTCCAGCTCCTTCATCAGATCAGCAACATGTCATCATAATATTGCATTGTCACGCGATTCACACATGTATGCAAAATTTTAGCTCAATCGGTAACCGAAAGTGGATCTTTAACTTACAAGCTATGTTTACAGACAGAGAACGGAACAGGTGAAACTAAATAAAAGCTTGTAATAAAAGCACTTGCCTTATATTTTAGTTTGCTACACCTGACGGTTTCAATTAAAAACTAATCTATTATAGGTATAAGGTATGTGTATCACCCTTATCCTATTTTTTGTAACTAGGTACCGACTATTCAATTTGCACGTAACAAAGGCCAAAATCTAATACTTCCGCTGATTGAATCCGAATTGTGTATCAATTTCAGAGCGCCGCTGGATTATTTTTGACCCCCGTCGAGTTTGGGGGTTGTTATTCTCTCATGCCCTCGAGGTAGGTTATGATTAAAGATATAGTAGGTACCTAATTTTGTACAGAGGTGGCGTTTTAACCGACTTCCAAAAAGGTGGTTCTGTGTTCGTCTGCATCTATTGTTTTTGTTCCTAATCGAAGGTTTTTGTATATGTTCATCTATATTTTGCGCAAATTAAGAAAGCGATTTAAAACAAATGTTTTTAGTTCGAAAGGGGTACTGATACTTACTCCCGAGGTATATTGATTTAAATTTTATCGAAATCGGTTGAACCAATTTAAAAAAAATCAACAATAATGTAAAATAAATATTCTTGATTCCACGTTTTTTTTGTTTGCTAGGTCATTCCTACTTCAGATGTCAAAAATGAGGAAAAAATCAACAATGATCTAAAAATGGATATTTGTTTAATTAATTAATAATAATTACATCGATCTATTAGAATTAATAAGTAGGCATTGCTACATTTCATTACATTTCATTAAATGAAATTGCCATTCAGCGTGGCAATGCAGCCAGCATGCTGGGCACGCTGCCAGCTGGCAGTGGGCTTGAGCATTTGGATTATCTTTAGACCTTCAAAAGTCTGTGGATGATCCAATGCTTTTTATGTAGTAGTAGGTAGTGTAGTTTTGTTGTAGGTAAAAAATTAAATGAAATCATTTATTATTCGTTCATGTTATATGCCCATCTATACAACTATCCTTACTCTATGAGGGTAATACTAGAAACCCCACGACGAGCCCCGCGGGATCTGTACTTATTACCGAGATACTGTATTAAAATATAATAAAATGTAAAAGCGGTAATGACCTTAGTTCATTGGCAATGATGGAGCATTTCACTAGTCACCATGACGATGAATAAGTATTTAGAGTCGAATTGCGCCCTTAAAGAACCGTCGTGGCATTACGGTAACAATAAGATTTTAATCAGCAGCCAAGGTACCGACTACTTGGTAGACGCGAGTAATGATGAAAACCGAATTGGTGTCTACCAAGTATCAAACACTTTTAGTTGTACTAGCAATGACAGAGCAGTGTAATTGTCAACGTAAAAATTTTATTTTGCAAAAAACAGCATGACCTACTTCACCCGTGTACCTACAGAATTCGCGAATATTTCGCACGGATCGATGTAGCATTTTTCACATTGTTGTTGATTTATCGAAAACGGCTCAGCCGATTTCAATACAATTTTAATGGGATCAATTTCGAAGTATACTCTATCCAATACAAAATAATTATTGAAATCGGACTACTATGAAAAAAGTTATGCGTGGTTATACTCGTACATAAAAAATATACGCGTCGAATTGAGTACCTCCTCCGGTTTGGTTCGCCTGTCAACAAAATAAGTAAAAGCTGCGTATGTGAAGTCGCCCTGGCACACGGGCGACCTCACCTACGACGCTTCTCTTTTTCCACAAACCCTACACTGCTGAGTCTGCTGGATACAGGACATAGCTATTCCTAACAGATGTAGGTACAATAAATATCAGTTGTGTGCTGTCATCCAGCGCGTTCCTACGTGATTCTAAGTTCTAAAAATTGTTTTGTTTTTTCTTACCTTTCTACAGCTTATTTTTGGGTACCATCTTGTGGGTGACCTACGTAACCTACGTTACGTGTACCCACAAGGTGGTATAACAGGAGGATTAAAGTAGGTACATTACAGTAGGAATACCAACCTATACCTAGATACTGCGGTCTCTATTCGAAAACTATACGACCCCATCAGTGCTACGTAGGTACTACCTACGACTACTACGAGTATTATAATAATTATTTTTTGGAAAAATGGCAAAACCAATTTCCGTCTTGTACAAAATTCAAATATTTCGCTCGACTAGTGTGTAATTTTAACATTATTTTTGATTTTTCAAAAACGACTCGGCCGCTTTTTCTATAAAATTTAAATGGGATTACCTCGGAAGTATACCTAATCTTTCAAACTAAAAATAGTTTTTTTTAGATCGGCGAAAATACCAATGAGGATACACAAAAAACTACATACAGACAAACATTGCCTCCTCCTATTATTTTGAAAGTCGGTAAAAACCGAACAAAGATGCGGCGACGCCCTTCGGGACCCATACTATATAGAGATACCTTCTGTATTATAATTATTTTTCGCAAAAAATGGCAAAACCGCCTTCCGTCGTGTACAAAATTCGAATATTTCACTCGAATTGTTTCCATTATTGTTGATTTATCAAAAACGGCTCAGCCGATTTCTGTAAAATTTTGGGACCACCTTGGGAGTATACCCTTTCGAACGAAAAAAGAATTTTTTGATTCGGTTCACAATTGGCGAAATTATCGATATTCATCGTGTACAAAATTCGGAAATTTCGCTCGAATTGCTTACATTATTGTTGGTTTTTTCAACGGCTCACCATTTCTGTAAAATTGAAATGGGAACACCTCGGGAGTACCTACCTATACCCTTTCGAACTAAAAAAGAATTTTTCGATTCGGTTCACAATTGGCGATTTTACCGATGAATATACACAAAATAATCGGCCAAGTACGAGTTGGACTCGCGCACGGAGGGTTCCGTACTGTATGGGAGCCCCCCTTAAATATTTATTTTATTTTAATTTTATCGTTGAAGGAAATATAAAACTAAATATTCTGTGAAAATTTCAAGCACGTACCTGTTACCGTTATTAACATAGAGCGAAAAACGTCTAAAAATTCAGGTTTGTTGTATGGGAGCCCCCCTTAAATATTTATTTTATTATGTTTTTAGTATTTGTTGTTATAGCGGCAACCGAAATACATCATCTGTGAAAATGTCAGCTGCCTAGCTACGTATCATGGTTGACGAGATAAGTACAGCCCGGTGACAGGACGGACAGACTGACATCGCAGTCTTAGTAATAGGGTCCCGTTTTTCCCTTTGGGTACGGAACCCTAAAAAACAAGCACACGTATATAGAACCTCCTCCTTTTTGTGAGTCGGTTAAAAATATAGTAAAATGTAAAAAGTGGTAAGTAATGACTACTTAATGACGTTACTCAAACAATTGGCAATGACGGAGCATTTCACTATGTAGAAGCCACGATGATGATTAGAGAAACTTTTTTCAAATTTTAATTTATGTTTTAGCCCCATCTGCTTTTGATAAATGAATGAGTTAGCGTTTATTCGACTTAAATAATATATTTTACTTGGTTTAAAATAGTAACTATGATTAAGCTCAAGGTAGCTCAAGCTGATATGGAGAGTCATGGCATGCTCGGAGTCTCTCTGCGAGATCGAATCAGAAATAAAGAGATCCGCATACTAAACAAAGTTACAGACATAGCCGAGTGGATTAGCAAGTTAAAGTAGCAGTGGGCAGGGTACATAGTACGAAAAATGGATGTCGATGTGACCGTAAAGTTCTCGAATGGAGATAACCGATCGGCAAGCGCAGTGTAGGACGTCTACCGACTACAGCTGGACTTCATGAACGCGCTGCATAGGGGAATCCTATGTCCTGCAGTGGACGTCTTACAGTTCATGGATGGATACCTATATACATGTAATTTTAAAGGTGAGTGTGACACCTAAAATATCTCTCCTTTTTAACCGACTTCCAAAAAGGAGGTGGTTTTATGTTCGTCTGTATGATATTTTTTTGGATTGTTTATGTTCATCGATATTTTCGCCAATTGTGAATGGAATAAAAAAATATTTTATAGTTCGGAACGATATAAGTATTCCCGAAGTGGTCCCATTTAAATTTTATCGAAATCAACTGAGCCATTTTTAAAAGTCAGTTTTGCCATTTTTGCAAATTGTTGGTGAAATATTTTCAATATTATTCCGACTACTTACAAAGCCAATTTAGATGAATTTAGAAATTTTCAACACAATTTTATTTATCACTACTCACTACATAGTACAAAACAGTCTTTTTTTCTGTCCCGATATCTTATGTAAGTATGCTTTAAAACAACGCAATGGATTTTGATGCGGTGTTCTTTTAATAGATAGAGTGATTTAAGAGGAAGAGGTTTATATGTATAATACACCTGCCTGTGCGAAGCCGGGGCGGGTCGCTAGTTACCTATATTTTACTAAAATAAGCCAATTTAAACTTCGAAAAACGACATCTAGGAAATTTTATTAGAAGCTTTTGTGGCAAGAAGTCTCACATAATTTAATTTCTATACATGTCATTTGATGACTCAATTACCTCCTGGTTCTTGAAGTATGTATAGATGGCACTAATAACAATTTATTTATTTTCCACAACAAAAACTATTCAGCCATCTAGCGGAAAATACCAGTACTTTTTGATTCTTTTAGTACAAAATGGCTTCATCAAAGCTTATGTTCACGTAGTTCTACAAGGTAACAGGAGATGGCGCTAATGACAATTTCAGACTTTTTAAGGCCATTGCATTTTGTTCGAAAATTACGTATGACTATAATAACATTTTTTTAATCTAAAGCATTTTTTTTCGGTTTCCGGGTTGGCTCCATAGTAAATGTATTTTGTTCATGATGGCATGAATCACTCTATTGCGCCTTAGTACCTACAGTCTTCTGAATATAAACCTGTCGAACAAATTAGTAAGTAAATCAAAATTAGTAGATTCGATATGTAGTGGTTCTAATCAGAGGTACCTACTTAGTTTATTTTTTGGGCGCTATTGAACAATTTTTTGTATGAAACACAGGTACTTCTACAGGGTCATCTGCTAAATTGATTGAGCCGAAATGGGGGTGATTCATAATTATTATTATTATGAACAACTTTTACTGTGAAGCTAGCCCAGAATTCGGGAAAAAAGGATCAGTTGCTGCATACATAATTGCAACTCGGAATCGACAAAATGTATGAATTATTTTTCTCGAATTCCGAGTTTGCTTCATAGCATCATCATCCGGGTTCTTCTCCCCCCGTGTTTGGCGGGAGTGAGGATTCCGACTCGAGCTTGCGCTCTTTTCGGAGGCTGGACGCCTCAGCTATCGAGCTGAGGGGCAATGTTGGGAGCGTGCGAGTACCCTTCCCGTCCGCTAGGACGGACGGCTTCTCTCAGCACCCTCGCTAGCCACTTGTATGACCATCGCTGGCCACATCTTGGCTTGGTTGTACTGGGGTGGCAATTCTTTGGCTTGGTGGTACTCGAATCTCTTCTTCTTAGTTTGGGCCTCATCTCTATTCTGGATGCCGCTTGGTCCCTCAGAGTCTTGCTCCGTGTCCGAGCCAGCCAGGAGGAGATGAAGCAAAATTTGTTTACAATGAATTTCACTAGTTCTGGACTTGCACTGGTAGTTTCTTTGTAAGTAGTTTTGTCAAAACTCTGCCGCAATTAATGCAATCCTAATGCTAAATGTTGCATAAAAACCTAAGTATTGCACATGTTTTATTAAAAACAAATTATCGACTTTCCAATGTTAATGAAAATATTTTGTTTAGTCTCCTGAGATAAGTTTAAATACTTAGGTTCATTGTTCTAGCTTGCAAACGTAGGTACCTATTGTATATTGTTGTTACCTCTAGGATTTAATTTACACTGAAGATGTATTCAACTAGTTAATACTTTGAATTTAAATGTAGACCTTAAAACAACAAAAACAAACAAACAAAACAGTTCACTAGTTCTAGATAACCCTGTTAACTAGGTAGGTAGGTACTCAGTAATGCACCCCGCGTTCAATAAATTCAAAACGTTAACTCCATAATCGCGAGCCTCGCAATAAAATACACCTTGGTTTGTTTTCTATTTTCCAAACAATTTTTACATAGGCAAGTACTTTTTAACAAAAGAGTTCCGCTTTTCAGCTGTCAATTCGGCTTCAGTAGGC
Source organism: Hypomecis atomaria (assembly GCA_964007245.1). Classification (NCBI taxonomy): domain Eukaryota; kingdom Metazoa; phylum Arthropoda; class Insecta; order Lepidoptera; family Geometridae; genus Hypomecis; species Hypomecis atomaria. The sequence goes on from OZ023288.1 coordinate 20,816,070, forward strand.
TTTTGTGATAATTTCACTTTTATGTTGGGAAGCCCAAATTCAAAACACGATTTGCCTTCGCTTTTTTTGCATTCATTATTTTTACCGTTACTTTTTGATTGCAAAATTCCCTTGAAAATTTGGGTAGAGAGAGAAGAGGTCGAACAGTTCTTGAGGTGAGACCTCGTAACGGCAAGCGCAGCGTAAAACGTTTATCTACAAGGTGGACTGATGCCTAGATGATAAGCCGTGGTAGTCTAGTGGTTGTAACGCTGGCCTGTTATTCTTGAGGTCGTGGGTTCAAGTCCTGGTCCCGTACCTATGAGTTTCCTTGGAACTTATGTACGGAATTCCACACCACTGGCTTTTCGGTTAAGGAAAACATCGTGAGGCAACCTGCGTACACGTCCATAGAAGAAATTCGATGGCGTGTGTAAATCCACCAACCCGCACCGGGCCAGCGTGGTGGATATGGCCCAAACGCCCTTCATGGGTAGGCCTACGTCCTGCAGTGGACTATTAAAAAGGCTGGTACGGTACGGGACAGATGACTTCATAATGACAGTAGGATTGCATTGTAGAATCATTGAAACATTTCAAAACTTTTGATTTACCTAAATGAATTTGCGTAGCGAAAAGTATGGTAAGTGGTCAATTTTTGTCAGGAAGTAGGTACTTACCTATTTACATTTTTTCAGAAATCATCGAGATACTTATTCAAAATCGAGCGACACTTCAACCATATTGTTCATAGACTGCTGAAGCAAACCGAAAATAGTTAACTAAAGAGCACTTGTTGACAGACTAATAAGGGGTCCAAAAGTTTTGGAGTGGAGACCTTTTTTGCAAGCATAGCTTAAGACAACACAAGATAGACAGATGACCTCTGATTGTAAGATTGCATTGTAAAGCGTCGTTGAAAGGTTTCAAAACTTGATTTAATAGAAATCCCGCGGGTGCAAGAAAGTAAATTCGAAAAAATCGGCCAAGTACAAGTTGGACTCGCGCATGAAGGGTTCCGTACCGTATGGGAGCCCCTCGGCAAAAAATCACGTTTATTGTTTGTGAGCGCCCTTAAATATTTATATTATTCTGTTGTTAGTATTCGTTGTTATAGCGGCAATCGAAATACATCATTTGTGAAAATTTCAACTCTCCAGCTATTACGGTTCATAAGATACAGCCTGGTGAGGTGACAGACAGACAGACGGACGGACAGCGGAGTCTTAGTAATAGGGTCCCGTTTTTACTCTTTGGGTACAGAACCCTAAAAATAAAGGAGTTGGAACTGAAACGACCTGCGGTCGGGCCTTTGGATCATCGATATTAAATTAAAGCGAAGACAGCGCCGTATAAATCAAACCAGACACTCTAGTTGACTCTTTACATTTGTAAGGGTCTAAAGCTGTAACGTCACCCATTGAATTTTCGTCGAGCCTCAAAATTTCCACACCTAATTCATTTTATTCCATTTGCAAACCAAACTACATTGATTTTTTATATACTCGATAATTTCAGTGTGCAGACAGATAACTATAAACAAGTAACATCAAGGTAAATAAAACCATTTGCAATACTTAGGTTAGAACATCTTTTTTTTGATAGCTGTGAAAAAATAAAGCCTTATTCCGAGAACCTAACTATTAATTGACAAGGATCTGCATGACAATAAAAATTGTCTAGCAGCAATAATTATTTTTCGCAAAAAATGGCAAAACATCATGTACAAAATTCGAATGTTTCGCTCGAATTGTTTAAGTTTTGGTTGTTTTATAAACACGGCTCAGCCGATTTGCGTAAAATTTAAATGGGACCTTCTCGAGATTATTTATACCCTTTCGAACTTAAAAATATTTTTTCGATTCGGTTCAGAATTGGCGATATTATCGATGAACATACACAAAAAAAATACAAACAGATGAACATAGAACCTCCTCCTTTCTGGAAGTCGGTTAAAAATAAGCAGCCGCGATAGGATAAAATCGGAAAATAGAGGAGAGGAGAAATGAAAAGACCTGCGGCCACCCCGCAGACCACCCTAGTTCTCACATAATTTTAATTTTTAATATTAATCAACATTACATTATTTGAATTACACAATTCATCTATATCAGATTTTGTGTAAATTTCCAAAAGCATCATCATCAAAAACTAAATTAACACAATATAATAGGAAAAAATCAAAAGGCTACTATTTGGGGAGTAGGCAAAAATGAATCATCCCGTGAAAATATTTCGACTGACAAGGATTTTTCGCGGGCGCGATAAACAAAAAAAGAAAATCGGAAATTAAAGGAGCTAGAAGTGAAAAGACCTGCGGCCGGGCCCGCGGGGCATCGATGTTTAATTAAGGCGAAGACAGTGCCGTATAAATCAAACCAGCCTGCCCTAGTTCTCACATTATTTTCTCTTTCCCTTAAGGCCATGGCAATTTTTTCTGCCCCGCAAGGGTGATAAATGGTGGACGTGAAACGGCGGAATTCTAGTGGTGAGTTATTATCAAATTCACTCGTTATTGTCGATGTTAATGCGTTTCTGCCGATTGATTGGTTTGGTTCCAAATGCTTCGTATTTTCTGTTGTGGGTGTAAAATATGCCCCAGTATTTGATTAATTTATGAGCTACCAGCTCTTACTCGAGACTTTGCGTAGACTAAGGTTTTAGTAGAATTATATGGTACTTAATATAATTACATGATACTTAAGTAGATGCCTATTCATGCCTTCCTTCCTTCCTTCCTTTCAGCCATAGGACGTCCACTGCTGAACATAGGCCTCCCCTAAAGATCTCCAATAAGACCGGGTGGTAGCGGCTTGCATCCAGCGCGAACCTGCGGTCTTAATGAGGTCGTCCGTCCACCTTGTGGGTGGACGTCCTACGCTGCGCTTGCCGGTACGTGGTCTCCACTCGAGGACTTTTCGACCCCATCGGCCATCAGTCCTCCGCGCTATGTGCCCTGCCCATTGCCACTTCAACCTGCCAATCCGCTGGGCTATGTCGGTAACCTTGGTTCTTCTACGGATCTCCTCATTTCTGATTCGATCGCGTAGAGAAACTCCAAGCATAGCCCTCTCCATGGCTCGTTGGGCTACTTGAAGCTTACTAATAAGGCCCATAGTGAGAGACCACGTTTCTGTGCCGTAAGTCATCACTGGCAACACACACTGGTCGAAAACTTTCGACTTGAGGCACTGAGGTATGTCGGACGAGAAGACGCTACGCAATTTTCCGAACGCTGCCCAGCCGAGTTGGATTCGGCGATTGGCCTCTTTCTTGAAGTCGGACCTACCTAACTGGACTACTTGTCCTAGGTAGACGTACGAGTCAACGACTTCAAGAACCGAGTTCCCAACTGAAATGGGGGTGGGTACAACATGGGAATTACACATGACCTTTGTCTTGTCCATGTTAATTTTAAGACCCACCTGTTGAGATACTCGATTGAGGCCTTCGAGCATCGTACTGAGTTCCTCCATCGACTTTGCCATGACTACGATATCGTCGGCAAACCGAAGGTGAGTGAGGTATTCGCCATTGATGTTGATGCCGAATCCTTTCCATTTCAGGAGCTTAAAGGCGTTCTCCAGAGTAGCAGTAAACAGTTTCGGAGATATTACATCTCCCTGTCTTACGCCTCTCTTCAAAGGGATCGCCTTGGAGCTCTCTTCCTGTACTCGGACCGACATAGTGGCGTTATTATACAAACACTTCAACACTTCGATATACCGATAGTCAATACGGCATCGTTGAAGAGACTCAAGCACAGCCCATGTCTCGACCGAATCAAAGGCTTTCTCATAGTCCACAAACGCTAAGCAAAGTGGCTGGTTATACTCCTCAGTCTTCTGTGTAACCTGCCGCAGCGTATGTATGTGGTCCATGGTACTAAAGCCTTTTCGGAATCCGGCTTGTTCGGAAGGCTGGAAGTCATCAAGCCTGCGTTCGAGACGATTCGTAATGACTCTTGAAAACAACTTATAAACATGGCTCAGAAGCGAGATGGGTCTGTAATTCTTCAATAAGGTGTTGTCACCTTTTTTAAAGAATAGCACCACCACGCTTCTATTCCATGCTTCTGGCGTTATGCCCTCGAGGACGACGGTGTTGAAAAGCTTCTGAAGGACTTTAAGTACCGGTTTACCACCCGCTTTCAGAAGCTCTGAAGTGATTCCGTCGTCACCCGGCGCCTTGTTGTTCTTAAGTTGGTTCAGGGCCATTCTAATCTCGTACAGGCTGATGTCCGGGATGTCTTCGGTGAAGTGTCGGGTCAGCTTGGCTCTTGGGTCTTTAGCCGCGCTGTTTACAGGCTTTGCTACCGAGGCGTATAGCTGTCCGTAGAACTTTTCGATCTCCTCCAATACCTCTGCCTTGGTCCACGCTGTACTGCCATCTTCTCTCTTCAGCTTTGTCAGCTGGCTTTGCCCAATAGACAAATGCCTTGCGAACACTTTGGAGCCTTTGTTCCGCTCTATCGTTTCCTTAATATGTTTGGTATTAAAGAGACGAATGTCGCACCGCACTGATTTTGAAATTTGTCTATTGAGCCGCCTGTATGACTTAGCATCATCGGAAGACTGCAGTCTTAGCGAGCGTCGTTCGGCCATGAGATTTAGAGTATGATCGGAAAATTTCCGAGGTCTATCAGAACGGCGGGGTCTAAAGAACTTAGAACCCACCGTTTGGACAGTTTCTACGAGCCCGTTATTGATCTCGTCCACCGACGCAAAGTTCTCCAGGCAAGCAAAGCGATTTGAGAGCTCGAGCTGAAAGTTCTCGGGGTTTTGTATATGAGCATGAGTAGGTCGGAGCGTAGACTTCATCAGGCGGGATCTTTCGAGTTTAACGTTAATATTCAGTTTGCCTCGCACGATTCTGTGATCACTACCGGTTTTTATCCTGTGGATCACGGAGACATCGTTGAATATCCGTTTCTCGCTAGTCATGATGAAGTCTATCTCATTTCTCGTAGAACCATCGGGGCTCATCCAGGTCCATTTCCTGTGAGGTGGCTTCTGAAAGAAAGAGTTCATCATGAAGAGTCCCTCTTTCTCCAGAAAATCTGCCAGCCTCTGGCCCCTGAGGTTCCGTTGCCCATATCCAAATTGCCCCACTCTCAACTCATCATCGCTTTTTTTGCCCAACTTTGCGTTGAAATCTCCCATAACAACCGTGAAGCGGGTCTTAGACGTATGTATGGCCCGACTTACGTCCTCATACATAGCCTCCACTTCATCATCTGGGTGTGACGAGGTCGGTGCGTATATCTGAATGACCTTCAACGAGTATCGTTTAGATATTCTGAGTATTAGGTATACAACCCTGCTCGACACACTTTCAATGGTAATGATGTTGTTAACGAGAGACTTGTGGACGAGAAAGCCGACACCACCTTGGGACCGTTGGTCACCTTCCCGGTCGTAAAGTAGGTTGCCGGATTTCAGGGTTATCGTGTCCTCGCCCTCTCTACGGACTTCAGACAACCCCACAATATCCCATCGCAACCTACTCAACTCTTCTTCCAGTTCCGCAATCTTCTCGTCAGTCCTCATTGTGCGCACGTTATATGTTGCCAGGGCCAGTTGTCGGGTGGGGTGGCAGCCGGATCTCTTCCGGCGATTCTTAGCACCCCGTGCTCCGCCGTTACCATGGCCGCTGCCGGAGCCAGGAATAGCGGCGCTGCCGGGGACTGGGGGCCTGGTCTTATTTTCACTTTTCATTAAGGGGGTTTTGCCCGTAATTGCCGCGCTGGGCAGGCGTGTTGGCAATCGCAGTGCGTAGCTCTCGCGACGGGGATGCTGCTGCCCATCCCCGCCCTGTTGCACTTGAGCTACGCTGTTTTGGATGGATATACCGCCATCTGTCGGTTCCGTAGTACCTCAGTCGGCTCTTACGACCCCTGGTACAAGAGGGGGGTGCTATTCTACTCTGCCGGCACCCCACGGCCAGCCGTTATGGCTAATAATTACAATTATATTATATAAAATATATTCATTACAATATATTATTAAAATAATCCAAATTACAAACTCCTTATTTTTGTAAGCTGAATGTCATCTACGTGCTTAGACGTCCCGCATGGGTTAATTGTTTTGTGAATTTCCCTCGTTTGACAAGATGGATGACGATGTTGATTATACGAATGAACAAGCTCTGCCGTTTCATTTTCTCAAAGACATCCATGGCAGAGTGAGAGAGAGTTGGGAAATGCTTGTGATCATCCGGCATCCCTTTCACTCTACAAATTTTGATGTTCTATTTCGGTATAACGGCGCAACAAGTCACGCACTGTAAGGTGGCAGCGGTGGAAGTGCTTATACTATAATTTCAGTAAGAAATATTACTCATAGTAGCTACTTCTGAAAAAAGGCCTATAATATGGCCAATTTAATATCGCACAATTCTAGAATAAGACCCTACGAAAGCGGGAAGTTCGTCAGTAAAAAACTGACGTACCCTTGAAGGGCCGATCTTATTATGTTGGCAACATTGTTTCAATCCGGGCCTTTGTTACACTTTATAAATGTTGTAAGTTGGTACTCGCCAGTTTTTGCTCCATTAATATTTTATGAAAGGGTAAGTGCGAGTAAAATTATGATCATGAGATTAACTAAAAATTCGCAAGTCATTTTCATACTTTATTCTTTCTTTGATAATATTTGGGTTATATGTATACTTGTAAAAGTTCAATTTAAGTTTTAGCTAGCCCGTAGTCTAAAGATTAGTTTTACCCATCCACAAGATTTGAATTTTTCGGTAAAAAAAATACATTCTTCGAAGTTTAAATTAAATTATCAGATCTTCGTTGTTGCCTGAAAGAGTAACGAACCAACAAACACTTTCGGATTCACTAAATTATAAAGTAAAGATTTCCAAAAGGACCAGGAGCCCATAGAACAAAGAAGTAGCATAACTATTCGAACTACTCTCGATTCGTATTCAGATAGGTGAACTGCTCGTATCATGCCAATTCGTTTCTAATTTCCACTAACAAAATAAGATTTACTCGTACTAGCTGACCCGGTGAACTTCATGTCACCATCTGTCAACTGTCAATGACAACTTTAACATGCCGGAACATTTTGTATAGGAAAATGAAGTTAATGTTTTCATTATTTTTCTCGCAACTATCATACATTTTCTCGCCGTTTAATCCTTCCCTTAACTTCCACAAATATTTCAAGATCAAAATTAGCCAAATCGGTTCAGCCGTTCTCGAGTTTTAGCGAGACTAACAACCACGATACATTTTTATATCTATGAAGAAGATTCGTATTCGTACTTTACTAGCTGGCGTGTTCACATCACACAGATATAACACTGTAGCAAAATTGCATTGTTAGTTCTTCTTTTGGCCACCGGGTCAGATAAGTTTGTGTGGCACTGAAACTAGGTAGGTTTATGTCATTATACATGGTTATTCCTAATCAATTAGCATCCTTTTTTATTTTGTTGTTCCATAGAAAAATATCGTCCACCCGCGAGATAATGTATGGAACAGCTGATTTTTTTTAGTTTTGGAAAGTCACAGAACAAAAGTTGTTAGTATTGATGTACAGAATAAGCCCCTAAAAGAATGCTAATTGATTAGGAATAACCCTGTACAAGCGACACGTAAGTCTAGCCCTGAGGGTACTGTGGAGGGGATGGCTGCACATGTTGACCGCCATACTAAACTCATGCGCAGCCATCCCCTCCACACTTCGCTCAGCGCTAGACTTATATGCCGCGACCTATATATTATAAAATATTAGAATGTGACATGCACAGCATATTATGTTATGCAAGGTTTTGTACAAGTAGAGTTCAATACTAGGAGTAGAAGAGAATTCGATGACGCTGGAGCCACTGCACCCAATAGCAGATAAGCGTTCTATAGGCAGACCGCCATGCGTCAGCCCGATGGGTCGACGACATCAGATCCATCGCAGGGCATAATGTGTGGATGAGATTAGCCCAAGACAGGGAACAATGTCGCATGAGAAAGGAGGCCTATACCCAGCAGTGGGTCGACACAGGCTTCCTTCCTTCCTTCCTTTCAGCCATACGACGTCCACTTCCGAACATAGGGCTCCCCTAAAGATCTCTAATAAGACCGGTTGGTAGCGGCTTGCATCCAGCGCGATCCTGCGGTCTTAATGAGGTCGTCCGTCCACCTTGTGGGTGGACGTCCTACGCTGCGCTTGCCGGTACGTGCAACACAGCGACACAGGCTGATGATAATGAATGCTATGAATAATATCCATAAAAATGGAACATGTTTAGCGTATAGGGTAAATTCTATTAAAATAAAACACAACATAACATTTATCACAATTGCAAAAATCATTTTTGCAATCAAAAATCTTATAATAAACTTAGATTTTACTATTTAGATGTAGCGTCGAGTTCAGTCTTCATGCTTTCTTTAAGTTCGGGGTCTTTTTCTAGAAGATTCTTGCCTTCGGCCGTGTCGAGGGCGGGGGCTTCCCCATGGTAAGTGTCTTCAGTGTACACCAAATTCTTTTTCCTGGCCGTGCCGTGGAGCTAGAAAATATAAAAGTGAAATTAGCTTATTTCCATTCCAAGTATTGTCCTATGTGGATAGGCTTATGTTCATCAGTGGACTATATACAGGGTTATTTCTAATCAATTAGCATCCTTTTAGGGGCTTATTCTGTACATCAAAACTAACAACTTTTCTTCTGCGACTTATTACAGAACTCAAAAAAAAAAATCTGCTGTTTCATACATTTTGTCGCGGGTGAACGGTATTTTTCTATGGAACATCAATTTTTTTTTGAGTTTTGACAAAAGTCGCTAAAGTTGAAAACTAAAGTTGTTAGTTTAGATGTACATAATAAGTCCCTCAAAGGATGCTAATTGATTAGAAATAACCCTGAATAATTATGAATTTATTTAGGGACATCTTAATACACGGCCTCTGACCCTAAAATAAGCAAAGCTTGTGTTATGGCTCCCAGAGACTGATATACTAACTATACATATTTTTAATTACATACTAATATAGAAAATAACTAAATAACACCCAGACACAGAGCAAACACCTATGTTCATCACTTAAATACTTGCCCTGGGTGGGGATCGAACCCACGCCTCTTTGACCCAGAAGTTAGTGTCACTAACCACAGAGCCACCGAGGTAGTCACTACTATTAAAACACCAATAAATACATAATATTAAGATTATTAAACAGTAATAAATTAATAATATTAAGATTACAGTATGTTATTTAGTTTGTTTGTTTGTTACTCTTTCACCCAGCAATAGGTAGACGAATGGATCGATTTGAATTTTGACAGGTTGTAGAAAGGTAGTATAGTGTTATTGGTGCTGTTTTTATCTAAAATAATAAAACATAAGGATCCTATTAAATATATATTAAATTTTTATAATAAGGATCGAATTTTTTTATATTGATTTTTACCTAATTTAAATCTGTTGACTTTATTTTGAATTACGAGCCTCTTTACAGCCTGTGATTTGATTATTTGAGATAGTGGTTTCGAATTGGTCCCGTGGCAATGGGTCAGCGTAATGAATGTCTCTCAATCCCCTTCGCGAGTAGGCCTGTGTTCAATCGTGAACTGTGAATGGAATAAAAGGTACGAACCAGTTCGGTAATAAAAAAAAACAGTTATTCTAAAACGATTACAATGAATCAACTTTCAAGCAACAAAAACGCATAAAAATCGGTCCATTCGTTTGAGAGATATGATTCTAAAACAGACACAGAAGCAAAACATAATTATTTTGTACGACAAAGTTATAACACTCCAATTTTTGGAACAAAATTTGAAAAACACAGACTGCATGTGAACAAAGCCTTATTAAAAACCAAACCATCGAAGAATATACTTCAAAATAGTTGCACTTTTCTAAGCTAAAGAAAAATAAGGTCATAATATCATGGCTTCGTGCCAAGAATGTTGCAGCGGGGAATTGAAATCTTTATCCTGGACGAGGACAGATGGCTTCAGTAATGCTTTCCAGAACCCAGGTCATGGCTTCAGAAGCTTTGCTACGTGATACTTCTTTGCTTTTATAAATAACATCGCTAGTTTTGACGTTTCATTGCTTTCATACGTCTGGCTGGTTGGTCCATTTAAGAGGATCGTGAATCACTGTTTTCGCGTTGAGAAAAATCGCGGTACATTTTTGATAAAATTTACGTTCCGGGAGAAAATTGGTTTCACCCCTTAAATTAAACTGGACTCAAATATCAACTGGAGGCTCTGGAGTCGATTGAAAGGCGAGCCAGGAGGCTGATTGGCAACGACACCTTGACTAAGTCGCAGCTGCAAAGTCTTGAGCATCGACGTAAGGTGGCGTGTTTATCGGCCTTTTATCGGATACACTTCGGAGAGTGCGCTCAGGAGTTGCACAATCTAGTCCCACCTGCCCCTTTCTTCTATCGTACGGCTAGACAGACGCGACCAAAGCGCCACCCTTTTATGGTGGACATTCCGCGCGTTAGAACCTAAGCGTTTCGAGTCCTCATTCCTCATACGAACAGCCAGAATGTGGAACGCTTTGCCTGGGTCTGTCTTCCCGCTAAAGTACGACGTGGGTGCCTTCAAATCCCGAGTAAATAGGTATCTTCTAGGTAAGCGTGCTACATCCTAGACCGCATATCTGCTCAACATCAGGCAGTATGTGGTCAAACGCGAACCTATATGGAATAAAAAAATAAAAAAAAATTGTAACAAAATGTTATGTTTTTAGTGTCAATCGCTTGAGTAAGAAATACAGCACGCTCGTACTTCTTATTTTTGCAGAAAATTTATTCGTTTCTGTATACCTACTTTTCAGCCAACTTGAAATTTGCTTAGGTATAACTTTAACGTCATAAAAAATTGTTAAAACTAAGACGTAATCCTAGCGATTGACGTGCTGATTATAATAATATGAAATAAATCACTCAAATCGAATAATATATTGAGGTAGATAACAGCTTATTGGTTTTGTATGGACAAGTGGCGCCTCGTGGTTGCCTTAAGTTAGCCTTTTCTGTGACTCAAGGATTTGAGTAGAACAAAGCGAGCGATACAAAATGTAGTTTTGGATTCTTGCCATATTTACAGAGGTACATTTATCGCAACGAGTAACCTTTATTTCAGGAATAACCCTAAAATTACTGGAACTAGTTGTCCAGCATAAAGCAGATCTTTAGCTAAGCGTACCTAGTTATTCAGAAAGGGTCTATACTAAGCCCCAAAAGGGGTGGTTTGAAGAACCTTTTACCATACATCTACTCTAGAAAAAAAAATTCAGTTTTTTTTAAATTACGGGTTGGCCCCATGAAAAACTCATAAATATTACAAAATTATGTGGTATGATTTATGGGATTTTGGCTTTGTACACACTGTCTGAGTAATCCTGTGTTTGCCATCCTTACCATCCTACATCCCATACATAGTTGTTCACAATGATGACGATGAGTACTGTATAGTTTCTTGTTATTGTGAGATTTTGCACTGAGTCTATCAAGCTACACAATAAGCCCGATTACAGAGGCGCCAGCGTAAATTTAATAGCAACGTAAAAAGCGTTCTCTCTATCGAATGCTTAAAGTGAAATAGAAACAGAACCATGCTATTTAGCTAATATAATTACGATGGCGCCTCTGTAATCGGGCTTAATTAGTGCTACTAATAAATTGGACAGCGCTGAATCAAGCGTCCTTCAGACAGCTGCGGGCAAGGTGCGACTGCGACCAACAACACATATTGATTTAAAAATTTCGGACATTGTGATTGGGTGCAGCCGCAGCCTAAACTTGCGCGCAGCTGTCTAAGGCTAGAATTACACAGAAATTGCGTAGTGAAGACGCGGCGCAGACGCAGCGCAGGCGTGTACCTCTTCAAAACGTTTTCATACAATTTGTACGAAGGCGACATCCGTGAATTACACTCAAGCGGCGAGGTGCAGGCACGCCCGCGCCGTTTTGTCGCCTGTACCAAGGTAATTAGATATCATTACCGTGCCTACCGTACCGGTACCGTGTACCGGTACGGTAGAAAGCGCGATTGGAGCGACGCACAAGGAGCACGTCGTTTGTTATACAGTATGTGCAGTATTTACCAACACAAAAATGTTTTACGATTCTGAAGATCGTGTTTTACTTTCGACAATATAATATGGAAGCATCCTTGTGACATTTTATATACTGTAGGAAAACGATAAGGATATTCTAGTAATTTTTCCATTATTTTAAAATATCTATGCTCTTGTGACAATTTCACAGGGTAAACCCAATATCTTCTGTGTCTCCACAAATTAATGAGTTGTAGCAAAGCAAGTGCATCTTCGACTTCTGAGGAGGAAGACATGCTATCGCAACGAAATCAACCTGTATAACGACACATCGAACGTTTCTTCGCCTCTTCCATATAATTTTAATCGCGTCCGCGCCTTATCCTTTCCACGCCTGCGCTGCACCTGCGCCGCGACCTCACCTTACGCCGTTTCTGTATAATTCACGCCTAAAAGACGCTTCAAGGTGCGTATGCAAGTGGCCTTACCTTATCCCAAAGCGACATGTTGAACCCAAAGTTGCAGTGGAAGAACTCGTGGTGTTTGTCGTGGAAATCGGCGTCGGGCTGCCACGGCTGCCACCACTGCGCCTTGAAGTTGATGCCCGAGTGGTCGATGATGCCGTGGTAGTAATTGTAAATAGCCACGGCGTAGAACGGGACTGGAATGGAAGTATGGTTGTTAGGGACAACTTTAGTGCCTCAAGACGAAAGTTTTCGATAGTTGTGTGTTGCCAGTGATGACATATGGAACTGAAACGTGGTCTTTTACTGTGGGCCTTATGAATAAGTTCAAGATAGCCCATCTCTGCGAGATCGAATCAGAAATGAGGAGATCCGCAGACGAACCAAAGTTACCGACATAGCCCAGCGGATTAGCAAGTTGAAATGGCGGTGGGCAGGGCACATTGTTCAAAAACGGATGTCCGACGGGGCCGTAAAGTTTTAGAATGAAGACCACGGACCAGCAAGCGCAGCATATGACATTGACCGACTAGGTGGACTGACGATATAATAAAGATCGCAGGAACGCGCTGGATGCAAGCCGCTTCCAACCGGACTTATTAGAAATCCATAGAGGAGGTCTATGTCCAGCAGTGGATGTCCTACGGCTGGTTATGATGATGATTATGACTATTTGAGGCAAAGAGAATCAAAAGTTACGTCTTACCCCAATGGACAGGAACGGTGAACAGCGGCAAGCACATGGTGAGCTGAATGTGCACGACCTCGAAGGGATGGATGGCCGTCACGGAGAAGGCGGTAGGCTGCTTGTACTTGTGGTGGAGCTTGTGGAAGTGCTTGTACAGCCATGGGGTGTGGTACATGCGGTGCATGATGTAGGTCGTGTAGTCCTGTTCATTATAATACATATGTTTTCATTTGTCTTGAAGTAATTTTAAAAGAACACAGATCTTCCTAATTCATCTAAGAGTACCTTTAATTTTAGCAAAAAGTGTCTCGAGTTTAATAACCAGCTGGAAAGAAAATACACTTAAAGAGAAACTTGCTTAGAGACTTTGAAAGACCAACTGAACTGGTAAGTAAATGTGTAATTTAACATTAATTAGACGACCATGACTATGCCCTTGAAAAAAAAAAAATTCGTACGCCTGCAAAGGTAGAATATTTGATATTACTCGTATTAAAAGAAGAAGGGTACTTTTCGTAACATGACTCTCCACCCTTCTCATGATATGCCTATACTAAGATAGCCTGCTACTCTTTAATTGCTCAGTTAATTTCTAATCTTATCTACTCTTGATCTAATTTTCATAGTGCTTTCTGCTTTCCCACACAAGGCTTATCTCAAACCATTGTAGATGTGCTTTTCCACACAAGGTTAATCTCAAACCATTGTAGATTTAATGTAGCCAGGATAGCCGAGAAGGTGCCAGTGACCAGCAGCACTAGCGTGCCTGTGATGATCTCATGTAATAGGTAGTCAATACTTACACTGTAGATGAATATAGCAGGGAACTGAAGAAAGAACCACATCTGGCCGTACTCATCAAACTGGTATTAAACAGTAGACAAGTTAAAATTATAGATGTAGGTAGCCAGGATAGCGAATAAGGTGCCAGTAGTGGCCAAAAGCACTAAAATCACCGTCATGATAACATGTCAAAGGAATGGAATACTCACACTATAGATGAATATAGCAGGGAACTGAAGGAAGAACCACAGCCAGCCGTATTCATCAAACTGGTAGTAGACGGTGGACGGGTTGCCGTTGTAGATGTAGGTAGCCAGGATAGCGGAGAAGGTGCCAGTGACCAGCAGTGCCAGCGTCCCCGTCATTATTTCATGTCGCTCCAACTCGGGGGACAGCCATTTGGTGGGCTGGATCTTCCACTCTTCGGCCTGATGTCTACGGTTTATATAGAAGTACCACTGGAAATAATTATATTGGCTTCGTAAGTAAAATTTAAGCCGAAATGGTTGTATGCAGAGCATATTGCACGGAGGACTGATAATCAATGAGGTGGAAAAGTTCTCGAGTAGAGACCACATACCGGCTTGCGCAGCCCAGGATGTTCCATTAACGAATTGGACAGATGACCAAACCGTCAAGCGTAGTGTAGGACGTCTATCAACGAGGTAGAAAGATGACTTTGTCAAGACCACAGGATCGCGCTGGAAGCAAGTCGCACCCAACCGGGCTTATTATAGATCCATAGGGGAAGCCTAGGTCCAGCTGAAGACGTCTTATAGCTGATGGATGAATGGAAGAACTTTCTTATCATGAAGTAAAATATAAGTTATAGTTGTTTTTCAGAGATATAGATTGCTCAATTGTCGTCAGCCAGATTGAGACTGTTAGACATAACTCTATATGACTTTTTTAATTCTAACAGTTGGCTTGTATACTGTACTGTATTGGACCAGCCTTTTTAATAGTACACTGCAGGACGTAGGCTTACCCACAAAGGTTGATTTGAATATCCACCACGCTGGCCCAGTTCGGGTTGGTGGATTCACAAACGCCATCGAATATCTTCCACGGACATATACAGGTTGCCTCACGATGTTTTCCTTCACCGAAAAGCCAGTGGTTTGAAATTCCGTACATAAATTCCAAGGAATTCATTGGTACTGGACCGGAATTTGAACCCACGTCCTCACGATTGAAAAGCGGTTGTCATTACCACTAGACCACCACGGCTAGGCTTGTACAGATACAAGCCAATACTAGAGTATTGGCTACATTATCTACCTGTGCTGTCGGAGAACTTCCTATAGTACGTACTTAGCCTCAATTTAATAACTTCCCAGCACTCCACACTGGCTGTCATCTCTACGTGCTCTGCGCTCTGTTCTGTCTTGCTTACTGACACTCAAACTTACCAATCTACTTGGCTATTATTATATTATCATCAGTAGCTTTATAAGTTTGTTCTGAGTTTTACTGAGAGATCATTAAGTCGTTGTTTTTTTTCGAGTAACTGAACTCTAAACATTCTATTTGAGCATTATCAGACCAAGTGACATTTAATTTCCTATGTGACTAAATTCAAGTAGTTAATGGATACTTGCACGTGCGTTTAATGTGATAATTTATAATCTAAATCGTATGGATTTGATTAATGTTATTGACGTAATCGTGATTTCAACAAAGAATCGTTACATTGTTGTGTCACCAATCGGACCAGTGACAATTGTTATCGGTTTCCCGAATTGGCAGGCTTTTACGATTAATGTTGATTATGTTTTTTTTTAAATTATCCATCGATGTTTGTAAGAATATTTTTAAAATAAGTTTTCCACTAGA
The DNA here is from genome assembly GCA_964007245.1 of Hypomecis atomaria. Lineage (NCBI taxonomy): Eukaryota > Metazoa > Arthropoda > Insecta > Lepidoptera > Geometridae > Hypomecis > Hypomecis atomaria. Next base: position 20,831,853 of record OZ023288.1, read on the forward strand.
ACAGAATAGTTTAACGATAAACCACTGTTTAGAGGCAGAAAGGTTGAATAGGGTAATTGACTGGTATTTTATTAATTAAAAGTATAAGGATTAGTGAATTATGCAATTAAATATCATTCGTAAAGTGAAAAAGATAATTGAAATTGGCTTATCAACTTCACAGATAAGCTTGTAAAGATTTTTGTCGCAAAAAAGAGACGATGTCCTGTGCCTTTCCCACAAAGCGTAAAATTGTATGACGAAGGCAAAGAGAATGCAAAATTACGTATGAGGCGAATATATGACACTTACAGGCAGTGAAGTCATAGTAGCTCTTTCCCTAGCAAAAAAAAAAAGATTTTATTTTTGTTTATCGGCTCTATTTATATATTTATCTATTTATATAGCTGTTACTAGAAGACATCAAAAAATATCGTCAACTAGCCTATTGAACGCGTTTATTTTGAAAAGTAATCCCAACCACGGATATTTAAGCTAGATTATTTGAGAGAAATAATAATTGTATTTGAGAGATATATTTACAGACATGTTGCAGTACCAGTGCCGAAGAGAATGTACTGATAATTATGAATGACTATACTGACATGGACTTATGAATTTGTTTATTTTTACTGAGAATGATATTGATTTTTTATTATTGTTAATTTTGATTTATTGAATTGTGTGAAACTATGAAATTGATATGTAATTTTGATAGATGGATGGATGTTTGTTACTCTTTCACGCAAAAACTACTGAACGGATTGAGATGAAACTTTGCAATTATATAGCTTAATTATATCAGAATAACACATAGGTCAAAAATTATAATGATATTGCGTAATTTTTTTCATATTATAAGAGTTAAGTAGGAAAAATTCTGCCATCTGCGAGTTATTTTAGCGTGCGCTCCAAGAAATGTCAAAAAAGAACTGTCGAATCGAACAAATGTCAAATCGATTTTTTTCCCACCTCCTTTATTGAGGGTAGTAAGGTGGGGCCTCAAAATTTCATGCGGCAAGCCGCGGGAAAAATCTAGTAATAGAATATGAATAAACTTACATGTAGAAACCCTCCAATCAGGAAGTACATGCTAAAGGAGACAGCATGCGCGCCAATGAAGATGACACTGAAGTTCTCCATCTTCAGGTTCTGAGAGGTGAAGAGGTCGAAGATTTCCTTCGTGGTGACATTCTGGTTGGTGGTGGTCTGGCCTGTGAACTGCTTCAGGGCAGTCACGAGGATCACGACCCATTCTCCTGGAATTGTTTATTTATTTCGTGTAATCAACAGCGTAACAAATAATTAATTATCTTACTACTATAAATACAAATGAGGCCAACAACGATTACATAGGCCAACAATGATTACATGTAGGTGTCTTCAAGTCCCGAGTAAATAGGTATCGTCTAGGTAAGCGTGTTACATCCTAGACCGCATATCTGCTTAACATCAGGCAGAGTGTAGTCAAACGCAAACCTATACGAAATAAATAAAAAACATACAATAGAATATAACAAAGTGTGAAATGAGGAGATGTTTTTAACACGCTTATATTAAGTCGACGTGTATGTAAGTAACATGTAATAGAATCTAAGGTGACTAATTTAACCATCTTCCAAGGGTCGTAGCGTAATGAAAATTGGCAGTTGTATGTAGTTCTGATGACAATACAATAATATGGTACTTTTGAACTGATCTGATGATGGAGCTGGAAGATATGAACTGGAACTTCAAGATGAAAAATCGTATCATAGCTGTTTTGAATTTCTTAGAAAAGTCTTGTAATGAACTTAGACCACTATTAGGTTTCAAGGTCTGATGATGAAGCCGAAAGATAGGCACTGGCATATCATGATGGAATATCGTATCATAGTCGTGTTTGTATTTGTGAGAAAGTCCACGTAATTTGACTAAGCATGTTTTTCTTGTGTTTTTTAAACTATTTATTTATTAAGTTATAACAAATACTTCTGTTAAGTAAGTTCGTATAGGCCGGGGGGCTAGCCCTGGTGTAAGAGTTGAGAGTGCGCCGCCTGAAGGCCACTGACGTGACTACGGTTAAAACAACCAAGGCCTACATCTAACGTATCATCTGAGCCACGGTACCGCTCAGTTGTAAATGCCACCCACGGACACCCATCTGAATTCCGACAGTGCTGAATGTTGCTTACCTACTTTCAATGATCACTGATAAACACCTAGTCAAACTACGCTAGAAGCGAAAACTGACAAGTTAATTTTAAGCTAAAACAAGTATATTTGCAAACGATAAATCCAACCTTTGTTATTAGATTGAGATGTTATTTATGGGCTAAAATTGTAGTTTTGTGAATATCAATCAATCATCATTCATTTATTTCACAAACATTAAATTATATCAAATGTAGGTACCTACATAAACATTTTGATCTAAATTTCAAATTAGAGTTATTATAAAAGCGGTAGGTTACAGCGTCTCGTTAGCAGCTGTACTAGTGTTACAGCTGCTTAGATTCCTGTCTCCGGTAACACACTATCATTTATGTTTATTTAATTTATGCAACATTAAAGGTTAATAGGTGGGTATTGTACATTGAAGTGTATTATGTATAATGAATATGTATTATGATTGTAACAAAATGATTTGAGAATATGTTAGAAGAATATGTAAGTCAAATGGGGTATCGTTGAATTTCTATTTCTATACTTAGTTACATGTCGTAAAAATATTGTCAACACCAAAGTAGATTTTCCACAATAAAAAACACATCACACTATCACATTCACATGTCATACACAATATACATCACATTTCTAATCTCCATCGAGACTATGTTAACTTTGCAAATAAAATATCTAGCGAAGTCAAATAACAAAATAATACGATAGACAATTACGGTGGTACCTCTTTTATCAGGCCCTCAATTATACAGACAGATTCGCTATTATCCGGAATACTACCCGCATTCAACATTTTAATGTAATTTATCAACAAACAAAGTTGAATCCGTGCATAGACTTCTTCTTCTTTTACGTTTTGGCGTCGCATTGTTGTGCATTTGCCAGTTTCAAGTATAAAGTCTTAATAGTATTTTATAGTATTTTGTCAAAATAGTCAGTCGTAGTCACGTCATAGTCCAATAAAGTCACGGTCAAGTCCAAACATAGTCCAAGTCATACCTCAGTAAAGCAGTGGAGACTTTACTGGAGGCGTCTATGGAGTTTTGGTAACAACGCGGAACAACATGATACGTCACATTATATCACTTGCCTACACTCATACACGTAAATCAGCTCATAATCAACGAAATAACACAACTGTTCACTAATTATCACTGATAAAAACACACGTTTAAACAAAATATTACAATGCGGCGACCTGATTTTTCCGCGTTCCCGCCAAAACCATCCATGCATAGACGGGCATGCATAGATGCATTGACTTCGCATAGATGTTTCTTTTATTATTCGCGAATTGTTACTGTTTTCGTTGCTAAGTGTGTTTTGATGCGCAGTGTCGCTGCGCGATCTCTGAACTTAATCATTTCGAACTGTTAGTGAAATGGTGTTATATAAATGTTATGTTATTGATTCATTGAAGGAGAATCTGGTCGTAAGTCCGGTTAATTGAGGCTCGACTGTAATTGAAACCTGTTTATCAATTTTAGGTACCATCTACTAATGATATTTTTATGAATTGACATATCCTTTTATCTCTCTTTATCTCGACACCATATCGGTAGACTTAGCAAGATAAGTACGATTTTAAAGTTTTCATTAACACCTAGAGCTAGAATAACCTATCTAAGGTACATCTTGCGTGATTGTTGAGGGAAAAATCTCATTTGCGCATTATTAACGGTTTCAGTCAATTCTGTTGCCATCAAATATACCTACCTCTAGAAAAAAAAGAATGTAATTTTGCATTAAATTACCGATTCAATATTTTTTAATAAGTCTGAAGGATTAGTTACTGAGTATAAAACCACAAAATGCTGACAGATCCTGCTGGCTTAGCATACGACCCGACAAAATATTTCGTCCGAAATACCAATTCGTGTGAAGTAAATTCTTGTCATAGAATCGTGATCTATGGTCACGAAAAACTAGTGTCGCCATGTGAAAACCTACTTTGGATATATAATTTTGCAATTAAGTAACACTGATTTAGTTCATTTAAAACACAGAGATTCTAAAAGGGATAGTGTGGTCTCTCGAGATGATCTGAAAGAGATTCATTGATTAAATACAACACAACTCAAAAAGAAATAAAAAAAATATCTCGATTCCCAATGGCTTCTGCCAGATTTCTGTTTGAAAAAAATTCTATTGATCAACAAGGGAAAGAAGAATAACCATTATATGTGAGAATTATCACCAAAATAAGAATTTTGATGTTAAATCAAATTAAAATAATATAACAGAGGCCCTTAAATGACAACATTTCAACGTTCTGATGCTATTTATAATTTATTTATTTTTGTCCCGAACTTGGGGAATTTGTCTTTCATTTTTGGGGAGTTATGGACATGAGCATAATTCCCCAAAAATTAATCTCACATTCCCCAAGTTGGTGACATAAAATATTCCGATTCCCCACTTAGAGTTTATTTGACTGAAACAGGTACTTTAAGCACATTTAACGCAAGTTTTGCTTTTCGCGATGCTGAAATCGCAATCTTATATACCTAGGGGGCGTCCCAGCTTACGAATTCTGTCACTGCGCGTTTGTTTTTTTTTTTCTTTGGATTTTTCGTATTCCCTACATTCAATCAATCTTCACACCAATCCTCAATGGAAGCAGGATTCTGCACAAATGGGCAGCGGACGCGGTTGCTTCTGTGGATTCTAGTAATTTTGAATCTGTGATTCAACATATATTATTGAAACGTAACTACAGTTCGTTCACAGTTATTTTACCTCTGACATTTGTGCTATCTCTATCTAACCTGTGATGGTTCATAATGACTAAACAGAGACAGTAAAAGGCAGTTAGAAATGTTAGAGATAAAATAAGTGTGAACGGACTGAACGTGAATAGTCAATAAGCCAATGTTGACAGACCTAATTATTGATGACGGATTAAGTTACTCTAACGTCCTCTTTAATAAATTAAAATCCCACTGATTTCAATTAACCGTACCTCTATTGCCCTCTTTTACTATTGAAAATACAAAAGAGAAGTATGCGAATGCACATGCGATATAATGCAGACAAAATAAGCTGGATCTCAGTTATTACATGGTTTATCTGAATCACGTTTTTATGGTTTTTCTCAAATTGTCATAACTAGAATGTCATGTAATTTTTTTAAAAAGTAAATGAAAGTAAAAAAATATCCTTATTAAAAACAAGCTTTCATTTAAATAGTTTAAAAAAAGAAGATGGACTTCAATAAACTAAGTAAAATTCTCCATTATTAGGTCAAAAATTATCCCGATCCCCCATCCAAATTGATACCTTACCAAATTCCATTTGAAATCTAGGGATATTCTCCGCACGGAGCCTGGCTTTACCAAAACTACCTCGCAAAATCGGTACAACAAAATATCTATCTCCACAACAATCTCTAATAGAGGTAACTCCTTGCAATTTGGCTAATCCTCCACAATTCAGCAACGCTGATTGTTAATTTTAGTTTCTTTTACCTATTTCGTAGTGTTTCGTCCTCAAAAAGTTTGACGAGAAAATAATCGTGGTGAAATGTCAAAACTCGGCTAATTTGGCATGCACATGTTAGAGTTTGTCGACAAAAGTGCCACAAGTACGTAAATCGTTCGCGAGGATTCTTCATCACAGAGTAAAAATAGACGAATTAAGTACGTTGTCATGTTAGAGGAGGTAGACATAACGAAATATTGCTTTTTTACTAGAAATAAAATCGTTCTCGTGGGTCGCATCTTAGACGGCCTGGTGGAGCTTCAAGTGTTATTTTTGCGACATAAACGGCTATAACATTTTTAAACATTTAACTAAAATGTTTGATTATTTCACAGTTGCAAAAGACTATAGATATACGTATATGGTTTTATTTAAACTCGATATATTAATGCGTTCTCGAGATAGTAGGTCTTGACACACATACGGGCTGACGGACTGACGGACATACGGACAACAAAGTGATCTAAAAGGGTTCTGTTTTTAGGTTTCCATACCCAAATGGTAAAAACGGGACCCTATTAATAAGACTCCGCTGTCCATCTGTCCGTCTGTCTGTCTGTCTCCAGGCTGTATCATACTCATACTCATTTATTGGTAACAAATAGTTACAGGTCAAAAACTCTTGAACTATCTCATGAACCGCTATAGCTAGAAAGCTGAAATTTTCACAGATGATGTATTTCTGTTGCTGCTAAAACAACAAATACTAAAAACAGAATAACATTAATAATTAAGGGGGCTCTTATACAACAAACCTGATTTATAGCTGTTTATCGCTCTATATTAATAATGGTAACAGGTAGATGCATGAAATTTTCACAGAATATTTAGTTGTAAATTCACTTCAATAATAAATAATAAAATTAACGTAATATCAATATTTAATCCCATACAGCACGGAACACTCCATGCGTGAGTCCGACTCTTACTTGGCCGATTATTTCCTTTTGAGGCACGGAACCCTAAAATAGAAAGTTTTAGCAAATTGCATGTAGTCTTAAAGTTGGTAACGTCAAGAGTTACGTTACCAACAGTTTAAAGCGGAATAATGACTACATTTATTTAACACATATGTGTCATTAGCTTTATCCATCGATCTATCACAATGTTTATCGTTAATTTATTTAGTAATTTAATGATTAAAATTTTGTTGCCAAGGTAATATAGGCAACCCAATATGCGTACTTTTTGACCGATGAAACAGAGGAGGTACTCAATTCGACGCGTATACAGTGTTATTTCTAATCAACTAGCATCCTTTTAGGGGATTATTCAGTACATCAAAACTAACAACTTATGTTCTGCGACTTTTGTACAACTAAAAAAAAACATTTTGTTCCATAGAAAAATATCGTTCACCTGCGACAAAATGGATGGAGCAGCTGATTATTTTTGAGTTCTGGCAAAAGTCCCAGAACAAAAGTTGTTAGTTTTGATGTACAGAATAAGCCCCTTAAAGGATGCTAATTGATTAGAAATAGCCCTGTATGTTTTTTTTACGAATAACTTCTTACATAGTGGTCCGATTTTGATAATTCTTTTATTATTAAAAAATAGTATATGTACTTTGAAATAGGTCCCATTTAAATTTAATCGAAATCGGCTGAGCCATTTTTAATAATGTGACATATACATCGATCCGTGCAAACTATTCGCGAAATTTGTACACGGTTGAAGTCGTTCGTGCCATTTTTGGGAAAAATAATTAAATTTTGAAAAACTAAATGTAAGGGGACATCTTACACACGGTCACTGACCCCGACCGAAGCAAAGCTTGTCATATGGCTGCCAGAGACTGATATACTACATATTTTTACATACATACATACTTAGATAGATACTCGTTATTACCAATAACCAGACGCAGGTCAAACACCTACTTATGTTCTATTTGATTAAATCTTACGATGAAGAAGTTTTACTTTTCAATGAATTATGTTTAGAAATCCTTAGGCAAATAAACTATGTTGATATAAAATATAATATTAAAACAAAATGTTTCAATTTGGGGCTTTGAAAAATAATAGGTTACTAATTTAGCTAAAATTTGAAGCTTTTTTGCCATGTCTTTCTTTACCAAAACAGAAAATGACCCGGCACTATAATGTATGAGGCACTTTTTTTATGACAAAACCCCTTTACAGTGTGCATTTAAATAGATTTTATTTAGACAAACACCTCTTTACAGTGTACTGTTTTTAATTTAGGTTAAGTTTTATCTGTGCCTGCAATAAATGTTTTTTTTTTTACTAAAATTCCAGTGGTAGATTCATACATTCTAAACAACTCATTTGGATTGAACCGGGATTTGAACAAACGACTTCATTGTTCTAAAGCAAGAGTTCTTCTATTAGACTTATCATGGTTAGATGTCTGATCTGATCGGATACTACGTAATTCCTTTGTGCCATCGAGTAATACCAAAATTTATGGCACAATTCTTTAAAATTTGACACGACTAATGACTGATAACGCTGATAAGCAAGGTCGATATATTTTTTAAATTTTATCATGGAGAACAGTGCACGCAGTTCGTACGCACTTGATGACTCAAGAGATAACAACATAGTTGAATAAATAATTGAAGTGCCCTGAACAAGTCTGGTCTTTGTAATCCAACAAAACATTTTCTTGTAAAATGGGGCCAAGACGAACTGTGGGAACTGTAGTCAGTTCCCACTATCATAAAGTTATCGGATCTCATGTAAAGCCAAGCTTCTAACTCTACAAGACTTATTAGTCCAGAAGCTTTCTCCTGTGATCTTAAAGTGATTAATAACAGGCTGAATCTTCGTGGGCAGGTTAAGTTCGACGAGATGCCCCAATTAATCTTATAAAAAATCTCGATCAAGGTAGCTTGTAGCTCGGTGCGCAGTTATTAAACATGTCGATTTGGTGGGGTGTCGATATTGTTACAATAACAGTAACTTTTTTATTTTAATATCGAGGTAAATACCGGTAAAAACGGAAAAAAATGTCCTACAAAATGGATGCTATGATTTGAGAGTCCTTCACTCTGAATGTTTCCAAATAACGAGTCATCACGAGTAATTTTGAATCATCAAAATTATTAATAACAAGCTGATTTTTTCTGTGCAGCTTAGTAAATGCTTGTATTATCAAATGGTTACATTATCCTACAAATTTAGTGGTATGTTTTTCCAGTCCTACGCTTAGAAGTGAAGTGGAGTATTGGTTGTTACCAATACGTGATGATACGTGAAAAAATATTATTTAATTTTCTCTTCTCATTTCTCATACACGTTAAGCGCCTCGTGTATACTCGTATTTCATTATACACCCTAGTGCAACTCTCACAGGCCAGTGTATACTCGTATCTGGTTATACACGTGGACTCTATCCAGATATACACACACTAGCCTGTGAGAGTTACAGTATGGTGTATAATGACATATACACTTGGCGCTGGACGTGTTAATTTTTTACGAACAGTATTCCAAAAGCTCCAGGTTTTAATCCTACGGTACGGTTTGATTTCGGTTTTTACGGTACGGAAAGACTTCTTGCAAGGTTTTGAATTTTTCTGTTGTCTGTGTACCATTAGTAGCCTACACACCAAATTTCAGCTTTCTGGGACTTCAGGAAATACCCTATAGGTTTTGATGATCATCAGTGAGTCATTATTATTATATACTACGATCGATCGTGGTCACGGGTAGACAGAGTCGGAATGATGCAACTCGGTCGAAACGTTGGTATGATGACGTATTTATTTATCTAGTATAGTACCTATTTCAATAATGTGTTCAAATCGCGGAAGTTTTATAACAACATCAGTGAGTCAGTGACGAAATCGGGGGTTTTTAGATATCAATAAAATCTAAGGTAAAAGAAACTATGCAATCGAAACTTAATCAGTTTATTACCATTACTATTATATTGATAATATCCAGATAATTTCGTTTATCTAGTACACTCGCGCCAAACCCAAGTTATGAGGGTTCAAAATATCAGCGAACCGCTTCGAGAAAAGGTACCCTGTGGCAGTGCCCTTGCACTTCGCTTCGCTTGGCTTGTCTTGGCGGTGACACTACCGTGGCCCCAGATAGCCCATTTTTGAAAGCTTACCCACCCAAACAATTGTTACAGATTCAATATTCGGTACCTAGAGGTAGTACACTACGCAGTTTACACTTGAATTGGTAACAACAGGGTTCTAAAACTCTGATCCATCCTCCCCGTTGAAATAGTATTTATTGCAACAGGTGAAAAACAATTATTATATCAGGTTTAGACACGATTCTATCGAAAACCCCAATAATTCTTTTAACCCTCAAACAAACGCGAGCCCCTGGTCATGGTAATTAAAATAATAGGCCAAGTGCGAGCCGGACTCGCGCTCAAAGGGTTCCGTACAGTATGGAAGCCGTTAAATATATTTTTTTTTCTGTTTTTAGTAACAGAAAAAACATCATCTGTGAAAGTTTTAACGTTTTAGCTATAACCGTTCATGAGATACAGCCTGGAGACAGACGGACAACGGAATGCGGAGTCTTAGTAATAGGGTCCCGTTGTGCCCTTTGGGTACCGAACCCTAAAAAAATGTGATTCCTGAGTAATTTGGGGTCTCTGATTACATTTTCTTGAAAAGAAACAATTATAGGGGATAGAAGGGGGTGATTTTCCGGTGGTATGTATGTATATTACCATTATCCGCGTAGGACTTGTAAAATATTGTCGGTGGTGGTATATTACCATTGTTCGTAATATACATTTTTATGTACATAAAGAACTTGACGTACAGTGGTTAAATAGATACCATTACGGCATGTACGGCCCCTAGTATAGGACGCGATTAGCGTCGATACTTTGGCGTCGCGCCGTCACATTTTTCTGATACTCAGAGTAGGCCTGGAGCGGCGGCAAATTCGGGGGAGCAGCACAGTGGATATAAATTTGAACCGTTTGGAATTGAGACATTGGGTCCGTGGGGGCCGGGAGCTCATCTTGATTTAAAGAGTCTTTCTGAGCGACTGGTGGACGCGACGCGACCGAAATGCTGGTATTTATTTGGCTCAACGCATAAGCATTGCCATTCAGCGTGGCAATGCAGCCAGCATGCTGGGCACGCTTCCAACTGGCAATGGATTTGAGCATTTGGATTATCTTTAGATCTTTAAGGGTCTCTGGTTGATCCGATTGCTCGTTATGTAGTAGTAGTAGTAGTTTTTGTAGTTTTAGATTATATAAGTCTTGTATTTAGTGGTAGTTAATAAAGACACTTGCCCTGTTAAAAAAAATAGATACCACTTACTTCGAGCGATCAAAAACTATCCAATTATCGAAATTCATCCTATTATTCAATATGTAGGCCACTAAAACGCAACAAACCAACATGGAGTCCCTCCGCACGGAAGAAGAGAAACTTCGATGCAACAGTGCTCTCATGCCCTAGCGTTAAACGTTAAACAAAACCTTGTTGGAAGTCGCATTAGAATTTTCACTTCAATAAAGTTTACTTTTTTGAACCCCTAGAGCAATTACCAAAATATGGGCAAACAAAACAAAAGTTTGAAAGTGAGACGCAAAACTGCTAACTGCCAATCGAAATTGGTGCAAATATGTTTTTGACCTTGACTTTCACTGACAAGTGAAATTTTTCCAGCTTATTGATAGAAAAAAATACCCTAAAATACTATTACTTTGTTATCAAAGCGCTGACAACCAAAAAAAAAAAAAAAGATTATTTTGTTCTCAAACTAACTGGGACATAATATGACTTTTATTTTTTGGTTTATTACCAGTGTAATAGTAGTAGTAGTGAAAGGTCATATTTGTTTTCTTTTTGTTTTTTTTTTATTTTTTTATTCCATATAGGTTTTCTCTGCATGCTACATGTTACTATGACGTTTAATACCACGCCATCATTTTGTCTAACATTAAAAATATTTTTAAATCTTCTATCATTAGAGGTTTAACATGTTTCTTTATTCTACCTTGGTTTTGTTATTTTAGTGTCACGGTAGTAATACGGGTAATTTATTTTTACTGTTCTAACTGTCAGTCTCAACTGCAGTAGTAACAACGGTAATTCATTTACCGTTCTTACTACTGATATTAAGATTGGTAGTAACACTGGTAATAAACCTATTTTTTTAAGGGTTAAAATATTGGAGCCATTAAACGCAATGTCCATACATCAACTTCTCAAGTGGCATAATATTTTTACGTCGAGAAAAAAAAGTTAGTAAGATTGTATAGTATTTGCTAATTTAAGACTATGTTCATCAATTACAATTATTATTACATAATTATTATCAACTGTCAATTAATTTATTGGGGTCAGTAAAGTTATCTTCTGACCCGAGTCGGTACTAGAGGTTACTTGGTATCTCAATACGGCTGTGAATAGCTAATGTTGAAGACTTATACATTACTAATTATATCATAACTACACGTAGTTTATCAACGGATAAAAATAAAATACATAATGAAACAGAAAATTTTTCAACCGATTTCAACAAATAAACGTAGTTCTTAATTTGACTATGTTTTGTTTTGTGGGTTTATGTTACGTCATTATTCACGCCAATTACGAAAAGAGTTTAATGTTTTTTTTGGTAGATCATCCAAAGTCCCAATTAAATTTTTAACCGACTTCCAAAAAGGAGGAGGTTCTATGTTCGTCGGAATATATCTTATTTTTTTGTGTATGTTCATCGATAATTTCGCCAACTGTGAACCGAATCGAAATATTCTTTTTTAGTTAAAAGGGTGGTCCCATTTTAATTTCACAGAAATCGGCTGAGCCGTTTTTAAAAATCAACAATAACGTAAACAATTCGAGCGAAATATTCGAATTTTGTACACGATGGAAGGCGGTTTTGCCATTTTTTGCGATAAATAATTATTTTGACATCTGCTGAGTAGTTTTCGAAAAATCTAGAGCCATCTATTTGGATTTTGTACGCACCTACTCGTACTTAGACTGCAACGATTAAAGTCGAATGTGTTATTTTTACCGATTTTTATAGGCCATTGTTTTAAGGACTATAATGCCCTGCCTCTGCTGCTTCAACAAAGTAAGCTCGTATAAGCCTGGTGTCAGGTTTTGCCGCTTGAAGGCCTCTGACATACTGCTACGGCTGCTTCAACATATGTATTACTAATGACCCGCCCCGGCTTTGCACATGTGTATTTACATATAAACCTTTCTCTTGAAACACTTTATCTATTTAAAAAAACCGCATCAAAGCCGTTGCGTAATTTTAAAGATATAAGCATACATGGGGACAGACAGCGGGAAGCGACTTTGTTTTTTGTACTACCAGCATGTAGTGAAGACTGCTCGCTTACCTCTCAAGGTGGCACCAAATGTGAAGACAGCGAACGTAGCGATAATGGTGCTGATGAACTCTGGCAGCCTCTCGAAGAACTTCTCCAGGGACTCAGCGTATTTCTCTATCCATTTCACCCCCTCCGTTAATGGATCCCAGTACTTCGGCTTCGGTTCTTCCTGAGGGGCTACCTTTTTTGAGGAATCTGTGGTGCGTTGCCTCACTTCTGATTCCGCCATGTTGGATGTAATTTAATTAGCTGTCCTGTAATTGTTATAGATATATATTATTGTTTTTACGTTTAATTGTAATCAAATTAATAATTTAGTAATATTTTAGATACAGTCAAAACAGTAGGTACAGTCAAAAGATAGTTTGTTTTTAGGAACCCTAAAAACAAACGTGACATACAACAAACGTGATTTTTAGGAGTTTTTTTGCTCGCTATTAATAACGGCAAGGGAATGGGGCTCCCATACAGTACGGAACCCTTCGTGCGCGAGTCTGACTCGCACTTGGCCTATTTATTTGTTTCATTGTCATATTACCCTGATCTTACTTATTAAAATTTTCTACCATACTATTCGTCTTCGTATCATTCTAATCAAAATTCACTCCCAATTCAATAAATTCAAAATTTTCATACTTTTACAATGAAAATAAAATTAAAATGTGCTCATCATTTGACTAGACATTTGTCGGATCACGAAAAAAAAACTGTTTGGTTAGTCTCCGTATGAGTGACCAGGGGTGGTATTTACAACTGAACACTACCGTGGGTCTGATGACCGCTTAAATTATGAACTTTAGTACACTCATGTCACTTTTAGTCTTTCAAACTATGCCCATACCAAATTAAATTAAATCCATCCGTTGCTCCGTTCCTGCGTGAAAAGGGAATAAGCCAAAAAACGAATACGAGTAAAACAATAAACAAATAAACTTTCCGATTTATATTATTAATAAGGATATTTTCCATGCAATAAAATATTATCATTGTGCAAACATTTCTTACCTTAATTATTTCACATTTATCTGGCACGTCCCTTTTGCACTAATTATGATATGGAAATGATTAGAACCTATCGCGATTATGTATACCTAAGTTTGCAAATCTTCTGATAACAGACATTCTGTTATTAATATTTAGATTATTATTTCACTTATCAGATAGTTTAAGGTCATGGAAAAAGAATAGGTAAAACATTACAAGTTTGCTAAGAGGCAGATGGGAGGGTTCCTGTTGTAACCACGTTTTTCAAAATTATAAAAAAGTTTTAATTTCTATTTTTGAATTAAGTTATACGTCAATAATGTAGATTTTAAAATTATAAGTATTTCAATTGTATATTTATTTGATGGTATTAGTGATACTAAGAGAAGCCGTGGTTGTGTAGCTAGTGGTAGTGACACCCGCCATATAATTGTGAGGTCGTGGTAGTCGTATAATGAAGTATATAACTAGACAGGACGCTAAATAATAATTATTGCAAAAGTAAGAGGGCGAGATGTGCAATTATGAAAGTGTGAATAGGACGAAACTAACATCTTTTATCTCTGTTTGCGTTTACGTCTTTTTGTCTGACTACGACGCACGGCCTAGACGTTGTATACTCGTAGTAGTCAGACAATTTTTGTCGCGCCAAAAGCTACTGTTGAAATTTAGATGAGATGCGCGTACATCAACATATTTATGAACTATTATCTATTTTATATCACTTCTATTAGTATTATGCAAGTTTTTACTATTTTCTAGAGTATAAATATTATGATAAAATCATAACAACGTGTATATAGCTATCTAGTATGTATAGCAACCTCTTTTTTCTCACACCCTATACACTAGTTGCTTCTCCACCTATCCTCGCTCCACGGGTCGTGGGATCAAATCCCGGTCCGGTACCAATGAGTTTTTTTGGATTTATGTACGGAATTTCACACCACTGGCTTTTCGGTGAAGAAAAACGTCGTGATGCAACCTGCTTAGGTTCGTAAAACAAATTCGATGGCGTATGTGAATCCACCAACCCGCACTGGGCCAGCGTGGTGGATATGGCCCAATCACCCTTCGTGGGTAGGCTTACGACCTGCAGTGGACTATTAAAAAGGCTGATACAGTACAGTACCTACTTATTTAATTTACTGTATTGTAACATAAGAGTTGGCTTGTTTTAATACTACTTAGGGCAGGGCACATAGCGCGGAGGACTGATGACCGGTGGAGTTGAAAAGTTCTCGAGTGGAGACCACGTACCGGCATAGGACGTCCACCCACAAGGTGGACGGATGACCTCATTAAGACCGCAGGATCGCGCTGGATGCAAGCCGCTTCCAACCGGTCTTATTGGAGATCCATAGGGGAGGCCTATGTCCAGCAGTGGACGTCCTTTGGCTGATGGATGGATAGATGGATGATGAATAATACTTGCCCTTAAAATTTCGGAACAAACGAAATACCTTCTCGTAATATTTTTTTTAAACAGCTAACTTTAAAATTGAAACAAAATCCTGGAAACTAAATAAATCCCAACAGAAAACTATAAAATTCCCGAATAAATGGGAAAAAAACCATTTGATTCACATTTTCAATTCTTTATTTTTATCATAATTATTATTAAACGAAAACCATTAAAACTAAACAAATTACATTTTAAGTTTAGTTCTATTACACCTCCTTAACTGAATTCTTTCATTCCATCCATCAGCCATAGGACGTCCACTGCTGGACATGCAACCGAATTTTATGTACAGGGTTATTTCTAATCAATTAGCATCCTTTTAGGGGCTTATTCTGTACATCAAAACTAACAACTTTTGTTCTCCAACTTTTGTCAAAACTCAAAAAGAAAATCAGCTGTTCCAAACATTTTGTCGCGGGTGAACGATATTTTTCTATGGATCAACAACAATTTTTTTGAGTTTTGACAAAAGTCGTAGAACAAAAGTTGTTAGTTTGGATGCACAGAATAAGCCCCTGAAAGGATGCTAATTGATTAGAAATAACCCTGTATAATCGTACCTATATATCGACTTATTCAATTTGATTCATATTCGCAAATCTTGCTAAGGACGATGTTGCGAAATATTATCAAAATTGGGTGATAAATGTCGCCACAGCAATTGCCGGCGATATGCCAATAATTAATAATACTTAGAAACAGCGCTAGTGGATCATGTTTCGTCTAGATTCATTGAAAAATGTGACCTGTTGAGGATACTCAACATCTGGGCAGATGAAAGTAAAATCATCAAATTAAAAAGGAAACCTTTTCTTTTACTACGTTTGCTTTGTCAATAATAATCAGCCAAGAGCGAGTCGTACTCGCGCACGAAGGTTTCTGTAACGTATGGAAGCCCCTCTTAATATATTTTATTTTAATTTAATTATTTATTTTTGAAAGAAATATACAACTTTATATTCGGTAATGTTTGAAGCATATTCCTTCTGCAAGAACCATACGTAGGCAACACCAAAAAGCTGAGGAGCTACAGAGAAGCCAGGATCTTCCAGAGCGCTGACCAAGAAGCGGGGATTGTCAAGGCAGCAATTGTCAAAAGTTATTTTTAAACTTTTGACAATTGTGTCGAATGTAGGTACTTTTTCGGTATTGTCATCCTAGATTCTACAATTGATGTCATTCAATACCCAAACCTTACTCGTACCACCAACAACATTGCGGTGGTGGGAATCCAAACCAGTGCATGGAAGATCACTCTTGTGTCCGTATACTTTGAGGGCGACGAGCCTATACACCCATACTTGGATCACTTGACCAAGATTGGCAAAGAGATGGGGACTTACAGGTTGGTAATCGGAGGTGACGTAAACGCCTGAAATACTTGGTGGGGCAACCCAATCACGAAACATAGGGGGGAAGATTTGAGATGTGCGTTAGATGAACTGGACCTTCCGATTCTAAACACCGGAAAAGTACCTACATTCGACACAATCAGAGGGGGAAAACGCTTTAGGAGCTTTGTTGACGTTACGGCTTGCTCCGCGGATCTACTGGGCTTGGTAGAAGACTGGCAAGTAGAAGAAAGTCTCACGAGCTCGGACCACAACGGCATTACATTCAAAATACAACTTCGCAAATCACATGGTACACATATTACTAGAAGCACACGAATCTACAACACAAAAAAAGCAAATTGGGACAAGTTTCATGCGAAACTGAACCAATCTAAAGCAGATAATCAACTTACACAAACAACAGTACACAAAACTCACAACAAGGAACAAATTGAAGCAATAGTTGACAAGTTCATAAAAGCTATAACACAAGCATGCTTAGACACAATACCACAAATGAAACACAAACAAGTACTCACCATGCCGTGGTTGTCCGAGGAGTTGGCAGAGATGAAGAAGAAGGTTGCCTCCAAGAAGAGAAGAATCTGATGTGCTGCATCGGATCGCAGGGCGAAGGTAGTCGGCGAATATCTAAAACAAAAAGAAGAGTATGAGTTGGCAGTTTCGGAGGCTAAAATAAATAGTTGGAAGGAGTTTTGCGGAAAGCAAGACCGGGAAACAGTCTGGGACGGAATATACAGAGTGATTGGAAGAACTAAAAGTAGGGCAGAAGACCTACCGTTGGAGGTTGAAGGTACGGTGCTAGACGCAAAAGGTTCCGCAAAAGTACTCGCTGATACTTTTTATCCGGAAGACCTTACAGAGAACGAAAAGACCGAACATCGCCGAATAAGAGAAGAAGCTGAAAAAGTGAATGCAGGTGAACAAGATGGCCTATGCGATCCACCATTCACAAAGACCGAGCTCAGAACAGAGATGAATTTATTCAACCCCAAAAAAGCTCCTGGCTCTGACGGCTTTACAGCTGACATATGCTGCCATGCTATTGAATACGACCCGGATTTTTTCCTGGGAATCTTTAACAAATGCTTAGAGTACAGCTTCTTCCCTGACTTTTTGAAGGAGGCCACCGTCATAGTGCTGCGAAAACCGGGAAAGGCGTAATTATCGTAAACTGCCCCAAAATCATTAACTTCTCCCAGTACTAGGAAAAATATTTGAAAAAATGCTGATTACCCGAATCAAGTTCCATTTGTTACCGAGGATGAGTTCTCGTCACTACGTATTTAAGCCCCAAAGGTCCACAGAGGACTCCCTCTACTCTATACCCTCATTCAGCACATTCGTGAGAAAATAGACCGAAAGCAAATAGTGATTTTGGTGTCGTTGGATGTAGGCCACCAGGCACTGTCGAAGGCTCCCTGCCTTCGATAGTACCTGGTGGCCAGCGATCAGAGTCCGACTGGCAGAGGAGGACTGCCCCGTGAACCCTTAGGAGGGTAACAGAAAGCTATCTTACAAATCGGAAGGTCAGGGTTAGGTACGCTGGAGAAGAGGTGACAAAAGCTACGGGGAAGGGATGTGTTCAGGGTTCAGTTGGCGGCCCGGTTCTATGGAACTTGCTCCTCGACCCACTCTTAAAGGATTTAGAGCAAATTGGACAGTACGTGCAGGCGTTCGCAGACGACATCGTGTTGGTCTTCGATGGTGAGACCACGCAGGGGATACAGGGACGTGCCAATGTCATACTACAACGTGTTCGCGCGTAGGGTGTCAGAAACAAATTAAATTTTGCGCCATATAAAACTACAGCAATGCTGATAACTCGATAATTGAAATATGACACCCCACACTAGAACTTTGGCGGCGTTGACATTGGTATGTCCAAAGAAATCAAACTGCTGGGCCTCACCATTGATGAAAAACTCACCTTTAAAACTCACGTTGCAAACGTCAGTAAAAAAGCATTAAACTTTTAAAATTCCCAATCGGAATGCCCAGTTTATGGAAAGCAGCGAATTGATTTAAAGCAAAAAATTGGAACACGTAAAAATTTAGATGAAATAATGAGACCTTAGAAACAATTTTTTCGAATTTTGCACAAATATTTGTAAATAATCAAAAATTAGGAACAAGTAGGTATAAACTTGGCTGTACCATTGTAATGTTTATTATAACTGCAAACAGCCAAAAACATTGAAACATAGGTATTTTTTTTTGTAATTAAGACCCCTGATCATGTCAGTGATATTTCGCGAAATGATAAAAAATAAAAATAAAAAAAAGCATATTCCTGTTGCCGTTATTAATATCGAGCAAGAAAACATGTTACTTGTATGGCAGCCCCTCTTAAATATTTATTTTGTATTAATTTAACAAAGTATTTATTTTGAAAGTGCATATTTAACTTAAACCGTTATTAATATCGAGCGAAAAACGGCAAAAATCAGGTTGTTTTGTTGTTTGTTTTTAGTATTTGTTGTTATAGCGGCAAAAGAAATACGTCAATTGTGAACATTTTAACGTTCTAGCTATCACGGTTCATGAGATACAGCCTGGTGACAGAGAGACGGACAGGCAGACTGACAGCGGGGTCGTAGTAACAGAGTCCCGTTCTTACCCTTTGGGTACGGAACCCTAAAAAGGAACAAAATTAAGAAAATACAACCAAAACAAAACTATTTCATAAGGTTTATAGTTTTACAAAGGAACGTTATTATTTTTTTATATCACGGAACGCTAAAAATTAATAATCGACCAAGTGCGGGTCGGGCTCGCGCACGAAGGGTTCCGTACTATATGGAAGCCCCCCTTAATATATTATATTTCAATAATTTTTTTATTTTTAAAGAAATAAACAATTATAAAGAAGTTTATTTCAATGAAACTTAAATAACATACCAACAAAAAATAATTACAACTACTGTACTAAACTACTTTTGAGTTTTGACAAAAGTCGCAGAACAAAAGTTGTTAGTTTCCATATTATACAGAAGAAGTCCCTAATATGATTCTAATTGAATAGAAAAAACTCTGTATATAACAAACAAAAACATATTAATAATAACTAAAAAAATATATTTAAATGATGTTGAGAGCCCTAATCTAAAAGCCCACTGCCAGCGGGCACAGTTACCAAGATGCTGGTCCCATTGCCACGTTGGGTGGCGATGCTAATCCTCTGGGCAAAGTAGAGGCCAGCATAATATACAACTTAACATTCTGTAAATATTTCATGCATCTTCTTGTTTCCGTTATTAATATCGAGCAATAAAATACGATTTTTGTATGGAGTGGATGACCCCCTTAAAATATATTTATTTTATTTCAATTGAATTAAATATTTTTGAAGTGAATGTTTAACTAAATATTCTGTGATTATTTCAAGCATCTACCTGTCACCATTATTAATATCGAGCGCAAAATGGCTAAAAATTCAGGTTTTTTGTATAGGAGCACCCCATAAATGCTTACTTTTTTCTGTTCTTAATATTTGTTGTTATAGCGGCAACAGAAATACGTCATCTGTGAAAATTTCAAACTATTCATTTATTCTCAAATATAGGTACAGCAGTGTACGCTTATGAATGTCAACATTTACAAAGTTCTAGTTGTCACAATTCATAAGATACAGCTTGGTGATAGACAGACAGACGGACAGACGGACGGACAGCGGAGTCTTTGTCCCGTTTTTACCCTGTAGTTACGGAACCCTAAAAACGTAAATGACCATAGGCAAAAATGTGATAATGTAATCTAAATAAGATAAAATAAAAATCAGCCAAGTGCAAGTTCGACTCGCACACAAAGGGCTCCGTACCGTATGGGAGTCACCCTTAATTTACTTTATCTAATAACTTTTAAAATCGAACCAAAAACAGCATAAAATCACGTGTGCTGAATGGGATCTTCCTTAAATATTTATTTTATTTTAATTATTTATTTTCAAAGGTATGTTGTACAATTATATAAATATTCTGTGAGGATTTCAAGAGTATACCTATTGCTGTTATAAATATCGAACAAAAAACGGCAAAAATACGTTTGTTATATGGAAGCCCCCCATATACATATTTATTTTATTCTGTTTTAGTATTTATTGCTAAAGCGGCAACGGAAATACATCATCTGTGAAAATTTCAAGTGTTTATCACGGTTCATGAGATACAGCCTGGCGACAGACAGACGGACAGACAGCGGAGTCTTAGTAATAGGGTCCCGATTTTACCCTACCTAAGTATGGAACCCTAAAAATAGAGATTATTACATTGAAAAGTAAATGATACATCAGACGCGCTGTATGTCACACACACCGTACAATATACCATTGTGATGCGTAAAATTTTGCTATACCTAATGAAAAACAAGTAGATAGGAATAGGTATTAATCACAAATTCACTAACAACTTTCTAAACTATACTCACAATAGTTTATGTACTGAAGTTGAAAATTCATTTCATTTTTTTTTTCTTTTGGTTTGTTATATTATTTAAATTTTTTCAAGACAATTGATAAAACCTATAGTAAATAGTAATTAGTAAGCACTTAATTATGGCATTACCCTGTAGTGAGGTTGCTGTACGCTGAAACACAGGCACTAGCCTATACTCGGAATTTTAATTCGATTCCAGATTTTACATTAGCTACTGTCATTTTTGACAGTTTTTGACAGTACATACTGTCAAAAATGACAGTAGCTAATATCAAATCTGGAATCGAATTAAAATTCCGAGTATAGTTCGGCAACAGTATGTACATTTTGTTATGCTAGATCATAATTAAAATGGTATGTATAATTTGTTTAGCCCAACGTGCTATGGAGAGGGCAATGCTCGGCGTCTCTCTGCGAGCTCGAATCAGAAATGAGGAGATCCGCAGACGAACCAAAGTTACCGACATAGCCCAGCGGATTAGCAAATTAAAGTGGCAATGGGCAGGGCACATAGTTCGGAGAACGGATGGCCGATGGGGCAGTAAAGTTCTCGAATGGAGACCACGGACCAGCAAGCGCAGCGTAGGACGTCCACCGACTAGGTGGACTGACGATATAATAAAGATCGCAGGAACGCGCTGGATGCAGGCCGCTTCCAACCGGCCTTATTGGAAATCCATTGGGGAGGCCTATGTCCAGCAGTGGACGTCTTACGGCTGATGGATGGATGGTATAATTTGTAAACTACTCGTATAGAGAAATAAAGATTTATTTATTAATTATATTTATTATTAACTATCATATATGCTGTCATTATTTTGAAGCTAACTAGGTACTTAGCAAAACTCAAAATCTAGTCAATTACAAGTTGACAAACGATTCTTGTACGTAGCCATGCATGAAACCACAAAAGTGACAGATATCTACTTCGCCATAACTCTGTCTCGTTCTGACACGTCGAAAGAAATATTGCGTGGTGCGCATGCTAGCCCGGGTGAAAGGGTTAAGTGCTATTGCTGACAATAACAGTATCCAATATTCCAATTGTGAACCAATTTCAAAAAACAATTTTTTTATCACAGGGGTATACTCTCGACGTGGTCCAAATTGTGTACATTGAATCGAGCGAAATATTCAATTTTGTACACGATTGAAGTCGGTTGTGCAATTTTTTGCAAAAATCAAGTAAAAGATCGTCATCATCATCATTCTTCCGTAAGGCATCTACTGCCAGACACAAACATTTCCAATACGAATTGTCTTATTGAAAACTAGTTCTTGCCTGTGGCTTCGCGCGCGTGAAATTTTGAAATTTGTGCTGTCCTATAGGACAAATAGGATATTTTCAAACATTTCCAATACGAATTGTCTTATTGAAAACTAGTTTCTGCCTGCGGCTTTGCTCGCGCGAAATTTTGATTTTCGTGCTGCCCTATAGGACAAATAGAATATTTTTTTCGTGATATAAAGTAGCTTATCTGACTTTACGTTTTTTAAACTATGACCATGCCAAAATCAAGTCAATGCGTTGCTTTGCTGCGCGAGAGAGGAGCCAACCAATAAACCAGCAAATACACTTTCGGATTTAAACCTAATACATAATTATTAGATACTAGCGGTCCCGGTGAACTTCATCTCACCATCTGTCAAGTGTCAATGACATTTTGTACATGCCGGAAAATGTTGTATGGGAAAATGAAATCCATGTTGTTGTTATTTTTCTCGCAACTGTTACAAAATTTCTCACCGCTTAAACCTTCCCTTAACTTCCACAAATATTTCAAGACCAAAATTTGCCAAATCGGTTCAGCCGTTCTC
Source organism: Hypomecis atomaria (assembly GCA_964007245.1). NCBI lineage: Eukaryota > Metazoa > Arthropoda > Insecta > Lepidoptera > Geometridae > Hypomecis > Hypomecis atomaria. The sequence continues at coordinate 20,854,838 of OZ023288.1, forward strand.
GAGTTTTAGCGAGACTAACAACCACGATTCATTTTTATATATATAGAAGATAGAAGAAAGATAGAAGATTAGTAAGGAAGTAGGTAAGAAAAAGTACCTACTACAAGATTGGGAAGATGTTTTCAACGCTTGGAACTTTTGGAAGAATAGATTTTCTGCTCTTACTACTTATCGTCGAGGATAACTAGAGCCGTGCATCACTGTAGCTATAATAAGATTAGTGTGGGATGCACTATAAAATTAAAATCATTTCATTGATTAGCAGTGCGCCATTTCTCGTCAATACAGAAGTTCTTATAACTTCAATTGAGTGATAACCTGTCTAATACGGGTATCACAGGTGGCGCCGCCAACGCTATAAGTTGGTTAAAAATGATGAACACTTCACAAAATTCGTCGCGAGTCAATACAGCGGGTTAGCTCAGTGGTCTAGAGCGTCGGGCTAGTGATCCGACGCAAGGTTCAAATCCTGCATCCGCGATGAATTTTTGAAAAGTTTATCATAAAAAGTAACTCTTTGAGATAAACCTAGTGTGGGATGCACTATAAAATTAAAATCATTTTATCATAAGATTTTATGCAATGAATAGATACTTAATTTGGGAATTTTTATTGTCAAGCTAAACATTTCCGGCAATTTATAGGCGTATTCGAATTATTTTGATGCGTGCTACCTCAGGACCGCGTGCTATTGTATCAACTTCCCTGATAAGTAGTTTTTTACCGACTTCTATGTTCATCTGTATGTATTTTTTTTTGTGTATGTTCATCGATAATTCCGCCAATTGAGAACCGAATCGAAAAGCTTTTTTTTAGTTTGAAAGGGTATAGTCCCGAGGTGGTTTCATTAAAATTTTACAGAAATCGGCTGAGCTGTTTTTGAAAAATCAGCATTAATGTAAACAATTCGAGCGAAATATCAGAATTATGCACAGGATGGATGGCGGTTTTGCAATTGTTTGCGTAAAATAATTATCGATACATTATATTTTATCAATTCAAGTAATAGTAGCTTGTTCAACAAAATTAGCTACATTTCTGTCTCAGTTCCTTTTGCCGGGAGTGGAGTGCCTCAAATCAAATTAAGGCAACGAATTTTTTCATCAAATTAAATATTTTTATCTACCCTCTCCGACCCAGAGTGCTCTCGTACCCTACTTTATTTAGTTTTAATTAAAAGAAATTGGAATCTCTACCCTTTTCTGACGAAATATGACTTTTCTGAAGTGAAATTTAGGAAGAGTAACGTGTCTCTCGTATGAGTTTACTTACTTATTAGATAAAATAAGAAAAAAGTCGGTCAAGTTCGAGTCGGGCTCGCGCACGAAGGGTTCCGTAGGTACCGTGTTGGAGCCTCCTTAGCCCCATTCCTCTTGCCGTTATTAATAGCGAGCAAAAAAACTCCTAAAAATCACGTTTGTTGTGTGGGAGCCCCCCTTAAATATTTATTTAATGAGTTTTTAGTTTAATTGTTATAGCGGCAACAGAAATACATCGATCATCTGTGAAAATTTCAACTGTCTAGTCTGTCTACCACATAGGGGCGGTGTTTGAAATGACATGGCATTATTGCTATGCCGATAAAGTTCAAATTAAAAGCCCTGCCTAGGAGACGTTTGAAGTTTGTCCACCATCTTTGTGAAATCAAATTTGACATTTGATCAGCAGTTCTAGTGTCATTTGTGTCTAGATTACATAGCAGTTTCTATGGATTTTCGACGCCATGTTTGTGGAATCATGCATCACAACTTTTTTACTTTATGTCGCTTCTACTGTTTTTCCTTATTCTGAGGTCTACCACGGTTCATGAGATACAGCCTGGTGACAGACAGACGGACTGACGGACATCGGAGTCTTAGTAATAGGGTCCCGTTTTACCCTATGGCAACGGAACTGCGCAAAGTATGTAATTGTACTTTTATAATAATATGTCAATAAAATTATATTTTTTTTATTGGTAGTTTTAGCCCTACGAAGATGAGGAGGGGTCAACAATATGACCTTGTGAATTTTGTTTTATGCACAGTTTTTATATAGTGCCGAAAACCAAAGTATTTGTAGCCAATGAAACTATTTTTGTTTTTTAATGAAACACTTTAGAAAACACCGTTCGATAGTAAACCTCTTGGCTGGGGAGGTAAGCGAGTACAAATGCCGCACAGGGTCATTATGACTCTCCTCATTCTCGAAGTATACGTTACTAGCTTTTGCCCGCGGCTTTGCCCGCATGATATTTCGAGGACCTGCCTTACAACCATTAATAAGAGAGGTGGAAAAAAAAAACTATTTGACATTTGTTCGATTCGACAGTTCTTTTTGACATTTCTTAGAGCGCACGCTAGAATAGCTCGCAGATGGCAGAATTTTTCCTACTTATACAATTCGCTGATTCAATGCTAAGGGGCCACAAATAAAAAAACATGTGTCGTTTTTGATTGAATTCTGCAGAAATATGACAATTCTCCTATGGAACAAAAAGACTCTCATAATTTTAGTTTTTTTTTTTTTTTTGGAAAGTGGCTCTTTCGCATCAGCGAATTTTTGTTATAAAATGGAAAATTCACGCATTATCATTATAATTAATAGCCTATGTGTTATTCTGATATATTAGCTCTATAATTGCAAAGTTTTATTTCAATCCATTCAGTAGTTTTTACAAAGTAACAAACATTTATCCATACATCCATCCTTACAAACTTTCACTTTTATAACATTACTAGCTGCGCCCCGCGGTGTTACCCGCGTTAACCCGAGATAAAAAGTAGCCTATGTGTTAATCCAAGGTCTAAGCTACCTCTATACCAAATTTCATCTAAATCGCTTCAGCCGTTTGTTCGTATAAGAGTCACAAACTTTCATACAAACTCACAAACTTTCGCGTTTATACGTAACTAGAAGTAGGATGTTCACATCCTACCACATCCTCGCTGCCGCAATTAAATTAAACAATTAAAAAAACTCGTACTAAGGGCGTACCTATAACCTTCAAAATCAAAGTCAAAATATGTATTTGTTTGATAACTATTGATTATTATAATCAATATACAATCGATAGGTATAGGTCCTGCCTCGAATTCAGCTTTTGTAGTTTGTCATACTCAGGTGTTTTTTCAGTTTGTCATAATGATGAGTACCTACAAAGATATCCTGAAATATGTACGTCATTTAACAAAACACTTGTATAAGACCTATCTTACACAAATGTTTTGTTAAATGACGGACATAATTGGTAGTAGGCCTACATACTTACTTACCTATGTCATGATGTGGACATTCTACAAGTAATATTATGACAATGGTGTACATCTTTGTCATTTTGAAACGTACTGTACTGTACCAGCCTTTTTAATAGTCCATTGCAGGACGTAGGCTAACCCACGACGGGTGATTGGGCCTTAATTATCCACCACGCTGGCCCAATGCGGGTTGGTAGATTCACACACGCCATCGAATTTCTTCAACGGACGTATTCAGGTTGCCTCACGATGTTTTCCTTCACCGAAAAGCCAGTGGTGTGAAATTCCGCACATAAGTTCTAAAGAAACTCATTGGTACGGGACCGGGATTGAACCCACGACCTCAAGAATGACAGGCCAGCGTTACAACCACTAGACCACTACGGCTTGAAATATACATGGTGACATAATTCTAAATTTCTAAGAAATATTCTTTTTCTACTTAGCCATAGACACTATCCACTGGTGAACATCAGCCTCCCTAAAGGTCTTCAATAAGTTTTCGACATGCATCCAGTGTAATGAAGTCATCAACCCACATTATAGACCAACGCTGCGCTTGCCGGAAAGTGGTCTCAACTTGAGAACTTTTTGCCCTTTGCAGTCACCGGTCCTCCGTGCTATGTGCCCTGTCCACTGCCATTTCAAATTTCAACTTGCCAATCCGCTTGGCTGACGTAACGTCGCTCATCCCTTGGTAACGTCGGTTCATCTATAGATCTCCTTCTTTCTTTCAATCTAGTTTAGAAGATCAGTGCATAGACGTCTCCATAGCTCTTTGGGCTACTTGTACAATTCATCCGTCATCATCCATCCATCAGCCGTAAGACATCCACTGCTGGACGTAGGCCTCTCCATGGATTTCCAAGAAGCTGCATCCAGCGCGTTGCAGCGATCTTTATTATATCGTCAGTCCACCTTGTCGGTGGACGTCCTACGCTACGCTTGCTGTCCGTGGTCTCCATTCGAGAACTTTACAGACCTATCAACCATCCGTTCTCCGAACTATGTGCCCTGCCCACAGCAGCTTTAATTTGCTTATCCGCTGGGCTATGTCGATCACTTTAGTACGATACCGGATTCTCATTTTTGATTCGATCTCGCAGAGAGACTCCGAGCATAGCCCTCTCCATAGCAAGTTGGGCTACCCTGAGCTTATTCATAAGGCCCACAGTAAAATACCACGTTTCAGTTCCATATGTCATCACTGGCAATACACAACTATCGTAAACTCTCGTCTTGAGGCACTGAGGTATATCGGATGAAAAGACGTCACGCAATTTTCCGAACGCTGTCCAACCTAGTTGGATTCGGAGGTTCACCTCTTTCTTGAAGATGGACTTACCTAGCTGGACAACTTGTCTGTAGACGTACGAGTCAACAACTTCAAGAACCGAGCTCTCACCAGATATCGGGGTTGGTCCGACATGGGCATTACACATGACCTTCGTCTTGTTCATGTTCATTTTAAGACCCGCCTGTAGATAAACTCGCTTGAGACCTTCGAGCATCATGCTGAGCTCGTCCATCGACTTCGCCATGACCACGATATCGTCGGCAAGTCGAAGGTGAGTGATGTATACGCCTTTGATGTTGATGCCGAATCCTTGTACATTTGTACATTAATAATACCTTAGGCTAAGTAGTGCTCATAGCGTATACTGACTAGGTGTTTATCAGCGATCACCAAAATTAAGCAACATTCCGCACAGTTAGTCTTCTGATGGGTAGCCGCGGATAGCATTTCCGTGGCTCGGATGACACGTTAAATTGTAGATCCCAGTTATTTTAACCGTCCAACTATGTCTTTTAAGTCTAAGGGTACAAAACTCTGACACCTGCGGGCTTAGCATACGGACCATAAAATAATACTATCGACGTGTCAGAACGTGACAGAGTTATGATGAAGCATATATCTGTCACCTTTGCACACGTCGATAAACTCTTGTCTTGGTCTTGTATGCTAAGCTAGCTGGACTAGACCGGAACCTAGACAGCAGTAAAGGCTGGGTCTTCACGATCTTTACTTACCCAAGGCAAACATTAAGAAACCACGAGATCCTAGAGATATCCTGCATATGATTTAGATCTAATTGCACAAAAAGCAGATAGTTATCAAAGGATTATGAAGATTCTATTAATATCACGCAGGTGTTCATGTATCTTAATTCCAATGATAAGGTCGTTTCAATAACTGTATTGTTTTGTGTCGTCTATTGTTATTATATTCACTATTTTAATTTGAAAAAATTCTGTAAATATAAAGGGAAATATTTTAAAATTACAAACAACAACTATTCAAGACAATATTCATAGTGGCATCGTAAATAATTAAAAAAAAAACATATTAGCTAAAGTAAATAAATAAATAATAATAATAATAATAATAATAAATATTTGGGGACATCTTACACACGGTCTCTGACCCCAAACTAAGCAAAGCTTGTGATATGGCAGCCAGAGACTGATATACTACATATACTTATTTTTAAATACATACTTATATAGATAGTAACTAAATAACACCCAGACACACAGCAAACACTCATGTTCATCACATAAATATTTGCCCTGGGTGGGGATCGAACCCACGCCTCTTTGACCCAGAAGTCAGGGTCACTAACCACTGAGCCACCGAGGCTGTCATAAATATTTGGTGACATCTTACACACGGCCTCTGGCTCCAAACTAAGCAAAGCTTGTGATATGGCTGCCAGAGACTGATATTTACTACATATACTTATTTTTAAATACATACTTATTTAGATAGTAACTAAATAACACCCAGACATAGAGCAAACACTTACGAGTACGTTCATCACATAAATATTTGCCCTGGGTGGGGATCGAACCCACGTCTCTTTGACCCAGAAGTTACGGTTACTAACCACTGCGCCACCGAGGCAGTCAAAGTAGTAGGTATAAAGTAACATTTTCAAGTAGGTAATGTGCATAAAAAAAACCAAGTCGATGTTAATCTGTTTTCAATTATGCGGCAAATATGTTTAACTTGTTTTTCTTGTCTTTAAATGAATCTCTACAGCAAATTTGAGAGATCAAATCCTTTTTTTTGAGTTAAAAAAAAGACGTGTGGCACTCGGGGACTGCCGCGGTAAAGCTATTGCATAGCATTTTGTATCGTACAGCTATTCACTGTTGTACATAAATACCTATACACCTATATACTTTCTCATAAACAGCTGCTTATGTATTCGTCCGATTTCGGAGCAGCTCGTCTCGATCCGTGCGAGTTTCGTAGAGTCGTACAATACGTCTAATCGCACACAACGCCGTGTCGAAGACTGCCGAACTGAAACGACGTTAGACGATGCACGGCCTTCAAGCCACACCTCCTTGCCCGTCGGAGTGGGGAGCGTGAGGTTTTTTCGTTACGGAATTTCTGGATTCGGTCCCCGCGCTCAAGGCCCGCGATAGAAGCTATGCAAAAGCTTAATATGCAATAGCTTAAAAATCTGAACATTTTCTGGATATTTATTATCTCAATATACAAAAAATATACTGACAATAATAGTACAACGTTAATACGGGAGTTTCCTCGTACGTTGTAGTATTGTCTTTAAATTTTTGTCTGTGGTGACCAAATCACTATTTAAAGTTAGACCTACGATCAAACAGTGGAAACCACTCAGAAACTAAACAAAAAATATAGAACCACCACCAAAGCATATTATATATTCTTTGACCAAAGTAAGCTGATCTACCAAAACACAAAATTGAGTCGTAATTGACGGAATACAATCTAATTCAGAACTTCCTTTTTGAAGTTAGTTGAAATGAGAAATATTTACTTAGGAAATACTAGATATCGTAGTTATTTCCAGGAAAAAAAAAACGTATGAGGCTTTTCTCTATTGTGAGCGTAAGACGCAAAATAAATCTAATAAGTAGATAGGTAGATATAGATTTTTTTTTGAGCTTTAGAAACTCTTTTAGATGTAAAGACCTGTTTGATCTGAGTCTTCTGCAGATCCCTTCAACCATTTTGTGGAATAATTTATTGAGGATTTTTTTTTTCTATTCCTTTTTTTCTAATCAGAAATAAGATCCGTGTAACCAAAGTTACCGACATCCTTACTAATATTATAAATGGTGTGTTTATTGTTTTTTACGCTTTTACGCAGCAACGGAACAACGGGATGACTTGATTTTTTGAAGGGCGGATCCTTACTAATATTATAAATAGCGTGTTTATTGTTTTTTACGCTTTTACGCAGCAACGGAGCAACGGGATGACTTGATTTTTTGAAGGGCGGATATATACAGGGTTATTTCTAATCCATTAGCATCCTCTTAGGGGCTTATTCTGTACATCAAAACTAACAAGTTTTGTTCAACAACTTTTGTTAAAACTCAAAAAAAAAAAACAGCTGTTCCATACATTTTGTCGAGGGTGAACGACATTTTTCTATGGAATAACCACTTTTTTTTTGAGAATTAATAAAAGTCGTAGAACAAAAGCTGTTAGTTTTGATGTACAGAATAAGCCCCTGAAAGGATGCTAATTGATTAGAAATAACCCTGTATAGCGTATATCACATATAATGATTTATTATCCAGAAAAAATTCGTGGTTCCCGTAGGGGATAGAATACGCAAAACACTTTTTATTGGCTTATCAACTTATTTATTTATCCATGACTAACATAGATGGGCGAATTATTAAATAAGATAGGTAGGTGACATTTTCATGCATAGAAGAAGGAAATAAATGTAGTTTAAAAAAACTATGAAAACACGCTTATCAGACCTTGAAAACTAACCGTGGTCAAAGTTAATTACAGGACTTTTCTTAGAAATCCAAAACAGCTATGATACGATTTTCCATCATGAAGTTCCAGTTCATATCTTCCGGCTCTATCATCAGATCAGTTCGACAGTACCATATTATTGTATTGTCATCAGAACTACAATACAGCTGCCAATTTTCATTACGCTACGACCCTTGGAAGATGATTGAATTAGTTACCTTAGATACCATTACATATGTAGTTACTGTTAGCGCGCGAGTTGAATGCAGAGCTTAGGAATGCGAATGTCTCCCCCCGCTATCCGCACGCCCAACCCGCCCAGGCGCGTGAGGTGGGGCGGGCGGATAGCGGGGGGAGATGCTCCCGCTCTTTACCTCAGACCCCGACTGCATTCAACTCGCGCGCTATCAATAGTTACATACAGGTCGACCTAATAAAAGCGTGATAAAAAGGGAAAACACTATGAAATCACGGCAAAATGGCGTTAATAATTAGTTTTTGCAAAAAACGGTAAAACCGCCTTCGATCGTTTACAAAATTCGAATATGTCGCTAAAATTGTTAACATTATTGTTGATTTATCAAAAACGGCTCAGCCGATTTCTGTAAAATTTAAATGGGACTAACTCGGAAGTATACCTTTTTGAACTAACAAATATTTTTTGATTCGGTTCACAATTGGCGAAATTATCGATGTTCATCGTGTACAAAATTCGAATATCTCGCTCGAATTGTTTACATTATTGTTGATTTTTCATAAACGGCTCAGCCGATTTCTGTAAAGTTTAAAAGGGACTACTTCGAGAGTATACCCTTTCGAACTAAAAAAAGTCGATTCGGTTCACAATTAGCGAAATTATCGAGAACATACACAGAAAAATAGAAACAGATGAACATAGAATCTCCTGCTTTTTGGAAGTCAGGTAAAAATGCTCAGAAATCGTTTATGCGTTTTACAATGGGATAATTATAGAAAATAAAAATAAAAAATATGACGCGGAAAAAGCCGCGAGTTATGCGAGTTACTGATTTAACCACTAGGTTATATCAGTAACACGCTTTTACCCGCGGATTGACAAGTTGAAGCAGCAAGCAGAAAAATAACACGGACACGGTAATGAATTACCGTAACACGGAGGACACCTGTAAGAAGAGGTCGTAAGGTTCTTAAGTGGAGACCACGTACTGGCAAGAACCTACAGAGTAGGACGTCCACCCTCATTGTAGACGGATACCCTCATAAAAACCTCAGGATTGCGCTGGATGAAAGCTGCTTCCACCCTGTCTTATTATAAAGTTATATTTACTGGGGACGCATATATCTAAAATCGTAGGTACGTCGAATGACGAATTTTATATTAAAAGCAATGTTTTGACGTGATAACGTCTTATTAATCCATGAATGCCGGTTGCACGCACGAAAAAGTGTCACAAGAGCGCGGAACAAGCAATAGAGAGACACGATCAGCCTAAGCGTTCGACTTGTTTCAGTTGTTGACGTTTTTTTTCTTTTACATTGAGATTTGTTTATATTTCTATTAATCTATTCCTATTTCTTAATTTTATTTTTGTCATATTTATATTTTGTCATTAACTTATATAATTTTACAATAATAAAATCATTGTTATGCGGTACTAATTGAATATATAAATAATAATCATATTTGACGTTATCGCATAAAATTATGCTCTTTACAGACAACCATTGTTTTTAGTTATAGAGTCATATGGTTTTTTAATATAAATACTGCGCATTTACTTTATCTACGAGCTAAAAGCTTAGTAACTTATGATCCCAGATAACGTATCGATACGAATTTTCAAGTCAGTGCAGACTACAGCGAGACGCAACGCAGTGAAATTAATGACGTCTACGACCCACCCTCAAACTATATTGAAGGAGCTGAAGAGCTCCCACCTGGCTACAAAGAGCCTTGGCCCACCTGGAAAACCTTAAACCGCCTCCGTTCCCAAGTGAGCCGAAGCCGAGACAATCTGGCAAAATGGGGATTCATGGATAGCTCCGACGTAGAATGTCTCTCCGGCGTAAGACCGCAGACTATTTCACATCTGACCAACTGTGCAGAATGCCCTAAAACCTGCACCACTCCAGATCTAAATGAGGCAATTGCGTCGTTTCATTACAGAGTTCCTTTGTCCACCTTTCAGATGCATCATCTGACCTTGGTTAATATTGAAAGACAAACTACTCGTCAAGACCATTCAAATGAACCCAAACTCGATGAGGTTGTGTCGTTTCATTGCTAAGTTCACTTGGCCATCTTCCAGCTCCATCAGATTAGCACCATGTCATCATATTATTGCATTGTCACGCGATTTACACATTTATGCAAAATTTCAGCTCAATCGGTAACCGGGAAGTGGATCAAATTTAACTTGCAGTATTTGATTACAAACAACAGGACAGGTGAAACTTAATAATAACTTGTAAAAAGTAGCAACTTCGTTTATTTTTTGTTTGGGTCTTTGTTACAGCAAATTTTAAGGCACTTGCTTTTGTGGACCGATCCGTCTGCCTCTTTTGATTTCGATTTTTGTTATCCAAATCACTTAAAGAACCATTTTTCATGTTTGAAAATATAGGATTTGGATAAAAATATAAATTTCGAGATACAACACCAAAATAATACCTACAAATAAACCTGTTCCTTCTAAGCCTTATTTTATGATATCAAATTATTTGTACAAAATATTAAGATATCAATTTATATTGCGTATCAAAGTAGATATCAAAAATCTATTGTTTTGTTAGCTATCACGTATAAATCAATAAATTTTACAAAAGCAATATACATCATATTACTATCACACCGCTAGAATGAATCATATGATTGTAAATTATTGTTAAAGGCCCTACTGGGCACTGAGCATTACGCCAAATGGATGTGGACAATGTTGCATAAGTAAAAGAGACACAAAAAAATATGCCTTTGTCCTGTATTGTACCTAAATATCACAGACCAAATAAAAAAATCAAGACTGAACATCGTGAACAGACAAGTGAGGCCGGTTTTTATACATGTGGTGAGTTCGTCGGTGTTCCGCCGCCTTAGTTCGACTGACGAGCCAAGGCGTAGTTTCGTTGTACGTGTAGGTATGTGTGTAATTGTGTCTGTACACGGCAAGGCGTAGTTTTGCCTGCCTCAGTTGTTTGTTCACAACATTCTGTCTTGATTTTTTTATTTAGGCTGAGCTAAATATTGACTTTACTAATTTTGTATAACAGCACAATATTCTGCTAAAATGACTGGCTAATTATTTTCTTTACGTTTCTTTCGTATTGTTGGGACATGGGCGGAAATGCATCAAACAAATATCATTTTTTAGAAATAATTTTATCACAAAGTCACAAAGTAAATAATAAGAATGTTGAGTTTAATTTACCGTACCGAAAACTCAAAGATAACGAAATACATCAAATAGCTCACTAAATTCATTACAAAAGTCATTTGCGTGATTCAGGATTTTGTCGCTCGATGAACGGAGCCATCTATGATTTTTAAGATTGAACTAATGTGCTTAGTAATTAGGTACCTATATGAATGGTTCAGAAGGTAACATTGCGTAAAGCTTTCCAACAAAGTAAATATTATTTTTCGCTTATTTTGAGGCATAACACAAAACCGAGGCCTGCGGTAAAATAGTTCTTTTATAAAAAAAAGTGCAAGTGGAGTCCATCCGCGCGGAAGAAGTAAAACTTCCAACAGTGCTTTCTTACCCCCTCCATGGTAGCGTTAAACGTTTCACGCTACCACCTACCTTGTTGGAAGTCGCATTAGAAGTTTCACTTCAATAAGGTATATACTGGGTACAAATGTAGATACGAGTACTTCATTAATTTCTCTTGGCGTTTTTACGCTAATACAGTGGAGTAGTCCAACTCGTATCGGTTTTTAACTAAAACCTCACAATATTCACAACACTATTCCACTACAAAGGCATTGAAGCACTTTTTGTTTTCAAAGTAAGGCAGGAAATTGTGGGCATTACCCGGCCCTCAAAGTTTCAGTGCAAACAGTAACAATGCAGTGAAACGAAACGGGGGCTGTTGCTACTTTTATAATTATTGTTTCGAATGGTGTTTTAGGGTTCCGTACCCAAAGGGTAAAAACAGAACCCTATTACTAAGACTCGGCTGTCCGTCTGTCTGTCTGTAGGTATGTCTGTCACCAGGCTGTATCTCATAAACCATTATGGCTAGAAAGCTGAAATTTTCACAGATGATGTATTTCTGTGGCCGCTATAACAACAAATAAACTAAAAAAAAAACAGATTTATTTTTTATTTTTTTTAATAATTTAATTTCACTATGGAAACTAACGTGGTTTTCGTACATTTTAATTAAGTAAAACACAGGTGTTACTCACGTTTGATTTTTAGTAGGATACTACTATAGTTTCGATCGCATTTGGCGATCTTTCTCAAGGTCGGAGTACTAGCTCGCGGGCTCGTCTCGCATAGCACTTAATTTATTGACCCACAGACTCCAGGGTCTGTGCCCTTTGTTGAGTAGTTACATTTTAAAGAATTCGACTGGACTAAAGAGAGATTAGTTTAAATCTTAGTCTAAGTTAGTAGTTTCAGTGCTCTGCGTGAATGCCGCGAGCAAACCGGCGACCCGCATGCAGCACCCGATCACGAGTGTGACGCATGTGCCAGCCATCGCTCTCCTCGACCATATTTGAGGGAAGATAACGACCCGACACACGACGCCGCCGCAAGAAGGAGCCTTCGGTGGCGAGCATGAATGCTCAGGGCATGCACACAATGCTAATTAAAATTAAACAAACCTGAATTTTTAACCGTTTTTCGCTCGATATTAATAATGGTAACAGATAGATGATTGAAATATTCACAAAAGGTTTAGTTGTAAATACAAGTCAATTATCAATAGTTAAAAGAAAATAAAATAAACTTTTAAGGGGGGCTCCCAGCTCCCATACAGTACGGAACCCTGCGTGCGCTACTCCTACTCGTACTTGGCCGATTATTTATTTTGTCAATCAAACAATAAATGACAAAGATAAACCAATCGTTTCGCGCGTTTCTCGTGACGTCACTTCTCCGCCAAATATCAAATGTTCTCTGACATTTATTTTGTAGTCTTTAAGCGAAGTCACGCGGAAATATAACGGGCTATATCTTCATCAATGTTTGTTTAATTGACAAAAGATAAATACGTGTAATTTTTTTTTTATAATCTATGTGACGTGCTAATTATATATTTTTTTAAGTCGTCACACCATTGCAAGCCAAGCAAGTACGTTCGGCAAGCCTTTGGTTGTCCTTGTTTGTTATAGTATGGCGGTAAGATTATTTAAAGAAGATACAAGTCAACTGTTGTTATAAACAAAGAGATTATCTATATATATTTTGTCTAGTAAGTAGTGGATGTCCTACAGCTGATGATAATAGTGATATGTTGCTATAAATATTTGTTCTACATAAAGAAGCAACCTCTCGTAACAATAAATACAGAAATTGCAGCAGGCCAACAGAGTTTCGTTTCAGAGTCAGAGTTCAGAGTTTTTTAATTGTATATACAATTAAACAGTTCTGTTAATATTTCAAGCATCTACCGGTTACCATTGTAAATATCGAGTGAAAAACTAAAAAATTCAGGTTTGTTGAATGGGACTCTTAGCTCTTCCTTAACTATTAATATTATTCTGTTTTTAGTATTTGTTGTTATTAGCGGCAACCGAAATACATAATCTGTGAAAATTTTAGCTTTAGAAAGCTAAAATTTTTTTTTAGCTAGAGCTAAAACGATTTATGAGATACAGCCTGGTGACTGACAGCCAGACGGACAGCGGAGTCTTAGTAATAGGGTTTCGTTTTTACCCTTTGGGTACGGAACCCTAAAAAAATTAAGTCCAATATTTTTGATAAATAATCTAACTCAAAGAATAATAAAAATAATGTATTTTTACCTAGTCACCATGCCTGTTCAACGAAATCCTGATGTCGATGGATGTCTCCCTTACCCTACTGCACTCACCATGTTTCGCAAGTTATATTGTGTTCAACCTTTCACTGGAATAGTGTCGCTATCACTAGGTAGCGTTCATAGCGTAGTTTCACAAGGTGTTCGTTAGCGATCATCGAAGTTAAGCAACGTTCAACACGGTCAGTCTTCGGATGGGTGACCGCGGGTGGCATTTACATCTGAATGCTAACTTGGCTCTGGTGGCTCGTAAAATTTAAGGTTAACCGTTTAGCCATGTCAGAGGCCTTCAGGCGGCTTAAAAACTCTGACACCAGGGCTAGCCACCCGGCCTATTAATACGAGTTTATTATCACTAGCTAAGTACTAACTTGATATAACATTTGTTTATGTGTCAGCGAACATCGATTTTAAACCAGAAGAACAAAAATTTCATACTCGTATGAGGATGTCGTCAATGGTAAGTTTATGAAATTGCAAAGTTCCGCTAACTTCCGCAGCAAAAGTGTGTTCAAAGACTCCTACATGTAAATCAAATCCAAGTTTTAGATGCAAGGCATAACAGAAGTGTATGGAGTAGACAATTGATACACAAGTCGAGTAAATGTGCACCTTATAATTATTTGTCCTTACTTTCCTCTTATCAAAGCCACTTTCAATCCTAATGGTACCCCTTTGTGGATAATCAACGTAGAAATATACTATGAGCACGTCAACGTTGCGAATAATAATAATTAGAAGTCTGTTTTTGTGACAAAAATCATAACATCAGCACCGTATTTCGTATTCCACACAATAAAAGTTCTCTGTTTCATTATACGAACTGCTTATACAGGGTTATTTCTAATCAATAAGCATCCATTTAGGGGCTTATTCTATACATCAAAACTAACAACTTCTGTTCTAGGACTTTTGTCAAAACTAAAAAAAAAAACAGCTGTTCCCATACATTTTGTCGAGGGTGAACGATATTTTTATATGGACCCGCTTTTTTTTAAATTTGAAAATAGTTGTTAGTTTTGATGTACAGAATAATACCCTAAAAGGATGCTAATTGATTACCAGTAACCCTTTATGACTGTAACTCTATTTACAGATTTGTAATTTTCAAACTAATTTTACTACTACTAAGTTTATTTGTTAAAGCGTAGAACTCAACACTACGACAAACCTTTGCGAGGTTTTTTTAGATACATACATGTTTGTAAAAAATACTTTACCATTTTGTTAAATAAATATAAAATAAAATAGAAGGTAGGGACATCTGCTCATACTAAAGGAAAGTTAAAAACTTGCTATCCTAAATACTCCCGATACACCGACGAGAAGTTACGAGGTTGGTCCTGCATCGCGTCGTAAAGTTGCGAGTAGCATTGCCAATGCCCATATCCCCAATTCCCCAAAAAACAAAGTCAAATTTTCCATATCGGGAAAAATATGGAGCCTGGCTATAAAACGTTGGGCCTGTCTTTACCAAGCGCCCTTTTTCACATTGCAATTCTAGTTATCCCAGCGTGTAGCCTTGGCATGCCCAAAAATACCTATTATGTGGAGTTTTGATTTTTCCATTGAATTTTAGTTTTTTACATTGGTTTTTTGTTATTTTACATTGCTTCTTTTTTATTTTACCCGCAAACAATCAATCCCCACACCAATCCCCACAAGAGGTAGAATTCCTCGCAATTTGGGGAATTCCCCACAAATTGGCAACCCTGTTTACGAGATAAAACGAGCACGCCTTGAGTGAAACTACACAAGTTGTGAAGTTAGATCTAAGTAGGTAGTTTGATACGCGCAGCTCTTTGTGTAAGTTTTTGGTGTCCGGAGTTTCAAACGTAGCGTAGAACATTTTCAGAGCAAGAAACTAATAAACGGCTTTTTAAAAGGCTTCAACTATTTTAAAACAAAGGTTCTCAACTTGACTGAATGTATTTTTTGTTGAAGTTAAACTTCTAATGCGACTTCAAACAAGGTTGCGTTAAACATTTAACGCAACCATGGAGGGGGTGTGAAAGCACTGTTGCGTCGAAGTTTCACTCACTTCTTCCGCGCGGAGGGACTCCATTTGCATTTTTTTGTAAATATGTTACGCGAGGACTATACCAATTATAAATATAAACCAATTTCGATATATTTTTTGTTTGGTACATCATACTTCAGAGGTTGCTCTTATTAATTATTTTTTTCAGAAATGGTCGAGCCGTTTTTGAAAAATCAACAATAATGTAAAAAAAAACTACATCAATGATACATTGATTCGTGCGAACTATTCGAATTCAGTACACAGTTAAAGTCGGTACAGCCATTTTTGGCAAAAATAATTACTTATATTCACACATTTTCAGGTGAATAGAATTTGAACTAATTTTTGCTACCAAGTGACTAGTTGACGACTACTAGGTTTCGATAAGAAGTCTGAATCAACAGGAAAAAAAGACATGTACCTACACCTAAAGTTACTTGAAATTATCTTTTTTTTTTAATATTAAATACTAACGTTTCCCATGGCTTCGCCCAGTGATATTTAGACTTCTGCGCTACCTCCTGGGAACCTAATTTTTTTTGGAATAGAATGTAGCTTTTGTCACTTCCCGTCCTTCGAACGATATTCATGCAAAAAATCATTTCAGTCCGTTGCTTCGTTCTTTCCCGAAATAGTTAGAAAACAATAAACACACTTTAAAGTTTATTTTAATTTAAATTAATAGGTAAAGAAGTTAGTACAATATAAATTTTAGGCGTATGTTGTCCAATTAGTTACAAATGGACATTTCCGCAATTAGTAGATAAATGTAGAAATATCCGCGATAATAAAACGTTAACAATATTTCTTTGCGCCCAGTTTAGAAGTTCTGACTCTATAAAATTGTAGTGCTCGTATTGAACGGACAAAATGTTGAAAATATTGCATCTTTTGTGCGTGATAACGGCAGTTAACTGTGATATAGGATGCAATCAAACGCACGCAAGCTGGTCATTTATCGCAAAAGGATCTGAGGACTCAGAAAAAATTAGAGATTGCACGACATGGAATATTACCAAAGTTGGAAGCTGCAATTGTTCAAGCCCCTTACTAGCACTTTATGAAGTTCCTTACTTTGAAGTTACGACATATGGTAAAACCAAAAGATTTCCAGCTATAACAGTAGATACGGAAGAAGAAATAAGAACGGCCAGACAGGCTACATGTGTTTGTCCTAATATTGAATATAGAGCATTCATATGGTCCTATGACGATGACAAAGTTCTGGTTAAGCAAATAGAATCTGATTACTACTTGGTTGGGTTATATTCTTCCATAGAACATTATAACAAAGCTTTCTACATTATTAACAGAAACGCTGCCAGAGTGCCGACAAAGTCTGAAGTACATAAGTTGATAGAAAAAGCCGATTATATTTTCGATAATTTGTGGTTAGAAGATCATCGACTCTCTCATGATAATTGGAAAATTAGCTGCTTCAAAATGACAAGAAATACAGCAAAATGTGACACCGCATGATTTTCTTTAGCGATGATTATGAACTACTATTCAAAAAAATATTATAAGTATCTTAGATTACAATTCTTATTTCTGAGTTGACGTATGAATATGGATAAGAAGGGTGAGTCAACAGGAAAAACGAAACCCACGTCTATTCTTAGCTCCAGAAATATTTAACCATCTATATTTAAGTACATATTCCCCAATTAGTAATGTATTGGAATTCCTGAAATTAGTAGGCATACGAAATAACCACTACGCAAGAGGCAAAAAATTACTCTTTTAGGTTTAGTTTAAAAGTTTTAACTCTAGTGAACAGTAGTGCGCACGTAGATAGACAAAATGTGGAAAATGTTAATTCTTTTTTATGTGCTAGTGGCAGTAAATTGTGATACTATGAAGAACAATCAAACGCACACAAGTTGGTCATTTATAGCTGGAAAATCTGATGGTTCAGAAGACATGAATGTTTGTTTAACATGGGACATTGCTGAAGTTGAAAACTGCACTTGCTTACCTTTTAAAGTTCCTTATTTTGAAGTGAAGACAAAATTGAATGGTGAAACCAAGAGATTTCCCATTATACCAGTAAATACCGAAGAAGAAATTAAAACGGCTATTCGCGCTAATTGTGTATGTCCAAGTATTGATTATGCAACGTTCCCATCTTATAATGATGACAAAGTGCTGGTAAAGAAGATTGAAGCTGATTATGTGTTAGCGGTATTTTATAAATCTCAACCAGATTCCAATACTTTTTATATTGTTAACACAAACGCCGCAAACAAGCCAAGGCAGTCTAAGATACATGATTTGATAGAGAAAGCCAATAACATTTCTGGCGATTGGTGGTTAAGAGATCGTCAGCTTAGTCACAGTGATTGGAAAAGTGACTGCTTCAAAAATAACAATAAGACGCATAATTCTACAGAATCAAGTGAAAAACTTAAGAAAAAAGCTGATATTAGAAATGACACAGCTATGATTGAAAATTCTACGATGATTAGAGGTAAAGATGGAGATAAAAGTACAAAGCAAGACAATAATTTAGCTCAAGATTTAACTACAGTTCAACAAACAACTACCATGCAGGATGAAAGTACAATTTACGATACATCTACTGCTCATGATAGAGCGCAGCGTGATTCTGCCAATATTTTTGTAATTTTTGCACTGATTTTATATTGCATCCATTATGTCATAATTCAATAAAACACAAAACCTTAGGAAAAAAGGATTCTTTTTACCTTAATTTGCATTGATGTAGCTATTAGACGAACTAAATTCAATAAAGAAGATTAAACTGTTTGATGAAGTTTATTTATTTCTTATGTTTTCACTATTAACATTGAAACCTTTTCTATTTCTTCATATTTTACTTATTTTGTATATGTCTACATAGGGCAGGAAAATAAATTACAATCTAATAGTTGGATCACGAATCACTACCTTCATGTTGATAAAAGTATAGTTATAGGCACTAACTGTTACATATTTTTATTCTTAATAAACATTCTTTTCCTAATAAACTATAATTCTCTTAACATAATAACTATTATTCCTGATTTATAATTCAATCCAATCATTTCTATTCTTTTTGGGACAAAAAGATTATATGCCACACTGACCATGACATGACCTAGTAAAAGGAAAAGATTGGCTTACGATTTTATCTTTTCACAATTATAATTAAATCAAAATGATATTGCCATACTTTGCATTCTAGGATGGAAAGATGGCAATCCAGTTGTAAGTAGTTTATATTGATCCACATGAAAATTTTATTCGAAGACCGCCGATGAATAATTCTCTCCCTACCATTCCCTATCCGGCTATATTATACAATAAAACTGAGTCATTCTCCAAAATTTTGCCCCTTTTTTAACCGACTTCCAAAAAGGACGAGGTTCTATGTTATGTATTTTTTTTGTGTATGTTCATCGATAATTTCGCCAATTGTAAACTGAATCAAAAAAATCTTTTTTAGTTCGAAAGGGTATACTCCCGAGGTCACAGAAATCGGCTAGCCGTTTTAGAAAAATTACCAATAATTTAAACAATTCGAGTGAAATATTCTAATTTTGTACACGCCTTCCAGGCGGTTTTACCATTTTTTGCGAAAAATAATTATTTTAATTACCGTACTCTTTGTGTGTGTTTGCCTGGTAGAGTGGTTGCCTGGTAGAGATCGCTGTCAGCGATAAGGCCGCCATTTGTGGCACTAATTTAAGATAAGTTGTCTACTTTGTACAATAATGGTATTAGTGCACACAATAAAGAGTTTTATCTATCTATCTATCTATCTCTTTGTTATTTTTCATGGCTTTCTCAGGTTAGCAAGTTTTTAAGTATGTCGGGCATAATCAGTAATATAGTCAAATTTAAATTTTCAAATTGAGGCAATGAAACGAAAAAAATAAGATTACGGTAACTGTACATTATGATATAAGTGTGGTAAGTTTACAGCCGAGGCAATATTGCTAGCCCTAGAGGGCTGTAATGAAGCCGAGGCTGTAATTTTCAAAGCGCACGTATGTCATACGACGTTTTATAACATATTTGCGAGGAAATGAATAAAACTCTTAGAAGCCATGCACTGGAATGGAGCATTCTGACTTGGAGTGAAAGTCGTGCATCAGTCGAAGCATCGTGCGTTTGACATTACATTACCGCACACGTGCCGTAATGTCTCTCACACTCGCCGCGTGGTAGGAGAAACGAGACCACAGAGTTCTGCAGTCGGTGGCGGCGTGCGTTTTACATTACAATAATGCACAAGTGCGTAATGAAATACATTACGATATTGAAATTGGTGTAATGACTGCCACTTTACGAGCAAATATGTTATAAATAGGCAAACAGGGCCAAATTGAAGAATGGCCGATTTGATTTTTACATTATAGGCATGGTGACTGGATAAAAATAACGTAATTGGTCCTTTAGTTAGATTATAAATAAAATATTGGATACGTACTTTTTAGGGTTCCGTACCCAAAGGGAAAAACGGGACCCTATTACTAAGACTTCGATGTCCGTCTGTCTGTCTGTCTGTCACCAGGCTGTATCTCATAAACCGTTATAGTTAGAAAGCTGAAATTTTCACAGATGATGTATTTCTGTTGCCGCTATAACAACAAATACTAAAAACAAAATAAAATAAATATTTAAGGGGGGCTCACATACAACAAACCTGTTTTTTTAGACGTTTTTCGCTCTATATTAATAATAGTTCAGGTAGATGCTTGGAATTTTCACAGAATATTTAGTTTTATATTCACTTCAATATCAATACATAGTATAAAATAAAGTCGCTATTTTGTCTGTTTGTTTGTCTGTATGCTTAAATCTTTAAAACTACGCAACGGATTTTGATGCGTTTTTTTTAATGGATAGAGTGATTCAAGAGGAAGGTTTATATGTATAATACACCTGTGCGAAGCCGGGGCGGGTCGCTAGTTAATAATAAATATTAAAATTAAAATAAAATAAATATTTAAGGGGGGCTCCCATACAGTATGGAACCCTCCGTGCGCGAGTCCGACTCGTACTTGGCCGATTATTTTTGTTAATCAAACAATAAATAACTGACAAAGATAAACCTTGTCAAAGTTCGGGAGTGTCTGAAGTCTATAGGTACTTTTGTAATGCAGTGGTGACGTTACGCGAAACTTTAGCGGGCTATATCTTCATCAATTTTTGTTTAATTGACAAAAAAAAGTACGTCACTAATATTTTTTGATAATCTATCTGAAGGACTAACTTTAGTCATATAGAAGACTTTTTTAGTCATGTAGACTACCACCCCAGGCCGCAATTATGTATCTTTAAATTGCAAGAAATTAAGTAGTATTTATGTCGTTTTTACGAGTAGAAGGCGCAATAACAAGTTAGGTAATTGCCAGCCGAGACACTTTCTTGCATTTTCATTGCACATTAAAAACCGAGAAGAATTACGCTGAATGTCTTTAATATGCTCTATTTTCGGAATAATAAAATGTTGAGTTTGTTACAAAGTAGAACATAGTTCTCTACAATTATCTACTATCTTTTTAACCGACATCCAAAAAGGAGGAGGTTCTATGTTCGTGTGTACGTATTTTTTTTGTGTATGTTCGTTGATAATTTCGCCAATTGTGAACCAAATCGAAAAATTATTTTTTAATTCGACAGCATATACTCCCGAGGTAGTCTCATTTAAATTTTATAGAAACCGGCTTAGCCATTTTTGAAAAAGCCAACAATAATACAAGCATATCGAGCGAAATATCCGAACTTTGTACACGATGAACATCGTTAATTTCGCCAATTGTGAACTGAATCGAAAAATTCTTTTTTAGTTCGAAAGGGTATGCTCCCAAATCGGCTGAGCCGTTTTTGATAAATCAAGAATAATGTAAACAACGAGCGAAATAATAATATTCGAATTTTGTACACGATGGAAGGCGGTTTTGCCATTTTTTGTGAAAAATAATTATGATAAACTTATAACCCTCGTGTCACAGTGTTTGTTATGAAATGGAACTAGAATGGATTAAAATCGAAATCCTTCGCTTTTTAAGCTCCATTTTCGGAATAGTAATATGTTGAGTTTGTTACAAATTAGAACATAATTCGAAGTCTTTCGATTTTACTGTTTTTTTTTTGTTTATTTGGTTGGTCCTAGAATATAAATAAATAATGGCATTGGCTATTTTTTACCGACTTCCAAAAAGGAGGAGGGACTATGTTCGTCTGTATGTATTTTTTTGTGTATGTTCATTGATATTTTCGCCAATCGTAAACCGACTTACTCCCAAGTATACTCCCGCGGTGGTTTAAATTTTAACAAAATCTAAATTTAAGTTTTTGATAAAACAACAATAATGTACAAGGATGTCACTTTAATTCGTGCAAACTATGCGAATTCTGTACAAAGTGGAAGTTGGTGATTTTTCGTGAAAAATTGCACCACCGACTTCGACCATGTACAGAATTAGTGTACACACACCTTTAGGTAATAAAAGTGAGCTCTCTCCAGATTTTTTTAAAGCATAACGTTTGCCGGAGCAGCTGGCAATTTATCTACTTTAAAAGAGCAACTTTTGTGTAATTACACATAATTATATTTAATTATTTATTTTATTCGATTTCAACAATCAAAAACTTACAAGTACAAGCCTAAAACCAAAACGATATATATATTGTAATTTATTTTTAACCATTGTGTTTTTCCCTGTCTATTCATTTTAAATATCCTTAATATCAGCTTAATAGAACGAGGAAAAAAGTTGGGAAATACTTGTTACCTAGGTAGGTAGGTATAGGATATTTTTGTTGCCTAATAAAATGTGGTTATTCCTGTAGATGTATGAGTGACGTGTTATCGCATAACGTGGAAATGCCTATGCCTTATTGCACCTACTTAGTTAGCACTACTGTAAATATATAGGAAGGGACTAATATCCTAAACACAGGGAAACCTAGCTAAGAGTTAGAGCTCAGCCATACATACAATCAAAATTTACTTTAGCTTGTTATTTCTATTGGTAAAATAATACATGAGCCAAGTTTGTAACAACAGCAATAATACAATTTAAGAAATGACTGTCAACTTTTATTGTCACTTTAGTGTTGACTTTAATTTAATTCTAAATTCATTCTAGATTTATTTTATTGCATCCTTTTAAAATTAAATATGTTAGACATTAGAGGGTAACCTCTAATAACAGAATCTACCTGTTAATGTTATTCAATTTTAACAACTTCCCTGTCCCCATAGAACTCATTTTGACTATGGCCCACGTCCACTACGTATTTGAATCTCCACTACAGTAATCCGAAAAAATTACGAAATTTTCTTTTATTAGTTTAAACATTAAGTTTTTTGCTATACGTCCACTTATGATTTAAAAAGACATCACATCACGTTCATGCCGAAAAATGTGCTTAAAGTTGTATTGAGAAATGAGTCACCCGTGACTCATGAACTTGTTCAAATACGTTCTCGTGAGTCACATATGACTCACTGGACAGGGAAGTATTAAATATTTACCTACATTTGTTCAATTCTGAAAATCATGTAAATTGTAATTTTAAGACCCAATAAAGATATTTGTATTTGTAAATTTTGTACTTCGAAGGTTTTATTCAGTACACAGTATAAAACAAAGTCGCTTCCCGCTGTCTGTCTCCATGTATGCTTTTAGCTTTAATACTACGAAACGGATTTTGATGCGGTTTTTATTAATAGATTGAGTGATTCAATAGAAAGGTTTAAATGTATAATACACCTGTGCGAAGCCGGGGCGGGTCGTTTTCTTACAAAAATATACTTTCTTAGTAAAGCATCTATTCGAGACTTACCCTACAAAACCGAGCGCACTACTTGATATCGACATTTGCTTGTGTCGATCTCAGGTAGTGTACTCAACAAAACCAATAGGTACATTGACATAATTATTTTTCCCAAAAAATAAGGCATATCCGACTCAAATTACAGAATTCAAAGAGTTATGGATCGATGTAGAAATTTTCACATTATTGTTGATTTATCAAAAACGGCTCAGCCGATTTAAATATATAAAATTTTAATGAGACCACATTTGAAGTATTATAGTCTACCAAACACTAAAATAATTATCAAAATTGGATAATTTAGTAAAAAGTTATGCGTGGTCAAATATAAAGATATATGTAAACATGGCGACTTGTAACTTTTCTAGCTACTTAATTGATAGATATGTTATTCACTGTTAAAATGTTTTGATAAATAAAGAATTTATTTATTTATTTTATTTATTTATTTGTAGCTACATCATCATCCACGCTTGACCCATCGCTGGTCAAGCGTGGATGCGATTGGCCCAAGATAGGGAACAATGGCACATAAGAGAGGAGGCCTATACCCAGCAGTGGGTCGACACAGGCTGATGATGATGATGATGATGACATCATCAATACACTCATGTGAAAGGTAAGTATGATTTTGTTAAATTATTTTCATCTATCAACTTTTAACAAAATTATTTGAAAGGCTTTCCGCTTACTTGTTTGAAAACGATTGTTTATGTAACAATCCCTAGCCTAGCCTGCCTAGCCCGCCTAGCCTACCCTAGCCTACCTAATTAAAATTACATTATCTACATTATTGTTAAGGAATAAATCTAATGTTTCCTAAAAACCATTTCCTATATTTCTAAAAATTTATTATAATAAGAATAGCGATTCTATCTAGTTTCCTTATAATCAGAATTCAGTTGTCATCCATGACTCTATCTAAATGAATGCAATATTATCCTAATAACTAAACTAGTTTGTATTGGCCAAGTGATCATCTAATGAGACCTTACGATATGAACCGCAATAACCCAGAGATAGAATTTGGAAATCTACAATTAAATTGAAAGCTAAGTTGATTTATCATAATATGGAATTATCAATATTAAATGCTAGACTCTTGTTAACGCTAAAATGACGTAGAAAAGGGAAAGATCGCAAACGTTAAAGGAAAACTTATATCTTTAAATATTATTATCTCATTTCATTACAAGTTCTTTGATTGTATAAGAAATAGAAATGCAAATGGAAAATCAGCGGCATAGGTACGAGGCCCCTCCCCGCCCCGTACAGTTTGTGTGCGACTATCCTGACTTGGATCACAATCCTCCGCTATGAATAGGCCTTATCTTTCCACGGCCAGAGGTCCCTAGTGACACCTTTGTCTCACTGTCAGTCGTATGTCAGCTAAAATGGGAAAGAGTGTTCTTTTTTCCAAAAACCCATCCTCAATTGCGGAGATGAGGCCCCTTCCCCCCCCCCATATGGTGATATATGGGTTAGGTTAACATGCGAAGTTCTCTTGGCTTCTCAATTTAGAAACCAAAAGGACCTCTAAAGGATACTTAACTAGCTACCTACTAAACCTACCTTTTATCAGAACCTACTTGAAACTATCATAGTTCATTAACAATCTATGTAAGATAATACCTCTTGAAAAGTAGTAAAATTTATCAACCTCAAAATAATACTCTAATTGTGATGTAACTTAAAAAATGAGAAAGTTACATTAAACAGCAGAACCTCATAATTTAGATCAGCACTACTAGTTCAAGATGTTCACAAAAGTAGAGTTATTTCTCTATCTTATTTTATGAATCCAGTAATAGAAAGACTTCTCTCGATAAGTGAAAATGCACTGCTTCAATGTGACAACATGTCAGTTTCTAAGTAAGTAAAATTTATTCTCCTCTAATGGAATGGATCTCTTCCATATGGTTAGAGAAACCAATTCCTGGCACGGCTTTGCTTGGCCAAGGGAGTTCTACCCACTTGAAACATGAAGTACTCTTCGTCGAAGTAATTTTGTAAATAGACGGCATATTAGATAGATAAACAAGTCAATCTATTAACTATTTTCAGCTTTACTAATTGAATATTAGATTCCAATCCACTTCAATGAACACTTGAAATAAACGACTGACTGTACTGTCTAAGATTTTAGTATACTGAAGCTTAAGGAGTGAATATTATATCGTTAGATGTGTCGCAAACAATCATTCTCAAGATTTACTTGAAAATATAATTGAAGTTTAATCTCAGCAATGTTATAACTGATTACTCTTAAACTCGTTATCGAAGAAATGTCTAAAATTAATATTTCAGATCCTTACAAACCTTCTTGTTATCTACTCGTGTAATCTACACGTTTTCCTATCATATAAACCTAGTTTCGCTACAATCATACCTAACCTAGACTATTTATTACGTTGATAAAACATACAATGTCAAAATCCTACAACCATAAAAGAAGTTTTACTTCATCCTAGAATTTTATTCCAAAACCCTTATCTTACCTAGTATTCTAGTTATGTGATAAATTCCTATATTTTATCACAACTAGATTAATCCCTTTTAATCCATATCGAGATTCAAACATCCTAGAGAATCCCAGACATCAGATAACGTCAACTCATGTCGTAGTTCTGGGAAACCTATCCCGCCTTTCTAATCAAATATAATTTCCCTATTTATTTTCCTAGCCTTCCTACATTGTAACATTCCTATGATTCCTAATTCCCTATTTTTACCTTCCTGATCATTGACTTACTCAGAAGATTTATAGAGTTTTAAACGAAGTGTTACTTCTTCGTTTGTGAATGTCACGATTCTAGAGAATCATTAGTATTTGAGATGTGGGGTGTAAGTGTATTGACCTACAATCTGTAAGAGTACCTATTTCCTTCCTAAAACCTCCTACTCCTTAATGACGGCCTTGAGCTGCTAGGTTTCCCACTACCCCTGAGAAAACCTCTTTCCCCGAGGATAATCTCATTCCCCAAGCCCCCCTAATTAGCGATTTCACCACGCTCAGCTAATTTCGCTACTACGCTGCCCTATAGTTCGAAGTGGCGAGCTTCTAGAACCTTCCAGCCCCTATCACCCTACAAATATCTGCAACTGCTAATCGCCCTGCGTTTGCAGACATTTACCTAAACCGACCCGGGGCTTCAGAACACAAGACCTTGAACTCAGATACACCGGAGCAGTATGCTGCGTGATAAGCCGCCTCCCGTGGAGAATCGTTTATCCCGGTCTAAAGGAGACCGAAAATGAGCCATCCCACACTGAAGGGGCAAACAGGCTCACCTGTCAACCGTCTCAGGTCAACAGCCTACTATAAACCCCAGGGAAAAGGTCGTATCCTTGGTAGACTCCGTGAGGTGGCCTACGACCCGGATCTTTAGTAACTTTGGTACCATGATCCTTGCTGCAATGAAAAAGCTTCTGGCCCTCTTTCGTTAAATAAACAAAGGTATTATTTAGAAATATATCCAAATGAACTGTCGAGACTCTCGGATAGACTGCTACAATTAAGAGCATACCGATCACCCCTCATGAACGAAAGTGCTTCGCACTAAGTTCAAACAGAGCACAAAGACAATCTCACAATAACCACCGAAAATACTCATGGTTCGGATTCTTTCACTGAACTCTTTGAGTAAAATTTGGAAACATTATATTGAGTAGCACAGAAGGTTAAACACTGATATTTATAAGACACGCTCAACGCGTGGATGATACTCAATTATAAGTTTATCACCTCGACCAATCATATTTTATAAATATTAAAAGAAAATGGCTTCAACTTAACCAAATACCGACCGTAATCGGGCAGAGGTTCGCCTTTTGCTATTTTATTGGTGACAAGCCGAGATGACCTTACAAAGAGAATATCCCTACAAGAACTAAACCCGAATCCTAGTTTCTGAAACCTTTTATAATAAAATCTAGACATTTTCGATTTACTATCGTTTTTGAAATAATTCTGTAACTTTATTTTATTTTAGTTCATACAAGAAGCTCCGAGAACTCCTTCCTTACAAAATTATATTAAATACTCTCATATCCAATATTAAAAATATTTTTTCACTATAGAACACATTTAGTTCAAAATATTGATTTCTTTTGCGTCACATCCAACAAGACATTAATGACAGATGACAAGACCTTTCATTTAAGGACTCTCATGAAACGAATAATCTATGCAACTGACGTCTAGCCTAAAGTTTGACATACACGATGCGATGATTTGATCAAATTTTCGCTTCATGCCAACTGGGCACTCATTCAGTTAAAGAAAAGGCAGGAATTGGTGGTTCACGATTTGAACCACTTCCTGAATGTTGATTTACTCTTGTAATTTTAATTTTACGCGAGAAATGGTCAGAACTAAAGTTGCTTATAATTTGATTTCCTACATTTTTGTTTCCCATTAACTTTTTCTATGATTGATATTTTTCAAATAAAACGAAAAAGGTATCTAGATGTGCAATTTTCTTTCTTCTATAACTATAACGCCCCGTCGTTTTTGCGTAGGCGGCAAACAGGGTTATCGGGAGAATAATACGGCAACAGTCACTGAAATGAGATAGGTATTTTTCATGACAATCAGATTATCCCTCTGGTTGTAATTGTAATAGCTCTAAGATCTGATATAGGTACGCCAACCTATAATGGTCCGGCTACAACTACGCCCAACGGCGAAGTTATCGTCACTGGGGGCTCATTTAACTAATTCAAACGGTAGTAGTTGGTTGTTCACGATTTGAACTTCCTGAAGCTGGGCACACACGATGCGATGTTCGCATCAATTCATCAGATCAGTCCAGCGAGGTCCTAATATAGTTGCATTGCCGGTAGGTAGGTAGTTACTCGTATTGAGGAATCAAATTGACACCCCTATTTTATTCGAAAATGTATGTAATATGACAATATAACAAAAAAATGATGGGTATCAAAGTTGCAGAAAATCAAATTTCAAACAACTTTGATTCCGATGATTTCTCATGAAAAATTGAAATAACACAAGTTATTGAAGAAATGAAATGGTACAACCAACTATTTAAAAAAACTATCAATCCTACAAAAAGTTGATGGGAATCAAAGTTGTAGAAAATCAAATTTTAAACAAATTTGTTCCCATAACTTCTGCTGTAAAATTGAAATAACACAAGTTATTGAAGAAATGAAATGGTACCACCAACTATTTAAAAAAATATCGATCCTATAAAAAGTTGATGGCAATCAAAGTTGTAGAAAATGTAATTTCAAACAACTTTTGTTCCCATAACTTCTGCTGTAAAATTGAAATAACACAAGTTATTGAAGAAATGAAATGGTACCACCAACTGTTTAAAAAATATCGATCCTACAAAAAGTTGATGGGAATCAAAGTTGTAGAAAATCTAATTTCAAACAACTTTTGTTCCTATAACTTCTGCTGTAAAATTGAAACAACACAAGTTATTGAAGAAATGAAATGGCACCACCAACTATTTTAAAAAAATATCGATCCTACAAAAAGGTGACGGGATATAAAATTGTAGAAAATCAAATTTTAAACAACTTTTGTTCCTATAACTTCTTCTGTAAAATTGAAATAACATAAGTTATTAAAGAAATGAAATGGTACCACCAACTATTAAAAAAAAAAATCGATCCTACAAAAAGTTGATGGGAATCAAAGTTGTAGAAAATCTAATTTCAAACAACTTTTGGTTCTATAGCTTCTGCTGTAAAATTGAAATAACACAAGTTATTGAAGAAATGAAATGGTACCACCAACTATTTGAAAAAAATACACCGATCCTACAACAAGTTGATGGGAATCAAATTTTAAACAACTTTTGTTCCGACAACTTCTGATGACAATTTATGTAACACAAGTTATTGAAGAAACAAAATGGTACAACTCTCTATTTAAAAAAAATATCGATCCTACAAAAAGTTGTTGGAATCAAAATTGTAGAAAATCAAATCTCAAACAACTTTTGTTCCGACAATATTTTTCGAATAGGATAGTGGTGCCATTTAGTTTCTTTAAAAACTTGTGTTATTTGAATTTTTCATGAGATATGGGATCCAAAGTAGTTTGAAATTCTATTTTTTACAAGTTTGATTCCCATCAACTTTTTCTAGGATTGATATTTTTCTAATAAGATAGTGGTGCCATTTTATTTCTTTAATAACAGGTGTCATTTAAATTTTTATGAGATATTATCAGAGCCGAAATGGTTTGAAATTTGAGTTCCTACAACTTTGATTCCCATCAACTTTTTGTATGATCTATATTTTTCGAATAAGATGGGTGGTGTCATTTTGTTTCTTCAATAACTACCTACCAGCAATGGTTAAGTACATGATGATACTACATGGCCCCTGCTGCACTGATCTGATGAACAGATGCGATCATAGTTTCGTGTGAGCCCAGCTTCAGGTAGTGGTTCAAATCGTGAACCACCAATTCCTACCTTTTCATTAACTGAATGAACTCCCAGTTGGCATGAAGCGAAAATTTGATCAAATCATCGCATCGTGTATGCCCACCTTTTGACACATAAGGTCTGGTACATTTAATAATCGGCTAAGTGGGAGTAGGACTCGCGCACGAAGGGTTCCGCACTGTATGGGAGCCCTACTTAAATATTTATTTTATTTTAAGTTAATTACTTTTGACTGCCTCGGTGGCTCAGTGGTTAGTGACCCTAACTTCTGGGTCAAAGAGGCGTGGGTTCAATTCCCACCCAGGGCAAGTATTTATGTGATGAACATAAGTGTTTGCTCTGGATCTGTTTGATCTGATCTGTTATTTAGGTACCTACTATCTATATAAGTATGTATTTAAAAACATGTATATGTAATATATCAGTCTCTGGCAACCATATCACAAGCTTTGCTTAGTTTGGGGTCAGAGACCGTGTGGAAGATGTCCCCAAATATTTATTTATTTATTTTATTAAATTGAATATACAACACAATAATTTGTGAATATTTCAGGCATCTACCTGTTACCATTATTAATATCGAGCGAAAAACAGTTAAAAATTATGGTTTGTTGTTTTTTTTGCCCTTTCATGTTTATTTAATTCTGTTTTTAGTTTTTG
Organism: Hypomecis atomaria; assembly: GCA_964007245.1. Taxonomy (NCBI): domain Eukaryota; kingdom Metazoa; phylum Arthropoda; class Insecta; order Lepidoptera; family Geometridae; genus Hypomecis; species Hypomecis atomaria. The sequence continues at coordinate 20,885,714 of OZ023288.1, forward strand.
TTGCTATAGCGGCAACAAAAATACATCATCTGTGAAAATTTCAGCTTTCTAGCTATAACGGTTCATGAGATACAGCCTGGAGACTGACAGAAAGACAGACCGACGGACAGCGGAGTCTTAGTAATAGGGTCCCGTTTTTACCCTTTGGGTACGGAACCCTGAAAATCATTGTAAAACCAGTACTTCATAGCTTTCACCAAAGTATATAAGAATGCGTAACAGCCTCATTTCATGCTGAAGATTCTCCAAATCACGTCCTATTATTTGCTTAGTCTCGTGCAAACAATGAGCAATCGTAAAAACCTGCGACTTCACAGAACTTTTTCACAATAAAATTAGTCTGATTTTTATCTTTATGAAAAAGTCATCATCTGAAAAGTCATTGCGGAAAGGTTACTCAGTGGTTTACAATTTTATGTCAATGCTGAATAACGTTCTTTTCGATGATTGTAAGTGGAAAGCTTATTCGTGATTGGCTATTTTTTTAAGTAATGGGTCGTAATGAAATGAGTGCTCAGTTTCCACTGAAAATATATTAATAAAGACAAAGACATTTAAGTACTCAACGAAGTAGGCAGGACCTTTTTCAATTTTTACGGTTCCGTACCCAAAGGGTAAAAACGAAATACAAATACTAAAATCAGAAAAACATAAATATTTAAGGGGGGCGCATACAACAAACCTGAATTTTTGGCCGTTTTTAGCTCGATATTAACATAGGTGGCGGGTAGATCCTTAAAATATTCATAGAATATTTAGTTATATGTTCAATTTAAAAATAAATAAATAAAATAAATGTTTAAGGGAGCCATACAAGAAACGTGTTTTTTTTAGCTCGATATTAATAACGGCAACAGGAAGATGCTTGAAATATTCACAGAATATAAGTTGTATATTTCCGTCCTAAATAAATTAATAAAATGGTACGGAACCCTATATACGAAAGTCCAAATAGAACAAGGCCGATGATTTTTTTAAAATTTAAGTATAGGTTTTAATTTGAGTTACAAAAACATCGATAAAATATTGTGTTTGTTTGTTGTTTATTCCGAAAGTAGGAAATTATTCCACCGAGGCGTAAAACTTTGAATTTTAACAAAATTAAATAAATTGCTATTATAAAACAAATTAACTTGAATTAATTGGCATCTGCCTATAATATCTTCGTGAAAAAACTTCAGCAGTATCCTATTTCAGAGGGTTGCGATTAGAGATGAGAATAATGTTCGGCAAAAAATAACTAAGTATTGCACATTTTTTCCTCTTACATGAATGAAATAATATGATATGGACTATACAGGGTTATTTCTAATCAATTACCATCCTTTTAGAAGTTTATTCTGTACATCAAAACTAACAACTTTTGTTCTGCGACTTTTGTCAAAATAAAAAAAAAAAACAGCTGTTCCATATATTTTGTTGCGGGTGAACGATGTTTTACTATGGAACAACAAAACTTTAGCCTCAGATCAAAAGTTGTTAGTTTTGATGTACAGAGTAAGCTAATTGATCTGCTAATTGATTGGAAATAACCCTGTATTTTATATTTTTTTTATTATTCTAATGATGTCTACTAAACCGATAGAATATGATTCAAATTAGTCAACTTTGTTAAAATGCCAACCTGGAATTTGAAATAAAAAGAGCTGTCGCACACAAAATCGCAACCAGGAATTGTCAAAATGAAACAATTGATTTTCATTCTCAAATTCCGGATTGCCTCCATAGTAAACTTTGTTCATAATGATAGTATTAATCACCCTCTACTGGTTTATTACAGGGTAAGAAGATAACCTTTATACATAATACTCGTATGTGTACCTACAGTACGACTGCCTCGGTGGCTCAGTGGTTAGTGACCCTAAGAGGCGTGGGTTCGATCCCCACCCAGGGCATGTATTTACCTATGTGATGAATGTTTGCTCTGTGTCTGGGTGTTATTTAGTTACTATCTATGTAAGTATGTATTTAAAAATATGTTTATGTAGTATATCAGTCTCTGGCAGCCATATCACAAGCTTTGCTTAGTTTGGGGTCAGAGATCGTGTGTAAGATGTCCTCAAATATTTATTTATTTATTTAGTTAAAAATTTCCACATTAAATTTTGTATTAAAGCGTGTCAACTTTTGCTAAATAAAAATAATATAATTATACTATATTGCAAGCTTTGCTTTGTTTGGGGTCAAAGACCATACGTGTGTGAGATGTCCCCTAATATTTATTTGTTTTTGTTTATTTATGTATTTTTTCTAAAATATAATTTTTCAGAAAAAACAATAAGTAAGCTGGATAATATCCCGTTAATAGGCCGGATTATTAATTAATATTTTCCGGCCAATAATATTCCCTCGCATTTCTAGTAACCACTGAACACGGCCATATTTTACACAACCAACAATATTTTACCGTACGCAAACAACATTTTAGGCTAAAAAACATTGTTTTAAGCTAAACAATGTTGCGATTAATGAAGTGACGTTTGTTTATAGCCTTTTACTCTGTAACAAATTACTGGGTATTAAAATTCGAGGGGAGCGGTAGGGTTGTTTTAATTTTCATATTTAATAACAACTTGCCTAATTTTACTGTTGTCATGAATTTTTAAAACGAATTAAGCTCTATGTTATGTAAATTTTACGATTTATTGTACAAAAACGAGTTTGAGATTTTCTGTTACTTTTTTTGTATGTGTACTTAATTGTGGTTTTATATTTTACCACACTTATATTAAAACTAGTTTTTGCCCGCAGCTTTGCCCTTGCGATAATTTGATTTTTGTGCTATCCAATATTTTCGGAAAAAAGTAGCCAAGTTCAAACAATGTTCACGCCAAAAATCAAATCAATCCGATGCTTCGTTGCTGCGTGACAAAGGAACAAACGAACATGTATTTGTTGGTTTGTTCTTCGATATATAATATTAGTAACGAAATATTGAAATCGTAGAGGTTGTATACGATAAAAAATAATCAAATTAACATTCTACCTAAAATATAACTTTTAAAAAATAACTGACATACTTTTGGTAAAATAAAATGTATACTTCTGAATGATCAAGAAACTAAATTAAATGTTTATATGAACTAGGGTCATCCTTTATCCCGCAGGACCAAAAAATGATGTTTGAAATTACGGTCGGTTGCAGAGTGGAAGTTACCTAATTAGGGCGGGCGTAGGTACCGATAACATAATACATATGATAACATATCACCAAAAGGTATTATTATGTAAACCAAAACTCGTGAACAAAATGCTGGTGTTTATTTAGCTCAACGCATAAGCTATTCCATTCAGCGTGGCAATGCTGCCAGCATGCTGGGCACGCTGCCAAACTGGCAGTGGGCTTGAGCATTTGGATTATCTTTAGACCTTCATAGGTCTGTGGATGATCGAATGCTTTTTAGTGTAGTTTTGTTGCAGTTTAAAAAAAGAAAAAAAAATGTAATAGTATGTGTATGTAAATATGACGCACCACGTTAATTTATACAAGATAAAATAAGAAATATACACTATAACAAAAACAACTTAATTATAAATTATAAACTCACTGTTTTTATCTACAAAACTAAGAAAATACCCATTTCAGATCGAATACGAGTACCCATTTCAGATAGGTATACCTATTCTCTCTAAGCGTCCTTTGTCCTAGACTGATTTCCAAAACGAGGTGTTAGAAAGTAAAAGCTACTTTAGACTAACGTTTATTGTATCTTACTCCAGTGGCCCTTAGCCTTCGAGCTAGTTTCAATAGAGTCACAATCGTGCAAAAAAAGTGTCCGAGCCAAAACCCTGCCCAAGCTACGTAGCGCGCAGGCTTTTTAGTTAATGTGGAGTCATTTTAATAGGTCACTTTTGACAGTTCATGAATGCAAAGAAAAATATACCTTACACTAAAGGAATAAAACTCATGAAAACAATATTGACGACGACCGATAAGTGTTCTCGAATACGGCTTGGAGTTTTATTCCTTTAGTACAAGGTATATTTTTCTTTGCATAAAATGAAATGTCAAAAGTGACCTATTATCTTGTCCCTACTTTAGTCGTTAGTCGATTGCAAGCCGACTAAAACGCCGCACGATGCCAAAGTGCTTCGATAACAAGCACTAATTAGGTGACATAATGTTGAGATTCGAGAAAATGGGTCATTGTGAACTATTTATTGTAAATATCTAAGTCGGTATGTATGACGGCGCTAGGACCAATTTTTACTACTTTCACTTAGGAACTGTGGCTCTGTAGATATTTGCTCGAAGCCCTTAGCTGTTTATTTAATTTACAGGCTTGTGACCGTGACCTCCAATGGAAAACAGACGTAACTTAATTTTCTTCTAAACCGCTAATTTTATTTCACAAAATATTCTTTCAATGTCAATTTTCCAACGCCACATCATAAATCTTTTACAGGAAGCACGCATCACCGCCCAAAATCACCGCATCAGTAATTAGGCAAATCTAATTTCAATTTGCAAATTAGGCGCAAATCCGGTATCTACGCGGGCCAGCCGGCCGGCCCGTCCCATTTGGTTCAGCCGCCTTTATATGGTACGATACGACGTGACTTCGTCAAACGGCACGAGACACGGCACGACTCAAAATGTCGCCACGACGTTGGTACCGGTGAAACGGAAAAATATGTTAGCGGTACAAAGCAATATGGGTGTGTTCTGTGTGTCTTAACCACGTTTGTGTAAATCCAATTGCATATCTCAAAGGACCCGTACTAGGTGAGCGGAGAACGTTGCGTATACGACTCGTGGAAATGAGGTTGCAGTAACCGTGAATGTAGCCGGACCTAACGCGTGTCCCAGCAGTACCGATGTTCCCATCGACTTGCCATTTTTTCGTTTTGATATTCCAGTAACCCGGTAATCCATTATATATTCAACCGCTTGATTACGACTTAGTAATCGTATTAACTGTCTGTTTATTTCATTAACCTGCGTTACCAATACCGAAATCCGCAGTACCGAAATCCCGGCGTCCCGTTTATCCGTCCCATCTTCGACCTGCCTGATTACGACCCCGTAATCATATTAACTAGCCCCGCTTGACTAGCCCGCTTGACATAAAATATTCCGACGGGTTGACGGGTGGACTGACATAAAATACGAGTCTATTTCAGACAGTCGCACTGTTTTTAATAGACTTCTAAGTCAACGTGCCACGACGTTGGTTCACAATATCGTACCGATTTACGGTTTTTGTGTTGTATTGTAAAAATGTAGCAGGTAAACTCGCGTGTCTCAACAGTACCGATATCCCGGCATCCCGGTTATCCGTCCCATCTTCGACAGCCTGATTACGATCTAGTAATCGTATTAACTGGCCCGCTGTAGGTGGATTATCCCGACTGACATAAAATATTGGTCTGTTTCAGACAATCGCGGCTCTTTTTAATGAACTTCTATGTCTACGTGTCGCTAGTCGCTACACGACATCTTATGGGTACATATTTATGGGTTTCGTGTCGTAGTGTAAAAACGTAGTCGGGCCCATCGCGTGTAGCAGCAGTACCTATATCCCGGTTATCCGTCCCATCTTTGACCCACCAGCAGCAACAGCTACAGCTTGATTAAAACTTAGTAATCGTATTAACTAGCTCGCTGCAGCGGCGGGTTATCCGGACTGATGTAAGAGTCAATTTCAGACAGTCGCGCTGTTTTTAATAGACTTCTGTATTATGTCAACGTGTCGCTACTAGACATCGTACCGATTTACAGCCTTCGTGTCGTATTGTAAAAACGTAGCAGGACCCATCGCGTGTCCCAGCAGTACCGATATCCCGACATCCCGGTTATCCGTCCCATCTTCGACCCACTCGGCCTGATTACGACCCAGTAATCGTATTAACTGCCTTTTTATTTAATGCGAAGATAACAGTTAAGGGGCCCGGGGATATGGAAAGTTTAGATATGGTGTAATTGGGATAGTCCGAGCTTGTTACTATTGTGTGTTTTGTAGGAATAGGGAAGCTAGAGATTATTTCTGATTAATACAAATAACAAGCTTTATGATCATAAAAGATAACCTGCATTTTTATTCTCAGCGAACCCTTTCATTTAATACCCTTACTATATGTAAGCTATAGGTATATAGGTATCTACTATAGGAAAGCATAAAAAACTTCAACAGTCCGCCATATTGGATTAAGAGTGATGTCAGAATAGTTTTCTAATTATTCTCGGCAAGCCCTTTCATTTGATACCCATGTTGCAGAAGTGCATAAAAAATAACTATTCTGCCATCTTGAATGGTCCGCCATATTGGATTTAGAATTTAGTTTATCGTATCAATCGATTAAGGATATCTACTTCAAAATTGAGTAGCAAGATTCAACCTGAACAAAAATACATAATCAAATATAGCAAGATTTTAAAATACTGGTTTTTGCCCACCACTTCGACCGATTGATATTTTTGGTATTAGTGCTATCCCATAGGAACCTTTTATTTTTTCGGTATAATAAGTAGCTGTCAATTTCCTTCTTTCAAACTATGTCCATGTCAAAAATCAAGTCAGTCTGTTGCTCCGTTACTGCGTGAAAGAGGAAAAGGAGGATGTTAGTTCTCCGAACAGTAGATATGTAGACAAGGCGGCACATATTTTATCCAAATCTTCAAATCTCGACTCGCTCTTTACCGATATCCTTCATACTAGCAAATCTTGTTAAGTAAGTACCTACGTTGTTTAGATATTTAACGATATTTCCAAATATGTATTATTAAAATCAGCTGACACATAGCGCACAGCACAGTATTTATCAGCTGATTTAGATTTCCTCCTTTTTTAGAGAAATATGTACTAAGCCTTAGTCAAAAAACGCCGTAAAATGTACAAAAAATGTATTGTGTACCAAGTTTCATCCAGTTTCCTCGAAAAATGCGTCCTATTTGGAAAATCAATATCCGAACAGACAAAAGCAAAATTATTGAATTAAACTGAGACGTTCGCTTCGCTTCGGTCAAAAATAGTAAGTCTTATAGAAAATATAGGTTTTTTCGAAGAAGTTTCAAAATATGGGGACTTCTTGTAATGGTACGTAAGTAGCACGTAACAACACCGTAGGTGCGTGTTATTGACTGAAAAGAAAAACTGTTTGGATAAACCAACATTATTTTCAAAACAATTACACAATTTTGAAATAAAACTATATAGGTACCTAAAACAATGTGTACTTTATTTTCTTAGCACGGCAGTAAAGTAAATATAAGAATTTCATAGAAAACATTAGTTTCGTACCTACAATTCATGCCATTATTATTATTTATTTTTTCTTTCTGTATAGGAACTGGCTAAAATTAATTTAAAAACACTGATTTGACAACTACTTTAAAGCAAGTTTAAAATGGAATCTCATCTCGCATCTTTTTCAATTTCCTACTTTCCAGCTAGAGAATTAAAAAAGGTTCAATGGTACTGTTTTAGCTAAATTAACAGACCTGCTACACCCGACTTCTGGGAACAAGCTTCATAATTGAGAAAGGTATCTTTTATTTTCGAAAGTGAAAATGAAAATAAATTTATAGAAAACGTTGAGTTGAGTCTCAAAATATTTATATACAAAATTAAACTGACCCAGCGAAGTTTTTTTTGTCATACAAAAATAATTGGCCAAGTGCGAGTTGGATTTGCGCACAAAGGGTTCCGTACCATATGGAAGCCCCTTTTAATACATTTTATTTTAATTGTTTATTAATGAAAGAAATATAGAACTTAATATTCTGTGAAAATTTTAAGCATTTTCCTGTTGCCGTTATTAATATCAAGCAAATAATTATATGTTCCCATCCAAGAAACGTGATTTTTGTTCGAATATTTATTTAATTTTAACGTGAACATTTAATTAATTTTAACGTGAACATTTAATTAATATAATTCAATGAATTTTTCAGCAGCTACGTACCATTCAAGTACCGTTATTTAACATCGAGCTAAAAATTTCAAAAAAATCAGGTTTGTTGTATGAGAGCCCCCCTTAAATATGTATTTACCATCATTAGAACATCAGCCCATTTGAATATCTTTTAAGTCTTTAGAAATACATTGTAAAACGGTGGCATAAAAGTTTGATTTATTTTAGTTCAATAGTTTTAAAGCAATTGCAGAAAACTGATGAAAGTTACAGCGCCTTCAGAAATTAAATATCAAACCGCGTAATTTGACTGGCTGCTTGCGGCGAATTCATTGCAAGGAGTTGGTTGTCACGCTTGTGTTATAAATAATGACACACGTAATGTAAATAAGTATGCTGGCATCTATTTTGCCCAAAATCTGAGTTACGCTATTCAGCGTGGCAGTGCTGCCAGCATTCTGGCCACGTTACCCTCTGCCGAGAGGTTTTTACACTACGTTTTATTTTGTGTTTTTTTTTAGTTTAAGTTTTCTTTTCTTTTCTTTTTTATTTAAGTAGGTTATTTAATTTTCGACCTATTAGAAAGTGCTATTTAAGTTTATTTGTTTCTCTGTGTAAATAAGTATTACATACGTAAAAATAACCAGAGTCGAGGACTAGAGCTTGTGTATCCAAAGTACGAAGATACAGCGCTTGTTCAAGTATAAATGGTAAAACAAAAATTAATTATTTTACCCACTTAATTAGACAGTATTTTAAGGGAGTCTTATTAACGCCTCGTTTTAAGTATTGCCAGGGCGGGTATAAAAAACTCATTAAGTTGTTTCAGAGCGGGCAACATTTCACAGTAGTCATTTAGGTCAGAGGAAACTTTAATAAAAGATGCGCGTTCCTACTTGCAATTTAGATATTAATGATAGAAATAAGTTCCTTTTCATACCGCTTGCTCGAAAATTACCACTGAAATGTCATTCAATCTCAACGCAAAACAAGACATTACTATTTTAACACACTCGTACATAGATAGTAAGCCCGATTACAGAGGCGCCAGCGTAAATTAAATAGCAACGTAAAAAGTGTTCTCTCTTTCGAATGCCTAAAGTGAAAAAGAAACAGAACTATGCTGTTTAGCTAATATAATTACGCTGGCGCCTCTGTAATCGAGCTTAATACCTATGTAACACCCAGACAGAGCAAACACTTACCTACCTATTACACAAGTAATAGACAGGTAGTTTTATTGTTTTTTGTAGGCAATATTTTTCTGCTTTTATTAATATTAGGTATACTTAAAGATAAGCCCAAAGCAAAGCTTGATAAACAAAATCGCTACAAAAACACAGGCTCCTCAAACAAATTTCCAATATCATCGAATCTAATTTCCTGCATTTATATTACATCCGGTGTTTTGTTTCGATCTGTTTGTTAATTTTTTCTCAAATATATAGGTCTTTTGTAGCGGAATCAAATATCCTGGGGGTATAATATTTTTACAATGATTTTACTTACTTACTGTTAAGAATACCTACCTACCTCTATTAACTTTTTGATCAGTAGTTGAGCTTTGCGGTTTCACAAATCTTATTCTATTGTTTTTTTAAGACTAATCAGTTTTAACCGACTTAAAAAATGAGGTTCTCAATTCGTCTATGTTTTAGGGTTCCGTACTCCAAATGGAAAAAAAACCGGAATCCTTATGTCAAGATCTTTCATCTCGGAAACGCGTAAAGCTATCGAGTTTAAATTAAAACCAAATACGTTAATCTGTGGTCTTTTGCAGGTTTGTAAAAAACCAAACATGACAGTTATTGTAGAAAAAAATTGGAGCCGTTAATGTCATAAAAACTGCAAATTTCGACACTCACAAGAGAATCAAAACCTACAGCTTCCCGTTGACCTATAACTATGAAATTTGGTAAGAAGCATTGTTTTCATATAGGAATAAATCTAAAAACTGTACAATTTTAGGGTTCCGTACCCAAAGGGAAAAACGGGACCCTATTACTAAGACTTCGATGTCCGTCTGTCCGTCTGTCCGTCTGTCCGTCTGTCCGTCTATCCGTCTGTCTGTCTGTCTGTCACCGGGCTGTATCTCATGAACCATGATAGCTAGGCAGCTGAAATGATTCACAGATGATGTATTTCGGTTGCCACTATAACAACAAATACTAAAAACAAAATAAAATAAATATTTAAGGGGGGCTCCCATACAACAAACCTGAATTTTTAGATGTTTTTCGCTCTATATTAATAATGGTACCAGGTAGATGCTTGAAATTTTGACAGAATATTTAGTTTTATATTCCCTTCAATAATACACAATAAAATTAAAATTAAATAAATATTTAAGGGGGACTCCCATACAGTACGGAACTCTCCGTGCGCGAGTCCGACGCGTACTCAGCCGATTATTAATTAAATCACTTCATAATTATTTTTTGCAAAAATAGCATGACCGACTTCACCCGTGTACAGAATTCGCGAATACTTCGCCCGGATCGATGTGGCATTTTTCACATTATTGTTGATATATCAAAAATGGCTCAGCCGCTTATGATAAAATTTAAATGGGACCAATTTCGAAGTATACCGTTTACACTATTTTTTTTTAAATCGGACGACTAAGAAAAAAGTAATGCGTGGTTACACATAAAAAAATATATATACGCGTCGAATTGAGTACCTCTTCCACTTCGGTTTGTTGGTCAAAAATAGGGCCTAAATGCAAAGAGCCAAAAATACGAGTAAGGGTCCAAATTTCAAAGAGAGTTAATCGTATCATGTGGGGTATTATATGAAAGAGCTAACCCATGAACGAGCTACCCATGGGTTGCAAAACAACTCTAATTAATTTAACTAAATATCGACATGTGTTGCAGAATTTTTACTACTAACAGTAATTTTAGTCTTGTGAGTGCAGATGAGAAATCACTCGGACATTGTTATGATTTCAACTGTTTTATTTTTTAAATGATCGTGCAGCTTTTTTTTAAATCATCTTATTACTTAGCCTAGAGTATTTTAGGTTAGATTTCATGCCAATTTTTACAATATTGCTTTCTATTCCATAACAAACTTGTTCACGCCACGGGAAAAAGAATGTAAATCTTTTTAGAGCACACAATTTAAGTAGGTATAAGTATTATAAGTACCTAGGTATGATATTCATATCAAATAATTGTGTTTATATACTGTATAACTCGTCTTAATTTTCCATAACTAGTTTTGAAAATGTCTGAAAATGCGTTAAAATAACGTGAAAAGAATAAAATCAATAAAACATTAGATGTTGGTAATTTATTACGCGCACATACAGCGCTCCAAAGTCTAGTCGCGTCAGACGAGCAGCGCTTGTGTGGATATACAGGGTTATTTCTAATCAATTAGCACCCTTTTAGGGGCTTATTCTGTACACTAAAACTAAAAAAAACTTTTATTCTGCGGCTTTTGTCAAAACAAAAAAAAAAAAATTGACACGACAAAATGTATGGAACAGCTGTTTTTTTTTTAGTTTTGACAAAAGTCGCAGAACAAAAGTTGTTAGTTTTGATGTACAGAATAAGCCCCTAAAGGATGCTAATTGATTAGAAAGAACCCTGTATAAGCGGTTACACAGATGGACGACAGAAACAGAAAGAGCGGTTTTGCATTATAATACCCAGAGATACTACTCTATGCTGTATACGTAATATACATGCTACGCAGACAAAAACCCCTCACGTTCTATTATGACTTTACCTAATATTATTTGGTGAACGTTATTATCTTGATTTTCCGAAGCGTGTAAACGTCAAGTCTGATTAGGGTCCAAATTATTTACTTTACCTCCAGGTATTATTAGTCCGAACATGTTTTGTGATGTAACTTATTGTGAAAATATCAACTAATATCTGTTATTTAGCTACAATTAGTAGCAATAATAGAAATATGAAATATTTTATTAGAATCAGCGATAACAGATAAGATAAAGTTAAGGTAAGGCATACACGATGCGATGATTTGATCAAATTTTCGCTTCATTCCAACTGGGAGCTCATTCAATTAATTCAAAGGTAGGAGGTGGACCATTTTGTTTCCTCAATAACTACTAACCAGCTATGGTTAACTACCTATATTTGGCCTCCACTGGACTGATCTGATGAATTGATGCGATCATCGCGTTCTGTGCGCCCAGTTTCAGGTAGTAGTACAAATCGTTAACTACCAATTCCTAACTTTGAATTAACTGAATGAGCCCCCAGTTGGCATGAAGCGAAAATTTGATCAAATCATCGCATCGTGTATGCCCACCTTTAGCCGTAAGACTTGCTGTCTGCTTTAAAAACATCGCGTGATTAACACTTGTGGCACACTGTAATTAATAGAGAGAATAAATACGAGAGAGAAAGAGATTCAGAGAGGTAGCCACGTCCAACAAAACTAAATACAGTAAAGTAAAGTAAATTCGTAAAGGCCGGGTGGCTAGCCGACTGTTCCACATAGTCCTGTGTTAAACAGTTTTCACGTCACTTGCTAAAAAAACATGATGCATATTCTATGTAGATCTTCAGTAAGACTGGTTGGAAGCAGTTTGCATCCAGCGCAATCCTGCAGTCGTCATGAGGTAATCTGTTTACCTGTTTTATGCGTGCACTTTTCACTGGCACGGCGCATGCCGTTCGTACGTGGTCTCCACTCGAGAACTTCTTGACCCCATCGGTTGTCAGTCATAATCATTTTAATAGGTACATACCTATTTCCTTGTCCACTGCCATTTAAACTTGTCAATTCGCTTGACTTCGTCGGTAACTTTGGTTCTTCTATTATGATTCCTGATTTCTGATTCGATCTCGCAGAGACTTCGAGCACAGACATAGCTCTTATCCTAGCTCTTTATGAAAGAGCAAAATAGATTATTTATTTTATATACCGATATAGGTATTTTACTAATGGAAGGATCAACAAAATTAATACCCAATGTGTAAATCTAACAAATATTGAACGCCGATTACAGATCCTTACGTTCACAACCATTTTAGCAACAATTTAATGTTGGAACATGAATTGCTATAATCTATATAGTTCAGTAAATATATATGCTTAGAAAATATTAGCATTTAAGGGTATGTATTAGTTCTATAAATACAAAAGGGTAAGACTGTGATACTTATAATTTTTAGGGTTTCGTACCCAAAGGGTAAAAACGGGACCCTATTACTAAGTCTCCGTTGTCCGTCTGTCTGTCTGTCACCAGGCTTTATCTCATAAACCGTTATAGCTAGAAAGCTGAAACTTTCACAGATGACGTATTTTTGTTGCCGCCATAACAACAAATATTAAAAACAAACCTGATGTTTTATTAGTTTTCGCTCGATATTAATAATGGTAACAGGTAGATGCTTGAAATATTCACAGAATGTTTAGTTGAATATACAATTAAAATAAAATAAATATTTAAGGAGGCTCCTATACAGTACGGAACCCTGTGTGCGCGAATCCTATTCGTACTTAGCCGATTATTTAACAACTTATGTACTTACCAGTCTTATAGCTATAAAAGATATTCTGATTCTGAATCAAATCTTTACTTTACAATTTGCTAAGGTCAACTTATCCCTGCTCTGATCCTGGCATCATACCAAAGCGGTTAGAAGTCATAAGTCAACAATGTCCATTTTCCCGAAACCTCAAACACTTAATCAAATTTATTTCCAGCCGATCTTGACTTAGGATTTTGATTTCAGTTTGCTTGAAAATCTGAAGGAAGCATAACATTTTAATAATATTATTCAATCGACCGTCCGGAATCAACATTTGCTCCGGTTCCCGAACTTTCTATCTAAGCATAAATTAATTTGTTTCATGGCGAATTCAATTAAGTAAGGTAAATTCGCCCTTGCTTTGCTTCAAATGATAATTAGCAGAATAAACTCAATTTTCACTTTGATTAATAGAAGAAACAAATGTATTGGGTTGGGATTAATTTACGTGGTTGTTTTAGATGTTCACTTGCGTTTTAATGGTTATTTAGAAAGGGAGTTTAAGCCGAATAACGATTAATGGCGTCTTTGAACAGGCGTATTTGATCAAGCGTAAGCAAAGATCTATATAGGTATTTTCTAGGTAAGCGTGGTACACCCTAAACCCTAACCCCTAACCCTAAACCCTAACCCTGAACTGGTACACCCTATCTGCTCAACATCAGGCAGTATGTAGTCAAACGCAAACCTAAACGGAATAAAAAATATATTTATAAAGACACGGTGATTTTGCTTTCGTCTGTCCAGAAGTTGGTTTTCTTATACAGGTCGCATTTTTCAACGGATCTCGACAAAACTTACTACACAGGTTTTCGATTTTTGATGTGAGGTTCTTTTAAAAAGGGGAAAATTTGCTGTCGCGCTATTTATCAGCCGATTTCGATAAATATTTAGCAAGATTGTTTTGTATCTAAATCTAAACAAGATTTCGGAGTATGAATAACCAAATCTGTCAAGACCGAGTCGAGATATTAGGTTATGAAGATTCAGTTTGACTGCCTCGTTGGCTCAGTGGTTAGTGACCCTGACTTTTGGATCAAAGAGGCGTGGGTTCGATCCCCACCCAGGACAAGCATTTTATGTGATGAACATAGGTGTTTGCTCTGTGTCTGGGTGTTATTTAGGTACTTTTTTTTTTTTTTTTTTTTTTATTCTGAATAGGTTTGCGTTTGACCACATACTACCTGTTGTTAAGCAGATATGCGGTCTAGGTTGTAGCACGCTTACCTAGAAGATACCTATTTACTCGAGATTTGAAGACGCCCACATTGTACTTTAGCGGGAAGACAGACCCAGGCAAAGCGTTCCACATTCTGGCTGTTCGTATGAGGAATGATGATTCGAAACGCTTGGTTCTTATGCGCGGAATGTCCACCATAAAGGGGTGGCGCTTTGGTCGCGTCTGCCTAGCCGTACGATAGAAGAAAGGGGCAGGTGGGACCAGATTGTGCAACTCCTGGGCGCACTCTCCGAAGTGGATCCGGTAAAAGGCCGATAAACACGCTACCTTACGTCGATGCTCGAGACTTTGCAGCTGCGACATAGTCAGAGTGTCGTTGTCGATCAGCCTCTTGGCTCGCCTCTCAATCGACTCCAGAGCCTCCAGTTGATATTTGGCGGAGCCATCCCAAAGGTGAGAGCAGTATTCCATGCACGACCTGACTTGAGCTTTATACAGACTAAGCAGTTGCTCAGGTGTGAAATACCGTCTCACCTTAGAGAGAACACCAAGTTTTTTGGAAGCTAATTGGGCCTTTGACTCTATGTAAGAGCCAAAGTTAAGAGTCGATGAGAGTGAAACGCCTAATAGTTCCAAGCTGTCAGTTACCGGAACGGAGACACCACGGAAAGCGGGAGACAATTGGAAGGGTCTCTTTTTGGCCGAAAACAGACAGGCTTGAGTCTTCGTGGCATTAAACTTGACCAGGTTAGCATCACCCCAGTCAGAAACCGCCTCCAGACTCAAGTTGAGCCGCTCGACCATAGCCTCTCTGTGAGACTCGATCTGTGGCCCGCTGGTTCTTGCATCGGATGTGTAGCTCTCCACGACTGTACTGTCGTCTGCGTACCCAAAGATTCCGGGCTTTAGCAGATCGTTGATATGCAGTAGGAAGAGGGTCGCAGAGAGCACTGACCCCTGAGGGACCCCGGCATTGATAGCCATATGATCTGACGAGCAGCCATCTACGACCACTCGTATCGACCGATTCCTCAAGAAATCTGATATCCATGCGCAGAAATCAGCAGGCAGGCCGTAAGATGGAAGCTTGCCAATTAGGCTCTCATGCCAGACCCTGTCAAAAGCTTTGGAGATGTCCAAGGAGACAGCAAGCGCCTCCCCGTGCTTTTCGATGACCTCACTCCAGATGTGTGTGGCGTACGCCAGAAGGTCCCCAGTAGACCGGTTTCGGCGAAAGCCGTATTGATGGTCACTGAGTAGGTCATTCGCTTCCAGATACGCCAGGAGCCTGTTGTTAAGGACACGTTCCATACTCTTGCAAAGTATGGACGTGATCGAAATCGGTCTGTAATTGGCAGGGTCGGCACGGCTGCCTTTTTTGGGTACAGGCTGCACGTTAGCAAGCTTCCAAGATTTAGGAACTTGACCTGTCTTCAGAGATAGGCGAAAGAGGCGAGTCAGCACAGGCGACAACTCAGGCGCACAAGTCCTCAATACAATGGCCGGAATACCATCAGGGCCACTGGCCTTGTTCACATCAAGACTGCGGAGAACCTTGAGAACCTCCTTTTGCCGGATATGTATATCACTCATTACAGAGCCACAATTTGGCAAAGTTGGAGGTCTCGCACTACCGGGGTCCAGACGCGAAGACTCAGCAAATTGAGATGCAAATAAATTTGCTTTCTCAACTGCGGTATGGGCCAGCGAACCATTGGGTTTCAGCAACGGAGGCAGTGAGGGGCGGCAGAAGTTCGCTTCAACCGATTTAGCTAGGGACCAGAATGCCTTACTACCCGCAGGGTAAGAAGCAAGCTTATTGCCTATTCGACTAATGTGATCAAAGCGAGCCCTCCGCATAACCTTTTTACAGGACTTAGCAGCCCTATTGTATGCCTTCTTCCTCAGACGAATGTCCCTCGACTTACGGTTTCGAGCATCGGCCCAAGCCAGGTATGCCTGATGCTTTTGCGCTTCGGCGCGTCCACATTCAGGTCCAAACCAGGGCCGAGCTTTGCTAGACAGAGGCACGTCCGAAAATGGGATGAAATATTCCATGGCGGTACGAAGCACATCTGTCACGGCATCCGCGCACGTAGAAGGATCATCGGAAGAGAAGCAAACAGACTGCCAAGGGTAAGATGCAAAGAAACACCGCATCTCATCCCAATCCGCTAACTTGTACCGCCACACTCGCCGTGACCCTTTGGGGCTGGGGTCTGATGGGGAGTAGACGGATACAGACTTCACCAGACAGTGGTCAGATGAACCTAACGGTGAGGAAATCGCCACTGAATAACGGTCTGGATCGGTGGTTAGCAGAAGGTCCAAGCAGTAGGCTGTGTGCGAGTCAACGTCAGGTACCCGTGTGGCGCCTTGAACCAGCTGGGTAAGATCTAGTGTCAAGGCAAGCTTGCGCGTCTCAAGCCCAGCATGGTTAGTGTCTAGGTATGGGTGTAGCCACTCTTTGTGGTGGCCATTAAAGTCCCCCAGGATCACTAATTGGGCCGAAGGGTAGCTGAGTTGAGCAGCATCCGCCGCCTCACTGAGGTATTCAGTGAGTCTGGTTGTCTCCTGGTCCCCGCTATGTGACCGGTATACACAAGCGTAGATAATTTTCTCTAGGCCAGTGTCCGCCAAAGCCCAGAGCACTGAGATAGAGGGGTCTTCAAACCTACGAAGGCGCAGAAAGCAAATGTCATCCCGGGCGTACACGCATACACCCGCACGTGGTTTGAAACGGTGCTCCAGGGAATACCCTGGGTAGGAAAGATACGACACGTCGGATGGACCAGCAATCTGCGTCTCCGTGAGAAACAATAGGTGGGGTCGATCTGTCTCAAGATAATGATGGACAGGTGTGAGATTGGAGTGCAGGCCCCGAATATTGCACAGGTGCACTTTAAGTGAGAGGGAGTGCTGCCGCTGTGTACACGTTCTTTTGCTTCTACTGTTTCTCATAGTTATTTGCGGAGTAAAGTAGGTAGAAAGTCGGTAGTAGAACGAGACGTCACTCTGCAGATCCAGTGGTACAACGCACAAACCACACACATCCAAGGTAGACTAGCCTGGAGACCGCGGGGACGCCCGAGCCCCCCCAAGGATGTCCATCGGGCCCTCTCGTCCGGTCGCCAACCGGCACGATGGCGCATCCCTGGGATTTTTCGACAGATGGCGGGGCAGCCTTTCATGAGTGGCTAGCTCACTACTTGGGCCCCCTACTATCTGCGGTCGGCCAGCGACAAACCGTGCCTCGGATCCCGCTGCCCTCCACGACTAGTCGGCCGATGCGGCAATCGATGCGTGCACCGTATTCGATCCACCAGAGGACGCTACTGTTCCGACCCGACTTTCAGATTGGCGTCACCAGACTTCGCGCCGGAACACGAGCTCAAGAGAGTCGTTTGGCGGCGCGGCTTAGTCTGGTGGGTGGTCTCTCGCCGCGGCTATAGCCTACCACCAGTATGGTTGCTGCCTGGTTAGCACCACCCAGGACCACGTGTGGGGGACAAAAAATAAAAAGGGTTCCTACCCACGGACGAAGGCAGCTCGGTCCCATACTATCTATATAGGTATGTATTTAAAATATGTATATGTAGTATATCAGTCTCTGGCAGCCATATCACAAGCTTTACTTAGTTTGTGGTCAGAGACCGTGTGTAAGATGTCCCCTAATATTTATTTACTTATTTTATTTATTTAAAGTTAAAGAGATGTGTCGTTAGGTCTATTCTTCGGGGAACTAAGTTCTAGTCATATGTCAGCGCGCAAAGAGTAGGGATGTGGCTTGTAACTGTACAAAGCTGAAAAGCGGTGATTCAGCCTATCATCGTGAATAACTTTTATTTTGGGCCTAAACTCGAATGCGAGAAAAACCTGTTTCATACAAAAATATTTCATCAGTAGTCGTAATGTTGTATGGGATAGTTCCCATACCCTTAAATATTTATTCTGTTTTTCGTATTTGTTGTTATGGCGGCAACAGAATACGTAATCTGTGAAAATTTCACTGTTCTAGCTATCGCTGTTCCTGACATACAGCCTGGTGACAGACAGACGGACAGACGGACCGACAGCGGAGTCTTAGAACGAGAGGGTCCCGTTTTCACCATTTGAGTGAGACCCTAAAAATTATTCCTTTTTTGCTGACACTATTTCTGAAGGGCCAATGGGCAAGCGCAGCTTATCTGAAAGTGAGTGAAGTCTCCGTTTTGACTTGACGATTATTATACGATAATATTGGTATAAGTATGTTTAATGTATCACATCTAACCCGCATTTGTGACGTGCATCGCCGCATTTCTCGACTTGGCAAAAGCTTTTGACTCGATTTCGGTTGGTCTACTTCTGAAGAAGCTTTCTGAGGCATATGGCGTTAGAGGGACAGCACTGGCTTGGTTTAGGAGCTATTTGATGAATCGTGTTCAATATGTTAGGATCGGAAATAATGCCAGTGATCGATTGCCTATCAATTTCGGTGTTCCACAAGGAAGTATACTCGGTCCTACTCTATTTCTTCTGTACGTCAACGATATACTGAACTCGAATCTACCTAATGCAGAAATTATCGCTTACGCAGACGATACAGCGATCATCTTTCACGAGAGAACCTGGGATCGAGTATACAAACTAGCGACAGATGGGCTGTCTGTCATTTCGAAAACCCTTGAAAGAAATCTTCTGACCTTAAACACGAAAAAAACAAAATTCATCGCCTTCTCTAAAACTTGTGTTGCTCAGCCACCAGCCAACTTAGTTCTGAAACTCCACAATTGCTATAATTATTCCCAACTGTCACCAAATATCTGCTCATGTATACCTTTAGAACGTGTCAATCATATCAGATATCTTGGCGTCATCATTGATGAAAACCTGTCCTACAAACAGCACATCATCAACGTAGCTTCTCGGATGCGGAAATTAATTTACGTTATGAAAAACATACGACACTGTGCTCCTTTGGCTCTCTTGAGACAGATCTACTTCGCTTTATGCCAGCCTGTGATCCAGTACTGCATTCCTGTTTGGGGCAGCGCTGGACAAACAGTGTTCATGGTAGCAGAGAGAGCGCAAAGAGCTTTAATTAAAGTCATACTCTGTAAGCCGTTCCGTTTCCCCACTGATACTCTGTACGCGGAGTTCAAGGTCTTGAGAGTTCGGCAACTGTTCATTTTAAGCGCTGCGCAAAACTTTCGCATTAGGCTAAGGGATCACCCTGATTACGAGAGCTTTAAAAGTAAGCGCACTTTCTTGACCAGGTTTCCAGTCCCACGAGTTAATTCGTTGTTAGCCAAACGCAGCCCAGCTTACTCACTCCCATGTGTGTTTAGCAACATTTGCAGAAAGGTTGGCTTAAGTCCGGAACTCCCTAGATTCTTTTTTAAGAGAAGTGTCAAAGAATGGCTCTTAAAGCTTTCTTACAATGATACCGAGAACCTAATTCACAACATCTACAGTGAGAGATATATCTGAATTGTTTTCGAAAAATATGTTCTTGTCTAGTTTTTTTTTTTCTTCGCTTTTTGTTATTTTGTAATACCGCATGCTATTTTGATTCGTATTTGTATTTAGTATATTGTACTTGCACGTTTAGTGCACACAGAAAATATTCTCAATTTACTCCGCACTCGAGCCCCAACTCACAAGCCATGAGCTTAGTTTGGGTCTCATTGAAATAACTTGTAATATACCTAGAATACACACGTATGTAAACACTTAGCAAACTAGAGTTAGTAATCCGTTTTCTGTACGTTTACTCTGTAATTTAAATCTGTAATCTAAGCTACTGTATTCTTTGTATGATTTTTCTGTGTGAAATAAAATTATCTTATATTATCTTATATTATCTTATATATATATAAAAAAAAAAATGTTTTGAACAACTGATTTTTAGGTACTATTTAGGTATAGGTATATAATTTTGCTGTAATTCCGTGATGTTTTTGTAGTTTCATTTTATTTACTTATAATTTAAATAAGTCTGCACCCTGCGCTTCGAAACAAAAATGAACTTATAAAAAGTGTATAATCTCAGTAAGCGAATTTTTGAAAATTCTTTTGAGATTTATAAATATTGTTTACTAGCTTTTACCCGCGGCTTCGCCCGCGTTGTATTTGGATTTTGGCTTATGTTTATGTCGGCTGCGAAACCTAACCTAACTGACAAATATCAAAATACCTTAGAGGAATGCTTTTGTTGGTTAAGTTACGGTTGGAGTGTATATACAACCCCCCGTGTATTCCCGCCTTGTCGTGGGGGAGGTCTGAGGCAGCTGAAAAGGCGGCGCTCGGAGTCTCCCTCTTCTTTGGGTCTTTTCCCCCAAGGCAGCTTAGAGGCCGGCACTCGAGTTTCAGCCGCTTTTAACTAAAGCAGCTGAGAGGATGGCCGGTAGGTTGCATGCCTTATGAGGAGTGTCGCAACTTAGGCGGGCTGCAGTGCCGCTCTTGCGACGCTGCATCCGAGGATTTTTTTTATTATATCGCGAAATATCCCTGACATGATCAGCAGGGGTCTTAATTACAAATGAATAAAAACTAAGTATACCTATATTTCAATGTTTTTGGCTGTTTGCAGTTATAATAAACATTACAATGGTACAGCAAAGTTTATACCTACTTGTTCCTAATTAAGTATTGCTTTTTTACAAATATTTGTGCAAAAATTCGATAAAATTGTTTCTAAGGTTTTTTCGTGTTAGATTAATTCCAATTTTTTGTTCTAAATCAAATCTCTGCTTTCACTAACCTGGGCATTCCAAGATTATGTGCAGTGGAGTCTCCTCTTTTGTGGGTTCACAGATGCACGATGGACTTTCCCTCAATTTAAATCGATGTAAGTATTGGGAAAACTCACCATGCCCCGTCAGCACTTGAGTTATGATTCCCACTGGTGCTATTTCTCTTACGATCTTGTATGCCGCCCTTGCATCCGGAAAATATGTTTTGGTTACCGCCGCTGTGTGTCCATCCTGATACCGCCGGTTCCACTCGTCAAGAGAGTCCTTTCGGATTTCTCGCTTGACGAATGAAACGGGGCAGTTATCCTAAATAGGTCTGCACTTCGAGTGCAGTGCTGCTTCCTTTGCTAGCTGGTCCGCTCTCTCATTTCCCTCCATCCCCGCGTGCTATTTAATCCAATAAAGTTTCACTATTTTATTTTGTGCGTGTAGTAACTTTATGTTAGCTTTGAATTTACTGCTAAGGGATGGAGGGATGAAGATACGCCAACTACCGTTTCCAGTGCAGACCTGGAGTCACAAAAGATTTTTGCGATTTCGGTAGCCTCAAGAAGTGCCAATAACTCGACCTGTTACACAGAGCACCAATCGGCCAATTTCAGCTTGCGGGTACTGATCTCAGCGGCATCATCCCAAATGGATAATGCCGCCCCAACTTTCCCTTTAATTTTACTGCCGTCTGTAAATATGTTAATTTCTCGGTTAAGATTTTGCTCTAGTGCTGCTCCGTCTGCCAGGCATATGAACTCCAGCTCCTCCTGCTGCGCTGGGTGTGGCTTCTTTTCTGTCTCTCTATCTCCAGTTACTTGCTGGGAATAACCTTTCTTAGTTTCATAAAGCAAGGCTGCTTCTTGGACTCTGATATGACAGCCGAGTATAAGGGGCCGCGGTGGGATATATGGAACTGGTGGTGTGGGTGCCGCCACCTACCCTACCTTCCGCTAGGCCGTCAACGTGTTGGCAGACGCAGTGGGGCTGCAGGGGAAGAGAGGTGTCGGTATCGCGATTGCCGTTCTCACTGCCCTCTGCAGTTGAAGAGGCAGGCGCTGGGCTACTATGACTGACCCACTGCACTGGGACCAAGGCGTTGGAATGCTGTCTGACGTTCAGTACTGGTTAGTCTCGAGTGGTGGATGACGATGTGTCTTGTGCTCCGAAACACTCCGTCACTATGGCGAGAGCGCAAGCTCCGTTATGGAGCCCGAGTCTGGGCTAGTGCTGTTGAGTGCCGCGAAGGAGTGCGAAATATGTGGGAACGTCCTAAACTTGCCATGACAGGTTATTTCTGGCGCTTAGACGGCTCCTACCGCAGCCCACTCACTTAGTTTTTATCCTATCCTACGGGAACTGTTAAAGTTTTTGCGATAAAAAGTGGCCTATGTCACTTTTCGTCTTTCAAACTATATTCATGCAATATGCCAAGGCAAGTTGCTCCGTTGCTGAGAAAAATTTATCGTTAAGTCGAAAAAAATTGTGGTTCCCGTAGAACCACAATTTTTTCGGGATGGAAAGTATCCCATGTCACTTTCCGTCTTCCAAACTATGCCCACCCCAAATATCAAGTCGATCCGTTGCTCCATTGCTGAGAAACAGTTATTGTCCTATCCCATGGGAATCACGAATTTTCTCGAGATATAAAAAGTATCCTATTATCACTTTCTGTCTATTAAACCATAGGTATCCATACCAAAAATCAGGTCAATCTTTTGCTCCGTTGCTGCGTCAAAGAGGAACAAACCAACAAACTTTTCGGATTGATAATATTAAAGTATGATGATTCTGTACCGTAAAGGTAAGAAACATGTTAAACCTCTAATGATAGAAGATTTAAAAATATTTTTAATGTCAGACAAAATGACGGCCTGGTATTAAACGTCATAGTAACATGTAGCATGCAGAGGTAAAATAACATTTTATCCAATTTTAATGTCAGTTGTCATTTTCAATCCATACTTTAATTCCTCTTCAAGGGGATATAATGGTGGAGAAACAATTTCTCCTCTTGCCATGCTACTTGTGATTTATAAAAGTCTGCAGACAATGTTTACGTTTGGCTGTGACGTTTCGTTAGTCCATATTAGCATCATAGAGGAATTAATCACTTAGCGTCTTTGTGATAGTGGCGACAGTTTCGCTTTCGAGGGTTTTTGTCCTGTCCTACAGGAACTATGAAATTTTTCGGGATAAAAAGTATCCTAAAGCTCCTTCCGCCTTTTATACTATATCCATGCCAAAAATCAAGTCAATCCGTTGCTCCGTTGGCGCGTGATAGAGTAACAAACCAACAAACCAACAAACTTTTCGGATTTATAATATTATAGTAAGGATCTACACTAATGTTGTAACATTCTACTTATGTTTCCAATACTTGACTTATAATGACTACTGTTATAGCGCAGACAACAAAACACTCAATTTAAGCAATTTCACATGATGTTATAATATCCACATCGATATCGTAAAATCTCATTATAACATCAATAAAACGCGACCAATTAACCTTGCGAGCCTTATGTCAAAATCCTCATACAAGTTGTACAAAATTTTGAAATTAGGCTGGCTTTTGAAAACAGTTGGGTTATACGTGAAAACTTCGTCGAAACTACTAAACTTACATACACAAAACTCTTTGGTAAGATCTTGTGTAAGAACTCGTTACTATTATGAAACTCGCTGCGCTCGTTTCATAAACTCACACTCGTGTTTTAATACCCTTCATTATTTGACAGTTGCATAAACTACTATTACCATAAGTATACACGCAGATTTAAACTGTGCCATACAAGCCATCTACAACAAAACACCCACAAAATGCCTTGTAGGCCAGTGAAATAAAATCAATCCCCGGTGCGGATTGAACTATCCAAGAATAAGATAATTCGATAAGGACACCAATGTTCCAATATTCCAATCTCGCAATACGAATATAGTCGAGATTCTCGTCACGTCGCGGGCCGATAGCGGGACGAATCTCACGCGATCAGCCAATCTTCGAAGTGAAGAAAAGACAAATTGAAAATGTATTATGAGATGAGACACAGATGAAGTAAGAGTTTCTACTGTAGAATTATTTTTCTAAACTACATCACTATCACTACATAGTATATTATTTATAAATTAAAAATTTAAAAAACCCCCGACACAAACATATTTTACAAATAATTGACAACCATTTTGGGCACATTTGTAGAATTTAGGTTCTTCCATCCCCACTTTAACCCACCATAACTCTTAAACGGCTCAATCGATTTTTATAAAACATAGCTAAGAACACTCTCGATTAAGTCTCCTTTCATCCAAAAAAAGCTAAACTGAAATCGGTACAGTGGTTCGGGTGCTATGATGCTACAGACAGACAGACAGACAGACACACAGACAAACAGACACGTCAAACTTATAACACCCCTCTTTTGCGTCGGGGGTTAAAAACAAAGTCGCTTCCCGCTGTCTGTCCTCATGTATGCTTAGGTATATCTTTAAAACTACGCAACGGATTTTGATGCGGTTTTTTTCAATAGATAGAATGATTCAAGGGAAAGGTTTATATGGATAATATACCTGTGCGAAGCCGGGGCGGGTCGCTTTATAAAAGTCTATCCCATTTTTTTCTGTGAGGCGCGATCCCAGCTACGTCTTGTTAAACTTTCTCGAATGAATTAAGACCTTAGTGAAAGAAACATGTTTTTTTAGTACGTACAGGTCGCGGTATATAAGTCTAGCGCTGAGCGAAGTGTGGAGGGGGTGGCTGCGCATGAGTTTAGTATGGCGGTCAACATGCGCAGCCATCCCCTCCACAGTACCCTCAGCGCTAGACTTACGTGCCTTGCACTTTAATTACGTGACTTAACAAATATCCACCTTAGTGAAGCCACTGAGTCTACGGTCAATATTTTAATGATTCAAAGCAGATGGCATTAAATTAGTAAGTAAGTTCGTATGTATAGGCGAGATGACTTTGTCACACTTTCTAAGCCGCTTGAAAGTATGACGTGCTTCGAGCAAATATCTATAGAGTCAGAATCATGTTAAAAAAGTGTCCGAGCCAAAACTCTGCCCAATCTATGTTGTGGGCAGTCTTTTTAGTTAGTCGTATGGTCATTGCAAGCCGACTACAACGCCGCGCGTTGTCAAAGTGCTCGGTTACAAGCACTAATTAGGTGACACAACGTCGATCTTCGAGAAAACGGGTCATTGTGAATTATTTAATGTAAATATCTAAGTCGGTAAGACGGCGCGGCGCTCAGACATTTTTTTATTAATTTTATTTAGGGATTGTGGCTCTGTAGATATTTGCTCGAACATAACGTGGCTAAACGGTCAAAACAACCAGGGTCCACAATTTAAAGTAGCTTCCAAGTCACGGCAGCGCTCACTTGTGAATGCCGCCCACGGTCACCCATCCAAAGGTTGATTGTGCCAAACGTAGCTTCACTTCGTGATCAGACAAACTACTCTATAAACGCTATTGATCCATAATTTATAGCTGAGGACTGTAATTTGAGGTAGTTTTTTTAAGGACCACCGAAATGAACCTACTCAGTACAAACAGTACGACTAGGTCTTAGGATAGTGACCGAGGGTGGCATTATTTACTACTAGTACCTAACTTAGGGTTATGGTGGCTTAATCCCACTTTATCCCACAGCTAGGAGTAGGCCACTTTTAAACCGACTTCTAAAAAGGAGGAGGTTCTATATTTGTCTGTATGTTTTTTTTAGGGGAAGTTCATCAATAATTTCGCCAATTGTGAAACGAAACGAAAAATTATTTTTTAGTTCGTAATAATATTCTCCCTGGGTGATCTCATTTAAATTTTACAGAAATCGGCTGCGCCATTTTCGAAATATCAACTATAATGTAAACAATTCGAGCGAATTATTCGAATTGTGTACATGGTGGAAAGCAGTTTTGCGATTTTTTGCTAAAAATAATTATTTGCTATCTGCCATGTACGAGTATGTATAATTAAATAAATGATATGAAATCAAACGTTTTAATAAAATAATTTAGACAGCTGTTGAGAATGAGGAAGTTACAACTTTAATCAACTAGGTATGAGAAGAGCTTGTTCAAAACGGAACAGATTATTAAAAACCAACACCAAAATATTGCGCAAAGTACCGATAACAACGTAACCAATTTAAGCTCAACTTTGCTCGTACTATCAAAATATTATAGTTAATTTTGTAGCGGCAATTATTTAGCTCTTTGGGATAGTTTCGCAACAAGCTTTGGGTGTTTGATATGGCCCTTGACGAAGGTTCAGGGTGATCACGATAACCTTCCGAGGGTCGAGAGATTGCGAGCTCGATGTGACCTCATGTCAGCTATATTTGTGGTATCGATTGTTGGTGTAGTGGTAATAAAAGATAAGTCTGAAAATGTTCATATTTTAGGGTAGGTATGATTAATGTTTAATAATTGTTGGATACAATGTAACGTGTGGGCCCCGTCGGTTACAGCAACACTGGAGAGGATAGGGTATTGTAGTCATTTTTGAAAAGTATCTCAGTCAGATTCTGTTGGTCTAATAAACGAAAAATAAAATACGAAAAAATAAAATTCAATCGTTAAGTGCTTTAAAAATGCATTTTAATTTTACAGTTTCAAAATTTCGCGCGTAATTTACGAAAACGATAGCTGTCATTATTTTACTCTGTGGTCGTGAATGACGTCACTAGGCTATGTAAACACTGCGCGTAAATATTTTTCACAATGATGTTTTTGTGTAAGTTTGAGATTTAAGTTTAAAATGAGTTAATATAAATGGTTAATAATGAGTAATCGTTGGTTTGCTGTTCCTGGAATACTAGAGTACCAACACCGAACAAACAATTCAATGTTTACATAGCCGCATGACGTCACAGCAAAGCGGCGACTATTTTATGCACAGATTAAAAAAACGGAATATTGATTTTTAAAATTAATTTTGATGTTTTTACGATCTAAAACAAACATTTTCCGATTGCTTTTTGCCTAAGCTATCTCAAAAATACATTTACAGATATTTTCTCGGTCATAGTAAAATACCCTATTGTAACACTGTAAGGTACATCAAATAATTTGTGTTTATGTTATAAATTTTAGAAGTGATTTTGCTAGTGCTGGTTGGTACAAGCCGTGGTGGTCTAGAGGTAGTGACGCCCGCCTTACAATCGTGAGGTCGTGGGTTCAATCCCAGTCCCGTACCAATGAGTTCTTTGAAATTTATGTACGGAATTTCACAACACTGGCTTTTCGGTGAAGGGAAACATCATGAAGCAACCTGCATACGTCCGTAGAAGAAATTCGTTGGCGTATGTGAATCCACCAACCCGCACTGGGCCATCTTGGTGGATATGGCCCAATCGTGGGTAGGCCTACGTCCTGCAGTGGACTATTAAAAAAAAGGCTGATACAGTACAGCTGGTATATGAGTTGTTTGAGCCTAGTAGCCTAGTGCATCTTAAACGAATTGATTGGAATAAAGATTGCGACGACTACTAAGTTGTTTTGTCTCCTTCCGTACTAGCCTATTGTCCAAGAACTCTATTAAACTTAGTAATGTGTACTATTGGACCATGTCTAGTAGTATATAGGTATAGTATAGTAAGTAGGTCTAGTGAAAATCTGCGCAATTCGTCTGTACAAGTTTTCTCGCGAGGTTTTCATTCACAGAAAATCCAGTGATGTAAAAATCTGTACATTATGTATCCATTTCCTCATACGAAGTGCCAAAATGTGGAACGCTTTGGCTAGGTCAAATCCCGAGTAAATAAGTATCTTCTAGGCAAGCGTGCTACACCCTAGACCGCATATTTGCTCAACATCAGGCAGTATGTAGTCAAACGGGCACACTCTTCGTAGCAAGTTTTCTGTGGAAATTTTGAAATGAAAATTATCAAATATATCCTAAAATTTATAACACAAAATTTGTAACTTAAAAATATTTACAGACTAAAATTTACAAAAACGTCACTCTCACGCAAATAAAAAATCTGCCAAGTGCGAGTTGGACTCGCGCACGAATGGTTCCGTACCGTGTTGGAGTCCCCTTCCCCTATTCCTCTTGCCGTCGTTAATAAAATCTCCACCAAAAAACTCCTAAAAATTGGGTTTGTTGCATGGGAGCCCCCCTAAAATATGTATTTTATTCAATTTTTATTTTTATTTTTTGTTGTAGCAGCAACAGAAATACATCATCCATAAAATTTTAGCTGTCTAGCTATAACGGTTCATGAGATACAGCCTGGCGACATACAGGCAGACGCAGTCTCAATAATAGGGTTCCGTTTTTACCCTTTGGTTGCGGAACCTTAACTAGTCAGAAACTAAAATGTAAGTTCTCGTTTCGTAAAAAAATATACCATTCTTAAAATAACCTTTATAGTGATATTATTATGTATACCTACCTACATTTAGTTTTACTCCATGACCTTACCGTGCCCAAATATTTCCAAATATAAAATAGGTAATACGAGTTTTCAAACCAAACGTACCTCCCGTAACGATATTCAAGAAACGTAGAGCCATTTCCATTCACTGATATAACCAACTTTTTATATTTTCTGAATATTGAGCGTAGAAATGGCAAAAAGCGGAACATGGACCATTTACGTTACTGTGCCAATGATAGATCACATACACGTGATGCAAGTAAACTATTATAGCGTTTAGTTAGAAGAGTTGGCTTGCTGTTTTTAGGGTTCCGTACCCAAAGCGTAATAACGGGACCCTATTACTAAGAGTTCGCTGTCCGTATGTCCGTCGGTCTCCAGGTTGTATCTCATGAACAGTTTTAGCTAGAAAACTGAAATTTTCACAGTTTATGTATTTTTGTTGCCTTTTTACCAACAAATGCTAAAAACAGAATAAAATTAACGTTTAAGGGGTGCTCCCATACAACAAACCTGATTTTTAGCCGTTTTTCGCTCTATATTAATAATGGTAACAGGTGCTTGAAATATGCTTGAAATTTTCACAGAATATTTAGTTGTATTTTCACTTCAACAATAAATAATAAAATTAAATAAAAAATATTGAAGGGAACCCATTCAGTACAAAAACATTCAGTTCGCGAGTACGACTCGTACTTGGGCGATTATTCACTATTGTTTGACTTTTAATTATGTTGAAATATTTAATGTGTTTAGATTTTTAGTACAATTTTGCCTTCGCACAGATCATCTACTTATGATAAATAATGTAATACAGTATTTCTGAAATGTTTTTACTCTTCTTATTCAATATCGTCAACATCGCGGGTCGTACCTGGACACGATTGGCAAAGGACTGAGGCAGATGGCCCTATAAGAGAGAGGCCTACGCCCAGCAGTGGGATAAAGAAGGCTGTAGATGATGATGATGAATAAATATTCATTAAAGCTCTAGAGTAGTGTGAAAATATAGGTACCTAGCGTTGGGATTAAAAAGCTGTTCCGGCATAATTTATAGGCAAAAAGATTCAGTATTTTTTATCTCAGGGAAAAAGTGGATCTAAATTTTAGGGATTTAGCACCAGTATTATACAGGGTGTCAAGTTAAAAACAATTCGTTGATATAAATTAATATGACTTTTGATTATAGACAACTCAACATTTTTGATTCGTACCGCCAGGGAATGGAACAGTCTTCCTGCTTTCCTGTTTCCTAAGAGATACGAGTATAATCTCAAGCTTTTCATAGTAAGAGTGAATAGTTATCTTCTTGGTCTGCGTGCTTCATCTTCGACCACAACGTTGCTTGCTATCAGGCGAGTTAGTGGTCAAGCGCGGACTAAGCTCGTGATAAAAAAAAACTATTTCTTTAGTAGAATACTTAAACACTATATACAACCTCAAAAAAGCTGTTACGTATCTAGAGGCGAGTTGAAAATTTTTATTTATCCGTGGAATCAGACTTTTTTCTCATTTCTGAATTAATAATGAGACTGGGCTCAATCAGGACATATTTTAATTTTTGACAGTAGCTTCAATAAAATGTAAATTTTGAGTTGGACTAAATGTGGTGGTTATACATACATAAAAATGAACAAAGCAAAACGTATAACACCTATGCTACTAAATTTCCTAGTATCTTCAGGCTAACCATCAGGCGAGTTGGTGGTCAAGCGCGGACTTATTGGCGATAAAAAAAACGATATCCCTAGTAGGTATACTACCTCTCATAACATTAATAAACACATTGTCTGTTTGGGTATGAGTAAGTTTGTTAGTTGGTTGCTGGTGGAATAAATTTGCCTGCAACTGGTTTGTGTTTGACCTCAATTATTGATTATTATTATCTTCATCCAGTTGGAAGCCGCTTCCAACCGGACTTATTGGCAATCCATGAGGCCTAGATATGTCAAGCAGTGGACGTCCTGCAGCTGATAGATAGATGGATCTCCATCCAGTGAAATCGATGAAAACCCATTTGGTGTAATCCTGTGTCACCCTGTATCGGAAAAATGTTTGAGCTCCAAATTTTTACGTCCCTTTTCGGGATTTTCTAATACATATTGTTCTGTAACAAAACGAGTGGGACGGGCCCGAGTTCATTACTCACAGCTACCGTTTTCATTTGATGTAATCCCGTGGATCCAGCGGATCACAACCAATTTCGGACTCAGTCCAGATTTAAAATTTTAAGTGCTCGATGTAAATAATACTGTTGATTAAATTAAACCAATTGGTAGGTTCATAATGAAGGTTTTGTATAAATCCTTTCACTTACAATTTTTGAATATTTTATTCTTTAACAAGTAGATGGTTTGTTGGTGCAGTTTCTTACTAACTCTTATCATATCCAGGAACATAAAAATTGCTTTCTTGTTCGAACAAGTACAAATAATTGTATTCCAACACAAATGTGGCTTTACAATTGTGTGTTTAAAATTTCCATTCGGTGAATTTAACTCTGTACTTGACGATGTACCTTTATTTACGCAGCCTTTAGTGCGCTTGTTTCTCCGGCCAACGGATTCTTTTCACCGGATTCGCGGTGGTGTATGGTAATGTGTGAACCTGTGTTGAGTTGTTGACACATCGAGTAATTTTCGCCGGATGTACGTCAGCGCAACGGACACTGGTCCAGCGTCCGAAATAGCGGTCATCCATGGCAATCTATTAGAGCTTATATGTACATACCTTCGTTCTTTTTAAAACAATTGTAAAATTTATCCTCTGATTATGTAGCTGTCTAAAAGATAGGTACACACCAATGCTGACATGCAGATTAAACTACCGCATATAGACGGCATTCCAAACGGATTTCCATCCAGTCGAGAACAAGGGTATCAGTTTTTTGACGATCCGTTGTCCGGTTAAAAAACGGGCCATGAACAAGCACTCTTACTATCCATATTGCTCATTGACGCAAAATTCTTAAAAACACATTCGAAGAAATGACCAAACACTTTTAAAAATTCATTTGGTACTGACAAGAAACCGGATACAAAATGAAATCCCTAAGCGATTTATAGTCGATTTGGGCGGTCGTTTTAGTAATTTTGTCTTGTAAAAGTGAGCATTTTGTCCACTGTTATCGCTCATTAGGGCCCGCATTGCCCGGGTCCACTTCATTAACGTCTTGGCCCCTCTGTCCCCATTACCCTGTAAAATACTACAGCCTTTATATATTCTGTAGTCGAACGAATAGAACGCAAGACGCGAAACGCGAAACGCTTCGTCGTATTGTTTTTAACACAAAATACTTGCCATAAGTAGCAGGAATGTTATTTTTTATAACTAAGTATGTGTTTTGTTAGAACGCAAATTAAAAAATAAAATAAAATCAGGCGTTTAATCAAATTGATGGTAAAACACAGAAATTTGTTATATGCAAGAATAAAGCAGTGGGAATATATTTTGGCTTTGATGAAAAGGTTTTAAGAAGACAAATATTAGAAAAAGATTTGGGCAGGCGTTGTAGTAATTTTGTCTTGTAAAAGTGGGCATTTTGTCCACTGTTATCGCTCATCAGGGCCCGCATTGCCCGGGTCCACTTCATTAACGTCTTGGCCCTTCTGTCCCCATTACTCTGTATAATACTACAGCCTTTATATATTCTGCGGTCGAATGAATAGAACGCAAGACGCGAAACGCTTCGTGGTATTGTTTTTAACACAAAATATTTGCTATTGGTAGTAAGTATTTTTTTTAATAACCAAGTTTGTGTTTTATTAGAAATACCTACTACATAGCCATTAAATATTCTGCGGTTGGACGAAAATAAAGCTAGACTTGGAAAAAGGTTTGGTATTTTTTTAGCAAAATCAGATTTAGTCATGTAATTTTTAAGTAAAAAATGTACCTATTTGTTTTATTTGATTGCGCAAGAAAAGGCTTACAAAATGAGAGACAATAGTTTTAGTAAATTTTCAAATGATAGACTAACATTTTTTGCAAGACAGATCACACTTGAATAAACTATTTACCTATTCAAGTTTTGTTTACCACTTGTGGCATAATAATATAAAATGCTATTGCTCTATTTTACCTGTGTGCAAAATATCATTAGTGTGTTTTTATATAGATTCACTATCACGTCTAGCAAGGCAGTACGCAGTTTTACTCTGAATTTTTTTTACAAGCCACAGATAAGTTTTTTCCTGATCTGGTTACGAGAACAAGCAAGTATGAGCAAGACGTATAAGTTGTAATTATTTTCTTGGAAGTGCGAGTGTTTTGTCCAATACTTTTACAGTCCAAGGATACAGTCTTTACAGTTTTCTCTTGCGTAGGTACAGACGTAATTTCTTATTTGCGCCGCTTCTCTAGATTGGTAGTTAGGTGGAATTTGTGATCGTGTTGTTCCTGGAGCTGTTGAACCTTGCGATTCCTTCGTGTCAGCTGTTCATAATTATTTATGACATCGAATAATGTTCAAAATATAAGTAAATCAAACGAAGTTAACATTTTTTTGACCGACGAACTGGAGGAGGTACTCAATTCGACGCGTATTATATATATTTTTTTATATAACCACGCATAACTTTTTTTCACAGTAGTCCGATTTCAATAACTTTTTTTTGTTGGAAAAGGTATACTTCTAAATTGGTCCCACTTCAATTCTATGGCTAAGCCGATTTCGATAAAAATTGATTTTATCGAAATCGGCTTAGCCATTTTTGATGAATCAACAACAATGTGAAAAATGCAACATGGATCCGTGCGTAATTTACGCGAATTCTGTACAATGCAGCCATATCACAAGCTTTGCTTAGTTTGGGGTCAGAGACCGTGTGTAAGATGTCGGCTAATATTTTTTTATTTATTATTTATTTAATGTAGAAAGAAAATTTTGTTAGTCACTATCGTATTTTTCGTTCGTCCATTTCAGCCATAGGACGTCCACTGTTGGACATAAGCCTCTCCTATAGATCTCAGCTTGCGCGATCTTGCGCTTATACGATGATGTTCATTCGAGAACTTTCTGAACACTTCGGTCCTTTGCTATATATATTACTAGCAGCGCCCCGCGGTTTTACCCGCGTTGTGCCCGTTCCCGTGGGAATTTCGGGAATTTTTATACATATAAACCTTCCTCTTGAATCACTCTATCCATTAAAAAAAACCGCATCAAAATCCGTTGCGTAGTTTTAAAGATTTAAGCATACAGACAAACAAATAAACAAACGAAAATAGCGACTTTTTTTTATACTATGTAAGGATATACCCTTTCTACTATTATTTCAACTGGCCAATCTGCTGAACTGTACCGGTCACTTTGGTTTTTCTTGTCATAATAAAATATCTGATTCGATCTCGCAGAGAGACTCCGAGCACTACGCTCGGAGTCTCTTCATAGTTAGGCTACTTGGATCTTACTAACAAGACTTTGCATGTTTACCACAACTATTTATATCTGTCTGGTCAATAAAAACAAAATATTATCCTTGTTTATTTCAAAATAATACTGTTAACTACTTGTATCATAAGACACTTCCGCATCAACATGTATGAAGCGGAAAGTTATAAAATAAAAGCGTAATCTAAACTCAACTCCAAATATATTTTTCAAATGTATAAAAACGGAGGCAATAAGAGGCCAAAGGGCCCAAAGGTAAACTAACAACATTTCCAAAACAAAAAGGAAAGATACGCTTGCATTGTGAAGATTACATGCCAGATGTAGGTAGTAGCTAAAACTTATGAAACAAAAGGCGTACTAAACTTCATTTACTCCACTCCAAATACATTTTTGAAATGTATGAAAACGGAGGCGATAAAAGGCCAAGGGTAAACTAAAGACATTACCGAAGCAAAGAGGAAGGAAGGCGGCAAACGGGCGTCGAAGTGCCTCGTGCATTATGCATCGCGACTGCAGCGACCTCTGCCGACTCGAGGATTACGCGGGTGAGCTCCGTCTACTCGCTCGCTGGCTGGTTTGAACTGGTTTAGTGGTTAAGCCATAGATATGTTATGACAATAGACATTATACCCTCATTCATTGTGATATATTTGCCACTAAGTGAACCTATATTACCTAATAATATATTTTTGAAGGGAATATACAAAAAACTTAATATTTTGTAAATATTTGAAGCATCGTCCTGTTGCCGTCATTAATATCAAGCAAAAATCATCTTTCTTATATATTTATTTAATTTTAATTTAATTATTTATTTTTAAAGTAAATGCTTAACTTAATATTCTGTGAGAATTTCAAGCATCTACCTGTCACCGTAATTAATACCTATTAATAAATAGGGAGGTTAAAACGGCTTAAAATTCAGGTATGTTGTATGGGAGCCCTACCTAAATATTTTTTTTCTATTTTTAGTATTTGTTGTTTTAGCACAAACAGAAATACACCATCTGTGAAAATTTCAACATTCTAGCTTTCATAGTTCCTGAGATACAGCCTGGTGACAGACAGACAGACGGTATAATAAGGTCCCGTTTACCCTTTGGGTACGGAACCCTAAAAAGGTCTGAAATTAAAACGTGGACTTAAAACTTTGTCCTCCTTTTTGGGCATTGCAAAATACTTAACCCTAGGGCGCCTTGAATAACTTTATGTGAAAATGTGTTAGACAGCTGTGGCGGGTTGAATGGCCGTAACCGAATTGGGCACAAAACAAGAAAAAGAAGAAATAGTAGGATAAACAATGAACGTTCGGGAAAACACATGTTTCAAATTGTATCAATAAGACTGGGCCAATATGACATACCAATAATTAATTTTCGCAAAAAAAATGGCAAAACCTCCTAACATCGTGTACAAAAATCGAATATTTTCTAAAACGGCTCAGCCGATTTCTTTAAAATTTTAATGGGATCACCCCTTTCGAATTTCCGTTTCGGTTCAGAATTGGCAAAATAATCAATTAACATACACAAAAAAAACATACAGACGAACATAGAACCTCCTCTTTTTTGGAAATCGGTTAACATAATATGGAACGTGTGTAGAGCCACGGTTTGACACTGCGCGCGCATTTCCGTACCACAACGTATAGGTACTTGTCCATAGGTACTCCATAGTTTCAAGCCTAGCACTGAATAAAACAGCTTACAATACATAGCTAGTACATAAAAACACTAAAAATACACATACCAGTAACTAGTCAAAGCAATAGCTTCGTGCAATTCTCAACGAGTGCTTGGCCGCGTAGTTTGCAGGCCCTTGTCGAGTTTTTATACGGAATTCAGGTTGTTTTATACTCGAGTTTCAATTTAACGGATTTTGTTCGCTTTTATTTACAGTGCCATTGAGTTCTGTAGAGCTTTGGCGATGGCGGTTGATTATTCCACAATACTGTTTGATTTCTACGACACTCGATGGTTTTTAAAATGCAATTTTAATCGGTCTGCTCATTGAGACTATTTTCAACTTGTTTTAACTTTTATTTTTATTGGTTATTCAATTAGCATTAGTGAGTGAGAGTGCGCTGGCATTTTATAAAACATCAACCGACTTACCACAAAAGCTTTAAACACGCTTTAAACACCGTTTTGTCGTGCAATTCATACTGTTTAACATTGTGCGTAAAACTTTAACGGTAACAGGAATTTGCTTGAAATATTCACAGAATATTCATTTGTATATTTTCTTGAAAAAATAAATTATTAAATTAAACTAAAAAATATATCAATACGGTACGGAACCCTTCGTGCCCGAGTCCTACTCGCACTTAGCCGATTATTATTTGACTGCCTCGGTGGCTCAGTGGTTGATAGTGACCCTGACTACGGGATCAAAGAGGCGTGGGTTCGATTCCCACCCAGGGAAAGTATTTATGTGATGAACATAAGTGTTTGCTCTGTTTCTGGGTGTTATTTAGGTATTATCTATATACCCAAGTAAGTATTTAAAAATATGTAGTATATCAGTCTCTGACAGCCATAATATTTTGATAAGCTTTGCTTAGTTTGGTGACACAGACCGTGTAATGTGATAGTTGTGAAAGGAAATCCCTTTGCCCTTTGCAAATCAATGCTTTATAGCGCTATAAGTACTGTACACAAATAAACCGCAGGTGGCATTTTCAACTGAGCGCTACCGTGGCTCGGATGACTCGTTAAATTATTATGGTTAATTTCACTATTTAGTCATGTCAGAAGCCTTCAGGCTACTTAAAAACTCTCACACAGGGCTATATACATATAAGCCACCCGGCCTTTACGAACTTCCTTTAATGTAAACTAAATAAGTTGTACGTAAGGCACATAGTTGTAGCAACAAATAACTGTACCAGCCTTCATAATCCGCTGTAGGAAGTAGGCCTACCCACGAAGGGTGATTGGACCATATCTACCACGCTGGCCCAATGCAGGTTGGTGGATTCTCATACGCCATCGAATTTCTCCTACGGACGTATGCAGGTTGCCTCACGATGTTTTCCTTCACCGAAAAGCCAGTGGTGTGAAATTCCGTACAAAAATTCCGAAGAATTCATTGGTACGGGACCGGGATTCGAATCCACGACCTCACGTTTGTATGGCGGGTGTCAATAATACCTCTAGATCACCACGGCTTCTTAATAATTATGTGCCTCTACTATAATATGCTATTTTGTGCTTGCTTATTATACTAATGAGGCTTATAGTAAGACAAAGCGTTTTAGTACATTACTCCGAGTACTTCGTAGCGGCATTAGCGCCTAACTGTTATAAATTACTGCTAACGCCTTACATCAGGCCAAGATTATTCAAGATCAAGATAAGCCGCAACACTGTTAACAGTACATAATACGTTCGTAAGCATATACACGGTTACCGACGAAGTCGTAATATGAAACATTCATGGGCTAGCATCGATTCGTACAAATGGGCCCGCGGGGCGAATAGCAACGTACTGTATTACATTATATCGCAGCTGGGGCAGAAGTTACACCACCGTGGAATAGTCGTAAAGAGTACTTTTTAACCGACTTAGAAAAAGGTGGAGGTTCTGTTTGTGTATGTATTTTTTTTGTGTATGTTCATCGATAATTTCTCCAATTGTGAACCGAATCGAAAAATTCTTTTTTAGTTGAAAGGGTATCCTCCCGAGGTGGTCCCATTTAAATTTTACAGAAATCGGCGTAGCCGTTTTTGAAAAACCAACAAGAATGTGAGCAATTCGAGCGAAATATCCGATTTTGTACACGATGAACATTGATAATTTCGCTAATTGTGAACCGAATCAAAAAAAACTTTTTTAGTTCGAAAGGGTAAACTCCCAAGATAGTCCCATTTAAATTTTACAGAAATATTATTAACATTTTGATAATCAACAATAATGTAAACAATTCGAGCGAAATATTCGAATTTTGTACACGATAGAAGGTGGTTTTACCATTTTTTGCGAAAAATAGTTTTATCAAAACTCAAGACTAAAATAAAAGGATGTATGACGTCCGGACGCGTCTCTGAGTAGTTTTCTGATGCGCATTAGATGTTTATCTATATTTTTAACTAGACGACCCGCCCCGGCTTCGCACAGGTGTATTATACATATAAACCTTCCTCTTGAATCACTCTATCCATTTAAAAAACCGCATCAAAATCCGTTGCGTAGTTTTAAAGATTTAAGCATACAGACAAACAAACAGACAAAAATAGCGACTTTATTTTATACTATGTAAGGATTGCCTTCCAAAAAGGAGGAGGTTCTATATTCGTCTGTATGTATTTCGAAGAATCATTTTGTTTTGTTAGGAAACATACTGCTGAATTGGCCCCATCAAAGTTTTATCGAAATTGGCTGAGCCGTTTTTGAAAAATAACATTAAACACTTTAACTCAGTTAGGTCATTACAAAAATTCTAATCTATGCTAAAACATTTTCATGTAAATCTCAAACCTTTCTGTAGCCATCTAATTCATCGGTATACATTATGGGGCAGGTATTGTAGGTCCAACCCTGTATAATGTGGAGCAAATTCGCTGCCTTTTGGGTATTACCTGCTAAAGAAACCATCTGTTATCGTTTTTATGTTCTCTAACTAGTTGGTTGCTAGCGATTTTGCTTGCAAATAGCATCTATTTTATTGCTTACTAGCTGCGCCCTGCGGTGTTAGCCCGAAATAAAAATTAGATTATGTTTTAATCCAAGATCTAAGCTACCTTTACGCTGAATTTCATCCAAATCGGTTCATCAGTTTGTTCGTGAAAGAGTAACAAACATCCATACATACTCACAAACTTTCGCGTTTATAACATTAGTAGGAGAGTAGAATTAGCGTAGGTACATGCGTGGTGGTCTAGTGGTGATAACACTCGCCTTACAATCGTAAGGTTGTGGGTTCAAATGCCATGCCTAAGTGCTCTTTGAAACTTATATTTACGAATTTTTAAGTGGCTTTTCGGTAAAGGAATACATCGCGAGGTATCCTAAGTACGTTTGTACAGAATAAATAACTCTCGAACGAATGAACTAATTTGAATGCAATATTTTGTTTGTAATGCCCAAGTACGATTCAAAATTGTAAAATTCTCCATTAAAATGTAATAAATGGTCTAGATTATATAATATTTTAGCGACAAATGTGACAAATCTCGAAGCTTTCATAGAAATACAGATGTACCTACAGAAAAAAGGAAACGCTCTTGAGACAACTTGGGATAGGAGCCCTACCATAATTTTGTTTTTAACACGCCTTTACAAGGTCGACGTGTAACCTATGTAATCTAAGGTAACTAATTTAACCATCTTCCAAGGGTCATAGCGTCATGAAAATTGGCAGCTGAATGTAGTTCTGATGGCAGTACAATAATATTATGGTACTGTCGAACTGATTTGATGATTGAGCCGAAAGATATGAACTGGAACTTCATGATGGAAAAACGTTTCATAGCTGTTTTGGATTTCTTAGGAAAGACCTTTGACCACGATTAGGTTTCAAGGTCTGATGATGAAGCCGGAAGATAGGCACTGGCATTCCATGATGGAATATCGTATCATAGTCGTGTTTGCACTTGTGAGAAAGGCTACGTAAAGCTTGATTTTCTAGTGTTTTTAAACGTTAAAATGTTATTATAAATTATTTATTTTATTTGGCATGTACGAGTATCACATGCCAATACCATAATGTTGTTTTTATTTACTGTTGATTATAGAAGATACACTTCTATAATCACCAGTAAGAACATTTTACTCGTATGCTATTTAGACTAGAGTGACGTAGCTACTAAGAAACTCACCTTAGAATGAAAAGGTCGGTCTCAGATTCCTTTTCTGTATATACTTATCTTTGTGAGTAGCTTACAGCAGTATTTTTTTTTTTCATTAAAAGCAATACAATACAATATGGTTATACCTATCCTACTAATATTATAAACGTGAAAGTTTGTAAGGATGGATGGATAGATGTATGGATGTTTGTTACTCTTTCACGCAAAAACTACTGAACGGATTGAGATGAAACTTTGCAATTATATAGCTTATACATCAGAATAACACATAGGCTATAAATTATAATGATACTGCGTAAATTTTCTATATAATAACAATAAGGTTTAAATAAGTAGGAAAAAATCTGCCATCTGCGAGCTATTCCAGTGTGCGCTCCAAGAAATGTCAAATCAAACAAATGTCAAATCTAATAATTTTGTTTTTTAAGCTATTGCATAGCTTCTATCGCGGGCCTTGAGCGCGGGGACCGAATCCAGAAATTCCGTAACGAAAAAACCTCACGCTCCCCACTCCGACGGGCAAGGAGGTGTGGCTTGAAGGCCGTGCATCGTCTAACGTCGTTTCAGTTCGGCAGTCTTCGACACAGCGTTGTGTGCGATAAGACGTAATGCAAATAGCTTTACCGCGGCAGTCCCCGAGTGCCACACGTCTTTTTTTATTTTCCATCTCCTTTATTAAGGGTGGTAAAGGTAGGACCTCGAAATATCATGCGGGCGAAGCCGCGGTTAAAATCTAGTCTTTACTAATATCATAAATCCGAGTCTATTTGTTAGATTGTTCCTCTTTAACGCAGCAACGGAGCAACGGATTGACTTGATTTTTGGATAAACATAGTTTGAAAGACTGAAAGTGACGTAGGCTTTTATTTATCCCGAAAAAATAAAAGTGTCCTACGGGGCAGCACAAAAAAAATAAAATATCACGCGGGCTAAGCCGCGGGCTTAAACTAGTAATCGTATATTTTTTAACCGACTTCCAAAAAGGAGGAGGTTATATGTTCGTGTATATGATTTTTTTTCTGTGTGTGTTCTTCGAAAATTTCGCCGATTGCAAACCGAATCGAAAAATTTTTTTTTAGTTCGAAAGGGTATACTCCCGAGGTGATTCCATTTAAATTTAACAGAAATCGGCTGAGCCGTTTTTAAAAAATCAACAATAATGCAAACAATTCGAGCGAAATATTCGAATTTTGTAGACGATGGAAGGCGGTTTTGCCATTTTATGCGAAAAGTAATAATAATTTTTTTTTAAGTTTTTTCACAGCAAAAGTATATTTTTTGTAGTTATTTATATCTGTTTCTGTTAAAACAACAACATTCCTCAATGTTTACCGTAAGCTTTGGTAAAAACTTCCTGGAAAGATAATTCTACGAAAGGATACTGGCTGGAAACTGTATCGTGGTAGGCCCCCGAATGATGTGCGCGTGGCGTGTAATAATTGGGCACGACGACGGAACGATGTCGAACGGGCAGGAAGGTTACAAAGGAACGGGATGAGAACTGAGCGGAGCGACCTATCTTTTCAATCGACCAAAAGGAAAGCTCTTAGTTCGTCTGTGGGTAAGTTTTTTGTTGTGTACAGGATTGTTTTGCGTCTGACCTACCTGAGCCCTTAGTCCAGAGCCCTTAGTCCAGGTTTTGCGTGGTTTACTTAAACTTTTGCGTTCGCGTGTGGCTCCTCACATTTTTGTTAGTTCTTTCTCGTTTCCGCTAGGGGCGCTGTACAGAAATGTATGGAGCCATACGGAAACATCTGTAGTTTCAATTTACGTGTAAACCTGGACTAACCCCTCTGGTTTTGGGTAGTTTACTTAAACTTTCGCGTTCGTGTGTAACTCCATACATTTTGGTTAGTTCTTCCTCGTTTCCGGCAGGGGCGCTGTACAAAAATGAATCAGCTGTAGTTTCGAGTTATGCGTAAACCTGGACTAACCCCTCTGATGTTTGCAGTTGTTTCGATGTTACCTTACTTCTCTGCTATTTTATATAGGCAATCCTTATACCAAATTCCAGGCCTTCCTCAAGGGCGCAATCGCTGCGTTGATATTTTGACGCGATAGCGTCTTTTATGGTGACGAACGCCGGCTGCATGCACGGAAAAGCATGACTTATTGTCACGTTGCGCTTGAGCAGAGCGTGGAAGCGAGAGCGAGTAACAAGCGAAGTAGACAGGCACGATCGGTCTAAGCCGTAAACCGACTTTACAGACAATGTTACATCCTAGACCGCATATCTGGTCAGGTAGTGTGTAGTCAAACGCAAACCTATACGAAATAAAAAAATAAGACAACCTATTTTTTTTTTTTGTTTTGTCATAGACTAACCACCTTGAGTAGCTTAGTTTATGGTTTTGTACAGGATTGTCTAACCTACTTGATGTGTGTTCCAAAGTTACCTCATTTCTCTGCTATTTTATATAAACAATCCAATTAATTTCCAGCTTTTCAACCGCTGCGTATCTATCTCATATGTAATTGTTTAACTGAAACTCGGGCAGTACCTATGTTAAATTGAGAGTCCCAGTTGCTCTAACCATTTTTATCCGACTTCCAAAAATGAGGAATGTTCGTCTGTATGTTTTTTTTGTCTATGTTCATCGATCATTTCGCCATTTGAAAACCGAATCGCAATTTTTTTTATTCGAAATTATATTATAATCCCGATGTGATCCCATTTAATTTTTACATAAGTTGGCTTAACCATTTTTGAAAAATCAACAATAATATAAACCATTCGAGTGAAATATTTGAATTTTGTACACGACGGAAGGGGATTTTTCCAATTTTCGCGAAAAATAATTATTCTGAGATAAAGTTTAGAGAAGTCTAGATACGCAACATTCTTGAAAACAAAACTTAATGCAAAAACCTTTCAATTTTCACAAATAATCACCCTGCAGGATATGTATATAGATTATAATTATGGATATTACTACTTCATTTTAAATAACCTTTTTTTCTAAAGCTCAAATCTCTCGAAATACCCTCGCATTTTCTGCCACAAAGTCCCAACCGGAGAAATATATTACACTTTACATATTACGAGGAATATCCGAGCCATTGTATCCAGAATACCTTTTCGTGTTTAAGCAAAGTTATCGAGCTTTTTCACATCTCCTCTGTGAACCCAATATGTTTCAATTTGTAAGAAATGCGAAACAAAATAAGTTTTGCAATGAAAGCATCCTACACGGTATGTTAGTCAAAAGGGCGGGTTGATATTAAAATCTGGAGGCCTCAATATTAATATTTTTCGTTGAAAAAATGTTACTTTGTGAAAATATTTGGTGTCTGGATCGTCGGTGTACAAGTTCAATTTTTCGTTAAAGTGTTCTCCTTTGAGGGCAGGATTATAATATTCGAGTATAAAGCTAGGCACAGACGGGCCACAACAACCGGTGGAAAGCGACAAGCAGATTACAGGATTTTTTACGCATTTTGTCTAAGCACGGCGCACACGTGTGGCCGGGGGCGGCCTTTCTTAACCTAGCTTTTAACCGCTAGGCTGTATTGATAACTTTGTCACAGTGTGAATCATACAATTTGGCGGTTGTGACGTAAGCTACAAGCTGCGGATACCCCAATCCGGACTGGATGCTCTAACTAATGCATGAGGATAAGGCTATACGCAGCTTGTAGTTAATGACTGCCTCAGTGGCTCAGTGGTTAGTGACCCTAACTACTGGGTCAAAGAGGCGGGGGTTCGATTCCCACCCAGGGCAAGTATTTATCTGGTAAACATAGGTGTTTGCTCTGTGTTTGGGTGTTATTTATTTACCAATATATAAGTATGTATTTAAACAAATGTATAAGTAGTTTACCAGTCTTTGGCAGCCAAATCAAAAGATTGGCTTAATTTGGGGTCAGAGGCCGTGTGTAAAATATCCCCAAATATTAATTTTTATTTTATTTTAATATCACAGCCGCCAAGTTGTATAATTCAGACTATTATACCTAATGGTAGTCACAAATGTAGTCGGTAGTTAAACTTAGCACGAGTTATTATTAATATACCTAATCGTGAACAGTTCAAATAACAATGTTCAGCGGAGCTGGCTGTTGAACCGGATCAAACATTCCCGATAAGATGAATTGATTCAATATTGGAACCTACGAAGTATATATATAAATGTGTACACGAGCGTAGCAAGTGGTGGTTTGACTGTAAGCGAATACAACATTTACCATAAACAAAATGATTTTTTTTTCTAGGGAAATGCCTTTATTAACTACAACGAAATACAATTGAAATACACATTTAAGCTACTACCTACTATATGTAGAGCAGTAAGGTAATAAGATCATTGAAGTTTTAAAGACAACCACAATGCTTAAAGCCCAATGCCAGTTGGAAGACCCACATAAGAACAGACTTC
This sequence comes from Hypomecis atomaria, assembly GCA_964007245.1. Taxonomy (NCBI): domain Eukaryota; kingdom Metazoa; phylum Arthropoda; class Insecta; order Lepidoptera; family Geometridae; genus Hypomecis; species Hypomecis atomaria. The sequence continues at coordinate 20,929,961 of OZ023288.1, forward strand.
ATAATATTTTATTTTATTGATTTCGAAATGCTATCGGTAGTCCTAGTTAAATATAATATATGGGCCCTCATTCTTTAACGACATAATTCACCGTGTCTAATTGTTTTTTTATTTTTGCGAATTTTATTTCGAATAATGTTAATTTGTTACATAAAAAATACATTGGAAAAACCAAAATGTTACACGACAAATTATTTTAAAAAGAACTGAACTTGTGCGTGTAGAGTATTTGCAAAAAGACAACCGTCGTGGCGTTACGGTGAACTAACAACAATATTTTAATGAACACCCAATGTACCGACTATACCTGTGTATGGTGTGGTGTCTACCAAGTATCAAACACTTTTAGTTGTTTTATCAATGACAAAGCACGAGCAGTGTTGTCAACGTAACAAAATTAGTAAAATGGCACACGAGCGACGCTTCTCTTTTTGCACAAACTCTAACGTGCACGTCACTACATAGTATAAAACATAGTCGTTTCCCGCTGTCTGTCCCCATGTATGCTTATATCTTTGAAACTACGGAACGAATTTTGATGCGGTTTTCTTTAATAGATAGAGTGATTCAAGAGGAAGGTTTATATGTATAATACACCGGTGCGAACCCGGGGCGGGTTGCTATTTTCCACATAAAATCACCCTGCTTCATAAAAAAGAAAAGAAAATATCAAATCGCTCACACAAGCCACGTACCTCAACGCGTCGAAGACGTGTTCAAGCATTAATGACCGACATCTTAGTAGACTCACACGATACATATTAATATGTCCCACCTATTTATATTTTAATACTCCGTTTTGAAGGTCATATACGTAATATATTTTTTATTTCAAGGTAACTCTAAACTTAGTTACCTAAAATAAATTTAAGTTTGTATAGGGTGGCTAAATTTTGCATTAGTTTCAAAATCCCGTGTAGCCTTTTTGCATGGTTGATTTTTTTACCAACCGAGGCCAACAATTTATTTATCATTAGCGACCCGCCCCGGCTTTGCATAGGTGTATTATACATATTATAAACCTTTCTCTTGAATAACTACATATATCTATTAAAAAACCGCATCGAAATCCGTTGCGTAGTTTTAAAGATATAAGCATACATAGGGACAGACAGACAGGGAAGCGACTTTGTTTTATAATATGTAGTTATTGAAGCTACGGTAGTGCACAGTTGTAATGCCACTCACGATCACCCATCCAAAATTCCTGAGCACACTTAGTCTTTGTATGTTATTATAATCTCGATAGGTATAGCTTTCCTAGTCTTCATCGTTTTCGCTTTGTGTCCAAAAATGTATGAAGCCACATGGAAACTACTTAGTACGTCTATAGTAGTAACTGCGTCGTAACATAGGTAAACAACTGATAATTAATATTAAAGTATAAAAAGAGAATGAGCACTTGTTACTAAAAAAAATTTATAATTAGGTGGATTTCGATGACTACTTCTGACCTTCATGAGCTTGGAAAAAATCATTCAACATAATAAGTTAATATTATCGACAATTTAATGATGTACCTACACTACAATGTACTTACATGCGAATAATTTCCACCTAAGTTTACGTAAAAAATCGGCCAAGTACGAGTCGGACTCGCGCACGGAGGGTTCCGTACTGTATGAGAGCCCCCCTTAAATATTTATTTTATTTTAATTTTATTATTGAAGTGAATTTACAACTAAATTTTCTGTGAAAATTTCAAGCATCTACCTGTTACCATTACTAATATAGAGCGAAAAACGTCTATAAAATCAGGTTTGTTGTATGGGAGCCCCCCTTAATTATTAATTTTATTCTTATTTTAGTATTTGTTGTTATAGTGGCAACGGAAATACATCATCTTTGAAATTTATGAAAAATTCAGCTGCCTAGCTATCATGGTTCATGAGATACAGCCCGGTGACAGACGGACAGACGGACATCGAAGTCTTAGTAAATAGGGTCCCGTTTTTACCCTTTGGGTACAGAACCCTAAAAAGTATATACATCTTTTCGATGTTCAAAAGAGCCGTAAATTAAGGATGGCACGATTGGAAGACAAAGGAGCCCACTGTCCTCAAATATCGAAAAGGAGTCGGTCCACACGGTGCGGTATGGGAACGACGCATTGGTGAAGCTCTGTCATCCTAGATAGAAATATTGCTGATTTGCTAAGTGGTGTATATTGGTGCCGTCTAGAGCCAGTGGGCCCAGTCAGCCACGCAGGACGAAGCGAGCTTCCAACAAATCCCCTCGTGGGTTTTGCCAGAACAGTCACATAATCCGGTTAAGCCGAGGCACCAGCCCGTGTTTCTGCTTACGCTGCAGTCATCAAGTTTAATTGCCTAATGGTTCGTACTTATCTATGCCACACTAATTAGTTTTCTATCAAATATTTTCCGTATTCGACGCGTTTCTTGCTGCGTTTCCAAGGACTCTAATGAAGGGGACCAGAACGGATTTGTGATTCAGTTATAGAGAACTGAATCACCAGAACGGCTGAACGTACGCTTACCTGATCGTCTAAACGTTTCCAGGCGTCCAAAGAAGATTGTCTCGAAAAAATTGCTTTTAGCTATAAGACCACCTTTTGTGCCCTTTCTGACTTGGCTTCTTCTGTTATGTATTCCTATTTGTTTGTATCAATAAAGTATTGTTGTATTGTATGTGGTATGCGATCTCGAGATCGTTTCAAAAATCAGGCACCAGATCCGATCCACTTTTTAACAGACTTCCAAAAAGGAGGAGGTTCTATGTTCGTCTGTTTGTATTTTTTTGTGTATGTCCATCGATAATTCCGCCAATTGTGAACCGAATCGAAAAATTCTTTTTTAGTTCGAAAGAGTATACTTCCGAGGTGGTCTCATTTAAATTTTACAGATATCGGCTGAGTCGTTTTTAAAACAATTCGAGCGAAATATTCGAATTTTGTACACTATGGAAGGCGGTATTAACATTTTTTCGAAAAATAATTATATTATATCCAGCGAAGTTATAACACTGTGGTGGTTCAGCGCACCGTGTGAACAGACTCTGAGATCGAGCCCAAATCAAGTTATCCGTTACAGCCCGAATTGCTGTTGGCATTGATCTAATATTAAAATGAATAGGGGTCAGTTCTGGGGTGCCTTTTGACAGGGGCCAATGAGATTTGGGGAAAAATTGGGTATATTTGTTTCGACGAGATTATGGATGATGCTGTAAATAACTCTGTCGATTGCTATTCAGGAGAGTGAACCATTCAGTCGAACCAGTAAGTAGATACATATATGTCGACGAGTCCTGGTGTCAAAATTTTCAAAATGCCCAAATTTTGATATGGCTAAACCGTTGAATCAATCGGGATCTATCAGGTTCTGGGGTATTTTTGAGTTCTTTACAGTTCTGTTGATCACGTTTTTAGATCTTCACTTTAACGAGCGGTTGTAATATATAGGTATATACTACATTGTGGTTAGGAGCTTTACGACTACATCTGTGCAAATAAATAAAGAAATAATATAATACATACGCCATGTCATTGGAATCCCATCTTTGACTTTAGGACGCTAAACACTGATCACGCATCATCGAAACACGAGTTAAACTTAATCTTGAACGGTTTAATCATGTCACGGTTCAACCGGCTGAAGACATCACCATACATCACTGAACATAACTCCAGCAATTAACACGAACTCAAAGATGCGATAAACATCTCGCTACCGCTTATTCATCGTTGAACACCTTGTATATTTAGATCGCTGTTACAAGCTACAAGCGGTTCCGTGTTTACCATTCAGTGGCGCCAACATAAACACGGTAATTTTAACTATGCAGTGTTGCGACTCTGCCCTATCCTTGACATAAATATCTACAGCCCCACGTAGCCACATAGTACATAGTATAGTACATAACACGCACTAGGGCTGCCCGCCTAGTAGTTAGTAACCATCACACACGTTCGTTCGTCACTACGTCGCGCTCGCCCCTGCGACTGTTGTGTACCGAGACAGTACCGAGTGTGTACTCGTATCGAACTTAGAGGCGCCTAGGTATGATTCGCGTTTCGACCGTTTGTATGAAGACGGAATACTGCATACTATTACCGTGACATAAGGCACAATTGCAATGAATGGGAGCGTTTTTATTTTATGGGGTTCCGTACCCAAAGAGGAAAAATGGGACCATATTACCAAGACTCCGCTGTCCGTCTGTCTGTCTGTCTGTCACCAGGCTGTATCTCATGAACCGTAATAGTTAAAACGTTGAAATCTTCACAGAAGACGTACTTCTCTTGCCGCTATAACAACAAATACTAAAAATAGAAAAAATAAAATATGGCCCCCATACAGCAAACCTGAATTATTAGCCGTTTTTCGATCGATATTAATAACGGTGCCCGGTAGATGCTTGAAATAGTCACAGAATATTTAGTTAAATAATCACTTCAAAAATAAATAATTACAAAAAAAAAATGTTTAAGGGGCGGCTCCAATAAAAGAATAGTACATTGTTCACCGAGAGGAGAAAGTGACCGATTACCGTCGAGGGTGTCGTTTGAAACACCCGAGATCGGGAATCGCACTTTCTCTCGAGTGATACATAGTGCTTTATACTACACCTACGAGGAAAATAAAAAACTAAATCTTTAATAATTGAAATTTATATTGAAATTGTTGCAGTTAGTGAAGCTTAATGTAACACTTGAAAATGGCGCCAATGGCGTCTGCAATTTTCATATGTTCTTTTTTCAAATTGTTTGACACCATCACACAGCACACAGCTAGTGGCCAGTGTCATTTTGCGAACTTGGAGATAAAAACTCACTGTAAAAACTTTTTGGCTTTTGATATTTAGGTTACCAGCGCATAGTCTTACCCAAAATTAAAAAAGAAAAACCACGTAAGAAATGGATTTTCATACACTTTTCTCTCCCGCTCAGATGCGTTTTCTCCCCGCATATTTGTTCGATATGCAATGACGTACTTTCTACCGTAAATTTGATAAAGTATCAAGGTACTTTCCGAGCAGGTGTAGTATAAAGATTATTTTTTTGCTTTATATTAATAACGATAACTTAATATTAAGGTGTATATTCCCTACAAAAATTAATAAATAAAATAAAATATGTATTCCATACTGCACGGAACCCTTCGTGCGCGAGTCCGGCTCGCAATTAGCCGATTATTGTCAATCAATAGGTATGGCCAACTTGCTAGGTACGATGCAATATCGCTTCTGCCAGGCGAGTTGCAGCAAATAGTCCTATTGTGTAATGCAAATCAGAGCGAAATCCGTTTCCGCTTTTAACTAGCAACTAGCAAGTTTTTTGAAACCACAAATTTGAATCTTTGTTAAGCAAAAGAAACCATAATTCAAGAGTAATGAAATGCAAAATCGCGTGAGCTCATGAATTGCAACCAGCAAGTCAAAGATAGGAAGGAAGTCACCCAGCATTAGATCGATTAACGTCGGATCACGTAGCAAAGCCAACCGGTTCGGCTCCGGTTCAATTCTGGTGCAATTACAGGCGTCAACTCAGAATACCGAACGTTAAGAGACGGTGTTCCTTCTTTCTTTGACAATTTCCTCTTGTTATTAAAAATCTGAATAGAGAAAAACGGTGTAATCCTAGTTTAGCGGTGATTCGCATTTTCTCATAAATAATGGTTTAGTTTTTTTTTTTAATTCTGAATAGGTGAGTTTTCGATAGTTGTGTGTTGCCAGTGATGACATATGGAACTGAAACGTGGTCTTTTACTGTGGGCCTTATGAATAAGCTCACGATAGCCCAACGTGCTATGGAGAGGGCTATGCTCGGCGTCTCTCTGCGAGATCGAATCAGAAATGAGGAGATCCGCAGACGAACCAAAGTTACCGACATAGCCCAGCGGATTAGCAAATTAAAGTGGCAATGGACAGGGCACATAGTTCGGAGAACGGATGGCCGATGGGGCAGTAAAGTTCTCGAATGGAGATCACGGAGCAGCAAGCGCAGCGTAGGACGTCCACCGACTAGGTGGACTGACGATATAATAACGATCGCAGGAACGCGCTGGATCCAGGCCGCTTCCAACCGGCCTTGTTGGAAATCCATTGGGGAGGCCTATGTCCAGCAGTGGACATTTTACGGCTGATGGATGGATGGATGGAATAGGTTTGCGTTTGACCACATACTGCCTGATATTGAGCAGATAAGCGGTCTAGGTTGTAGCACGCTTACCTAGAAGATGCCTATTTAGTTCTGACATACCTCAGTGCCTCAAGAATGTGTTCAACCAGTGTGTGTTACCAGTGATGACTTATGGCTCTGAATTTGGTCTCTTACTATGATGTGCCTTATGAATAAACTCCAAGTAGCCTAACGAGCTATGAAGAGACTATACTCCGAGTCTGTTTGCGAGATCAAATCAGGAGTAAGGAGATCCGTAGAAGAACCAATGTTGCCGAAATAGCTCAGCGGATTGGCAAAATGAAATGGCAGTGGGCAGGGCATATAGGACGGAGGACTGACGACCGATGGGGTCAAAAAGTTGAGTGAAGACCACGTGTCGGCAAGCGCAGCGTAGGACATCCACCCACAAGGTAGACGGATGACCTAATTAAGACCGCAAAATCGCGATGGATGCAAGCTGCTACCAATGGGCCTTATAGGAAATCTTCAGGGGAAGCCTATGTCCAGCAATGGACATCCTATGGCTGATTGATGGAATGGTATAGTTATTTACTAAATTACAGAGGTAAGAGGTGAAAACACTGGCAGAGGATCGTGAGGTGTAGAAGTCAATCTATATACCAACAAGTCCTTCAATAAGAATAATGACTTTCTTTCTATTTTTCTTATCAGCCTGTGTCAATTTACTGCTGGTTAGGGGCACAGTCTTTCTTGTCATTATTTTTAAAATAGTTATATATTTACTAAATAAAAATTAAAGACTTCAAAGTTAATAACGTCGACGTTATTTCTTCCAACGGTTTTTCATTTTATATCTACAAAATCATGTTAACATTTCTAGTGAGAGATAAACCTATTTCTGCTACATTTTTCTTTGTTTCTTTTTAGGTGTAATTATTTAAATTAAATTCAAGGTTTGAAAGAAAAAAAAGTGCTAGCTAACATATTGTGACAAAACAGTGCTATTTTTACCGACTTCCAAAAAAAATAAGACGGCGCTCGGACATTTTTGAACTAGTTTCACTTAAGGACTGTGGCTCTGTAGATATTTGCTCGAAGCTTTAATGACACGAAATTGTTGCTCTTGGTTGTTACAATCCTTCAGCCATGTCAAAGGCCTTGAGGCGGCTTAAAAATCCTGACACTACTACAAAGAATATAAAAATACTATCAGGGCTAGCCATCAAGGTCAGTAAAAATAGACGTTTTTTTTTGTCAACTTTGCACTAAATTTTTAATCAAATTTTTTTTACATGGTTCAGGCTCACTTACTGAGCATAAAATCACAAAATGTTGACAGACCCAGGTGAAACTTCAAGTGCCATCTTGAAAAAAACATTTTTGGCCGATATCTCGAAAACTGTGTACTTTAGGGCAAAAGTCATGTAGACAAAGGTCAGTAAACTTTTTTGTAAAACTTACTGTTTACGATTTAATGAACCGGTTTTTCTATCGCAGCCGATAACTCTTATAGATATTGCCGAGGCGATATTGCTCCGAGCCGTAGGCGAGGGCTTTAAGGAAGCAGAGGCTGTAATTTTCAAAGCGCACGTATGTCATACGACGTTTTATAAAATATTTGCGAGGAATTAATAAAACTCTGACTTTGAGTGAAAGTCATGCATCAGTCGAAGCATCGTGCGTTTTACATTACAATAACGCACAAGTGCCGTAATGTCTCTCACTCTCTTGAGTGAAAGTAGGAGAAACGAGACTACAGAGTTCTGCAGTCAGTGGCGGCGTGCGTTTTACATTACAATAACGCAAAAGTGCCGTAATTTCTTTCACTCTCTTGAGTGAAAGTAGGAGAAACGAGACCACAGAGTTCTGCAGTCGGTGGCGGCGTGCGATTTACATTACAATAATGAAACATTACGATATTGAAATTGGTGTAATTACAGCCACTTTACGAGCAAATATTTTGTAAAATTATTATGCTAATCAGTAAAAACCGGTAAATTAAATTGGCCATAAATCGTAAACAGTAAATTTCACAAAAAGTTTACTGGAAACAATAAATGCGAAATTTTATTTTCTACAATAATGGTCTCAATGACTTTTGCCCTTAAGTGCATAGTTTTCGAGATATCGACCAAAATATTTTTTCAAGATGGTGCTTGAAGCAACACCTGGATCTGTCAGCATTTTGTGATTTTATGCTCAGTAAGTGATCCTAAGCCTTATAAAAAATTGGATCGGAAATTTAGAGCAAAGTTAAATTCTATTTTTACTGAGCTAATCCGGCCCAAACAAACTTACTTTTAACTTACTTCAGATGCTAGTCACCAGCAAACGTATACAGCACAAGTGAGATGTGATTTATAGCGGAAATGGAATGATATTCAATCGGAACTGCGTTACGGAGGATGTTGTCGCAGGTGGAGCGTATTGGTGCTTTGTATGCTAATGTCCGTATCATTCAGCGGATAACTGGAAACGCCGGCTTTGTGAGCTTGCCTGCTTATGCTTTCGATAATGTTAGGTAGGTATTTGAGATAAGCACGTCATTGGTTTAAGTGTAGCGCGTAGAATTAGAACTAAAGTACTCAATAGAAACCGTACTAAAACGGCAAGAGATATTAATCACTTAAACACTAATATCAGTAATATTTGTACTTACCAAGAAAGTAGAGATGATGTCACAAGAACACAATACCAATATTGCTCATTTAAGAAGTAACGCAGACTCCTACGACACGAGATGATTTCTCAGTGTATGCTCTGCAGGACTTTTGATGGATTTCTCCTAAATTTAAGTGTGTATACTCTTAGTGTCATAGTGAATTTGTAAAAAATATTTATTGTTGTAAATGAACTATTAAACTTCGTCCCACTTTAAATATGAAATTTAAAAGGTGTTAGAAAAAGATGCACATACACCAGAACTTACGTAATTTTGAAGGGTTTCACAAACTAGCATTGAGCTATCTCATCTCGGCTGTACAAAATTCAAAAAGGTAAAAAGTAGGAAGGTAAAATTATCAGAGATTTGAACTTTTTTACTGGAACTAGAGGTTTCAAATTTCCGATCATTTCGCACAAGACAAAGTGGAACTATTTTGATATTCCAATTTGTGATTTTGACGTATGCCGATAGACAATGCGTTTTTTTTGTTCCACTCACTCTCGCGTATGTTGTATAACTTGGGAATGCAATACCGGGATTCCAGGATCCCGAAATACCCGAATCACGGCTGGTATTACCGGGATTGAATCCCGGTCGAAATTTAACCGGGATTCCGGTGATTGACGGGATTACCAAAAATCGAAGATTTTACATGTAAAATAGCCAAATTGCACAGAATCTTATGTGAGAAGAAGTGTGTTAGAAGGCTTCTACATTGTGCTTGAAAGGTTTTAGAGCAACAAAATGTCTATATATGCACTGTATGCACAATGCATATGCATTTATGTTAAATACGAAATTGATACAAAGATTTCGGGAAAAAAATGAGAATTATTTTAGAGCATAAGATGAAATTTGCATTGCTACCGCTCCAATAATTACGTTAGCATAATTTACATCAGCCAAAAGCTTTAAGTTATGTCTTTCTTACGATTTTTTTTAAATACGTCGAATTGGCCGGGATCCGGGAATACCCGGGATCCCGGTCTATTAGGTGGGTTAATGCCGCCAATATCGGGATTGAAAATATCGACCGGGATTGCATTGCCTATGTATAACCATATATGAATAAGACCGCTGTAACATAGTTTTTATTTGAGCAAAATTTAGTTACTTTAGTTCTAATTCTATGGTGTAGCGTGCCCAGTCATACACAAAAGCTTTATGATTTCAAAGAGAAACCTACAATAATTTGTCTTCTGACTATTTGTTTTTTCATTAATTTCTTTTGATCTGAAAAGATCATATAAATACAAAGTTTCCAATTTTTCCATAAAGAACTATTTTAATTATTTATCCCTACAATAAAATTACAAAGTTATTATACAAGCGAACGTGTGATGTCACATGCCCGTACGAGATAATATTTAGGGTTTCGTACCCAAAGGGTAAAAACGGGACCCTATAACTAAGACTCCGCTGTCCGTCCGTCTGTCACCAGGCTGTATCTTATGAACCGTGATAGCTAGAACGTTGAAATTTTCACAGATGATGTATTTCTGTTGCCGGTATAACAACAAATACTAAAAACAGAAAAATATAAATGTTTAAGGGGGCTCCGATACAACAAATCTGAATTTTAAGAAGTTTTTCGCTCGATTTTAATAACGGCTACTGGTAGATACTTGCAATATTCGCAGAATATTAAGTTATATATTTACTTTTAAAATAAATTATTAAATAAAAATAAAACAAATATTAAAGGGGGGCTCCAATACAAGAAACGTGATTTTTTGCTCGAGATTGGTGAAGGCAACAGGAAGATGCTTGAAATATTAACAGAAAATTAAGTTGTATATTCATTTCAAAAATAAATTAATAAACTAAAATAAAATATATTAAGGGGGGCTTTCACACGGTACGGAACCCTACGTGCGAGAGTCTGACTCTCACTTGGCTGATTATTAAATAATCATCTCTTAAATAAGATGTGGTAAGAATATTATTGCGTTGAGGGTTTTTAATTTGAAATGTAATCTTATTTAATGTACAAAGTCAAACTAAATGTTATTATAATTTTCAAGTAACTTATTTTTAGGGTTCCGTACCCAAAGGGAAAAAGGGGGCCCTAATTACTAAGACTTCGATGTCCGTCTCTCCGTCTATCTGTCTGTCTGTCACCGAGCTGTATCTCATGAACCATGATAGCTAGGCAGCTGAAATTTTCACAGATGATGTATTTCTGTTGCCGCTATAACAGCAAATAACAAATAATAACTAAAAAGAAAAGAAAAGAAATATTTAAGGGGGGCTCCCATACAACCTGATTTTTCAGACGTTTTTCGCTCTATAATTATAATGGTAACAGGTAGATGCTTGAAATTTTCACAGAATATTTAGTTTTATATTCACTTGAATAGTGAATAATAAAATAAAAATAAAATAAATATGTAAGGGGGGCTCCCATACAATACGGAACCCTCCGTGCGCGAGTCCGACTCGTACTTGGCCGATAATTTTCTTTACTTAAACTGTATAATAATTACCTACGTAGTGTTTCAGTCTCTATCGCTTGTACAAGAGTTTGTACATTCAACATTTGAGCTAGTAAATTAATTTGGGAATAGTTTCGAACATGTTCTATTTGCATGTCTAAAACTATTTAGCTTGTAGTTTTGTGCTTTCAAACAGGACTGTACAATGTTCGTTTAAACATTCATTTCTAGAATAAAATTACACAATGCAAGAGTTGTCTACAATATTTGTTTTGGCACAAGTTTATGTTGAACATCGTTTCAAACGTGAATAATTTTGGATTAATCGTATTTTTTAGTGTCCCGTACCCAAAGGGTAAAAACGGGACCCTATTACACATAGCTGGAAGGAAGATAATATGAGTTGACAATTTGACACACGATTTAAGATGGTAAATTGCAATTTAAATCAATTGCTACATGTAGCTTTTTAGCCTGTAAATCCTGTAGGTAATAGAATGAAAATTATTGGTTCATCAGAATAAATAAATTACGAAAATGTGAATTACACTCAGGACAGTTTATTTTTCACTAAATTATCTTTGACCTTCGTTATGTTTGTAAAACATTATTAAACATGTTATGCCATAATTATTCATAACATTTAAATACGCCAATGATATATACAGGTGTTTTCTTTTGGGTCGGCAAAGATCCTCTCTTGTACCTTAATAATAAACGAGCAGCGACCACGCGACTTTTTTCTAATACTTACATTTTTGAACTAAAAGAACAATAATTATTGTGGATTAATGAGAGGAAATGGGGGAGACCTTTGCCCAGGAGTGGGACAGTATAGGTTAAAAAAAAATTGTCGATTAACTTTAATAGTTAGTCATATACTGTTGCAACACTTTTGGTACATAATAATGTGTTCTACAAAGTCGTGGTAAATTATTTTATTCTATCATCAATAGTTTTCGCAGCGCACGCGATAAAAATAATATTTTAGGTATTTTTTTACACCTTTGGTTACATTTAGGGAATTTTAGTAAGGATCCCTAATTTAAAAAAAATAACAATATAGCCTTAAATTCCTGGGTGTCATATATGTATTATATATGACACCCAGGAATAGTGTCTTTCCGACAGTGAAAAAGTGTTTCAAATCGGGTCAGTAGTTTCGGAGCCTATTCAGTGCAAACAAACAAACAATCAAATCTTTCCTCTTTATAATATTGGTATAAATAATTATGACATGCAATAAAATAAGTCTACGCTGTCATTTATGATTAACTTCGCTTTTCGGTTCACTGATAGGGGAAAGAGTTAATTCATAAGCGGAAGCGATGAAAATATTGTAATATTTGTTACATAATTTTCATTTTATATCTAATTAAGAAAATAAAATATAATTATGAAAATATAAATAATAGTTATAACTACATTTTCATTTTCTGTCTATGTCATTTTAGAGACATTTCTATAGAACATCATTATACAAGGTTATTGATAATTAATCAATTAGCATCCGTTTAGAAGCTCATTTTGTCAAAACTAACAACTCAAAACACTGTCACTCACTCACTGTCATCAAAACTGACAACTTTTGTTCTACGACATTTGTCAAAACTAAAAAAAAAAAACAGCTGTTTCATATATTTTGTCTAGGGTGAACGATAGTTTTCTATGGAACAGCATTATTTTTTTTGAGTTTTGATAAAAGTCGTTGAACAAAAGTTGTTGGAGTTGATGTACAGAATAAGCCTCTAAAAGGATGCTAATTGATTACCAATATATAGGCCTATCTTTAAGTTTTTCGTAGCTAATTTACGGGCATTTTCTTGACCGATCATATTTTTATTGGAATCTTCTTTTAAAGCCGTATTACAAGTCCGCACCTCTTATACTTTGCACCCAGATCCAGAGAGACGAGTAATCACATGGATCATTGCGTGCCCGGCTCATCAGGCCTGTGACGTCGACTTTGTGTCATCGGCTACATGCCGACCGACTGATACTTTTTGTTTCCAGGAAATAAACTTTTTGCTTGTCCTACTTTTCTTATAAAATAAAGAAAGATGGTAATTATAAGTGACTAGCTTTTACCCGCGGCTTCGCCCGCGTTATATTTTGATTTTGGCTTATGTTTATGTCGGCTGCGAAACCTAACCTAACCTAACCGGCAAATATCAAAATACCTTAGAGGAATGCTTTTGTTGGTTAAGTTACGGTTGGAGTGTATATACAACCTAAATCAAATCTCCGCTTTCCATAAACTGGGCATTCCAAGATTATGTGCAGTGGAGTCTCCTCTTTTGTGGGTTCACAGATGCACGATGGGCTTTCCCTCAACTTAAATCGATGTAAGTATTGGGGAAACCCACCATGCCCCGTCAGCACTTAAGTTATGATTCCTACTGGTACTTTCTCTTACGATCTTGTATGCCGCCCTTGCATCCGGAAAATATGTTTTGGTTACCGCCGCTGTGTGTCCATCCTGATACCGCCGGTTCCACTCGTCAAGAGAGTCCTTTCGGATTTCTCGCTTAACGAATGAAACGGGGCAGTTATCGTAAATAGGTCTGCACTTCGAGTGCAGTGCTGTTTCCTTTGCTAGCTGGTCCGCTCTCTCATTTCCCTCCATCCCCGCGTGCGCTTTAATCCAATAAAGTTTCACTATTTTATTTTATGCGTGTAGTAACTTTATGTTAGCTTTGAAATTACTGCTAAGGGATGGAGAGAAGATACGCCAACTACCGTTTCCAGTGCAGACCTGGAGTCACAAAAGGTTTTTGCTTTTTCGGTAGCCTCAAGAAGTGCCAATAACTCGGCCTGGTACACGGAGCAACAATCGGCCAATTTCAGCTTGCGGGTACTGATCTCAGCGGCATCATCCCAAATGGATAATGCCGCCCCGACTTTCCCTTTAATTTTGCTGCCGTCTGTAAATATGTTAACTTCTCGGTTAAGATTTTGCTCTAGTGCTGCTCCGTCTGCCAGGCATATGAACTCCAGCTCCTCCTGCTGCGCTGAGTGTGGCTTCTTAATATAAGGGACCAACTTTTCTGTCTGTCTATCTCCAGTTACTTGCTGGGAATAACCTTTCTTAGTTTCATAAAGCAAGGCGGCTTCCTGGACTCTGATATGACAGCCGAGGATTAGGGGCCGCGGTGGGATATATGGAACTGGTGGTGTGGGTGCCGCCACCTACCCTACCTTGCGCTAGGCCGTCAACGTGTTGGCAGACACAGTGGGGCTGCAGGGGAAGAGAGGTGTCGGTATCGCGATGGCCGTTGTCACTGCCCTCTGCAGTTGAAGAGGCAGGCGCTGGGCTACTATGACTGACCCGCTGCACTGGGACCAGGGCGTTGGAATGCTGTCTGACGTTCAGTACTGGTTAGTCCCGAGTGGTGGATGACGATGTGTCTTGTGCTCCGAAACACTCCGTCATTATGGCGAGAGCGCAAGCTCCGTTATGGAGCCTGAGTCTGGGTTAGCGCTGTTGAGTGCCGCGAAGGAGTGCGAAAAATGTAGGAACGTCCTAAACTTGCCATGACAGGATATTTCTGGCGCTTAGACGGCTGCTACCGCAGCCCGCTCACTTAGTTTGTAGGGTTCCGTACCCAAAGGGTAAAAACGGGACCCTATTACTAAGACTTCGATGTCCGTCTGTCCGTCTGTCTGTCTGTCACCGGGCTGTATCTCATGAACCGTGATAGCTAGGCAGCTGAAATTTTCACAGATGATGTTTTTCTGTTGCCGCTATAACAACAAATACTAAAAATATAATAAAATAAATATTTAAGGGGGGCTCCCATACAACAAACGTGATTTTTTGGAGTTTTTTTGCTCGCTGTTAATAACGGCAAGAGGAATGTGGCTCCCATACGGCACGGAACCCTTCGTGCGCGAGTCCGACTCGCACTTGGCCGATTATTATCCTATCCTACGGGAACTGTTGAAGTTTTTGCGATAAAAAGTGGCCTATGTCACTTTTCGTCTTTCAAACTATATTCATGCAATAAGCCAAGGCAAGTTGCTTCGTTGCTGAGAAAAGTTTATTGTTAAGTCCTACGGGAACCACAATTTTTTCGGGATGGAAAGTATCCTATGTCACTTTCCGTCTTCCAAACTATGCCCACCCCAAAAATCAAGTCAATCCGTTGCTCCATTGCTGAGAAACAGTTATTGTCCTATCCCATGGGAATCACGAATTTTCTCGAGATAAAAAAGTATCCTATTATCACTTTCTGTCTTTTAAACCATAGGTATCCATACCAAAAATCAGGTCAATCTTTTGCTCCGTTGCTGCGTCAAAGAGGAACAAACCAACAAACTTTTCGGATTGAAAATATTAAAGTATGATGATTCTGTACCATAAAGGTAGAATAAAGAAACATGTTAAACCTCTAATGATAGAAGATTTAATAAATAAAACCGTTTGAAAAAAAAATATTTTTAATGTCAGACAAAATGACGACCTGGTATTAAACGTCAGAGTAACATGTAGCATGCAAAGGGAAAATAACATTTTATCCAATTTTAATGTCAGTTGTCATTTTCAATCCATACTTTATTTCCTCTTCAAGGGGATATAATGGTGGAAAAACAATTTGTCCCCTTGTCATGCTACCTGTGATTTATAAAAGTTTGCAGACAATGTCACCTGTCATCTAATTACGTTTGGCTGTGACGTTTCGTCAGTCCATATTAGCGTCATAGAGGAATATAATCACTTAGCGTCTTTGTGATAGTGGCGACAGTTTCGCTTTCGATGGTTTTTGTCCTGTCCTACAGGAATTATGCAATTTTTCGGGATAAAAAGTATCCTAAAGCTCCTTCCGTCTTTTAAACTATGTCCATGCCAAAAATCAAGTCAATCCGTTGCTCCGTTGGTGCGTGATAGAGTAACAAACCAACAAACCAACAAACTTTTCGGATTTATAATATTAGTAAGGATTAATAGTAGTGTGAGAGAACTGTAGTGCGTTGAGTGTAGGTAATGGCCAAAACTGTTTTTAATTTTTTTACAATTTACACTTATTAAAATTGATGAAAAATGTACAATTATTTACCTACATCCATCCATCCATCCATAGGACGTCCACTGCTGGACATAGGCCTCCCCTATGAATCTCCAATAAGACCGGTTGGTAGCGGCTTGCATCCAGCGTGATCCTGCGGTCTTAATGAGGTCATCCGTCCACCTTGTGGGTGGACGTCCTACGCTGCGCTTGCCGGTACGTGGTCTCCACTCGAGAACTTTTCGACCCCATCGGTCATCAGTCCTCCGCGCTATGTGCCCTGCCCACTGTCATTTCAACTTGCCAATCCGCCGGGCTATGTCGGTAACTTTAGTTCTTCTGCGAATCTCCTCATTCCTGATTCGATCTCGCTGAGAGACTCCGAGCATAGCCCTCTCCATAGCTCGTTGGGCTACTTGGAGCTTATTAATAAGGCCCATAGTAAGAGACCACGTTTCAGTGCCATAAGTCATCACTGGCAATACACACTGATCGAACACTTTCGACTTGAGGCACTGAGGTATGTTTACCTACATCAACTAAACAATTTTTTATAGAAAATCTACTAAACTATGAGTTGTGGTGAGTTTTGTCAAAATTACCGAAAACGCTCAAAATATATAGCACTTCAAACCTGAAGAGATTTTATAACTAGTTGGACGGTGGAAACTAAATAATTCTAAGGAACACCCAGGTGAACAAAGGTGAGCCGTTGTAAAAAAAACTTTCTACGGTTCACCTAGGTGGTCTCAGAAGGTGTACGGTAGGAAAGAACTGAAAAAAATCAAGACGGAACATCGTGAACAGACAAGTGAGGCCGGTTTTTTATACATGTGAGAGTGCGTCCGTGTTGCGCCACCATAGTTCGACTGACGAGCCAAGGCGTAGTTTATTTGTACGTGTACGTATACATGTGTGTGTTGTGTCTGTACACGGCGAGGCATAGTTTCCCGGCCTCATTTGTTTGTTCACAACATTCTGTCTTGATTTTTTTATTTCGTCTGAGGGCTATAAGCACGAGTATAAAAAATAGGTGTACAAGATATCATAATTATCGTATTTGAGCCACGGCCTTTACAATTTAGCTAACAAGCTTTGCTCATTATTTTTTAACTAGATCCACTAGCTGGGGAAAAAGCTTTTCATAGTATCTGTCAAGTGTGTTTTCGTCGGGTAGGTCTTCTTTTGCTTAGCGGGTTTCACTCCAAATCTTGCTTAATAATTGGCCAAGTGCGAGTTGGACTCGCGCACGAAGGGTTCCGTACCGTATGAGAACCCCATTCTTCTTGCCGTTATTAATGGCGAGGCAAAAAAATCCTAAAAATCACGTTTGTTGCATGGGAGCCTATTGAATATTGTTTTTTCTGTTTTTAGTATTTGTTCTTATAGCGGCAACAGAAATACATCATCTGTGAAAATTTCAGGTGCCTACCTATTACGGTTCATGAGATACAAAACTATGCACTTAAGCATAGTTTTCGAGATATCGACCAAAATGTTTTTTCAAGATGGTGCTTGAAGCAACACCTGGATCTGTCAGCATTTTGTGATTTTATGCTCAGTAAGTTATCCTAAGCCATAAAAAAAAATTAGATCGGAAATTTAGTGCAAAGTTAAATTCTATTTTAACTGAGCTAATCCGGCCCAAGCAAACTTACTTTTAACTTACTTCAGATGTTAGTCACCAGCAAACGTATACAGCACAAGTGAGATGAGATTTATAGCGGAAATGGAATGATATTCAATCGGAACTGCGTTACGGAGGATGTTGTCGCAGGTGGAGCGTATTGGTGCTTTGTATGCTAATGTCCGTATCATTCAGCAGATAACTGGAAACGCCGGCTTTGTGAGCTTGCCTGCTTATGCTTTCGATAATGTTAGGTAGGTATTTGAGATAAGCACGTCATTGGTTTAAGTGTAGCGCGTAGAATTAGAACTAAAGTACTCAATAGAAACCGTACTAAAACGGCAAGAGATATTAATCACTTTAACACTAATATCAGTAACATTTGTACTTACCAAGAAAATAGAGATGATGTCACAAGAACACACGACCAATATTGCTCATTTAAGAAGTAACGCAGACTCCTACGAAACGAGATGATTTCTCAGTGTAGGCTCTGCAGGACTTTTGATGGATTTCTCCTAAATTTAAGTGTGTATACTCTTAGTGTCATAATGAATTTGTAAAAAATATTTATTGTTGTAAATAAACTATTAAACTTCGTCCCACTGTATATGAAATTTAAAAGGTGTTAGAAAACGATGCACATACACCAGAACTTACGTAATTTTGAAGGATTTCACAAACTAGCATTGAGCTATCTCATCTCGGCTGTACAAATTCAAAAAGGTAAAAAGTAGGTAGGTAAAATTATCATAGATTTGAACTTTTTTACTGGAACTAGAGGGTTCAAATTTCCGATCATATCGCACAAGACAAAGTGGAACTATTTTGATATTCCAATTTGTGATTTTGACGTATGCCGATAGACAATGCGATTTTTTTTGTTCCACTCACTCTCGCGTATGTTGTATAACTTGGGAATGCAATACCGGGATTCCAGGATCCCACAATACCCGAATCACGGCTGGTATTACCGGGATTGAATCCCGGTCAAATTTAACCGGGATTCTGGTGATTGACGGGATTACCAAAAATCGAAGATATTACATGTAAAACAGCCAAATTGCACAGAATCTTATGTGAGAAGAAGTGTGTTAGAAGGCTTCTACATTGTGCTTGAAAGGTTTTAGAGCAACAAAATGTCTATATTTGCACTGTATGCACAATGCATATGCATTTATGTTAAATACGAAATTGATACAAAGATTTCGGGAAAAAAATGAGAATTATTTTAGATCATAAGATGAAATTTGCATTGCTACCGCTCCAATAATTACGTTAGCATAATTTACATCAGCCAAAAGCTCTAAGTTATGTCTTTCTTACGATTTTTTTTTAAATACGTCAAATTGGCCGGGATCCGGGAATACCCGGGATCCCGGTCGATTAGGTGGGTTAATGCCGCCAATACCGGGATTGAAAATATCGACCGGGATTGCATTGCCTATGTATAACCATATATGAATAAGACCGCTGTAACATAGTTTATTTGAGCAAAATTTAGTTATTATTATTATTATTATAGCCTTTATTTAACAATCTTATAAACATAGGTATATGGTAAATAAATTTTGATTATGTGTCACCGGTACTGTGATTGTCTTGCGAATTCGCAAAGGCCTCCCCTAGAGCTTGCCATTCACTCCGATTTTGAGTCGCCCTTCTCCACGTAACTCCTGCCTTTTTCCGGATATCGTCTTCCCATCTAAGGCGTTGTCTTCCTTTCCTTCTTTTATATTGCCTTGGACACCATTCCGTTACGTCTTTAGCCCATTTTTCTTTCTTATTTCTGAACATATGGCCTGCCCACCTCCACTTTAATTTCTTTATGCAGTATGCTACATCGTTAATTTTTGTCTGATATCTTAATGTTGTTAATTTGACTTTATCTTTTAATTTAACGTTTAGCATACTTCGTTCCATACTGTGTTGGCATGTCTGCAACTTTCCTACATTCTGTTTTGTTAGGCTCCATGTTTGACAGCCATATGTCAAAACGGGTAAAATACAAGAGTCGAATATTTTTTTCTTTGCTTTGAGTGGTACCTGAGGATTTTTAAAGACTTCTTTTAAGGACCAGTATCGTTTCCATGCTAACTGTGTTCTATTATTTATTTCTTTTGTTGTTAGGTTCTGTGGAGATATTATTTGTCCGAGGTATGTATACTCTTCAACATATTCGATATTGTTGCCATTTACTGTTATGGTGACTTTGTCATGGTTTGTCATTATTTTTGTTTTTGTAGCATTCATTGAGAGTCCGACTTTATCACTTTCGTATACCAGCTGTTCTAACATCTCTTGTAGGCTTCTTGGATCTTTCGCAATCAGGATCAGATCATCTGCAAATCTTAGATGGTTTAAATTCGTTCCGTTGACGTCCAGTCCATAATTATCCCAATCGAGTTTTCTAAATATGTATTCAAGCACTGCTGAGAAAAGTTTAGGTGAAAGTGGATCTCCCTGTCTGACTCCTCTTTTTATAGGGAAATGCTCGCCTTCTCTTTCTGTTCGTATTTTTGCATTCATGTCTTTGTATATATTGTTTAGTATTCTTATGTATTTGTTTTCGACTCCTTGAGTTGCTAGCGCTTCCCATATTTTTGTATGCTTTAGAGAGTCAAAAGCTTTATTGTAATCTACAAATGCTAAATAATATACAATACCATACTCGTGACATTTCTGAATAACTTGTTTAATGGTATGTATATGATCGATTGTAGAAAAATCACTACGAAAACCAGCCTGCTCCCTGGGTTGATTTTCGTCCAGAATCCTCGTTAAGCGGTTGAGCAGTACTTTCGAAAAAATTTTGTATAAATTCGACATCAGGCTGATAGGTCTGTAGTTGGCTATAATATCTTTATTCCCTTTCTTATGGAGCAGTATTACGGTTGATGTGGTCCACTGATGGGGTATATATTCTGAGTCTAGAATTTCGTTAAAAATGTTTGTTAAAGCACCTAGCGCTACACTAAGTGTTCCTATTAGAAGTTCGTTTGTTATACCGTCTTCCCCTGGTGCTTTACCTCTTTTTTGCGATTTGATAGCCTTTTCTATTTCTTCTTTCAGTATGCTTTGAATTCCCTCATTACCATTGATGTTATCCCCAATTTGACTATGGTTTGCGTCTAATGCTTCTTTGTCGCTGTATAACTCTCGGTAGTACTCTGTAGCTATCTCTAATATTTCGATTCTGTTTGTTTTGTTTCTCTTATTTTCGTGATGTTTCATCTTGTCTATCCAGTTTGTGCTTTCCTTAAGCTCTTCCCACGCTTTTTTCACTCCTCCCGATTTTTCTATGCAATAATTTAATATGTTGTTTCTTCTGTTCTGTGTATGCTTCCTGATTTGTAGATTTATTTCTTTGCTTAGATTTTCTATCTTCTTTTTGTTATTTTTTCTATCATTATATAAAGATTTTCTTTGTATTATCAAACTTCTTGCGTTTGGACCTATTTTATCCTTTGTGTCGTTATTTATTCTAGTTTGTTTTTCAGCGTTTTTAAGTTCTTTTTCTAGGATGTCGTATTTTTCCTGTACACTTGTGCTATTTTCTAATGTTTGCAGGTTCAACTTCAAATGTTCTAAAATATCTCCTGCTATTGGCAAAAGTATTGGTTTTTTACTACTTTGGAAAATTTTCCTTGATTTCTTTGGTTCTAATGCGTATATCTGTCTTCTTAGCATTCTGTGATCAGTGTTGTAGTTAAGTTGGTTTACAACATCAATATTTGAAAAAAATCTTGGTTTGTTTGTTAGAATAAAATCTATTTCATTTCTCGTTTTTCCATCTGGTGACATCCATGTCCATTTTTTATTGTATTTCCTGTTGTAGTAACTATTCATAATATGTAAGTTATTCTCTAGTGCAAAGTTTATCAATCTTTGACCATTATCGTTTCTTTTTCCAGTTGGGTATGGGCCTAGTATATTGTTCTCATTTCTATTCCTCTTTCCAATTTGACTGTTGAAGTCTCCCATTATAATAACTGTTTTACAAAGGTAAGGCATAATTTGAGTTAGCCTGTTGTAAAATTCATCTTTGATATCTTTCTGGGCAACTTCTGTTGGAGCATATATTTGCACGATTGAAGTTGGTTCTTTATATCCAGGGAGTATTATATTTAAAATGGCGATTCTATCTGAGATTCCTCGAAATTCTAATATTTCTTTTTTTAAGTATTTCTTTATCATAAATCCTACTCCGTATATCCCGGCTTTTTCATTTATGTGATATAATATGTACTGGTCTCGTTCTTCGGTTTGTTCATTTGCTCTTCTTACATCACTTAAACCGATAATATCCCAGTTGATAGTTTCTAATGCATGTTCTAGTTCCAATAAAGTTTCTTGTGATTTCATTGATCTGGTATTAAGTGTGGCTATATTAAATTTATTTCTAGATTTTGGTAATATATTCTGTAGATTTTGTTTTTCGAAGAATAATCTATTAAATTTCTCAGCTGCAAGCTTTTGGGGGTTTTGGTCTATCACCCCACGGTGACCAGCCGTATTGGGGATCTTTTTATTATTTGTTGTTATTCTTTTTGTATTGTTCGATGTTCTCAGTTTTCCGGTGACTGATAATTCCTATAATTTAAGTTGTTTAGTTGGTTTTTCCGACAGTGAATGAGATCTGGCTCTCATATAAGCGAATGCATCATGCTTGTGCAATTTGGGTGGAGCTAAAATACTTTTTGCACCATCTGTGGGACGAGTAGGTGTATGAATGTTTACAGGTGATAAAGAAGAGTCCCTTTTTCTTTTCTCAACTTCTTGTTTTCCTTTTATTATAAGTTTATTGTTTTTAATGAAAGCCTCATTTCCCTTGTTTCTTTCCTCTATCAATTGTTGTTGTAAATGTTTACGAAGCTCTATCGTTTCTTTTGAAAAATCTTCTGTTATGTAAGTCTGATCTGGCAATTTTGTTTTATTCCTCAGTATTTCTATTTTCTTTTGATACGACGTTAAGGATATTAGTATAGGTCTAGTCTTTCCTTCCTGTATACGTCCTAGTCTGTGATATCTGTTAATTCCATATTTTTCAATCACAACATTTGTGTTTTGCAAAGTATTATTTATTAAATTCAATAGTTCCTCGTAATTTTTCTCGGTTTCTTTAACACCATGTAGAATAAGATTGTTTTTTCTGTTTGCATCATCTAAGTATTTTATTTTTTTGTTCAATGTTTGTACTTCAATTTTTAAGTTTTTATTTTCTTCTAGTATCGGTTGTATTTTTTCATCAATAGCACTCATCAAAGTGGTAGTTACGTTCTGAGTAATTGTTGTTGTTTGTTTTTCTAGTTCAATTTTCATCATCTGAAAAAGTTTTGCTAAGTCTTCCGACATACCGTTGTTATCCATTATTTATTGCTGTAGTTAATTCGGGAGTTAATAATTGAAAACTGGTATCACTTTTACGAATGCTAAAAATGTGGTATGTGTCTATGGTAAAATGTGATTCGGAACGTAATTATTTGCACAATGTTGGCACCACTCCACTGTGTCAGGATGACGTCTGGTTTTCCGAACGCTCTTTATTATTTGTTTAATGTTGGTACTACTCCACTATGTCATCATGTTTTCAAATAAATTGTTTTTCCAACCCGCATTGACCCGCAACGCGATTTCACTTTCACTTGATTTTTAATGAATATCTTTGTTTTAACGTTGTTTTTGTGTTAATTAGTTAAGTTTTTAGTTGTTGTTCTTCGTTTTCTGTAAGTAGTAGTGATTTGTGTTGATTTCCACTTGCTTTTAATTAAAAAACCGGGAGCACTTTGATAACACTGTCACTGTTTTGACAACCGGAAACCGGAATCGGCAAAATTTAGTTACTTTAGTTCTAATTCTATGGTGTAGCGTGCCCAGTCATACACAAAAACTTTATGATTTCAAAGAGAAACCTACAATAATTTGTCTTCTGACTATTTGTTTTTTCATTAATTTCTTTTGATCTGAAAAGTTCATATAAATACAAAGTTTCCAATTTTTCCATACAGAACTATTTTTTTATCCTTATAATAAAATTACAAAGTTATTATACAAACGAACGTGTGATGTCACATGCCCGTACGAGATAATTTTAGGGTTCCGTACCCAAAGGGTAAAAACGGGACCCTATAACTAAGACTCCGCTGTCCGTCCGTCTGTCACTAGGCTGTATCTTATAAACCGTGATAGCTAGAACGTTGAAATTTTCACAAATGATGTATTTCTGTTGCCGCTATAACAACAAATACTAAAAACAGAAAAATATAAATTTTTAAGGGGGGCAACCCATACAACAAATCTGAATTTTAAGAAGTTTTTCGCTCGATTTTAATAACGGCTACTGGTAGATACTTGCAATATTCGGAGAATATTAAGTTAAATTTTTAAAATAAATTATTAAATAAAAATAAAACAAATATTAAAGGGGGGCTCCAATACAAGAAACGTGATTTTTTTGCTCGATATTGGTGAAGGCCACAGGAAGATGCTTGAAATATTAACAGAAAATTAAGTTGTATATTCATTTAAAAAGTAAATAATTAAATGAAAAATAAAATATATTAAGGGGGCTTTCACACGGTACGGAACCCTACGTGCGAGAGTCTGACTCTCACTTGGCCGATTATTAAATAATCATCTCTTAAATAAGATGCGTTAAGAATATTATCGCGTTGAGGGTTTTTAATTTGTAATGTAATCTTATTTAATGTACAAAGTCAAACTAAACGTTATTATAATTTTCAAGTAACTTATTTTTTCTTTACTTAAACTGTATAATAATTACCTACGTGGCGTTTCAGTCTCCATCGCATGTACAACAGTTTGTACATTCAACATTTGAGCTAGTAAATTAATTTGGGAATAGTTTCGAACATGCTCTATTTGCATGTCTAAAACTATTTAGCTTGTAGTTTTGTGCTATCAAACAGGACTGTACAGTGTACGTTTATAAATTCATTTCTACAATATAATTACACAATGCAAGAGTTGTCTACAATATTTGTTTTGGCACAAGTTAATGTTGAACATCGTTTCAAACGTGAATAATTTTGGATTCATAATCGTATTTTTAGTGTCCCGTACCCAAAGGGTAAAAACGGGACCCTATTACACATAGCTGGAAGGAAGATAATATGAGTTGACAATTTGACCCACGATATAATTTAAATCAATTGCTACATGTAGCTTTTTAACCTGTAAATCCTGTAATAGAATTAAAATTATTGGTTCATCAGAAAAAATAAATTACGGTAATGTGAATTACACTCAGGACAGTTTATTTTTCACTAAATTATCTTTGATCTTCGTTATGTATGTAAAACATTATTAAACATATTATGCCATAATTATTGATAACATTTAAATACGCCAATGATATATACAGGTGTTATCTTTGGGGCAAAGATCCTCTCTTGTACCTTAATAATAAACGAGCAGCGACCACGCGACTTTTTTCTAATACTTACATTTTTGAACTAAAAGAACAATTATTTTGGATTAATGGAAGGAAATGGGGGAGACCTTTGCCCAGGAGTGGGACAGTATAGGTTAAAAAAAAAATGTGGATTAACTTTAATAGTTAGTCATATACTGTTGCAACACTTTTGGTACATAATAATGTGTTCTACAAAGTCGTGGTAAATTATTTTATTCTATCATCAATAGTTTTCGCAGCGCACGCGATAAAAATAATATTTTAGGTATTTTTTTACACCTTTGGTTACATTTAGGGAATTTTAGTAAGGATCCCTAATTTAAAAAAAATAACAATATAGCCTTAAATTCCTGGGTGTCATATATTATATATGACACCCAGGAATAGTGTCTTTCCGACAGTGAAAAAGTGTTTCAAACCGGTTCAGTAGTTTCGGAGCCTATGCAATGCAAACAAACAAACAATCAAATCTTCCCTCTTTATAGTATTGGTATAAATAATTATGACATGCAATAAAATAAGTCTACGCTGTCATTTATGATTAACTTCGCTTTTCGGTTCACTGATAGGGGAAAGAGTTAATTCATAAGCGGAAGCGATGAAAATATTGTAATATTTGTTACATATTTTCATTTTATATTTAATTAAGAAAATAAAATATAATTATAAAAATATAAATAATAATAATAACTACATTTTCATTTTCTGTCTATGTCATTTTATAGACATTTCTATAGAACATCATTATACAAGGCACAGAGCTATTACAACTAGAGAGATAGCGCTGTTGTAGCTTGAGGCAATTCTCAACCACAAAAACGTATGGAAAATCTGGCTCACAGCTGTCAAAACTGTCAAATATGTACTGGAATTTGACACTACTGAGAGAAAAACACGGCAACTAGCCACTCAATCGAGATATTATACATGTCTCTTTCTAACTCATGCCATCTTAAATCACTGCATCTCTATCTTTTCTCGATCGACCACATTATCCCTCTGGTATCTCTGTGATACAAGGTTATTGATAAATTTTTTGTCAAAACTAACAACTCAAAACACTGTCACTGTTATCAAAAAACTAACAACTTTTGTTCTACGACATTTGTCAAAACTAAAAATAAACAAACAGCTGTTCCATATATTTTGTCTAGGGTGAACGATAGTTTTCTATGGAACAGCATTTTTTTTGAGTTTTGATAAAAGTCGTTGAACAAAAGTTGTTAGAGTTGATGTACAGAATAAGCCCCTAAAAGGATGCTAATTGATTACCAATTTATAGGCCTATCTTTAAGTTTTTGGTAGATAATTTACTGGCTTTTTCTTGATCGATCATATTTATATTGGAATCTTCTTTTAAAGCCGTATTACAAGTCCGCACCTCTTATACTTTGCACCACTAATCCAGAGAGACGAGTAATCACATGGATCATTGCGTGCCCGGCTCATCAGGCCTGTGACGTCGACTTTGTGTCATCGGCTACATGCCGACCGACTGATACTTTTTGTTTCTAGGAAATAAACTTTTTGCTTGTCCTACTTTTCTTATAGAGTAAAGAAAGATGGTAATTAAAAGTGATTAATATTGTGAGATAGTGTGAGAGAACTGTTAGTGCGTAGAGAGTAGATAATGGCCAAAATGGTCCTATATTTTTTTTACAATTTTTACTTATTAAAATTGATGTAAAATGTACAATTGTTTACCTACATCAACAAAACCATTTTTTATAGAAAATTTACTAAACTATGAATTGTGGTGAGTTTTGTCAAAAAAATCAAGACGGAACGTCGGGAACAGACAAGTGAAGTTTTTTTTATACATGTGTGAGTGCGTCCGTGTTGCGCCGCCATGGTTCGACTGACGAGCCAAGGCATAGTTCCTTTGTACGTGTACGTGTACATGTGTGTGTTGTGTCTGTACACGGCGAGGAATAGTTTCCCGGCCTCACTTGTCTTGTCACTGTCTTGATTTTTTTTTATTTCGTCTGAAGGCTATAAGCACGACTATAAAAAATAGGTATACAAGATATCGTAATTATCGTATTGAGCCACGGCCTTTACAATTTAGCTAACAAGCTTTGCTCATTATTTTTAACTAGATCCACTGGCTGGGGAAAAAGCTTTTCATAGTATCTGTCAAGTGTGTTTTCGTCGGGTAGGTCTTCTTTTGCTTAGCGGGTTTCACTCCAAATATTGCTTAATAACTGGCTAAGTGCGAGTTGGACTCGCGCATGAAGGGTTCCGTACCGTATGAGAACCCCATTCCTCTTGCCGTTATTAATGGCGAGGCAAAAAACTCCTAAAAATCACGTTTGTTGCATGGGAGCCCCCCTTAAATATTTATTTTATTCTGTTTTTAGTATTTGTTGTTATAGCGGCAACAGAAATACATCATCTGTGAAAATTTCAGCTGCCTGCCTATTACGGTTCATGAGATACAGCCCGGTGACAGACAGACAGACTGACAGACGGACAGACGGACAGACGGACAGACGGACAGACGGACAGACGGACAGACGGACAGACGGACAGACGGACAGACGGACAGACGGACAGACGGACAGACGGACAGACGGACAGACGGACAGACGGACAGACGGACAGACGGACAGACGGACAGACGGACAGACGGACAGACGGACAGACGGACAGACGGACAGACGGACAGACGGACAGACGGACAGACGGACAGACGGACAGACGGACAGACGGACAGACGGACAGACGGACAGACGGACAGACGGACAGACGGACAGACGGACAGACGGACAGACGGACAGACGGACAGACGGACAGACGGACAGACGGACAGACGGACAGACGGACAGACGGACAGACGGACAGACGGACAGACGGACAGACGGACAGACGGACAGACGGACAGACGGACAGACGGACAGACGGACAGACGGACAGGCGGACAAACGGACAGACGGACAGACGGACAGACGGACATCGAAGTCTTAGTAATAGGGTCCCGTTTTTATCCATTGGGCACGGAACCCTAAAAAGTGGAATTTGATTTCGACCAACTAATACTTGTAGCTATAACTTGTTGTTTTGCCTTTCGAAAACATACTTTTTGTTGTCGTCCTACTTTTTATTAACAAATAACGATAGCGTGATCAAAAGCGGTTAAACGACGTTGTGAAAGATTTGTTGTGCATTGACGGTACCGCAATTACACGGTCCATCCCGTACCCCGATATTCCGAATATGAGCCGTCACGGAACCCTTTTTCTGGATATGACATGCAAGTTTCCGAGGTAAACTATTTATACTCTTTCAAAGGGTTTGAAGTTAGAAAAAACTTTAGTTTCGTTGAATATAGAAAAGAAATATGTAAAGCTGACCCGTTTCCCGTTTAGGTAATGGAGGATGAGCCCCTGACCCACTCACAAATGGGTTCAATAAGTTATGAAAAATATTTCTTGAAGCGTGCTTAGAAATTACTTTTTCAAATGGATGCCTCTCTTTTGAATAAAAAGATACCTATTGAATTCTAATATTATCCGTAGCTCAGATACATACAAATATGTATTCTTATTTTATTGACATAGAAATGAAGATATTTTAACCCTCGATGAAAATGAAGGCGAAAGGTTGAAGCGCGTTTGTAATTTTGTTGACGTCGGATGTTTTCTAAAAAAAATATTTAATTTAATAAGCTTTATCGTTACGTAGATTGACACAATTAAGAATTGAAGACTAACTAGTAGTTCAGTACATGTACTTAGCTTAGACCCTAGTTCACAAGCGCTTGTTGAAGTTAAACGTGTGATTATTGTATTTAACCAACGGTTTTTGCTTGCTGCACAGCAAAATTTTGTTAAAAAGCTGTTTAAGATTTAACTAACGGTTGATAAATTAAACATCCATCGGAGAACTAGGGTCTGAAACCCGAGTTTAATCGTTGTTAAAATACAGTTATCACACGTTTAACTTAATCACTGGTGAACTCGGGGCTTAGTAGATACAAATATTTTTAGTTTGAAATATTCACAACCTACAAAAGAACGTTTTCTGTTCAAAAAAATCACAACTTTCACATACCTATGAAAATAAGGGACTGATTAAGATTCTAATTTCAACCGAAAAGGTTCAAGAAATTTTTCCGCCCTATCTCTTAAAAACTTCCAATGTTAATACTCTAAAATTAAATTACCAAATTCGCTCGCAGATTGAATCACAAGCCGCAAAGCTCTTAAAAAGTGGCAAATTTTAAATTTCAAATTACAACCTCAGCATTTCCTTAAAGCGCTTTTCATATTCAATTTGATGGTTGCCTATATTCCTGGCACCTAAATGTCGAGAGGGTTGACGGATTTACATGCGCTTTACATACAATTATGAGAGCAAACTCCGTCAGGTGGCGTGGCAGTAAAAATAACACGGAGCTTCTCAGGTTCTAGGAATTCATTTTAAACTAGAAAGGATCGGAACGGAACAGTCTTCCTGCTTTCCTGTTTCCTAAGATATATAATCTAAAGCTTTTCAAGGTCAGAGTGAATGGGTATCTTCTAGGTCTGCGTGCTTTTTTCGACCACAACGTCGCTTACCATCAGGCTAGTTGGTGGTCAAACGCGGACTTATTAGCGTTAAAAGAAACGGACTTATTTAAACTAGCTGCCCGTTCCGGCTTTGATAGGCAAGGCAAAAATTATAGACGCAAACGTTTCGAAAAAAGTATTTAAAAAAAATAGTGAAATTGCTATCGCAACCACATTACAATTGTGCAGTTTTATCTAAAGGCTGTTGGTTTGTAAATTCCAATGAACAACTTTTATTACGGAAACATCCCGGAAATCCCGAAAAAACTTTAACTGTTTGTGGCGGTGCATGTTTACGCGCGTCAGCGATTTTGTCGATCTCTCATACACTTAAGCCCGGCGCTCTCATACGCCGCCACAGTTGGTCCATTACCTCCGCTCTATGTTCTTGCGGGTTGTACAATAAATCAGATAATGTAATTCAGTGTTTGATTGTGATGACGTAGTATGCCGGAAGGCAAATAATCACGTAGGGGTCACCACTTTGCCTGGTTAAGTATTGTAGGCAATCTAGTATAGCTGGCGCGTCGGGAGATGAGGAGATAGGCAATGGGATGAGGATGATTACAAGCTATTTTTGTCTATCTAAAATTAACGTTTTAACACTGACTCGATGACGTAGATTGAATTGAATGGAATAAAACGTGATTGCTAAATATAACTGAATAAAACGACACAAGTACCACCAAAAACAACACGTGCTCTTCAAGGCTTGATACAAGGTCGAAACTAACTAGATGGAACAATATTTTTGACGTGAAAACGTTTTCTAAATTAATGACGATGAACGCCAGCTGCACGCACGAAAAAGTGTCACATTCTACCTAAGCCGAGCGTGCAAGCGAGATCGCGGAACAAGCGATTGAGAGGCACTATCGGTCTACGCGATCGGCTTGGTTCAGTTGTTTATTCAACAATGTTTTCTTATAACGTCATTATCTTCTAAAGTCGTAGTACAAAAGTTGTTTGTCTATACTATATGTACGAGTACTAGACCCGCCGTTAAAAGGTTTTGAGTTTAATACCTATGACCCTGTATATACAAACAATTGTATTTAAAAAAAATTGCAATGTAAATACCTAGTCAGGTCATAAGTATTGTCACACAGTAAAAACTTTTCTTTTAGAATGCTGGCTACAAAAAAGTTTATTGAATTCAAATTTCGAATTGTTAATGAAAATAAAAATGTATACTTTTTAGAATTTTACTTATTTTTAAATATGGAGTGGACGCTTAAAGAAGAGCCAGCCTATTGAGACTACTCCGGTGACCGAACGCTTGCGTTTATCATACCTAAACTCGGGAGTGAAATTTCTGTACCGTAAGGTTCTAATTATATACTATGCTTATGTCCCTTTGTCTACAGTATCTACATAATAAAATAAACATCCTAAATTGAGCACAAACCACATTTTTAGGGTTCCGTACCCAAAGGGTAAAACCACACAGAGAGGTCTTAGTAATAGGGTCCCTATTACTAAGACTTCGATGTCCGTCTGTCTGTCTGTCTGTCACCGGGCTGTTTCTCATGAACCATGATAGCTAGCCAGCTGAAATTTTCACAGATGATGTATTTCTGTTGCCGCTATTACAACAAATACTAAAAATAAAATAAATTAAATATTTAAGGGGTCTCCCATACAACAAACATGATTTTTTGCTCGCTACTAATAACGGCAAGAGGAATGGGGCTTCCTTACGGTACGGAACCCTTCGTGCGCGAGTCTGACACGCACTTGGCATTTCCTTTATTAACGACAATCTCTTTTCTTTCTCTTTCCATTTACTGCTGAGTATATTCCTCTCTGTGTGATAATTTTGTTTCGTCTAATTAAAATTCTACTGCAATAGTTTATTTAGATTTTCATTTCTAACTCAACATCAAAACAAACTTTTCACTACTCCAACTTTTGATTGTAGAATACATTTCAGTTTAGTAGAGTCCATATAAAGTTTCAATATTGGAATAAGTAATAGGGGTACCTACTCTGAAAATATTCTGCAACAGCTTGGGGCAGAAAAAGCTGTTTCGGACCGCGAACGAAACTTACTCTTTACGAGTATTGAATATTTACGGGGTTTACTATACTTTGGACTGTTGATAAATTGTTTTATGCATAGTATTAACTTTTTTCGACGCAACATATTTGTTTTTACCGACTTCCAAAAAGGAAGAGGTGCTATGTTCTGCCCGTGACCACGACCAATGCAACTTGGTTGAAACGTCGGGAGAAAAAGAGGTATTTAATTAGTACATATCATAAGTTTTATTGCGCGATAAGTCCCGTATTAACATGTACTGTACCAGCATTTTAATAGTCCACTGCAGGACGTAGGCCTACCCACGAAGGGGTGATTGGGCCATATCCACCACGCTGGCCCAGTGCGGGTTGGTGGATTCACACACGCCATGGAATTGCTTCCTTGGACATATGCAGGTTGCCTCACGATGTTTTTCTTCACCGAAAAGCCAGTGGTGTGAAATTCCGTACATAAATTCCAAGGAATTCATTGCTACGGGCCCGGGTTTGAACCCACGTCCACACGATTGCAAGGCAGGAGTCATTACCAATAGACCACCACGGCTTCAGACCACCACGGCTTAACATATATAACAAGGATAATGTGCTCAAATTGCGAAAGTTTAAAAATAACAGGTGCTATGTTCGTCTGTATGTATTTTTTTTTTGTGTATGTTCATCGATATTTTAGCCAATTGTAAACCGATTTCAAAAATAGATTTTTCTATTCAAAAGCGGAATGTTGTCCAAACAAGACTTAAGAGTATGAACCAAATTGGTCAAGAGCGAGACCGGGCCGACCAAAAGCACACCTGGCGGCGTTCTATCATGGTGGACATCCGGAAAATTGGCAAAGCATGGCCGGAGGTGAAGCGTGAAGCTCAAGACAGGCTGCGATGGAGAGTCTCTGTAGACGCCCTCTGCCCCACCCTGGGGACCTAGGAATATAAGTCAAGTAAAGTCGATATAAGGGACGATTCGGTTTAAAAGCGGTGTTCGAGATCTAGTGTTCGAAGATATACTATATAATCATTTTACGCCAAAAAACTGTCACAACCGACTTCAATCGAATATAAAATTCGTATAAATCTGTCGAATCGATTTATACAACTTTTACATTATTGTAGATTTATTAAAATCGGCGCAGCCGACTTCAATATTATTTGAACGAAACCACTCTTTTGAACTATTTTTTTTTTGAAACTGTTCCATGATTTACAATAATATCGATGAACATACACAAAATACAACTAACGGACGAACATAGAATACCTCATTTTTAAAAGTTGGTTAATAAGATAGTTTTAAGTTTTATTTTTTAGCGTTTGTTTAATAAAAGTAATATAATGGTAATTTCTCATGACTGAACAATGACCATCAAAATGGTCATGGGAAATGTCATGAACCAATGGCTGACGTAGTTCGAATAAATAAATGTTGAATTAACTATTTCAAAGTTTTTATTTTTAGTAAAACCATTATTAAATCCTTACTAATATTATAAATGCGAAAGTAACTCTGTCTGTCTGTCGCGCTTTCACGCTAATACTACTAAACCGATTTGAATGAAATTTGGTACACAGATAGTCTAGAGCCTGAGAAAGGACATAGGCTACTTTTTGATTCGAAAAAATAGTTTTAAAGGGTTGAAAAGGGGGGATGATAACGCATTGGCTAGAATCTTAGAAGAAAAAACTTATATTTTACCATGACAAATGGTAATTTGCATCTTGACTTTCCAAATTACATTCTCTACGCCCAATGCCCATTCAAGGCTGCTCAAGTTGCAAATGTCAAAGTCAATCAAACATTTCCTGTAAACTTTAGAGAAGGTTACATGTATTTTTTCAGTTTAATTACGTAGTTTTCATTCTAATAGGTAGCCTACAAAACGCAATCGAATCTAGCGCGTAGTTCTAGCGGAGCTCGCGTAAAGAAAATTGCTAGAAGCCAAGAGTCTGAAGAGCACACTTTAACGCGTTTGACATTAGATGCCGAGCGCCACGCATCTCAAAGAGCTGCTGAGACTCAAGAGCAAAACCAAGCGCGTCGAATTTTAGATGCTGAGCGTCACGCAGCTCAGAGAGCTGCTGAGACTGAAGTTGAAAGTCAAGCGCGGCGACTTTTAGATGCTGAGCATCACGCAGCGCAAAGAACTGCTGAGACTCAAGAGCAAAAAACCAAGCGCGTCGAATTTTAGATGCTGAGCGTCACGCAGCTCAGAGAGATGCTGAGACTTAAGGAGAAAGTCAAGCGCGGCGACTTTTAGATGCCGTGCATCACGCAGCGCAAAGAACTGCTGAGACTCAAGAGCAAAACCTAGCGCGTCGAATTTTAGATGCTAAGCGTTAGACGTTAAGCAAAAAATTGCATAGTTCCTGTAGGACAGGACAAAAACTATCGAAAGCAAAACTGTCGCCACTATCACAAAGACGCTAAGTGATTAATTCCTCTATGACGCTAATATGGATTAATGAAACGTCACAGCGAAACGTAATTAGATGACAGGTGACATTGTCTGCAGACTTTTATAAATCACAGGTAGCATGGCAAGGGGACAAATTGTTTTTCCACCATTATGTCCCCTTGAAGAGGAAATAAAGTATGGATTGAAAATGACAACTGACATTAAAATTAGATAAAATGTTTTTTTCCCTCTGCATGCCACATGTTACTATGACGTTTAATACCAGGCCGTCATTTTGTCTGACATAAAAAATATTTTTAAATCTACTATCATTAGAGGTTTAACATGTTTCTTTATTCTACCTTTATGGTACAGAATCATCATACCTACTTTAATATTATCAATCCGAAAAGTTTGTTGGTTTGTTCCTCTTTGACGCGGCAACGGAGCAAAAGATTGACTTGATTTTTGGTATGGATACCTATGGTCTAAAAGACAGAAAGTGATAAAAGGATACTTCTTTATCCCGAGAAAATTCGTGATTCCCATGGGATAGGACAATAACTGTTTCTCAGCAATGGAGCAACGGATTGACTTGATTTTTGGGGTGGGCATAGTTTGGAAGACGGAAAGTGACATAGGATACTTCTCATTCCGAAAATATTGCGGTTCCCGTAGGATAAGACAATAACTTTTTCTCAGCAACGGAGCAACGGATTGCCTTGGCTTATTGCATGAATATAGTTTGAAAGACGAAAAGTGACATAGGCCACTTTTTATCCCAAAAACTTTAAGAGTCCCCGTAGCCCCCGTAAAACTTAGCGAGCGGGCCGCGGTAGCAGCCGTCTAAGCGCCAGAAATAACCTGTCATTTCAAGTTTAGGACGTTCCTACATTTTTCGCACTCCTTCGCGGCACTCAACAGCGCTAGCCCAGACTCGGGCTCCATAACGGAGCTTGCGCTCCCGCAATAATGACGGAGTGTTTCGGAGCACAAGACACATCTTCATCCACCACTCGGGACTAACCAACACTGAGCGTCGGACAGCATTCCAACGCCCTGGTCCCAGTGCAACGGGTCAGTCATAGTAGCCCAGCGCCTGCCTTTTCAACTGCAGAGGGCAGTGAGAACGGCCATCGCGATATTGACACTTCTCTTCCCCTGCAGCCCCACTGCGTCTGCCAACAGGTTGACGGCCTAGCGGAAGGTAGGGTAGGTGGCGGCACCCACACAACCAGTTCCATCCCACCGCAGCCCCTAATCCTCGGCTGCAGCGTGGCAAGAGCGGCACTGCAGCCCGCCTCAGAAGCATCACTCTTCATAAGGCAGGCAACCTACCGGCCATCCTCTCAGCTGCTTTAGTTAAAAGCGGCTGAACAACGAGTGCCGGCCTCTAAGCTGCCTTGGGGGAAAGACCCAAAGAAGAGGGAGACTTCGAGCGCCGCCTTTTCAGCTGCCTTAGACCTTCCCCGCCACGACAAGGCGGGAATACACAGGGGGGTTGTATATACACTCCAACCGTAACTTAACCTACAAAAGCATTCCTCTAAGGTATTCTGATGTTTGTCGCTTAGGTTAGGTTTCGCAGCCGACATAAACATTAGCCAAAATCAAAATATAACGCGGGCGAAGCCGCGGGTAAAAGCTAGTATTATTATAAATTAATATTATAATAAAATTAATTGTTTTATAAAATTATTCAGAGATTACTATAATA
Organism: Hypomecis atomaria; assembly: GCA_964007245.1. Taxonomy (NCBI): domain Eukaryota; kingdom Metazoa; phylum Arthropoda; class Insecta; order Lepidoptera; family Geometridae; genus Hypomecis; species Hypomecis atomaria. The sequence continues at coordinate 20,965,925 of OZ023288.1, forward strand.
CCTAGTTTATACACGTGTCGTAGTGTTAGTAGGTACCTATTTTATGTTTTTACATCTATGACGAAAATATGAATTAACTAGCTTTTACCCGCGGCTTCGCCCGCGTTATATTTTGATTTTGGCTAATGTTTATGTCGGCTGCGAAACCTAACCTAAGCGACAAACATCAGAATACCTTAGAGGAATGCTTTTGTAGGTTAAGTTACGGTTGGAGTGTATATACAACCCCCCTGTGTATTCCCGCCTTGTCGTGGCGGGGAAGGTCTAAGGCAGCTGAAAAGGCGGCGCTCGAAGTCTCCCTCTTCTTTGGGTCTTTCCCCCAAGGCAGCTTAGAGGCCGGCACTCGTTGTTCAGCCGCTTTTAACTAAAGCAGCTGAGAGGATGGCCGGTAGGTTGCCTGCCTTATGAAGAGTGATGCTTCTGAGGCGGGCTGCAGTGCCGCTCTTGCCACGCTGCAGCCGAGGATTAGGGGCTGCGGTGGGATGGAACTGGTTGTGTGGGTGCCGCCACCTACCCTACCTTCCGCTAGGCCGTCAACCTGTTGGCAGACGCAGTGGGGCTGCAGGGGAAGAGAAGTGTCAATATCGCGATGGCCGTTCTCACTGCCCTCTGCAGTTGAAAAGGCAGGCGCTGGGCTACTATGACTGACCCGTTGCACTGGGACCAGGGCGTTGGAATGCTGTCCGACGCTCAGTGTTGGTTAGTCCCGAGTGGTGGATGAAGATGTGTCTTGTGCTCCGAAACACTCCGTCATTATTGCGGGAGCGCAAGCTCCGTTATGGAGCCCGAGTCTGGGCTAGCGCTGTTGAGTGCCGCGAAGGAGTGCGAAAAATGTAGGAACGTCCTAAACTTGAAATGACAGGTTATTTCTGGCGCTTAGACGGCTGCTACCGCGGCCCGCTCGCTAAGTTTTACGGGGGCTACGGGGACTCTTAAAGTTTTTGGGATAAAAAGTGGCCTATGTCACTTTTCGTCTTTCAAACTATATTCATGCAATAAGCCAAGGCAATCCGTTGCTCCGTTGCTGAGAAAAAGTTATTGTCTTATCCTACGGGAACCGCAATATTTTCGGAATGAGAAGTATCCTATGTCACTTTCCGTCTTCCAAACTATGCCCACCCCAAAAATCAAGTCAATCCGTTGCTCCATTGCTGAGAAACAGTTATTGTCCTATCCCATGGGAATCACGAATTTTCTCGGGATAAAGAAGTATCCTTTTATCACTTTCTGTCTTTTAGACCATAGGTATCCATACCAAAAATCAAGTCAATCTTTTGCTCCGTTGCCGCGTCAAAGAGGAACAAACCAACAAACTTTTCGGATTGATAATATTAAAGTAGGTATGATGATTCTGTACCATAAAGGTAGAATAAAGAAACATGTTAAACCTCTAATGATAGTAGATTTAAAAATATTTTTTATGTCAGACAAAATGACGGCCTGGTATTAAACGTCATAGTAACATGTGGCATGCAGAGGGAAAAAAACATTTTATCTAATTTTAATGTCAGTTGTCATTTTCAATCCATACTTTATTTCCTCTTCAAGGGGACATAATGGTGGAAAAACAATTTGTCCCCTTGGCATGCTACCTGTGATTTATAAAAGTCTGCAGACAATGTCACCTGTCATCTAATTACGTTTCGCTGTGACGTTTCATTAATCCATATTAGCGTCATAGAGGAATTAATCACTTAGCGTCTTTGTGATAGTGGCGACAGTTTTGCTTTCGATAGTTTTTGTCCTGTCCTACAGGAACTATGCAATTTTTTGCTTAACGTCTAACGCTTAGCATCTAAAATTCGACGCGCTAGGTTTTGCTCTTGAGTCTCAGCAGTTCTTTGCGCTGCGTGATGCACGGCATCTAAAAGTCGCCGCGCTTGACTTTCTCCTTAAGTCTCAGCATCTCTCTGAGCTGCGTGACGCTCAGCATCTAAAATTCGACGCGCTTGGTTTTTTGCTCTTGAGTCTCAGCAGTTCTTTGCGCTGCGTGATGCTCAGCATCTAAAAGTCGCCGCGCTTGACTTTCAACTTCAGTCTCAGCAGCTCTCTGAGCTGCGTGACGCTCAGCATCTAAAATTCGACGCGCTTGGTTTTGCTCTTGAGTCTCAGCAGCTCTTTGAGATGCGTGGCGCTCGGCATCTAATGTCAAACGCGTTAAAGTGTGCTCTTCAGACTCTTGGCTTCTAGCAATTTTCTTTACGCGAGCTCCGCTAGAACTACGCGCTAGATTCGATTGCGTTTTGTAGGCTACCTATTAGAATGAAAACTACGTAATTAAACTGAAAAAATACATGTAACCTTCTCTAAAGTTTACAGGAAATGTTTGATTGACTTTGACATTTGCAACTTGAGCAGCCTTGAATGGGCATTGGGCGTAGAGAATGTAATTTGGAAAGTCAAGATGCAAATTACCATTTGTCATGGTAAAATATAAGTTTTTTCTTTTAAGATTCTAGCCAATGCGTTATCTTCCCCCCTTTTCAATCCTTTAAAACTATTTTTTCGAATCAAAAAGTAGCCTATGTCCTTTCTCAGGCTCTAGACTATCTGTGTACCAAATTTCATTCAAATCGGTTTAGTAGTATTAGCGTGAAAGCGCGACAGACAGACAGAGTTACTTTCGCATTTATTATATTAGTAAGGATTAACGCAAAAATTTTGACTAGTAACAATAGGCTATTTGACTACTTTTTGGAAATCGTTTTAAATTATTCGTTAGTACATAATAAGCACACTACATTTATATTTCCGGGAAATCTACTGTATTAACAATAAAAACCATTGTTAAAGAATATATGTTCAAGAACCCGCCAAAAACGACAGTCTGTAATGGCGCTGGTCTGTGACGACACACGCTGGTAAATAACGTTAGTTAACACTAGTAAAAAAAACGCTAGTTCACATCCAAAAATTAACATAAGATACTTTAGAAGTAACCTACAGATCCAATAATATTACTCCGAAATCCAAAAACACAAATTACACAAACAACAGTCAATCGAGACATTTTTGCTTACTAGCACGTGAGCGTGACGTCACCAAAGTTGCCACCCATCTTAGAGCGTTTACGTCACAGATAAAATATCTAAAAAAATGTTGAATTTTATTTCGTGCAATTTGCGAAAATTATACATAGTTTAGTTTAAATAAAGTTATATATGTATTTTTCAGACTATATTATCTATAAGGATTACCAAAATCAATAGTATATTTCCAATGTTTCATAAGTTTTATAATTTTTGATAAAATTAACTTTTTTGAGGTAAAATAATAGTCAAGGTTAAAAATAATAGAGCTCATATTGGACTATCAATTTATTTGTAAAAGCCATGATTAATATTTTTAAATGTTGTCTTAAAAATGATAAAGTTCCGTTACAATTTTTTTTACTAACGTCAACTTTTAGCACTAAGTTCTAGGTAAAGTGGAGAACGCACTCATACCTATTTGAGTCAAATACCCTACCTCATTTTTACGATTCATTGTTAATTCGGCCATGACAGCTAGTATTTTAGTGGCAGCTGTTGCCTAACTATGGAACCCCCAAATATTAGTGGTTTCTTTTAATTCACTCCAGTGTTAGTAATTTGGAAAATTACAGCTGTACTTAATTTTTAACATAATACACACTTAATTTTTTTCATTAATAACGTTATTATTTCTTAAAGTTTCTATGATAAGGATCTGCTACTAGTACAGTTGCTGGAAAACACTTTTGTGATCAGTTTGTGCATTCTGCTTTTATTATCAGTTTTATAATAATTTACATTTTATCCCCTTTTAAGCTGCAAACACTATAAATTCATATATGTAAATCATAGTTTGGGGTTGGTTGAAGTTGATAAACTCAAAACTTTATAAGTAAATTTACCCATTTTCGGGATTTTTTAGTGTTTATATAAAAATACCATACACCACACTAGAAAGAGAGTTCCGACTACAGAGAGTAAGATAGCAATGTGTAGGTATTTGACTCAAATAGGTATAAGGAGTACGATCTCCACCTTTACCTAGAACTTCGTGACTTTCACCGTATATTTTAAACGGCATAATATCATTTCTTTGACTACGGTGAAAATAAGTAAAGTTTTCTTTTAATTAGTTAATCAATAAATAGGTAAATTAGTTGCAAAAAAAATCTGCAAGAAGTAACAATTCGTTATTTATCAGTAGATATTTACATGTAGGTATTGCGAAATGTATTTTATTTTAATATAAATCTACCTATTATCTTGTGCCGTGAGAATTTTACTATTACTGAGAACTTTTTAACAAAAGGTATAAAGGAAACTATTTGGTTATTTTAGTGTGGGTTAGCATCAATTCAGTTTCGTGAGTCGAGCTTGACGGTTTAGAAATGTTTTTATTATTTTTCTTAATTTTCTTTCCATTTTGTAATAGTGCTAGAATATTGTGTGTGTTCCCCGCTCCTTTCCATAGTCACCAATATGCTTTTCGGCCTCTGACATTTGAATTGGCTAAACGTGGACATGAGTTGGTTATCATCAACACCCATCCAGCTTTTAACACTCCATTACACGCGCGGGGCTCAAAAGTGCCCCGGCCAACATTTTTTGCTTATTATTACTCAAATATGTAACACTTGATCTTGAGACGTTGAGTAGCTGACGCTAGTGTCCTTGGTATGCATTTAGTGTCACATCGACTGCGTCTGCGTAAGGACGTTCGCTGGACAATTATTTAAGTGCTGCCGAGGCACATTTGTGCCCCACGCGTGAAACTACGTGACTATTCTACGGACATCGGAGGTAGGTTGTTTTAGTTATTTTATGCAATTTATCAATAAGTTTTAGTATAAAGTCGTTTATAATTTTATCTGTCGTTTTGATTAAATATATATTTGTTCATTTTAGGTACTAACATAAATAAAAATGGATAGAATGGAGTCTCAAATCCTTGAGTGGCTTCAGGAGTCTGATGAAGAAGAAGAAGGTAGTGCAGGAGACCTGTTTAGCAGTGATGATGAAGAAGACCACTGTATAGAAGAGTTACATGACTCTCAGTCAGAGCAAGAAAATGATGAAGAAGACGAGATAGCACGAAATTCTGCAGCTTTAGAAATCACCACATTGCCACAGTCGCTGTCGTCAGATAGTTCAGATGAAGATGCTCCTTTATCGGATTTACGGACTTATAAAACAAAATCAGGTTTTGAGTGGAAGTCTGCACCATTTAGAACCAGCGTTCGTACACAAAACTCTAACATTCGTACGCGTATTTGCGGGCCAAAAAATGAAGCTTTGGCTTGTAAGACTTCAAAATCATGTTTTGTTCTGTTTATAAACAGTGAGATGATAGACATCATTACAAAATGTACTAACATATACATCGATAAGATAAAAGCAAATTATCAACGACAAAGGGATGCAAAAAATACTGACTGTGGCGAAATAACAGCTCTAATTGGAATGCTTGTTATGATGGGTGTTGAAAAAAGTGGAAGAAGAATAATAAAAGACTTTTGGGATAATAAGTATGGAACCGCAGTTGACGCAATCAATCTTACTATGTCACAAAACAGATTTGTCTTCTTGCTAAAATGTCTTCGTTTTGATGATGTCAATACCCGAGATAGTCGAAGAGAAACTGACAAACTTGCACCCATTAGACAAATATTCGACATTTTTGTAAAAAACCTGCAAAAATATTACACGCCGAGCGAATTTCTCACCCTTGATGAACAGCTTGTGGCATTTAGAGGGCGATGCGGTTTTCGTATGTTTATACCTAATAAACCAGATAAATACGGTTTAAAACTGTTTGCCTTAGTAGATGTTCAGTTCCCGTTTGCATATAATTTAGAAATATACGCTGGCGTCCAACCCACAGGACCTTTTCAAGTGTCGAATAAAGTGCCAGACATAGTTCATAGGATGCTAAAACCTCTTGAAAATATGGGAAGCAATGTAACTATGGACAACTGGTTTACAAGCATACCATTGCTACTGGAACTAGAAAAAAAAAAGATTACGGCCATAGGAACTCTAAAATCGAACAAACCTGATATTCCGCAAAAATTTAAAACATCCAAAAACAGACCCATCAATGACGCATTGTTCGGTTTCCATAAGAAGTGCACTTTAGTGTCATATGTGCCTAAACCCAAAAAAATTGTATTAGTGGCATCTACTATGCATAATGATGATAGGATTGATCCTAATACTGGTGACGCGAGAAAACCTGAAATGATTACGGAATATAACAGAACCAAGTGTGGTGTTGACGTATTGGACAAAATGTGCAAGCATTTCAGCGTAGCACGAAATAGCCGACGATGGCCATTGACTATATTTTTCGATATGATAAACATAGCTGGAATAAATGGCATGATAATTGACGCTATGGTCAATCATAATTACAAGCGCATACCTCGACGCAACTACTTGCGCTCTGTTGCTATAGAGTACCTAAAACCACAAATGCAACGGAGATTGTATTCCAAAACGATTCCTAGAAATATAAAAGAACGAAGCATGCTTTTTTTAGGTATCAATGAAAACGATTTGACACCCGAGGAAAACGATATCCCGCGCAAAAGGACCAAGACGGCCAGATGTCATTACTGCGGAAGGGCCAAAGATCGATCGACCAGAACAGCATGCCAAAAATGCTATAAGCCCATATGTAATGAACATAAATATAGTATGTGTATCCAGTGCTATGACCAAAATATAAAAAATGTCGACCAGGCACCTAATGACGACTAAAATTATTATAACTAATTAAGTGTGTCTTTTTTTGTTGTTTTCTGAGGTTATGGTAAAATAAGTTTTTTTTTATGTTTGATTTAAAAGGAGTGATTTTTTTTGTTTTTGTTTTATGCATCATTAAAGTCTGATTACGTATGAAATATCTTTTTTTTTTTTTAGTATTCCAGAAGGGAAAAAAATACGAATTTCCTTGGGGCACTTTTGAGCCCCGCGCGTGTTATCACGGAATCTCTTAAGGCGCGTGTAACGGAGTGTTAAACACGCATCGCTTAAAAATGTCAGAGAAATCGACGTCCACGACATCTCATATGAGTGTCTAAGTAAATATCCAGCAAAAACAGGAAAAATAGAAGATTTGTACAATCAAATGGACCAAGTGTTCGATATGTGTAACGAGCTAATTGAATCACAAATTAAAACAGCTGAGATTCAAGATCTTATAAATGACAAGAGCCAGCATTTTGATTTGATACTCATAGAAGCGGTCATAAGACCTGCGTTGGTATTTTCGCATATTTTTAAAGCTCCCGTTATAACGATCAGTAGTTTAGGTACAATGGACATTTTCACGAAATATTTAGAAGGACCGAAACATCCATTGCTGTATCCGGATAACTTACATCAAAGGCTGATAAATAATAAGTTGACCGTTTGGGAAAGAGCAAAAAAAGTTTACAACCATTACCAATTAGTGCAATTGCTTGACAACAAAGAAGCTCAAGAGAATGAAATGTTAAGAAGGAATGTTGGCGAGAATGTACCTCCTCTTAGTGAGCTGAAGAAGAATGTGAAGTTGTTGATGATGAATGTGCACCATTTGTGGGAAGACAATCGTCCCGTGCCTCCCAACGTGGTTTATTTGGGAGGCTTGCATTTGGAGTATAATGATACGAAGAAATTGCCTTTGGTACGAAAACTATTTATGTTAGGCTCGCAGACGGACTACTGACCAACAGCTACAGGTGCCAGCTGCGCACTAGAAATAAATAAATTTTAGGGGACTTCTTACACACAGTATCTGACCCCAAACTAAGCAAAGCTTGTGATATGGCTGCCAGAGACTGATATACTACATATTCATATTTTAAATACATACTTAAATATATAGTATTGTACCTAAATAACACCCAGACACAGAGCAAACACCTATGTTCATCACATAAATACTTGCCCTGGGTGGGGATCGAACCCACGCCTCTTTGATCCAGAAGTCAGGGTCACTAACCACTGAGCAAGCGAGGCAGTCAAACTATCGCTACAATAACTACAGTAGCGAGTAATCCCCCATAGGCCACGCCACACGTGTGCGCCTTGTTTTAACAAAATGTTTGAAAAATCGTCGTTGGCCACCAGTATCACCACCACCACCTGTGGCCAGTGGCCCGTCTGCGACGAGCATTATCATTTTGCAAAAAAATCACTCACTATTTTTGAAGTTCGACGTTTCTGCATTGAGATTATACATGGTGACTTGTCGAGTGCTATACATATACCGCCTTATAAATAAACACTGTATTACTGAGCTTTTTGATTAAGTTTCAACTAACATTTCCACTCAGAGTAATGTTACTTTAAAGCTTCTAAGCATTTACCAATTGCTGTTTGTAAAGACTTTTTCTTGTAGATTTTAATACGTGTATTTTGTTTTATCACCAATCTAGATTGAACCACAATACTCGTTAAACATACCTTTTATAACATATATCTATAGATTGTTTTGCTTGTATCTACAAAGCTATTTAGAAAAAATGTACTAAACCAAAACGGAGTGCTTTAAATCATTATTTTAAACAAACTATACTATGAGAGGAACCAGAAATTAAAGAAAAAAGCAGTCATATACATTTAGTTAATTCTAAGTTGCGACTTTGAATGGGGCTTTGATTTTGTCGAATTCCGGATAGGTCCATTTTAAAAGTTGTTCATATTTATTGCTTTTTGAGTTAGTTCACTCTTTTTGGATAAACCTCTTCATTTATTATTAAGAACTGGTTGCAAATATGTTTCTATATTAGAGTTAATTTAATTTTCACACTGTTACTCTTTTAATCTTATAATCTCTTTTTTTATCTTTTTTGTAACATTTTTTTATAATGCTTTAGCTGTAATAACTATAGTTATAGGAACGAGTACCTACAATAGTTAGCTAATAATCATTACTTTTCTAATAAACATTGTAATTTTAGAAAACATAATAATAAGGAAGAGCCTAGGTCCCACGACACAGGTCACCCTAGTGTGGGAACTAGTGCAGAACTTGTTTAACTTTTTTGAACGTTTTTTTATTTTATTATAAATTTCTTGCAGGAATGGAAGTCGTACATGGATTCGTCAACCCATGGAGTGATCTATATGAGTCTAGGTACATTAGTGGTGCCATCTGTGTTAGAAAACATAGATATAGTAATAAAAGCATTGTCTAAGCTACCGTATGATGTTCTACTGAAATGGGACAACGACTACTTGCCAGGATGTCCGAGTAATGTAAGAATAACAAAATGGGCGCCTCAAAAACAATTGTTACGTAAGTATTTGTAATCTTTGTAAAGTAAACTAAGTAAGCGTTTTATAACTTTAATTATAATACTGCAATTTACTCCAAATTTTATAATTATGAGAAGTAACTATTAGCTTGAACTTAATTTGCTTTCTCGCTTCTTTGTAACGTCAAAATATAGTTTTTAAAAAATCGGCCAAGTACGAGTCGGACTCGCGCACTGAGGGTTCCGTACTGTATGGAAGCCCCCCTTAAACATTTATTTTATTTTAATTTTATTATTTATTGTTGAAGTGAATATACAACTAAACATTCTGTGAAACTTTAAACCATCTTCCTGTTACCATTATTAATACAGAGCGAAAAACGGCTAAGAATCTGGTTTGTTATACGGGAGCCCCCCTTAATTATAAATCTTATTCTGTTTTTAGTATTTGTTGTTATAGCGGCAGCAAAAATACATCATCAGTGTGAAAATTTCAGCTTTCTAGCTATAAAGGTTCATGAGATACAGCCTGGATACAGACAGTGTTGTGACAGACAAAGGTGTTTAGCTCAAGATCGCGATGCTTATAATGACGTCATAACAAGAAACAGGAAATAAGGTCAAAAAAATATCTTTTACTGAACACTTAATCACCAAAAGGAATCATACGAGCCGAAACTCGATAGCTTTGCGTCGTTTCTTTACAGAGTTCCTATGTCCACCTTCCAGCTCCATCACCAGAACCTGGTTACCATTGAAAGAATAACTATTCATTCATTCATATTCATTTATTTGCCACTAAGTTTCGCCAAGACCATTCAAATGAACCCAAACTCGACGAAGTTGTGTCGTTTCATTGCTAAGTTCCTTTGGCCACCTTCCAGCTCCATCATCAGATCAGCACCATGTTATCATAATATTGCATTGTCACGCTATTTACACATGCCGCAAAATTTCATCTCAATCGGTAACCGGGAAGTGGATCAAATTTAACTTGCAAGATTTGATTACAGACAACGGGACAGGCGAAACTAAATAAAAGCTTGTAAAAATGATTTCCATTTCAGATCACCCGAACTTGAAACTTTTTATAATGCAAGGAGGACTGCAGTCTACTGACGAAGCTATATTGGCTGGAGTTCCCCTGTTAGGAGTTCCAGTTTTTGGCGATCAATGGTACAACGTCGAGAGATATGTCCATTTCAAAATTGGTCTCAGAATTGATATGGAAAGCGTTACTGAGGAGAAAATGTTGTCTGCTATAAATACTGTGATAAATGATCAAAGGTAAAATTATATTTTGACTTTCCAAAACGTTTCTCTACACGACGTATAAATATTCATAGATAGTGCTCATTATATAAGACCTACTTTGACTGAAGAGCTAACCTCGAAATCGCGATAGAAATATTCGATCAAGTACGAGTCAGACTCACGCACGAAGAGTTCTGTAGGTACTGTATGGGAACCCCCTTAAATACTTATTTAATTTAATTATTTATTATTGAAGTGAAAATACCTACGACTAAATTTTCTGTAAAATTTTTAAAAACGAGCGAAATACGGCTAAATATGCAAGTTTATTGTATGGGAGCCCCTTTTAAATATAATTTATATCCTGTTTTTAGTATTTGTTGTTATAGCGTCAACAGAATACATCATCTGTGAAAATTTCAGCTTGCTAGCTATAACGGCTTATGAGATACAGCCTGGTGACAGACAGACAGATAGGTGGACAGCGGAGTCTTAGTAATAGGGTCCCGTTTTTACCCTTTGGGTACGGAGCCTTTAAAACTACCTATAAGGTTAGTTGACGTTCTTTTCTTATGGAACACCTGATGAGAACAACCAAGATATTGGGTAAACAACCGTTAGGTCAGCTCAATCACAAACAGCTGTCTTGTGATACATATATATATATATTTTATCGCGAGTGAATGAAGGTTTTATATGAGACTGTATATTTTTTAGTTCCATTGTAAAATTTCCTTATCATGATGAATATATTCACTTGTAAAAGTCCCTGCACCTAATAAATCAACACTGTATAATTTAATCTACAATTTTTAGCAATCTTGTGCATGTTTTTTTTTCAGCTACAAAAATAATATAGTTGCTCTTCGAAGCTTGCTATACGACCGACCACAGAGGTCTTTAGATCGTGCAGTTTGGTGGACCGAATACATCATCCGAAACGGAAGGTCACAATACCATCTTAAGGCGCCAGCAGCTCATATATCTCTTTGGGAATATTTAGACATGGAACTTATATTAGTTTCTGCGTTTTGTTTCATATCTTTATTCCTTGTCACTGTATTTGTGGTATATAAGGTTTTTCAAGTGATTCCAACGATTACTAATGCTTGTCATATTTATTTGTTTATTCCACAGATTAAACAAGAGTGAGAGGGTTATGAGCTTATTTATTGACCATTTTTTCGGATGTCTTACGCTACGCTTGCTGTTCCGTGGTCTCTCTTTGAGAACTTTGCTACCCCATCGGCGATGCGTTCTTTGAATTATGTGCTGTGCCAACTGCCACTTTAATTTGATAATCCGCTGCACTATGTTGGTAGCTTTGGTTCGTTTGCGGGTCTCCTCATATCTGATTCGATCTCGCAGAGAGACACCGAGACCATAAATAAATAAATCTTTATTGCACACCAAAAATTACAGTAATATACAATAGAAACTACACAAAAAAATGTACAAGGGCGGCCTCATCGCCTTTGGCGATTTCTACCAGGCAACCTTTGGATGGACTGGACACGAAAAATATAAATACGGTCGGTGGTGTATAAATACAGTGAAATTAATAATGAGAGAAATACATAAATACTTAGATACAATAATAAAAATAAAATAAACAGAAAAAGGTGTATTTTATAAGCTATTAGAATAGATATATTATATATATAATATACATATCTTATAACCTACATTTATATAAATACATATATACCAATTTTAGCTAGCTTATGGAAAGATAGGTAATGCTCATAAACGAGATTTTTTAATATGGGGAGGGATTTAGCCTGTCTAATAACAACAGGCAGTTCATTCCACAGTAAGACAGCTCCCAAAGTAAAGGACTTGGTATTGGAAAGGTTTGAGTACATACTGTTGCCGATAACGTAACTGTTATGAGTATGTTATATAACGATTACATAACGTATTTTAAATGCTAAATACTTGTTTCTTACTTGTTGACATTCAAATAATTGTCACTTCAAATGACACTGACATTTTTTTTTCTTGTGTAGTATTTTTTTTGGTATTTAATTTGTTCTATTTTTAATTTGTTGTATTTTGATAATTTTTAGGTGTGTTTTGAAATGAATTTTGATTTTTAAGAAATAATTCTATTATCATAATATAATTAAAAGCATTGTTATCGGACGTTTTCAATAATATGTAATGTGTCTACGAAATAAAGAGAATTTGACTTTGACTTTGACTTTAGTGGGTAGAGGATTTGAATTTTAGTTTCAGGGCACGAGAGGATCTCAAAGAATTTGAGTGACCCTATACCATAATGTCTGGTATACTAACAACGTTCAAATGTTCATTGTAAAATAAGATCCGGTTTCATTTTACACATGTAAAAGTTAAATTTATCGATTTTATCAACCAAAACATGTCTCAATATAGCTTAGTTTTAATTTGTTAAAACTTTAGTCCTCAACAGACTTAAGACGACCCAGAATAAATAACTTGTTAACTTAGTATAGGTCACAGACCAAATAAAAAATCAAGACAGAAAGACGTGAACAGACAAGTGAGGCCGGTTTTTTTATACATGTGGTGAGTGCGTCGGTGTTGCGCCGCCATAGTTCGGCTGACAAACTAAGGCGTAGTTTCGTTGTACCTGTATGTGTGTCATTGTGTCTGTTCACGGCGAGGCGTAGTTTTGCCGGGTTCACTTGTTTGTTCACAACATTCTGTTTTTTTTTTTTATTTGGTCTGAGAGTTTAGGTATACAGACATCTAATAGATACAGTCATGTCTTGCGTGAGTTCGTCAATTCAATGCAAATGAAAATTCGCATGTATTTCTCACAAAGGATGCATCTTCTGATAGGTACGGCCGAATCCATTCTTAATTGTAAAATTACTTTTTATTAACATTATATTTTTTTAAATAGTACTTGTAAACCTACTGAGTAATATCATATGTTTGCTTCGTTTTGTTTCGTACCTACTAGCTGTTTCCTCAAAGACATTTCGTGTGTACACCTAAAATTTAGTACAGTAGCTCATTTAGCTAACAAACTAGAATCTAATAATAAAATTAATGTAACATACAATTTATACACGTATATTTATTTACAAACAGACGCACTTAGATGGCCATTTTATTATTAACCCCCGACGCAAAAGAGGGGTGTTATAAGTTTGACGTGTCTGTTTGTCTGTCTGTGTGTCTGTCTGTCTGTCTGTGGCATCATAGCGCCCGAACCACTGAACCGATTTCAGTTTAGTTTTTTTTGGATGAAAGGAGACTTAATCGAGAGTGTTCTTAGCTATGTTTTATAAAAATCGATTGAGCCGTTTAAGAGTAATGGTGAGTTAAAGTGGGGATGGAAGAACCTAATAATAAGTAATTCTACAAATGTGCCCAAAATGGTTGTCAATGTGTCGGGGGTTTTTTAAATTTTTAATTTATATTAGTTATGAAACATATTTATGTACCTACTAGCTGCCCGTCCCGGCATCGCCCAGGTTGATACGATTGTTATAGCTGCAAACCTTTTTATTGAAACACTCTAAATGATAGTGAAAACCGCATTCGAATCAGTTGTGTAGTTTGGAAGATATAAGCATACAGACGGGCAGACAGGCACACAGAAATAACGACTTTACTTTATGCTAATGTAGTAGATTATCCTCGTATGCAGTAACGAGATAAGTAAATTAAAAATAAAGATAAAAGTAAGCTATATAATTCAGATCTTCGTGAAATTATCTTTCATTGTATTATTGTGGTAAATTACAACAGTGATCATATTAGTAAAAAACGTTGCAAAAGTGATAATCATGTATTTTAGACTATTTTTTATACTTGTTCCAATGTGTTATAGCGCTAGAATACTATGTGTATTTCCAGCACCTTTCCATAGTCATCAGTATGTTTTTCGCCCTTTGACACGTGAACTAGCAAGACGTGGACACGAATTAGTTATTATAACAGCAGACCCAGTTTTTACACAAAGTTCAACCAAAAATATTAGAGAAATTGACGTCCACGACATTTCTTATCAAGTCAGGAATAAATATCCAATACCAGTTGGTAAAATCAACGATTTATACAACCAAGCTGATAAAATATTTGATATGAGTAGCGCACTTATTGAAGAACAGTTTTTAACAGATGAAATCCAAGAACTTGTTGGTGATGAAAATGAACATTTTGATCTTATTCTTATAGAGGCGTATGTTAGGCCTGCATTAGTTTATTCACATTTTTTCAAAGCACCAGTGATAACTATCAGTAGTTTAGGCTCAATGGACATATTTACTCACTATTTAGGAATACCGACACATCCGACTTTGTACCCAGATTGCATGCATCAAAGAATGAATAGAAATAATTTAACGCTCTGGGAGAAAACAAAACAAATTTATGAATATTATAAACTTGTCCGTTTGATAAAGAATAAAGAAGCAAATGAAAATGAGATGCTAAAGAGAAATTTTGGTAGTGATGTGCCGCCTTTAAGTGAACTGAAGAAGAATATTCAGGTGCTCATGATGAATGTACATCATTTATGGGAAAATAATCGCCCGGTGCCTCCCAATGTGATCTATTTAGGAGGATTGCATTTATGTTACAATGAAACAAGGAAATTACCAGCGGTAAGAAACAAATTCGTTTGTGTAATTTGTTGTCGTTGTTCGTAGTTGTCGTTCAATGTGTAACCACTGCTGTTTTACTAATGCTTTTAAGACTTTTTAACAAGTTTTGTGTAAAAGAAACATGAATGATTAAAACACGATGCTTCTAAAAACCGATTAGTAATTTGAAGATTAGTGTGTCTTAGCATAAAACATTGAAATATGCTTTAAACACTGTTTAACAGAACAGATAGCTAGGCGAATTTCCATCTGACGCGTATTTTTTTTAAGTGAAAACTTCTTTAGCGGCCTTGTGCACTTTTTTGGATGGGTAAAAATTTTAAACTTGCGTCGGGACAGACGCGTAAAATGATCAAAAAATTTTTGTAGGAGACGGAGCGAGAGTAGATCGCCGGCGCGTCGTAGAGAGAAAGTAATATCCCCCTCTCTACTTACCGCACGGCGAAAATGTATGCCAGCTCCTGTTTCGTTTGAGCGGCGCAGGGCGCTTCGCTTAATTCGAATTTTTCGCTCGAATTGTTTACATTAATGTTGATTTATCAAAAACGGCTCAGCCGATTTCTGTAAAATTTAAATGGGACCACTTTGGAAATATACCCTGTCGAACTAAAAAAAATTTTTCGATTCGGTTCACAATTAGCGAAATTATCGATGTTCATAGTGTACACAATTCGGATATTGGCTTGAATTGCTTAAACCTATTATTGTTGTTTTTTTTTCAAAAACGTATAAAGTACCGTCATATATGTGGTAAAACACAATATCACACACGCGCTCCCGCGCAAGCGCCCTGCGCCGGCCTACGAATTTTCAATTCCCCCCCCCCTCGCTCTCGTGGCGTCTGTAACTGGCGCGAGCAGGAGAAAAAGCGAAGCCGAATGTCAGAGCGCTTACACAGTAAGGCCCCAGGTCACGTGTTCTGACGCGAGTTTAACATTTTTGACCCAACCCACAAAGTGCACAACGCTGCCAAAAAAGTTCATATTTATTCATATTCATATTTATTTATTGCTACTAAGTGTACACTTGAGTTCTTAATTAAGAAATGTGCTTACAACTTAGTTTTTACTTTAAATAAGTTGGTGTCTCATGATTCTCATGATTAATTCAATGACGAACAATAACATAGTACACAATTTAACCTTTATATTACAGGATCTGAAATCATACCTAGACTCGTCAATAAGTGGAGTTATCTATATGAGTTTAGGGTCACTGATTATGCCATCGTTATTGGAAAACATGGATATCGTAATACAGGCATTTTCCAAGCTACCGTATGATATATTACTGAAATGGGACCACGAGTATTTACCAAGTTGTCCAAAAAATGTCAGGATAATGAAATGGGCGCCTCAGAGACAACTGTTAGGTAAGTTGATTATACTGACGTACACGTATTATATCTACCGCAGAAAAACACAAACTACATATACGAGTATTTCTATAGGCCATCTGACTGAAGCAGATAAAGCTGCACGTTGATTGGATATTGCGCAGATTTTAGCTAACTTTACATCCGCCGACTTGTATGATTCGGCCTTATATTACTGTTCTAAATGTCTAAATGGCATATGAATACATGCAAATATGCTAACCTCGGCAGTGGTTACAATACATATTTGAGCCGTTTGGAGTTGAGCCATTGGGTGGCACGTGGGGGCCGGGAGCTCATCTTGTTTTCAAGTCTTTCTGAGCGTCTGGTGAACGCGACGCGTGACCAAAATGCTGGAGTTTATTTGCCTCAACATATCAGCATTGCCTTCCAGCGTGGCAACGCTGCCAGCATTCTGGGCACGCTGCCAACTGGCAGTGAGCTTGTGCATTTGGATTGTCTTTTTGATTCAAGGTTCTGTGGTTGATCCAATCGCTTGTTATGTATGAGTAGTTTATGAAGTTTTAGTTTAAATTTTTGTATTATGTAGTTTTAGTTACGTAATAGTAGTTTATGTAGTTTTAAGTCTTGTATTTAGTCGTTGTTAGTAAATACATGCATGAATACCGGCGTACTCGACATCGAAATAATATCCTATACAGCTTAGACGATCAATAATATTCTTGTATAAATATTTATTTGCATAACTATATATTTTATTGTTTGTACAAAGGGTCTTAAAAACAATTTTACTGTTTTTAGTGAAGTTTCGTACGTACGTACATAGTTACAATTTTTCTTTCATCAATAGTTTTGTTGACTAACTAGGTACCCATTTCAGGCAGGAAACATTTTATATAATGAAGTCACTTTTATTTATTTTTTTGTGATGTAACAACAAAATATTTTTAGAAACATGGAATTATCAAATTCACAATAATAAATCGAATTGCCCTCGGTTTAGTACACTTTTTTTGAATAACCTTGCATTTAGAATATTTATTTATTGAAGCCCACCTTGAACCCTGAAAACATTATGAAAATCGTAGGTCCCGGTTGTTTTAACCGTTTAGCCAAGTCAGAGGCCTTCAGGCGGCCTAAAAACTCTACCACCAGGGCTAGCCTGGCTATCCCGCCCTATACAAACTTACTTACTTTTAATGAAAATAAAAAATATTATTATTTCAGGTCACCCAAATGTAAAACTTTTTATATCACAAGGAGGACTGCAATCTTCTGAAGAAGCTATAGAAGCTGGGGTGCCTCTTATAGGTGTACCATTTTTTGGGGACCAATGGTACAATGTCGAGAAATATGTTCATCTCAAAATTGGACTCCGAATAGATATGGAAAGCGTCACTGAAGAAATAATGTTGGATGCCATTAAAACTCTTATTGAAGATCAAACGTGAGTATTTATAATAACGCTATTAAGTAGTTGGTTTCATATTTGATTTAATGGTAACTTCCGCGTCAAACTTTTACAAACTCTACCCTCTTCTATTTTTTAATTTTTTTTATTTAACCTGTACTGTCCCACTGCTGGGCAAAGGTCTCCCCCAATTCCTTCCATTCCTTTCTGTTCTGTGCTATCTTTTTTAAACCTCTCAAATTGTTCTATTAGAGCAAATTAATATTTTTACGGTGGGACCAACCCTAAACACTTAGTAAAACAATAAGCTCTTCTATAGAAAAAGTTTATGTAGTATACAGTCCCTTGCTCATGTCGATTTTCTCATATCTGAGGGTCGTGATTTTCACCTTCCACTTGACCGGGAGCCGAAGCCAGGAGGACTAAATATCTTCCAGTAGTCTGATGTGGAACAACGTGGGAACGCACTGCCATTATATTCCCAAGAAAACACCCACCTAGTTAAAGTACTTAGTAGTAGACAAAATCTATGGCTTGAGCTATCGCCATTTTGAACTATTCGAAGTTTACTTGTTTAATTATGTACCCACTAGTTTTTGCCCACGGCTTTGCCCGCATGATATATCGAGGCCCTACCTTACCACCCTTAATAAAGGAAGTGGAAAAAAAAATCGATCTGACATTTGTTCGATTCGACAGTTCCCTTTTGACATTTCTTGGAGCACACGCTATAATAGCTCGCAGATGGCAGATTTTTTCCTACCTACTTAACACTTATTGTTGTAATATGGAAAATTTACGCCATATCATTATAATGTATAGCCTATGTGTTATTCTGATAAATAAGCTATATAATTGCAAAGTTTTATCTCAATCCGTTCAGTAGTTTTTGCGTGAAGAGTAACAAACATCCATCCATCCATCCCTACAAACTTTCACGTTTATAATATTAGTAGGGGTTAGGAGCTTTACGACTACATCTCTATTTGACTAGGCAGCAGATATAACTAGATCGCTTTAGGATACAGTGGCAGAAGTTTTGAAATAAGTACCAAAGTGAAATGTAAATCCATGTGTAAATCTATTAGTATGAGGTGCGTTTCTGTGATTTTGTGTATGGTTTTGTTATGATTTTATATCTGGGGCTTTCCAAAATGTTTCACTACATATTAAAAAGCAACGTCGCTGTAAGTCTGTTCGTAATCGTTTTTTTTTCAAACTACATAACAGAGTATTATTTGGTTTTTACTGTCTTTTAGAATGTTTCAATGGGAAGGCTTTAACTATTAATTGAAGTCAAGACTGATAGCTAGTAATTTTTTTATTTGTTTTAGCTACAAACATAACATAAAAGCTCTTCGGACTATACTATACGACCGAAACCAAAGTGCCTTAGATCGTGCAGTGTGGTGGACGGAATATATTTTGAGGAATGGAAGATCACAATATAATCTTAAAACGCCTGCAGCGCACTTATCTCTATGGGAGTATCTGGAAATGGAACTTATTCTAGCGTATTCGTTGTGTTTCATATCTTTACTGTTTTTAATTTACAGTATTTGTAAGAAATAATCTAAAAGTGCGGTTCTACCAGAGAGCATATTTACCACTTTTATTGCCATTTTTGCCGAAAGTCCAACGTTGGACTAATGTTTTCTTCATTGCCCATTGAGGAAAACATTTATTTTGTGTTCAACAGTGTTTAAAAGGGTCGTTCTCTGTTGTTCTAAAATTTGTTTTATAGAGAGCAGCAGCTGGTAAATCTGGTTGAGCTACGCTTTTAGACTAATTAAAATGTTTTTTAAACGAACTAGACAGAAAAATGTTTTTAATTTGATTTATATTATTATCTAAACTCCCCTAATTTAATTAGCTCGTGAGCCCCACCTATGCGCCGGGACAGTTTAAAAAATAAATAAATATTTTTCGCAAAAAATGGTAAAACTTCCATCGAGTACAAAATTCGAGTAGTTCGCTCAAATTGATGTATACAATTTTTCCGTTATTGTTTATTTTTCAGAAATGGCTCAGCCAATTACATCAAAATTTAAATGGAACCACCTCGGAAGTATGTTTTTTGTTTGCCGCCAATTGTGAAACCAATAAAAAAAAATTATTTAGTTCGAAAGGATATCCTTTCGATTCCTTTCTAAAAAATATTTTTATGATTGGTTTCACAATTAGCGAAAACATCGAGGAACCGATGTACACAAAAAAAAACATACAGATGAACATGGAACCTCCTCCTTTTTGGAAGTCGGTTAGAAACCGGTCCCGTACCAATGAGTTCTTTGAAACTAACCCATGGACTTTCACACCATTGGCTTTTCGGTAAAGCAAAACATCGTACACCTATATACTCGACTGCCTCGGTGGCTCAGTGGTTAGTGAACCTGACTTCTGTATCAAAGAGGCGTGGGTTCGATTCCCACCCAGGGCAATTATTTATGTGATGAACATTGGTGTTTGCTCTGTGTCTGGGTGTTATTTAGGTACTATCTGTATAAGTATGTATTTAAAAATATGTATATGTAGTTTGTCAGTCTCTGGCAGCCATATCACAAGCTTTGCTTAGTTTGGGGTCAGATACCGTGTGTAAAATGTCCCATAATATTAATTTATTTATACGTCCGAAGAAGTGATTCGATGGCGTATGTGTCCACCAACCCTCACTGTGCCAACGTGGTGGATCTGTCCCAATCATCCTTCGTGAGTAAGCCTGTTCAGTAGACGACTACCAAAAAGGCCGGCACAGTTAACGGATTATGAAATAAGGATTAAAATATTTCCTTATCTCCCTTTGGGCGTAGTTAATTTAGTAATAGAACTTCGAACGAGGTGTGCTTATCTGGAATCAGTTTGCAGTCGCCAAACTAAAGCTATTCGTACCCATTTCGCCGCTTAGTTTGTTTTAGTGTTGCGATATCGAGTGAATAAATGATGGAACTTTCACACAACTGGGATACAGCCAGCGAAACTACGAGAAGGCAGTTAATTTTAATGTATTATGCAACGTTCAGTCTTATTTTACTTTCAAACGAATTGATAATCAATTAAAAACACTATTTTAATATTAAAAGCATTAGATATAGGTATAATATTTTTATTATAGTGCCGATATTAACTGTTCGGAGATTTATTAGCTTTACAATAACAGAAAGAAGTAAAGCTAACTGGATCACTTAAAATTGATCTACTTTGAGTAACGTTGTCGTTTCAGTCATACTCGTAGCACGTCTACTGTTGGACGTAGGCTTCCCTTATAGGTCTCCAATACGACCAGTTGTGAACGGCTCACATCATCACATCTTTTAAAGATACCACCACACCTCGAGGGCGTGGTTATGTGGGAGTCCCCAACTACTGGACGATATCCCCAACAAAAAAACCCTGGATGTTCCACCACTACGCCTGCTCAAGTAGCACGGCAAAGGGAGAAAAACATATTTTATCCACTTTTAATATCAGTTGTCATTGTCAATCCATACTTTATTTCCTCTTCGAGGGGATAAAATGGTGGAGAGATAATTTATCTCTCTGCCATGCTACCCGTGCTGGTGTCAGAGCTACGGGCACACTTCCGCACTATCCTGCGGTGTTAATTAAGTCATTTTTCGTGTATTTGATACCTATTTTCTGATCATAAACAAAAAATAAAACATTAGTCTCTTCGTATCCATTTCGCTGCTTAGTTTATTTTAGTTCTGCGTTATCGAGTGAATAAATAATGGGCTTTCACACTGTGAAGATACAACCAGTAAAAGGGATCTGATTTAGCTTTCTATTTTAGGCAACAACAAAAATAAACGAATTTCAGCTCGACTACTTTTAACAAAGTTAGTATGTAAGTTATTTTGTAGGTATGCAGTATTTTTTGACCGACGAAACGGAGGAGGTATTCAATTCGACGCGTATATACTTTTATATGTATAACCACGCATACGTTTTCACAAAGTAGTCCAATTACGATAATTCTTTTTATCGAAATCGGCTGAGCCATTTTGGATAAATCATCAATATGTGAAAAATGCTACATCGATCGGTGCGTAATATTCGCGAATTCTGTGTGTACGGTTTAAGTCGGTCATAACATTTTTTTGCGAAAAATAATTATAGTTAAGTATACTGCACCCTAAATAATTATTTATTAATAACGCCTGTCAAGATTTCATAACTACATTAGAACGTCTTTTCAAAATACAGATCAATTACTTATTTAAAATTCATTTTATGAGTTTTTGTCATAAGCCGTTTTTAACCGGGCTTACTGGAGATCTGTAGGAGAGGCCTAGGTCCAGCATTGGACGTTCTATTACTGATTGTGATGGTGACGAGACGATGAGGTACAGGTATACGTTCATTTTTTAATCAGCACCAGTGATAATCATACAGAGTTTTTACTCATGAATGATGAAATCGCAATTGCAGGACATTCTATGAAACAAGCTATCATGCAACAATGGTGAAACAAAGCAGCTTTGTTGCGCGGCAGCCATTGTGTCGCTCGTCACGTTGTCTAGTTAAAGCTCAGATTTCACTATAAAAACTAGCGTGGTTTTTGCACATTTTAATTGAGTAAAAAAGGTGTTACTGACGCACAATTTTAGTAGATAATTTCTACTATATTTTCAATCGCATTTGAAACCTTGAGAAAGATCGCCAAATGCGATTGAAACTATAGTAGCAGTTTTCTACTAAAATTGTGCGTGAGTAACACCTGTTTTACGCAATTAAAAAGCTCAGATTATTTTTGTTGTGTATTTTTGCAGTAATAGTTTTGGAGTATGTACCTATGTGAGACTCGGAGGCAACGAAACAAAATCCGTTTTCAACGATAAGCGCCTTAGTAGCGCTCATAGCATAGTTTGACTAGGTGTCCGTTAGCGATCATCGAAGTAAAGCTACGTTCAGCATAGCCAGTCTTCGCATGGGTGACTGCGGGTGGCATTTACAACTGATCACTACCGTGGCTCGGATGACATATTATATTATAGGCCCCGGTCGTTTTAAACGTTTGGCTAGCCATATATCAATAGCAATAGCCTCCCTAACTTTACGGGGCACGAAATTTTTTCCCGAGCCGTCACTTTTTTTTTTGCCGTGTCAGCACTATTGCTCTGTCAAATCTGATGAAATGCTGTGCATCGGAATCTAGAACGTATTCCTATACCGCGGATCCATTCCTGTCCAGATTTTTCATTGATAGAATATGCTCCGTGAGCCTGGTAGAAACATTTCTTCTTGTCTCTCCGACGTAGCACAAGACACAATGTCAAGTCATATTTTATTTCCTTGTTTTCACTTTGAGGGGATAAATTGACGAAAAGACAATGTTTTGTCCTTTTGTCCTGCTAGGGGTGAATTTTTTTTTGACTATCCTTGAAGTTTTACTATGAAATTCTACATCCATTGTAATAAAATCACATATTTTTTGCGAACAACCCTTAACCAAAGTACTATTATAATAGCCACTTAGTCCATTAATCTTTCCGGCATATTAATGAGTGTTTCAATTTTAATTCACTTAATGGACTTTACTCAAAGTTTTTTCGTAAAAAGGGGAGTGTGGTGTAACAAAGCTGTGTAAACTATATCATTCCATTTTCAACTCTTTCTATAACAGTATTGGGTTCATTTTGAAATGTTTTCGCAAACTAAAGCATGAAAAAGGCTTATATACTTTGTCAAATCTCTTTCTCGGCCCAGACAGATTTTTTTACATTTTTAAAACCGTTCAACTAATTCAATTTCATTCAATCCTAAAATCTGAAATGAAAAATCTCGTTAAATTTACATACAATGTTTTTTGTTTCTGATTTTATCTTTACAGAATC
The DNA here is from genome assembly GCA_964007245.1 of Hypomecis atomaria. Taxonomy (NCBI): domain Eukaryota; kingdom Metazoa; phylum Arthropoda; class Insecta; order Lepidoptera; family Geometridae; genus Hypomecis; species Hypomecis atomaria. Next base: position 20,989,578 of record OZ023288.1, read on the forward strand.
CCTCAGTAAGTATTATCGCAATACATCTAGGTACTATAAATATTGTAATGTGTCAGTATTTCTTTTAGTCCACTGCTGAACATAGGCTTATCCACGTAAGGTGATTGGGCCATATCTACCACACGGAACTGGGCTAATGAGCGCAGTGCAAGTGGCAGATTTACATACCTACACCATCGCATTTATTTATGGTCGTGTTCTTACCTAACAATTGTAAGGCTGGTGTTACAACGACTAGATAATCATAGCTTTTTGATAAGTTTTTTTTTAAACTCTTACGGAATTTCACTCCACTGGCTTTTCGGTGAAAGGAAAAATCGTGCAAATATCATACTACGTGCAAATTACGCACAATTACATAATAATGCAAATTCGTAAAAAAATACCCCCAGTCCAGTTTTTACAAAACTATCTAGTGCACGTGTCCATCCTGCCAGATCCCAATACAAACATAATTTAATTTTACCTAAATCAAAACTATCGATACACAGCTCCGGGCCATGCTCGATGGCTGTTCAAATATTTAATAAACTTCCGGTCGAAATTAAGATAATTGAAGACGAAATCGAATTTGCAAAAGTATTGAAGAACCTGCTTATCATGGAATGCTATTATACATTAAACGAATATCTATTGGACGATCATAAAATAACAAATTGAAACAAATAAATCGCTCCGCACAATATTGCTATACCCTAATGGGGTCATATCTAAAACTTATAGATACTAAACATGTTTTTAAGACCTGCATGTAAATAATGTTACATATTATGCAATAAACGATTGATTGATTGATAAATCGGTTCACTATCGGCGAAAATATCGATGAACATACCTACAAAAAATACATACAGACGAACATAGAACCTCCTCCTTTATTGAAGTCGATTAAGTACGTACAATTTGTTCGACGTATCGGCCATAAACTTGAAGAAGGTTTGGTAAATGAGTTTCATTCATTAGCTAAAAGATCTGATACGGGTTTCCCGCTTGAAAAGGGTTAGGGCATAAGCAACCAAAATATCGAGGCTGTACTTTAGTCTTATCTAGATGCAATACGTTCAGCCAAATAAACATGATATACATCCTCGATTACTAGTAGACCTCATGGCAAATTTCTGTAACTTTATCTTCAGAACCCTGTATTTTGACTCGTGCTTGAACGATTTAGTTCATACTCGCATATATTGTTAGGACGATCTTGCAAAATATTATCGAAATTGGCTGATAAATAGCGCGACAGCAAATTCTTTATTGTTTTCAAACTTTCGCAATTTGAACACATTATTATTATGTAATGTTATGTAGACTGTAGTAGACACGCGTAGATGTCTACCCGTGATCACGGTCTATGCAACTCGGTCGCAACGTTGGGATGATGAGCTATTTATTTATCTCGTAATTTTAGTGCGCGATTAGTTCTGTAGTACATAGTAATTAAGCAAATTCTTTTTGAGGGAAATACCCCCAATCAAAAATCGCCAAATACAAACTTTGTAGAGTGCTTTTCACGAAAGAAGTCCCACAGACACGTCGCCACAATCGCATGGCCGATCCGTTAAAATTAGTTTCACATATTTCGGGGAACTCCTTTCGTGGTACCTACGGACTCTAGTTTTACTCAGACAGATATAGGTAAGTTTGTACTAGAGTTGTTTTTAAGAAAGAAGTCCCTCAGACGCGTCGCCTGGCCGATCTGTTAAAATTAGTTTCACTTCTTGCCGTGGGACTTCTTTCCTGAAACGCACTCTACCATGTTTCGTCGATATGGGTTGAAAAATAGGACCTGTAGAGGTAAATCAACATGGACAGAAGCAAAATCGTCGGGTTGAAGCAGAGACCTTTGCCTCGCTACGGTTAACATTGCTATTGCAGTTTAAGTGACGTTTATATCACTTTGATTCCATTATTTTAAGTTTATTTTGCTAAGTGAAAAATAAAAATGACTCCAAATATCCATTTCAAAGCTCCAATTCCTTTTAAAGCCTGGCTTGTCTCGTCATAAAACGAACAATAGAACTAAAATATTTTCTTTTTGGGTTCTGCGTGGTTTGGTTTTCACACCAATGTTGTTCTAAAATACTTTTCACTTTTGGCAAATCCAATGTTATAAAAAGAGACCGCAGATTATATGCAACATAAAAAGCTTGTTTCAAGCATGCAAATATGCATAAAAAATGCTTGAAAAATGCTTAAAGATTGGGGAATATGCAACCCAAAAAAAGAAAAATAAAGTAAGTTTTCGTTTTTTTTTTTTAAATCAGTATTCATTAATAAATTATCCTTTGATAGCCGATAATAGGTACAATAACATAACAATTATTTATATTTTTGTAAACGTAAACAATCAAGCATTGTTCCAAATGTTCTGTGGTCAAATTGTATCTTTGGTACTAATTAAAAATATTTTTATAAAATTTGATCGGTTTCGCGATATTGTTACTTTTATCACATTTTGGAATGCAGGAAGAGTGCATTGCATTAAATGCACAGGTAATATGCATAATGACTAGATCTTAGGTAAAATATGCAATGACTACTGAGAATAGCTTAAATATGCAAATGCATGTGCAAACATGCCATTGCATATAATACGGTCTCTAGTTATAATTAAAATAAAAACTTGATTTTGACGTACTCTTAATTTAAATTTGTATTCAATTTAGACTATTAATAACATAGTGTAAGAGGGCTTTGCTCAAAGTCTATCTGCGATATTCAATGATCAAAAATGATGAAATTCGTAGTAAAACCAAATAACCCCAGCGGATTATCTAGTTGAAATGGCAGTGGAATGGCACATAGTCGGATATGACCGATAGGGTCGAAAGGTTTTTAAGTAGAGATCACGTCCTGGAAAGCGCAGCAAAGGATCTAGAAAAGGCTTATAAAGATTTAGTTAAAAAGATGAGTCGCGAGATCTACCTACTTTTCAGAGACTAGTGAGCGCTACCGTGTGTCGGATGACACATTAAATTGTAGATCCCGGTTGTCTTAACCGTTTGGCCATGTCAGAGCCCTTCAGGTGGCCTAAAAACTCTGACACCAGGGCTAGCCACTCGTCCTATACGAACTAACTCACTTTTAGAGACTAGTGGTAACATGCCTTAGAAATTATCTAATTTCCGTACAATAAGGGCCTAGCAAAGGATTTTCAACAGACCGCTTCTGTTAGCTTTTGTTTAATCGCTAGCAAAATGTTTAAAATCCATTTGGAGAATGGAACCCTGAAAAGGAGAGTCCCTAATGGAAATTAAAAAGCATCTTCGCATTACTCTATTTAATTGAAACAACGGTCGGATGCCAAATTGCTGTTAATCCATTGAGAGCGCTGGGGTTTCATTTCTGATCATTTTGCTTTTAAAACAGTTCATTGTTTTCAATATTTTTATTTGTTTGGTTGAGTGCAGATTTAAATTGAGACTGAAAGAAAATACTTACTTTTTTGTGTACACCCGAGAAAAATATTATCTACTGTTTGGAGCCAAAAACCTTCAACCTTAAAATAATAGTCTTAGACCGACGTACATTAATTAATTTGGCCGTAGTTGGACACACTTCATACTTTTTGGTCAAAAAAATCAAAATGTCTCTTCACTACATAGTATAAAACAAAGTCGCTTCCCGCTGTCTGTCCCCATTGTATGCTTATATCTTTAAAACTACGCAACGGATTTTGATGGTTTTTTTTTTATAGATAGAGTGATTCAAGAAAAATGTTTTATGTAAAATAAACCTGTGCGAAGCCGGTGCAGGTCGCTAGTTGCTTTTCAATAAAGGTTTGAAGAAATTAAATGCCGGATAGAAATCCACCAATCCACAATTTGGTCCAATCATTAAGATTTTAACGTAGCGTTAACGTAATTAATCATCATAAACTTGCGTGTGACCACATCTGTACGTAACGCAAAGGCATATTGACCACGCTATTATTTACTGCGGCGACAATGTAACGGTAATAAATTATTATCGCAACAGCTACAGCGAAATTTTGCATGGGACAGTAGGGTTATCGCTTACTTACCCTTAAAAAAGCCTTTAATTTAACTAAACCTTCAGGAATCACGCTAATATCATAAATTAACTTTACTTACACCTGCCAAAAAACAAAAGCTCTCCAGTTCACTAATTTTTGTATGTGCCAGAACAAAGTTTTTTGTTGCGCTGCTTTCTGAAAGGGCTTGGACAGGAGCTGACGGTATATGTGCTTGTAAAGCTTTTAGTAGCGACATCTATTTGTACTAAATGATACTCAATACTGATTTAAATGTATTGCGATCTTTTGTGAGTATATAGATAAATAGAGTAAATTTTTGAGTCGTGGTCACAATCATCATTTCGTGTCGACATTTATGTCGTTTTTTTTGTGTACTTGGAATTATATATATGTACCTAGGTACCTACATACGTGTCGTGAGGCGCGAGTATATAAATTAGTATGTTTTGGTATGTTTTTTCGCAGTATCTTAGCACCTAATCAAATGCCTAGATGAATTTTGATTCAGTTTTTCATTGAAAATCAATATAAACAACATCTTGATTTCAATGTAAAACTGACAAAAATAATTGGCCAAGTGCGAGTCAGACTCGCGAACGAAGGGTTCCGTACTGTATGGAGACCCCTTAATATATATTATTTTAATTTAATTATTTATTTTTGAAGTGAATATTTAACTTAATATTCTGTGAATATTTCAAGCATTTTCCTGTCACCGTTATTAATATCGAGTGAAAACGGTAAAAAATCAGGTTTATTGTATGGGAGCCCCCCTTAAATATTTATTTTTTATATTTTTAGTAGTTGTTGTTATAGCAGCAACAGAAATATATATCATCTGTGAAAATTTCAACGTTCTAGCTATCACCGTTCATGAGATACAGCCTGGTGACAGACAGACGAACAGACAGACGGACAGACAGATGGACAGCTGAGTCTTAGTAATAGGGTCCCGTTTTAACCCTTTGGGTACGGAACCCTAAAACACAATTAAAGAAATAATGCCTAAGACCATTCTTTTTTAATGTTACTTTTGTAGAAAATGTGTGGCTGCCTCCTCGACTATCGGTAGAGATAACCATGATACCTGCGGCGAAGTATATAAAAGTTACCAAATTAGTTGTGGAAACTGTGCGGTCGACATCGCCGCCCAAATTACTCCAGCCCGTTTTGCGTTACGTTTTTATTTTGGAAATTTTTGGCGGAATTAACTCATCGAGCTCGGGGACTCGGCGCGGCTGGGGGCAAACGTTTTGTAAAAACTTTCGGGTTGACACAGACCGCAAAGAGTTTTGACAATTGGAAATTGTAGGGTTGTTTGCTTGCAGCATGTACTGAACCACAGAACAAATACAATTAGACAGTTAAGAATATCTTTAACTTACTTCAAAAATGAAGTTTTCGGTAATAATTCGACTGTATGTTTTTTATGTAGGTTCACATACCTACATAAAAACAAACAGTTATTTTGCGGTTATTCCGCCAACCGTTATAATTATGAATAAATTTAGTGTACCCATAAATAATAATAATGGTATGAAAGTTAGGCTACTTCTTTTTAGGGTTATTATTTGATATCACAGTATTTATGGTATAAAATAGGAATAGCGCGAGGTCTAAGTCAGGGGCGGACTACTAGTTATTCTTATTCTTCCCACTAGCCAGGTGTCGGTGGACACCAATGTGGGGGGTTAAGGCTATGACTTCATCCAGCGAATTAATAGTCGACCCCCAGATCTTTTTAACGTGCTGGCTACGGAAATAATACGAAATACATTGAGATTACCTACTTAGTGATCACCGTAATTATATTTCCAATTAGATACTTGTAGGTATGTTACATCTTGGTAGACAATGTATTACTAGTGCTGTTCGGGGACAACTTCTTAGTGATAATTATGTGCTCTTGCTCTACATTATAAAACATTGTCAGCATTCTGTGGCACATACCGCCACTGCTCTTATTTAATAAATAATATACTATAATAACATAATTTTTATTTTCCAGACTATGTACATCTTTTTAACCCGCGACGCAAAAGAGGGGTGTTATAAGTTTGACGTGTCTGTTTGTCTGTGTGTCTGTCTGTCTGTGTCTGTCTGTGGCATCATAGCGCCCGAACCATTGAACCGAGTTTTTTTTGGATGAAAGGAGACTTAATCGAGAGTGTTTTTAGCTATGTTTTATAAAAATCGATTGAGCCGTTTAAGAGTTATGGTGGGTTAAAGTGGGGATGGAAGAACCAAAATTCTACAAATGTGCCCAAAATGGTTGTCAATGTGTCGGGGGTTTTTTAAATTTTAAATTTATTTTTATTTCAGATATAGTATACAAGAAACATGATTAGATACTTATTCTAAAGAAAGTAGAACAATGTATAAATATGCACTGAAACTGACACAACGGTGATCTGTGTCGTGAGCTGCAGGCTCTTCCATTTGTATAATGACTTGACATTGAAATACAGATAGGTAAGTATATCAAATGGTTTTTCGCCAAAGTTTTCAAAGCCAAGGTCTGCTCGCGTCAGATAGCCACTAGAATATATCCAAGTTTCGAATTTTCTTTCATGCAAAACTTCCGAATGTAATTTTATCTTTCAGAATAAATATCTTCGGCTCCCTGGAGTCCGATATTCTCTTTTTGAATTTATTCTTGAAGAATATTACTCTTGAATATAATAAGGCAAAAGTTTTGAATATTGGTCTCTAGTATTGGTGTATTCTTTTTCTGGTTTCTGGTTTAAGATATTTATTTTCTCAAAGAATTACATAAAATTCACTTATAAGAGAAAATACATGCTAGATTAGTGCTAGATTATATAGCAAGTGTAAATACAACTTATTATAAAAACTATTATTTAGTTTTACAAAAATACGGACTCACGAAACGTCAAAGTACCGACTTAACAATAATATTTTATACAGACATGACTAGGTACTTAAAAGCAATCAATATAACTGCTATTGCTGCTATTGCTTACTGCTATTTCAAAGCGCTTTTCTAAATGACTAGAGAGTCTTGTGTGATTTTGTTTCTAAAGCGTTCATATCGTACTTTGCTGGGTGCTTTCTCAAAATCAGGACTAAACCAAGAAGATTTTTGAAAAAGTTTTGGTTAAAGGACATAGAAATGAGTTGTGTTGTTGTTAATTGTTGTTAAGATCTTCAACACCAATTACAAAGGCTACAGCCGAAGGATCCAAAAAAATACAAAATGTAATTTAAAAATTAATTTATTAACTAATTATTACAAGTTAAAACTTAAAGTAAAAGGTTTACTTCATCGAAGAATGATGGAAGCAAAGTGTGTCGGTGTCCGATGTCGGGCGTCGCACGTAGCCTCGGTTGCCGCGCTTGCGCAATGGTATTCCGCTGCGGTGGCACACGTGTAGTTGGGCCGCGCGCATTGTCCATCGAGGTCGATGTCGAATCAGCAATGCACTAAGGTTGTGCATGTGTAACACACCACCCTGTTGAATGTCTTAACAACAACACGACTCATTTCTATGTCCTTTATCAAAGACTTACTGCCATAATTCATGCATTCAGAAAGAGGATGATTCAGAACATCATCATAAACAACCTATGAGGCCTAGCGTAGCATAGAATCGTTTAGAAAATAAATTTAAAGACAAATTTAAAAGGTAAGTTGCCCAATTAATAACAAACCAGCTGAAGCAATTAAAATCTAAATCGTTCGCTGTACTTATTTAAGAAATACGAAAAAATAAATCTCGCGAATGTAACATTTATTACAATTATTCCAGTTTTACCGTCCAAATTCGCTCTTAAATACATAAGAAAATAATTACATTAATTAAGATCCCCAATTTTTGTTCCAGAATTAATTACACATTAACATTAAGGTGGAAAGTATTCCAGTGATAATTAAGTTTCAGATACGGCAGCTTTTAATTAAGATGTTCTTTTTAAGATAAGTCCAACGTCGGTCGCTACCTTAAATTAGCGGACACCTTAAGAGATACGGAAAGATGGACGTTAAATATTTAATGTAATTATATTGCGAGTGTTTTTGTAATTCGTTTAAAAGGCACTCGTTGGCGTAATAGGGAAATTTCATAGTCGTCTTGTTTGTAGCGGTTGGTTGTCGAAGGCTGGCCTCAGTACCTACCTTATATACCTATATTTGAAATTGTTATTATTCTATTTTTAATTAATGGTTTTTAAATTTATTTATTTAGGATTATTTATTTTCCGAATATACACAATGTCATACAATTATTACAAATTATAAATTAACAATCAAAATAGTGTTAAAAACAAGTCATCAATTAAATATCACAAATAGTGAATGAGTCAAGAAAGTGTCAAAGTAATTCATTATAAAATCTAATCGAATAGCCCTCCCCTTATAGTGCCCTGGCCAAAAGTGCCCATAATGCTCGCCGCGTTGCCGCGCTGGATCGCCAGAGATATGTGCTGGACTAAATACAAGCCAGAGCGAGAATCGCGGCCTTTTTCTCTAAGGCGTCGTCCCAGGTTGTTAACAAATCTCCGAGCTTCGAAGCACCACGGACCAGCCGTCTCGACAGCAAAAGGAACGAAATCGTACGCCGATTCCAGGCAGGCATATTTTAGGCGTTTGCCTCTGGCGGCCGCCTCCGCTCCCGCACCAGCTGATTGCTGGGTGGCAGGGAGGTGGCAGGATGCAAAGGTGCTAACACACGTTGCATCCCACACGAGGCAGCGCCCTTTCTGCCATGGAATCAAAGTAAGACCGTCAGGTCTCTTACCGTCTGACCGAGACAAGCCGGGGGGCTCCAGAACGCTCGGGACCTCGGCAGACACAAGGGCACGCTGTAGCAAATTATTGATGCCATGATGTCTAGGCCTTCGTCCGGCGCTACGAATGCAGGTCAGGCCGTGATGGCCGTCAGCTTCTACTCTCGCCCCACAAATACAGGTGTGGGGCTCGCAGACGTCGCAACCGAGACGAAGAGCCGCAGCCACTCTGAGTGAGTCATCGTCTAATAGTGTGCCCATGTGCGGCGAGGGTAAAGCGTGTAGCCACGCACCAGACTCGGGTCTGGCAGCAGCCATCACCCGAGCCCGATCGATCCCCGAGCTCTCCCTCTTATAAATGGTTATTTTTATTAGTGTAACTCATTATTATGATTATTATTGACTACCTATTGGAATTTTTTAACGTATGCAATTTTGTATAAATAAATGAGTATGAGTATAGCCAATATATACCTTATACATTTTAGCCAATGTGGCCAATATAATGGCGCCATCCTAATTTTAATAGCAACTTAAGATATTGCGGTTTATTTTTCACTAAATGCGTTTGTAAGAGGAAATAGAATAAATAAATAATAAATATTAGGGAACATCTTACACACGGTCTCTGACCCCAAACTAAGCATAGCTTGTTTTAAATACATACTTATATAGATAGTACCTAAATAACACCCAGACACAGAGCAAACACCTATGTTCATCCCACAAATGTTTTGCCCTGGGATCGAACCCACGCCTCTCTGACCCAGAAGTCAGGGTCACTAACCACTGAGCCACCGAGGCAGTTGGCAATCAAGGCAATTGACGACTAGGCCACAGTAAGTATATAAATATATTGGGTCGTTTGTTATCGAACGCCTCCGAATTTTTATGTTTTTTTTTTTTTGTGTTTATGTGGTAGGTCTAAATATACAACTAAGAAACATATTTAGTTCTGTTATGGACTCGTTGTAATTCTAGCTTTTTCTTGTGCCCTTGGTGAATTAAATGGAACAAATCGTCAATTAAATGTGCATATAAATAATACACTTAATATAAAGCGCAACACAAATAAATTCACTTGATTTCAACGTTCAATTCTTTTATTTAGAATCACAATAATTTCATGTACGTATTAATTTTTGTAGTGTTGTGGTTTCGTAGTATTTTATCTTTACAAAATCGTTGCGTTCATCTGTCTGTCTTTCTCAATGTCAAAAAGCCTAATACATAACTCCCACATTTAGAATCGGATTGATCGTCATTCGTCAGTAATTCAGTATAACGAGTACTTACTGTTGTCGATACTTATAAAACTTTTTATGCCATATGTCTGTAAACGTTAGTTCCTTTAAATAAAATATACAAATACAAATTTTGTTCAAATTGAGCATAAAAATGTTTATATTACACCCGCTCCCGTGTTCGGCGTGAAACATATACATATATAGAGAGGTAGGTACTGGCAGCGACACAAGTAATTTACAAAGTACAAAGAGTTATTTTGAAAAATCGGCCAAGTGCGAGTCGGACTCGCGCACGAAGGGTTCCGTACCGCATTGGAGCCCCATTCCTCTTGCCATTGTTAATAGCAAGCAACTCCTAAAAATCACGTTTGTTGTATGGGAGCCCCATTTAAATATTTATTTTATTCTATTTTTAGTATGTGTTGTTATAGCGGCAACAGAAATACACCATTTGTGAAAATTTCAGCTGCTTAGCTATCACGGTTCATGAGATACAGCTCGGTGACAGACAAAAGACGGACAGACGGACATCGAAGTCTTAGTAATAGGGTCCCGTTTTTACCCTTTGGGTACGGAACCCTAAAAAAAGAACTGTGCATGACGTCACGTTGCCCCTGGTAACGGTTGCGCGCCGCCTTTCTGAATTTATATACAAACGAAGTGACGAACGTGCGCTTCGTTTTTATTCTGTCCTACAAATAGTGTTTAACAAGGTTTTATTATTACTAGCTTTTACCCGCGGCTTCGCCCGAGTTATATTTTGATTTTGGCTTATGTTTATATTGATGCCTACCAATTTTAGTAAAATATTAAGCCCGATTACAAATGCGCCAGCGTAAATTTAATAGCAACGTAAAAAGCGTTCTCTCTATCTAATGCCTAAAGTGAAAAAGAAACAGGACTATGCTATTTAGCTATTATAATTACGCTGGAGCCTCTGTGATCGGGCTTATAATATCTCAAAAAATATGCTAACAAAAATAGTAAGTGCGCCACAAAATGTTAGCCATAATTCAATGTAAAACGATACGCAAATATTGAAGCAAATAATAATTTCAATTCAAACCTCAACCAATTTGTTTTATCATCATTATCATCCGCAGCATTATTTATGCCACTGCTGGGTATAGGCCTCTTGCAGTGACATCTGCCTCGGCCTTTTGCCGGTCATGAGGTCGTGACCAGGTTCAACCGGCGGCGGTATTGACGATATCGTCGAGATAGTCGACCCACCGTGCTGCCGCGCCGCACATAGCTGCGCCCCGTCACCTATTCAAGTACCCTTGCACATTGTTGTCACTATTCAAACCTAACCTAACCAACTGACATCGAAATACCTTAGATAAATGCTTCTATTGGTTAATTTAAGGTTAGTGTACAAACCCCAATTGGTCTTTTCGATTTTTTTGGGGTTAAAAAGTAGCCTATATTCGTCTTTCAAGCTATGTCCGTGCCAAAAAATCAAGTCAATCCGTTGCTTCGTTGCTGAGAACAGTTTTTGTCCTATCCTACAAGAACCTTTAATTTTTTCGGGATAAAAAAAGCCCACGTCACATTTTGTCATTCAAACTATGTCCATAGCAAAAAACAAGTCAATCCGTTACTCCGTAGCTGAGAAACAGTTTTACTCCTATCCTCCGGAAACCACGAATATTTTCTGGATAAAAAGTATCGTATATCCTTTCTCAGGTTCCAGACTATCTGTGTACCAAATTTCATTGAAATCGGTTCAGTAGTTTTGGCGTGAAAGCGCGACAGACAGACAGAATTACTTTCGCATTTATAATATTAGTAAGGATTGTTATAGTATCGTATGTGTCATTTATATTTAACATCTAAGCACAGAGGTGTGCAGTGAACTCGACATTTTTTATCAAAACTTGTTTAATTGTAAAAGTACACTTTGATTGGCAAATTCATAATGTTTTTGTGGATTAGTTTATTTAAGTTTTTAAGTTTGCTTGTCACTTTTGTACCGAACTTGTAAAAATTAAAAATAAAATGAAATAGTGTTTGCTATATAGCCTTGACACAAGGTACATGTACACCAGTGAAAATGGCTATCAGAAAGGCTTTTCGGACAATCTGGCGAGAGTGGATAGCGTTATGGTGACTCAATATTTTAAACTTTACTTACTGTTGAATTAAATACATTTTATAACCAGAAAATGACATTGTTTTGTCGGATAATCTAGAATGTTCGACAATACCGTAGTAGAAATCTTGTAGGTATCGGAATCGGCTCAGCATTCAATCTCGAAGATTCGTGCGCGTGACAACGCAGACGAGGAGCCATCGATGCGTTTCTTTATCAGCTTACTGAGGAAATGGAAGGATTTGCCGATGCAATGTTCTCAGTTGCACGTACAATGACAAAAAATCTACCTGGAACACATATATCTAGAAAGTACCCATACAATAGGTATGATGACGGGGTACAAACATCATTATTATAATTAGTTCGTTAGTTAGATTATTGAAAAATATTGGACACATATGTTTTCTTTTGTCAATCAAACAATAAATGACAAAGATAAACCTTGCCAAAGTTTGGGAGTGGGGGCTCGTGACGTCACTAGTGCAACGTCCATACATAACATTCTAAGGAATTCAATGGTACGGGACCGGGACTTGAACCCACGGCTTCACGATTGTAAGGCGGGTATCATAACCACTAGACCACCACGGCTTAGATGCTTTAACGAAATACAATGTTACAGAAATAACAATAAAATTTCAAAATCACACCCTGCGAACGCTTGAACATTTTTAGAACCAATAAAACTCTTATACTCCTTTTGAGAAAACCTATTTTCAGCTCTATTTTCCCGAAAATATTACGTTTAATGGCATTGACATATTAACAATTTTATTCCTTACCTTGACTAATAGATTCAATAAATCAGGTACAATCTGGAAACTTTGACAAAAACATGTAAGTAATAAAATCTATCGAGTAGTGAACGAGATAGCTAAGTTTATGGCATAGGATGCCTGGATGCTATAATCAGTAAGGATGAATAAAAACACCTCGAAATTTGAATCTTTAAGTACCTACTTAAGTCCTATTGTTGTTAGTTGGTTGCCTGGAAGAAATTGTTTAAAGCGAAAAGGCCGCAAATTAGAATTAGTTTTGTTTTGTCCTTATAGTCTGTTTTTTATGTAATGTGGTTGTCTAATAAAGTATTGTTGTTTGTTTGTTATCTTCCATAGGATTTAGATGTATAGTAGTTAAAGATACTATTCAAAAAACAGCCACAAAATAAATTCTCGACCTAATTTGGCTTCTGTCTAGTTCAACGAATAAATTGAAAGTCTGTGCTGTGCCTACATTTTTACAAGCTTTATTTACCTCTAGTTTCACCGGTCCCGTTGTCTGTAATCAAATCTTGTAAGTTAAATTTGATCCACTTCCCGGTTACCGATTGAGCTGAAATTTTGCATACATGTGTAAATTGTGTGACAATGCAACATTATGATGACATGGTGCTCATCTGATGATGGAGCTGGAAGGTGGCCAAAGGAACTTAGCAATGAAACAACACAACCTCATCGAGTTACGACTAATTTACCAGAGAACTCTTGTAACGCTATCTGATGATTTGTTGTCTTTTTAACCCCCGACGCAAAAGAGGGGTGTTATAAGTTTGACGTGTCTGTTTGTCTATGTGTCTGTCTGTCTGTCTGTGGCATCATAGCGCCCACTGAACCGATTCCAGTTTAGTTTTTTTTGGATGATAGGAGGCTTAATCGAGAGTGTTCTTAGCTATGTTTTATAAAAATCGATTGAGCCGTTTAAGAGTTACGGTGGGTTAAAGTGGGGATGGAAGAACCAACATTCTACAAATGTGCCCAAAATGGTTGTCAATGTGTCGGGGGTTTTTTAAATTTTTAATTTATGGAATTATTTGCTATGGAACTGATTTGGCTAATCAAATACCACACAAAATTCAAATAAGGCCTGTATGTGTTTGTACTCGTAGTATGACCATGACGTCACAGCACCCCAAGCAAAAAGCTAGATTTTGATGTTTTTTTGTTCAATAGCTATGAAATCGTGTGGTTTTTCAAAATATAGATTTTTCAATAATCTCTTGGTGGTTGGGCACTTTTTTTAGGGTTCCGTACCTACTTCAAAAGGAAAAAATGGAACCCCATACAGGATCACTTTGTTGTCCATCTGTCCGTCCGTTTGTCAACCTTCTATCTCTAGAATGCGTGGAGGTATCGAGTTGAAATTAAAATCATATTATGCGCAAATTTATTTCGACACATCAAAACCTACTACCCGTAGACCTAGAACTATGAAATTTGACGAGTAACATTATCTTGGAGTACACATATATTTAGGAAAAAATCTGCAAACGGCACGTATTCAATTTAATCACAAAAAATAGGGCCTAAATGCAAGATTTCAAACAGGAGTCAAAATTTTAAAGTGAGTTAATCGTATCTTGTGGAGTGTCATATGAAAGAACTTCATTGCTGCAATTTTCAACAGGTTTTAAATTATTTCTACGATGTGTATTTTTCAGTTTATGAGGAGTACGAGTAATGTAAAAAATCCGTACTGGATTTAGACGTTTTTTCTTTCTTTCTAAGGTTCTGGTTCTTCTTCTAAGGTTTAACAATATAGTTCCCGGTTTTTTACAATTTTCGGGACTTGTGCGGAACCCTCGGTGGGCGAGCCTGATTCGCACTTGTCGGGTTTTATTTTATTTCACGCTTGTCCGCAAAGCTCTTACTGTTTGCCGCTAGTGTTGGCGGGGACAGTAGGGGTGGAGAAATATTGCTGGCCTCTGAGTATATCGGCGTCGTTGCTGTAAATCACGAGGTATTTATGTTTAGACAACGCCGCGGTCAGCGCCCGCCGGATTTCTTGACCTTGAAATAAACTATGGTATCTATATTATTTACTAAGGTACTAAACTAGGAATAGTAGTAGTAATATTTTAATGGCAAGTGCCTTTATTAACTGCAGCAAAATACAATACTACTTACTTAAACTAAAACTACATAAACTATTACTACATACAAAGTTATTGGATCAACCAAAGACTCTTGAAGGTCTAAAGAGAATTGTGTCCAGCATGCTGGCGCCATTGTATATACGTTGAGCCAAATAAACACCATCATTTTGCGCACAAGAAATAGAGAAATATAATTCAGAAATACTTTTGAAAACAAGATGAGCTCCCGGCAAAAATGACTACATTGGCTTTTAGTTTAGAATATTTATAAAACCGTTGTGGTTGCTTACCACGCTTACGCACATTGCATGAAAATGACGATGTGATGGCACGTCTTAAACTTTAAACGTCCCTTGCGGTCACCCGTCTGTAAGCGGACGATACTGACCGTTGCTTTACTTTGGTGATCGGTTAAAGACTAGATGTCTTGACGACAATACGACGATGAAGAGATGCCAAGATGCATACACTAAAAGTATCAGAGTGATTCAATCATGCAAATTTTGTACATCTAAACAAAGTTGCTAACATAAACTTCGGAACAATTGCTTAAGTCTGACTTCAAGTTGCCACTTAGCAGAACAATGTCTTGGGAAATCTTTGGCGCTACAAACGTGGAGACTGATGAGTATTCATCAGAAACAAGTTGATATGGAACTACTTGCATTTGCATGATTTGCAAGGAGATTACTCAATTTGCTTTATTTTCTATTCTAGTAAATGAAATAAATAATTCAAGATCTTGGTATGAGTGAGAATACATATTATATTATTATCAATACAAAGTAATGTGAATAGTTCCAGTGATACTAAACTACTTTTTATAATAAGTAGATAAGTAACAGAAAGTTACGATCATCGAAATATCTTATATTGATACCTATTTAGAATTGAAAATACATTACACAAATAATAATAATACGTTTCACTACAATATAGCACTTAAATGCGTAATTATTATTTTTTGCCTATAAAACGTGCGGCAGTTTCTCAGTTAATTAGAGCTTGTATAAATAGCATAGGCGAGCTGGCTCAGTTGGTTAGAGCGTCGGGCTAGTGATCCGAAGGGGCAGGTTCGAATCCTGCGTTCGCTTCAGATTTTTGAAATGCTTATCACAAAGATAACTCTTTGAGCTTGTATAAAGTTATATTTCGTGAGTAAAAAACTAATCATTATTTTAAATACAAACTATGACACTCTTTCAGTGAACTACAACGCTGAAAATATCGGAAGTGTCAAGAAAAATTCCGACAAATTCTTTAATTTTCTCGCGAATAAAACTTGGCAAGCTGTGCCTGACAGCCCAAGTTCGTTATACAAAGAATGCAAATGAGAATCTCCGAATTCCACAGCGACGCGAGTGCAGGTAACGCCATACGTTCAGCAAAGATGGCGGGCTCTAGTTGCGCTTTGAAGTTTGATAAAGACTGTTTACTTTGGCCGAGTCGCTTGAACACGTTCCAGCGTAACCGCTGGGCTACGAGTTCAGGCTTTGGTGGCAGCGGTGGTGGTAGCGGGGTCTACGAGTACTTGGAGTGCGACGTCGCTCGTGTAGTCATTCGAACATTTTAGTACATTTATTTCTTACCGCTCGCCGTATCAAGGCCCGCTACCGCTCAAAGCGGCGAGATCATTGCTGAGACTTAAGCCACATATACGTTCTGTTCACGTATGCATGGCACATAGTTTGACGAGTGGATGGTCGACGGAAGCTTTCGTCTTAGGACGTTCGACAACAAGGTAGACCAGTGATTCAAGACCGCAAGATCACAAAGGTCACAAGGGACGTTCGTCTAAGGAAGAAGGCATACAATAGGGCTGCTAAGTCCTGCAAAAGGGTTATGCGGAGGGCTCGCTTTGATCACATTAGTCGAATAGGGAACAAGCTTGCTTCTTACCCTGCGGGTAGTAAGGCATTCTGGTCCCTAGCTAAATCGGTTGAAGCGAACTTCTGCCGCCCCTCTCTGCCTCCGTTGCTGAAACCCAATGGTTCGCTGGCCCATACAGCGGTGGAGAAAGCAAATTTATTTGCATCTCAATTTGCTGAGTTTTCGCGTCTGGACCCCGGTAGTGCGAGACCTCCAACTTTGCCAAACTGTGGCACTGTAATGAGTGAAATACATATCCGGCAAAAGGAGGTTCTCAAAGTTCTCCGCAGTCTAGATGTGAACAAGGCCAGTGGCCCTGATGGTATTCCGGCCATTGTACTGAGGACTTGTGCGCCTGAGCTGTCACCTGTGCTGACTCGCCTCTTCCGCCTATCTCTAAAGACAGGTCAAGTGCCCAAATCTTGGAAGCTTGCTAACGTGCAGCCTGTTCCCAAGAAAGGCAGCCGTGCCGACCCTGCTAACTACAGACCGATTTCGATCACGTCTATACTCTGTAAGAGTATGGAACGTGTTCTTAACAACAGGCTCCTGGCGTACCTAGAAGCGAATGACCTACTCAGTGACCGCCAGTACGGCTTTCGCCGAAACCGGTCTACTGGGGACCTTCTGGCGTACGCCACACACATCTGGAGTGAGGTCATCGAAAAGCACGGGGAGGCGCTGGCTGTCTCCTTGGACATCTCAAAAGCTTTTGACAGGGTCTGGCACGAGAGCCTTATTGGCAAGCTCCCATCTTACGGCCTGCCTGCTGATTTCTGCGCATGGATATCTGATTTCTTGAGGAATCATCTACAACCACTCGTATCGGTCGATACGAGTGGTTGTAGATGGCTGCTCATCAGACCAAATGGCTATCAATGCCGGTGTTCCTCAGGGATCAGTACTCTCTGCGACCCTCTTCCTACTGCATATCAACGATCTGCTAAAGCCCGGGATCTTTGGGTACGCAGACGACAGTACAGTCGTGGAGAGCTACACATCCGATGCAAGAACCAGCGGGCCACAGATCGAGTCACACAGAGAGGCTATGGTTGAACGGCTCAACTTGAGTCTGGAGGCGGTATCTGACTGGGGCGATGCTAACCTGGTCAAGTTTAATGCCACGAAGACTCAAGGCTGTTTGTTCTCGGCCAAAAAGAGACCCTTTCAATTGTCTCCCGCTTTCCGCGGTGTCTCCGTTCCGGTAACTGACAGCTTGGAACTACTGGGCGTTTCACTCTCATCGACTCTTAACTTTGGCTCTTATATAGAGTCAAAAGCTCAATTAGCCTCCAAAAAACTTGGTGTTCTCGCTAAGGTGAGACGGTATTTCACACCTGAGCAACTGCTTAGTCTTTATAAAGCACAAGTCAGGTCTTGTATGGAATACTGCTCTCACCTTTGGGATGGCTCTGCCAAATATCAACTGGAGGCTCTGGAGTCGATTGAGAGGCGAGCCAGGAGGCTGATTGACAACGACACCTTGACTAAGTCGCAGCTGCAAAGTCTTGAGCATCGACGTAAGGTGGCGTGTTTGTCGGCCTTTTATCGGATACACTTCGGAGAGTGCGCTCAGGAGTTGCACAATCTGGTCCCACCTGCCCCTTTCTTCTATCGTACGGCTAGACAGACGCGACCAAAGCGCCACCCTTTTATGGTGGACATTCCGCGCGTTAGAACCAAGCGTTTCGAGTCCTCATTCCTCATACGAACAGCCAGAATGTGGAACGCTTTGCCTGGGTCTGTCTTCCCGCTAAAGTACGACGTGGGTGTCTTCAAATCCCGAGTAAATAGGTATCTTCTAGGTAAGCGTGCTACATCCTAGACCGCATATCTGCTCAACATCAGGCAGTATGTAGTCAAACGCAAACCTATATTGAATAAAAAAAAAAAAAAAAAACGAGTCGTTTCTAACAAGTCTATTCAATAATGTTGGTATCACAAATAAATGATCTTGAATCTCCATCAGCCCCAACTTGGTTAGCCAAACCGAAACGTCAGCAGGATTCACATCATGTCTAGTGCTATGCCACCTTATCTTATCTTGAGTCGCCCGAAGACAAGCTCGTTGTTTTGGTAGTGGTGGCCCGTCAACCAGGCTGATTTCGCTTTGCACCACTAAGTCACTCCACTTGAGAGACAATGCAAAATGTTTTAAATTTTGTCGTACATCTAGATCCGTAGGTACGCAACCGCGCGCGTGAGGCAAAAACTGCTCGGCTGCAAACATGTCGTACTATTTCTCATTAGATAATCTACAATTTTGTGCTAGTTATTATTTTATTATTATTTAACCTGTTCCCATCGTTCTTCAGGGCAATGCTCTTCTTTACTTCTATACACTTTTCTCGGTCGAGAGCTTTAGCGTTCAATTTATGGCATGCTAAGGCGTCTCTTGATGTTTAGTGTCCAAATAGTTTTGGTTTTAGTCCACAGATTTCATGCATGCTGATGTATCAGTAGTCCGGTCAAATTAAACAAACACTCCATAGTGTCCACTCCACACCAATTTTCAGATGTCTAGATTGTCCGGGCTACAGGCCCAATTCCACTTCAACAAAAACTTCAACTTTTTTTGTAATATGAAACTGCATGGGTTGCCTGGAACAGATCGCTTCCAGCGAAAATACTATCTTAAGCTTAAGAATTTCACTTTTTACTATTGTTTTTTTTAATCTAAGGTAAATATAATCAAGTAGCTGGACTAATCCAAAGAAGTCACTCAAAAGCAGTTCCACACTCGTATGCGGAATTGCAAAGAATGCGGAAAATGGACGCACCGAAAGACGTGCTGAATGCAATTCTCTGTCCTCACCTGCACAGATTAAAAGAGAAAGCAGAGTACAAACTTATTTATTTAGAAATAGAAATAAAAAATCTGCCAAGTACGAGTCGGACTCGCGCACGAAGGGTTCCGTACTCTATGGGAGCCCCCCTTAAATATTTATTTTATTTTAATTTAATTATTTGTTATTAAAGTAAGCATGCAGTTAATTATTCTGTGAATGTTTCAAGCATCTAGCTGTAACCATTATTGATATCGAGCGACAAACGGCTAAAATATAGACTTTTTGTATGGGAGCCCTTAAATATTATTTTAATTCTATTTTTAATATTTTTTGTCATAGCGACAACAGAAATACATCATCTGTGAAAATTTCAGCTTTCTAGCTATAGCGGTTCATGAGATACAGCCTGGAGACAGACGGACAGCGGAGTCTTAGGAATAGGGTCTCGTGTTTTACCCTTTGGGTAGGTACGGAACCCTGAAAAATCAAGAACAAAAGTTAAATAGTTAGCAATAACATTTATACGAGTATAGCAACAGTCATTACGTATGCTGCATGCGTAGTGACGTAATGCTAAGATATAATTATATTAAATTGTCTGGATTTGATTGCTATATTTGAAAATTATTATATTATCATTGTTATAAATAAGTTTTAAAGAAGGATATATTTTTATGTTTAATTTACGATGCAAGTTATATTTTAAAAATATAAATTTAGAAGTCAAGTATATTATACGAGTTTACATAATTAAATGTACCCTATCAACCTTATAGCCTTTTATGTGTCTCTGCGCTTCCCTAATTCAAAAGTTATATGAAAGTTTGCAATTGTCTTGTGTAACGAGAGAAGGAATGGAATAGCGTCTGTAGGATTGCTAGCACTGGAATTTCCATGTGTGTGTTGTATTAGCCGTGGTGGTCTAGTGGTTGAGTGGCCTTACAATCATGAGGTCGTGGGTTCAAATCCCGGTCCCGTACTAATGAGTTCTTCGGAATTCACGTAAAGAATTTAACACCATTGGCTTTTCTATGAAGGAAAACATCGTGAGGCAACCTGCGTTCGTCCGTAGAAGAAATTCGATGGCGGATGTGAATCCACTAACCCGCACTAGGCCAGCGTAGTGGATATGGCCCAATCACCCTTCGTGGGTCGGCCTACGTCCTGCAGTGGACTTTTAAAAGGGCGGATATAGTACAGTACAGTTGTAATATCAGGGCACGGTAATGGTATCAAACAGTATTGCGACACGGACCTGCCCTTGAAATAAATATCTACCGCCCCATGTGGTCACGCAGTACCTACCTACGTAACAAGCGCTAGGGCTGTCCGCCAGTGTCCGCCTGGTAGGTAAATCTATTTTATTTTTATTTATTATTTGATACACAAAACAGATAACAATCAAATTATTATTCTATACTTAGTAGCTAACTTTTACACTGGATTGTCGTCCAAGGTATGTGTATACAGGAAAACTAAAAGTAGACGAATACTTTGAAAGTATTCTCCTGTAGCGAGCTTGCAGAGGGGTACTTACAAAGCGGCACTGAAATCATATAAGGTCTATTGATAAAAATAAAGAAACAAAGAGTGTATAGTAAAGTGGAAAATTTACTGATTATTACAAACCTAGGTACACGTTTGTTCGTCACTACGGCATCTGCGACTGCTAGTGTACCGAGTGCCTACCGAACTCCGAGACACGTAGGTATGATTCTTGTTCCGACCGTTTGTATGAAGACGGAATACTGTATCTCATCAAAAACATAAATGTGAAATGGGAGCCAAAGTGTCGCCACCAAAAGAATTGAGATCTAACACGGGGGCCAAGTGTTCTGTAGAAAATCCTAGAGTTTAAGCTACAAGAATATACCTACAACATTTAAAAGAAATTTACTTATGTAACTCAAGCTCGTGATTTGACTTGGCCAAATTTCATGTATGTAGGCTAAATAGTTTTTGAGTTGTGAGGGGGTCAAAAGTAGCTCCAAATGGTTCGTGTAATATTACACACGGCCGCTGCGTCGCCAGTTTTCTGTAGAACACTTTGGCTGGACACGCTGCGGCGTGTCTAGATACCAAATGGTTCGTGTAATATTACACACGGCCGCTGCGTCGCCAGTTTTCTGTAGAACACTTTGGCTGGACACGCTGCCGCGTGTCTAGATAGTGCCATTACCGTGATCAGGGTGCCTTGCGATTCGCGCTAAGGCTTCATCAAGTCATACTGCAGTTACGGCTGCAATTTGTTGAGAACCAGAAATCATCAATCATTATCAATTATCATTTATTCTAATCGGCTTCAGCATGTACCTACCAATATATTATGTAACCATTATAATTGTCTACAGAACCCCATCATAGGCTCACTAGTGGACTTGCTCTTGACAACTTATTTTTTCTATTCTTTATTCAACGTTAGCAATAGTTTTCCGAACAGGAGACTTCACATCTATGTAGAACTGAATCTCGATAAGTCTAACTCGTTGTTGGTTTGATTCATACTTACTCCCAAATAATGATTTCCTTATTTATCTATGACTAGCTATGTCCAAAGGTTTTAATGTATTTTATCTATTTAATTCTTGGTTTCGTAAGAATACCGGGATTTATTTGGAACCCTGGGTTCGTGGGTTCGAGATCAGCACGCATTTGTTTCAATTTGATATGTCTCCAGTTCTATAATAAGCATGGTGACTACATAATAATTATAACTAGGCCGTCAGATAGATTATCAAAAAATATTGGACACGTATTTTTTCATTTGTCAATTAAACAAAATTTACTTAATTAAGATATAGCCCGTTAGAGATTCACGTGACGTCACAAGTCACATGTAGACCTTTTGTCAGAGAAGTGACGTCACGATCCCCACTCCCGAACTTTGGTAAGGTTTATCTTGGTCATTTATTGTTTGATTGCCAAAAGAAAAAATACGTGTCCAATATTTTTTGATCATACTCACAAACTAATTATAATAATGTTTTTTACCAAATCGTAATTTTTTACTTAGCCTTTCGTATAATTTATTATGCTCCTCGCAAGGTTGTGTTACCTGTTATTCATATTAAAATTTGAAAGCAGCCAATAACTTACGAAACTTCTAAGACCATTATTACAAATTTGTGTGAAACAATATAAACGTCTGTATTAGATTTTAATTTTCTCAAGTTCGTAAATTTACTTGGAACTTAAAGTGCTGGAATACACTTAACTACAAGTTCTATAACTTGTAAAGAAAATTGAAGAACAGAGTGAAATTGTAGTGAGCGTTCTTGTAAGTTGCGGTGTTGTAAACTAGATAACACCCACTTTACATTAGAGAACTAAACGCTATGGCGCGGTCGCGACAATTTTTAGGGTTCCGTACCCAAAGGGAAAAACGGGACCCTATTACTAAGACTTCGATGTCCGTCTGTCCGTCTGTCTGTCTGTCGCCGGGCTGTATCTCATGAACCATTATAGCTAGGCAGCTGAAATTTTCACAGTTGATGTATTTCTGTTGCCGCTATAACGACAAATACTAAAAACAAAATAAAATAAATATTTAAGGGGGGCTCCCATTGAACAAACCTGAATTTTTAGATGTTTTTCGCTCTATATTAATAATGGTAATAGGTAGATGCTTGACATTTTCACAGAATATTTAGTTTTATATTCCCTTCAGTAATAAATAAAAAAATTAAAAATAAAATAAATAATTAAGGGGGGCTCCCATACTGTACGGAACCCTCCGTGCGCGAGTCCGACTCGTACTTGGCCGATCATTTAAAATGTTTATCACAATAATAACTTTTTGAAAACTTAAAGTTCTTTAAACAGTTGTCTTTGCGATTATATTTTGTGTCGCGATTATAACTGATGCATTTTTGAGCAATGTTCATAGTAAAATATCGTTAACTAGCGACCCGCCCCGGCTTCGCACAGGTGCAATTAAACCTTCCTCTTAAATCACTCTATCTATTAAAGAAAACTGCATCAAAATCCGTTGCGTAGTTTTAAAGATATAAGCATACATGGGGACAGACAGCGGGAAGCGACTTTGTTTTATACTGATGATGATGACTGACTATTGATAATAAATATTGAGGCACATATCTTTAGCATTTTTGAATAAAATAATACAAAATTGCTAAGTCACCAGTAAAGTAAGCTTCGTCAAGATTCGTAAGAAAAAACGAACTGTACGCCAGAAGAAACCTCTAAACTAACATTCGCACAGATAAAATTAAAAAAAATACCAGATACGCTTCGCTTGCTTGGTCAAAAATAAACCATTAATCAATTTTAACCGACTTACAAAAAGAAGGAGGTTCTAAGTTCATCTGCAAGTATTTTTTTGTGTATGTGTAGATATTTTTGCCAATAGTAAACAGATTTAAAAAAAAAAAACAAAAGCGTGTACTCCCGAGGTGGTTTTATTTAAATTTTATCGAAAGGGAAAATACAAACAATAATGTAAAAATTGTATACATTGATTCGATTCGACGAAAAATAATTATGATTATTATGGGTAGGTATTTTTAGCAAAGCCATACCACTCGCATGCTGAGCACGTTGCTAACTGTCAGTATTGTCAGTTGCAGTATTTTTTTTATTTAATTTTAAAGGGTTTTTTCGCTTAGCGACCAC
Source organism: Hypomecis atomaria (assembly GCA_964007245.1). Taxonomy (NCBI): domain Eukaryota; kingdom Metazoa; phylum Arthropoda; class Insecta; order Lepidoptera; family Geometridae; genus Hypomecis; species Hypomecis atomaria. The sequence continues at coordinate 21,013,828 of OZ023288.1, forward strand.
GTCGCCCTGTAGGAGATACATAACTAAAACTAAACTTATTCTTTTAAATCTATATCTACGAGTTTGTACAACATTTTTGCACTTTCAGAGTCTGGAGAAGACAACAGTGAGTTGTAAAAGCCAACGTCTTTAATATTATGTATAGAACAATATGTGGAGAGTATCTTCATATACGCCACACTCATTAGTTGCAGCATTTGGATTTGATTTCTAGATCTTTTGTGGCCTGTGCCCAATCTGACACCCAATTGCCGATTGTCTACAAGAGTTTTAAGTAGTTTTCAGGGTAATTATTTATTATTTTAATGTGGTATAATAATAGTTTATGCAACTGTCATATAATGAAGGGTATTAAAACACGAGTGTGAGTTTATGAAACGAGTGCAGCGAGTTTCATAATAGTAACGAGTGTTTTAATACCCGTGTTATATGCAGTTGCATACACTACTTTATCTTCACTAATAAAAATAAAAAAAAACATATTGCGAAACATTAAATTCACGCGTACGTGTATTGTCACAGTGAACTTGGCGCCATTAAAATCTAACCAATGAGAGCGCAGCTGCGCGCGCATGGCTAATCAGGAGCGAGCGCGCTATGTTATAATGTGATTTTACGATATCGATGTGGATATTATAGCATCATGTGAAATTGCTTAAATTGAGTGTTTTTTTGTCTGCGCTATAACAGTAGTCATTATAAGTCAAGTATTGGAAACATAAGTAGAATGTTACAACATTAGTGTAGATAAAACTACGTTTACTTACGTCTGTAGAAGTAATTTGCCAGAATATATTATCATAAGGCCGTCACAGTAATGGTATAAAAATGTATTTTACTTATTAGGTAATCGACTTCTAAAAAGGAGTAGGTATGTTCGAGTGTATGTTTTTTTGTGTATGTTCATTGACTTTTTCGCCAGTTTTGAACCGAATCCAAAAAATATTTATTAGCTTTTTTGTTCCAAAGAGTTATTTTTATGATAAACATTTCAAAAAATTTATCATAAAAAAACTCTTTGAGATAAACCTAGTGTGGGGTGCACTATAAAATTAAAATCATTTCAGCTTTTTTGTTTTTTTATTTCTTTTACTCTTGAGGACCATCTCGACATTTAAGTTTTATCGAAACCGGCTGAGCCATTTAAAAAAAAAAATAATGTAAAAAATGTGTATGTATATCAATTCGAGCGAACTATTTGAATTTTGTACACGATAGAATTCGGTTTTGCCATTTTTTGCGAAAAATGAAAATTAATTTCCACTTTTTTGTCTAACTGGTAAAATTTTGAACGCCTATTTATGTAAAACAAAGTTGGTAAGCGCGTCAAGTTAATTTACTTGAAACCTGAAGCTTAAATTACTAACTTAGACGTTTTCAAACTGGATAATACATTTTCATTATACAAACCGCGAATACTAGAATATTATAATATGTTTAGTCTTCAGATAGCAATTTAATTTCAAAATAATCGATCATAAATTACACAGGTCTGCGCATTTCTGTTTTCAAATCCACAAAATTTAATTAAATTTTTTTTTTTTACATAATTGTTGAGTTATCCAAAATGACTCAGCCGATTTTGATAAAGTTTAAATGCGATGCCTCTGAAGTAGGAATGGATCTTTTTTTTTATTTTATTTCGTATAGGTTTGCGTTTGACTACACACTGCCTGATGTTAAGCAGATATACGGTCTAGGATGCAACACGCTTACCTAGAAGATACCTATTTACTCGGGACTTGAAGACACATACGAGTACATTGTACTTTAGCGGGAAGACAGACTCATAATCATAATTCTTTTTTTGTTTGATCTATCAAACAAAAAAGAATCATCGAAATCGGTCTACTCTGTATTAAGTGATGCGTGGTCATACATAAAAAAATGCAAGTGGAGTCCCTCCGTGTGGTAGAAGTGAAACTTCGACGCAAAAGTGCTTTCATACCCCTTCCATAGTAGCGTTAAACGTTTAACGCAACCTTGTTGGAAGTCGCATTAGAAGTTTCACTCCAAAAAAAACAACGCGTCGACTTGAGAACTTCCTCCGTAGTTCCGTCGGTTAAAATCGCTGTCAACTAATGAAATCTTGCGATTTTAAATAACGCTGAATGAATTTACGCGAGCAAGACAGAACATTTCCATAAAAATACCTATAACATAGTAAACGTTGACGTGGCATTATTTTGGTTTAGTTAATAATTACTTTTCGTTAAAAATCGTAAAACTATAGATACAGTACTATAAATATAGTACCTACAAAATTCGAATATTTCGCTCGAATTGTTTCCATTATTGTTGATTTTTCAAAAACGGCCAAGCCGATTTCTGTAAAATTGAAATGGGACCACCTCGGGAGTATACCCTTTCGAACTAAAAAATATTTTTCGATTCGGTTCACAAAAAAAAAAATACAGACGAACATAGAACCTTCTCGTTTTTGGAAGTCGTTTAAAAACTAATATAAATTTCAAGCCAAAATTACCATAATTATAATGTACCAAATAGCTACGAGAACAATTGCAATAGTTTAAAATGTTATACTTTTGTGAGAAAATGCAGTCTCTAAAAGCTTCTTTCCCTCTGTGTCTTGATGCTACAAACGTAGTGCGCCCCTGAGAGGGGATCACTTAACTAGTTTCATACGTTGGGAAGATATGAGGTATTTTTACGTACCGATTCGAATTTTAACCGAGGAAAAAATTGAGGAGGTTCTTAAGTCGACTTTTTTTTATTTATTTTTGTGCAATGCATAACTCTTTACAGAGTAAACTAATTTAGATAATTCTTTTATTTTGGTAAATCATATTTTAGAGTGAGTTCCCGTTCAAATTTTATCAAAATAGGCTGAGCCATTTATGATAAATCGAAAATGGTTTAAATTTTTTACATCGATCCGTGTGAACTATTCGAATTCTGTACACGTCTGGAGATGATTATCACATTTTTTGTGAAAAATAATTAGGTATTCTATCTAGGATCTTCTGGATCTTTCATAGGATTGGAAAATAAATAGGATAGTTCGTAAATTGGGGTATTATATCGTATAGTTATTTTGCACTTTCAGAGTCTGGAGAATTGATCTCCTAGTACGCAGCTTTAACTGCAGCAAGGAGATTTTAAGTGTGAAATAGGAGCAACTTGTCACTCCAGCGTTTTTTTAGGGTTCCGTACCCAAAGGGTAAAAACGGGACCCCATTACTAAGACTCCGCTGTCCGTCTGTCTGTCTATCCGTCTATCTGTCCCCAGGCTGTATCTCATGAACTGTTATAGCTAGAAAGCTGAAATTTTCACTGATTATGTGTTTCTGTTGCCGCTATAACAAGAAATATAAAAACAGAATATAATAAATATTTAAGGGCTCCCATACAACAAACCTGAACATTTAGCCTTATTTCGCTCGATAATAATAATGGTAACAGGTAGATGCTTGAAATATTCACATAATATGAAGTTGTAGGTAAATTCACTTTACTAATAAATTATATATTTGAAATAAAATAACTATTCTACTTATTAAAAACTACTCAAATAGTATGGAACCCTTCGTGCGCAAGTCCGAATCGTACTTGGCCGATTATTTACGTGACGCGACGTATATCGGCGTCGATATCGTACAGTGTAAACAAGTACAAGTATCACAACTCAACAATTTTATAATCTTCTTTAAAAAGAGTCTGAAAAATGGCGGCGAGCACTGCAAATGAAAATTTAGTATCAAAAACAGAGGCGAAACTGTAGCGCAATTTGAGTGCTTTTAAAATACATTTTTAAAGTATTAATACCTTCTACATTATTCCACTTGAATAGGTTTTTAAAATCTGAACTGCTTGCGAGAATTTTATTTGAAACTCCTAAATATTTTATACTCTAATATAGCACCCTTGTATTTGCGAAGGGGTAAAAAAGCAATCTATTGAATCAATATTTTAGTTTTATAGTATTTTTCTGTATTTTGTTTTATCGAGTAGCTCAAAAGTGCTACGACCTGCAAAATAGTATATTTTTTATGTCTGAGTGCAAAATTCTGTTGTATAGCAAAGTCATATCGGCTATGCCATTTATAAATCAGTAATAGCTGAAGTTCAACCATTTTTAAAGTTTCAAATTTTGGTTATCTTTGCCTAGAATAAAAAAAAATCTGATAAATATTATATTAATTTTGAAACATTAAAAAATTCACTGAAACGATTCATTTTGAGATTAAATAAATTCGAGAAAACTACTCCCACAATTGTGATGAAGATTTTATTTAATTAATTACTTTTTGTGACTTAATGTTTACGGACTTCTTCAGAATCCTCAATCTACCACCTTTATAATTTTTACACACGTTATATTTTCATCATCATCATAATACGTCCACTGCTGGAGAGCTACAGATGTCCTGTATATTGTAACAGCCCAATACGATTTGCAGTAGGTAAGTTCGTATAGGCCGGGTGGCTAGCCCTGGTGTCAGAGTTTTTAGGCAGCCTCAAGGCCTCTGACATGGCTAAACGGTTAAAACAACCAGGACCTACAATTTAACGTGTCATCCGAGCCACGGTAGCGCTCTGTTGTAAAATGCCACCCACGGTCACCCATCCAATTACTGACCGTGCAGAACGTTGCTTAATTTCGGTGATCGCTGACAAACATCTAATCAAACTACGCTACAGCTAATTTGCAGTCATTTACCCATTGCATGGACGTATCTCGTTGTAATAAACAGAATGTCGTCTCCAGCAAAAATACCATTAGGTACCCTCTTTTAAAAAGAAAGCAATTCTACGTGAAGTGAAGATGCACAAATGTGAATAGATCCCCTATTCCCGCAGCAACTATCGTCTAATCTATGTCGGGGCACAGCCGCGGCATTACAGACGAATATTGCTCAGGCATTACTAAGCAATTCCCTTGATCTCCGCAATATAAACACAGTATACTCCATAACAGTACGTGAAGTTAGATCAAGCAATTCTCGTTTGCGATACTTGATACTTGAGAAAGAGTAGGTACTCCTCAGAACGTAAAACGTGTCTGCGGCAGATTTTATCAAACTACCGTCAATATGGCAGGCGTAGTGCCACAAACTTAGCTGTTTAGTTGACGGCATCGCTAGTGGCGAAAATTCAAATGACGAATTCAAAATGGCGGCTGTCGCACATGTTCCAATTTTGCTCACCTTGAACAGCTATGTTAGTGGCACTTTAGAATTATAGACTAGTCTTTATAATTATACATATTTCTAAAATAATAATGAGACAAAGTTCGCATTTTAAACAATAAATCTGTTTTTTTTTTGGTTTTACTCGATCTTGCGATGTGCTTCATTTTTGCTTACGATAGTAAATAATTTGAAAAAAAATAACATGACGCCATTATGCAGTCAAAAGTTCAGGTAGTTAATAAATGACAAATGGTAAATTTTATAGTTGTTGACAACTCTATTAGCTTGGATTGACGTGATAACGTCTTATAAATCAATGAACGCCGGCTGGACGCTGAAAATGTGTTACGTTCCGCCTCAGTTAGGCGTACAAGCGAGAGCGCGCTAGAGAAGCAAGATCGGCCTAAGCGTTCGGCTTGTTTCAGTTTTTGATTCAACAATGTTTTCTTATGACATTATCACGTAAAAAAAATCGTCCTTAAACCGACTTTACAGACAACCAATTTTTTGATGGGGTTATGTGTACTGAAAAAATAGTGCTGATTCAGCATCATGGTTTCTATTATTTTATTTTATTTTGTACAGTTTTATTGTTCTCTTTTCGTGCTTCTGCTTCCTTATACCTAAATAAATTAAAATCCTATATTCTTTCACAATTTGAAGCAGCAAAGTCTCAGTCACTGGTTTCCATAGTCGTCAATATCGCGTTACGTTGAAAATTCCTATTTTTGTGTCGGAATTGACTGAAATTGTTTTGAAACAGTTTGAGGGTTTGTCGTCTTGAGACATACGTTTTATCCAACAAGTTTTTTCTTATAACGTGTGTGGTATGGCCCTGGATGTACTATACGATTATTCGGTATTATAAACCACTCGACTACAAAAAAATAAACTCCGCCATGACAGTGTCCGACATTTTGGTAACTTTTGTAGAGTAGGTACCTAGTTTGAATGTCATTTATGTTTTCTATACATTTTAGCGGATTTGACTATTGTATAAGATAGCATGAGTTGTACAGTAATACTGATAATAACATAGATGTATAGTTTGGGTACTAAGCGTAAGCACAGATTGTGAATGACAGCGTAATTTAGTATAGTTTTTGTGGCTAATATTGTTAGTTCGTCCTTGTTTCCGCCAGGGGGCTTTAAAAAAATATCAAACGGAAACTAGCGTAGTTTTTATTCACAAATATACTCAAAAACGTCACGTCGAACCGGTCACGTGGGTTTTTCAGTTCGTTCATTTATCCCGTTTTTCTTACATCTACGTGTATGTCCCTTCACAGTTTGACTTTTTTGTTGCCGTGAGATGAAAGCTTCTTGGTTGTCATCTTTATTATTTAGTAGGATAAAAGGAAAACGTAATACTTTCTTTCAGGGAAATTTTGCGTAAATAAAATGAAATCCACAATTGATGTTAAATCTAAACGGAGGTTTTGGGTTGAAGAACTTTATTTTTAACAATGAAGTACGTTTCGCTTACGTTAAGAATGAATATAAAAAAATCTAACTCCATCAAAGCGGGCTAAGGCGTAAATGTATGAAGTATAGGGTAAAGTGTTGTAGTTTCTTAGTCGACTGCATAAATGCCATACTTATTATTATTTCGTGAGAAACATAACACCTAGCCAAGTCAAAGTTAGTTCAATTTTGAAATCGTGTAGTATAAAATAATCGTGCAATCATTTTGTCGTTGGTTAATAAATTGTCATGAAGCAGCTAAAATTTGTTATGAGTCCAAAAGCTTCTTTGTAAACTGTTAAATAAACTTTGGACTAATTTTAATTTCGTATGGGGCAGATACCTCTAGTGTCAGAGTTTCTAAGCCACCTGCAGGCCTTTGACGTATCTAAATGGTTCCATCCATCCATCAGCCATAGGATGTCCACTGCTGAACATTGGCCTACCCTATACATCTCCAATATGACCGGTTGGTAGCGGCTTGCATCCAGAGCGATCCTGCGGTCTTAATAAGGTCATCCGTCCACCTTGTGTGTGGACGTCCTACGCTGCGCTTGCCGGTGCGTGTTCTCCGCTCGAGAACTTTTCGACCCCATCGGTCATCAGTCCTCCGCGCTATGTGTCCTGCCCACTGCCACTTCTACTTGCTGGGCTATGTCGGTAACTTTGGTTCTTCTACATCTCTTATCTAAATAGTTAAAACAACCAAAAGCCATATTTAACGTATCATTCTTACATTCTTACTAAGGCAGCGCTCAGAAAACCTTTATAGGGCTTAATACTTTACAAATATTTAACGTATTTATTATATAATTATCTAGTACGAGATAACAGGCAAAGTGTGGTCAAGATATGTTCTCTTTTACAAATATAGGTAAATTGTATTACAATAAATAAACTGCTTTTGAAATTGTAAAATTGGAACGAAAATGTCGCAAATTGGCGAAATCCCAAACGGCCCAGTAATTATGCCCAGAGGCACTCGCTCATTACTAATTAACAGTTTAATTGGGTGGGCTGGATTGTTTGTACTGCTCGTTAAAGAAATGCTTTATTCAATTGAAGGTAAATTAACTCTAAATATTAGTGATAGGTACGATAAAAACTCGATGGACTATAGTTTTTTTAACGCAAATTAGTCCGCGTTTGACCACCAACACGCCTGATATTTAAGCGACGTTGTGGTCGACGATGAAGCACGCAGACCTAGAAGATATCTATTCACTCTGACCTAGAAAAGCTTTAGATTATATCTCTTAGGAAACAGGAAAGCAGGAAGACTGTTCCATTCCCTGGCGGTACGAATCAGAAATGTTGAGTCAAACCGCTTCGTACGTATCGAAGGAAAATCGACAATGTAGGTGGTAATGTGGCGTCCTCCTACTTGTCCTGTAGTAAAAAGGGGATGTTAGGATAAGGTCGTGTAGTATTATCTTTCCTCGGTCTCGTTTATAGCAGTGGTCGTTAAACAGCGGCCCGCAGCAGTGAATGGTGCGGTCCTCGGTATAGGTGGTGTCATGTGTACTATTGCCATAGCTGTTTTCAAACTACTATAAAAGCGAATAACATCGCACTTGCTACACACGCGTATAATTAAAACATAGTCTAAAACAAAGTCGCTTCCCTGTCTGTGTGCCCCTATGTATGCTTTTATCTTTAAAAAACGCAAAAAAAATTGATGCGGTTGTTTTAACAGATAGAATAATTCAAGAGAAAGATTTTTGTGTACAATATCATCATCTTGAATACGCTTCGCAAATTCGGAATCCTGCTTATGATATTTACATTACACGCATTGAGCGCATTCAAAGACGGTTTCTCCGTCATCTTCAATTTAAAATTAAAAAATATTTTCCGGACTTCATAGCGCGATGTCGGAAATTTCACATTCTTCCCTTACATATCAGACGTGATATTGCTGATATCGTATATTTATTAAAGATATGTAATGGCGCAGTTGACTGCCCTGAGCTACTGGAGCGCATAGGTCTAAAAGTTCAGATTAATTCTACCAGGAGACCGTGCTCACTTCATGTCCCGGCAGCAAACACTAATTATAGGCAGAACACTTATCTGATAAAAGCAAGCCGGAGTTTCAACTAAGTGGCATCCAATTACGATGTTGACGTATTTAATACGTCCGTGGCACGTATGAAACGATTGCTTTCGAGCGCATTTTTTGAATGGCTGTGATTTCGCGGGCGGCGGTCGGTCGCTTGTCTCTGGACGCGCGGCAGCGCGCTCGGAGTTGGTGATTGCAGCTTGTGCATTCACAGCTATTTATTTACTTATTTATTTTTCAGTCTACTCGATCAACTTACATTTCAACATACTTGTGGAACCCTGTAATTGGCCGTCAACACATATGTTTTAATATATTTACGTAACATAGCTGTAAGGTTCCCAATAAAAATAATAAATATGTGCAAACCTTGCACCTGTGCAAAGCCTTGGCGGGTCACTAGTAATTAAAATAAACTCCGACAATCCGTAAATAAATATTCGCGCTCGCTTCGCTCGCGCATATTTTTTTCCACTTTTCACACTGTCTATGTAGACCTTAACTAGAAAAGTGTGACGATTTATAGGATACCTTATGGGGAATTTACACGGGTGACTAAAGCCGCATGATTTTGCCGCGCGGCGACAATTTTACTGCTTTACTTTAGTCAGTCGTGTAAATCTCCCATTACCTAGGTAGTATTTTATTCTTGACAGGCCGATCTAAGCGCTTATTTTTTCACTTTTCTGGTAAATAAACGGATAAGTACTTGTGTTTCGATTTTAATAAATAATTTATTTCTATGTATCAGCTATGTGATAGCCACTGCTGAAAATAGGACTCCCCTAAAATTCCAATAAGATTACTGGGCATTTTATGAGTAAGACATAGCCTACTCCAATAGATCTCCAATCCTTACTGTAACTAATATAAGTAGACACTGTTTATGTTTTTTTAGCCATATCAGAGGCCTTCAGACAGCTTCAAAAAGTCTGACGCCAGGACTAGGCACCCGGCCTATATAATCTTACTTTAATGTTTGTGTTAATTTAATAGCTAACAAAAAGAGTTAAAAACAAAACAAAATATTGTCACTCGAGCCAACATTGGAAACTTATACAAACAATTATTGTAAACAACATAAGAATAGAACAGTAATCTGTTTTCCTCGTGTTGTTTACAATCGTTTATCTGAAACTATTGACATTCCAGTTTGAGAAGGAAAACTACGGAAACGTCCTACAAGGAATGTCCCACAAGGTGGATTGTCTAAGGGCGCTTAACGAGGAATAACAGAAGTGATAGAAGAGGCATGACATTAGTTTTTAGAGTTCCGTACCCAAAGGGTAAAAACGGGACCCTATTACTAAGACTCCGCTGTCTGTCTGTCCGTCTGTCTGTCTGTCTGTCTGTCTCCAGGCTGTATCTCATAAACCGTTATGGCTAGAAAGCTGAGATTTTCACAGACGATGTATTTCTGTTGCTGCTATACCAACAAATACTAAAAACAGAATAAAATAAACATTTAAGGGGGGCTCCCATACAACAAACCTGAATTTGAAATATTCTGAAATTTGAAAAATTCACAGAATATTTAGTTGTATATTCAATTCAATTGTAAATAATTAAATTAAAATAAAATAAATATTTATGGGGGGCTCCCATACAGTACGGAACCCTTCGTGCGCGAGTACTACTCGTACTTGGCCGATTATTTTCTGTAGTAACAATTATGAACCGCGAGCAGCTTTATCAAACAGGAAAACATTTTACAAACCTAGTTGACTGAAGCGGAAGCGAAGGTCTCTGTTTTAAACACGGCTATTTTGCTTTCGGCTCTCCAGACATCAGTATTCCTCTAGGTGTCGCATTTTTCGACGAATCTCGACTAAACTTGGTACACAGGTTTTATTTATTAACACATTTTTTTGTCGTCGGCAATTTTTGACGCAGGGCATCTCCCTCAAAAAATTGGGAAATTTGCTGTCGTGCTATTTATTAGTTGTTTCGATAATAGTTACTCGGCAAGATTGTTAGGTCTAAATCCTAATAAAATTAAATTTGCGAGTACGAACCAAATCAGTGATGAGCAAGTCGAGATATAAACTTATGAACATACACGTACGCACTCATATTCACTCACTATCACATACACTCACAACTTATCACAAATTCGTCATTTAAAACGTCAATAATAATTGTTAATTTAATCAAATATCTTATGAGTTTTGTTTTGGTTTTTTCTTCTACTTGTAATGTAGGTATTAGAATCAATTATTGTTTATGTGATCTCCATGAAATTTGCTCAGCTGATCTCCATGAAATTTAGCATGCACGTAGTTTAAACTACTACTAGGTACTAGAAAACAAGCTAACAGCTCTTGATTTTTTAAAATTCCCGCCTTTTTTCTTGGACAGTGCTTTCGTTGGCCAGACTCTATAATAACTTTCTCAAGTACTGCTTTTAACCCCGACGCAAAAACGACGGAGTGGTATAAGTTTGACATGTCTGTCTTTGTGTGTGTGTGACTATCTGTGGCATCGTAGCTCCCAAAGTTTGGGACCGATTATGATTTACCTTTTGTTTTGTTGTTGGTATATTTGTTGGGAGTGTCACAGATATGTTTCGTCGAAATTGCTTCAGCTTTTTTAAAGTTTTCTCTTTTGTTAGTATCGTTTGAAATTTTATTGTGCTAGGAGTTCTGTAAAATTTCAATTTAATCTTGTACATATATCGCGGCGAAAGAAAGAGGGCCTTCAAAAAGAGTCATCGGCGATTCGCCCCGCGAGCTGTTCAGCTCGCGGGGCGAAACGACGACAGATTCTCTTCTACATTGTAATGTTCCATGTTCACTCACGTTTCATCTGTCAAATAAAAAAGATTCCTCGGTGTTTGGACGGCTTTCGCTAAACGTGACCGATTTCATAGCGGTTTTACAGAAATGGGGACAAAAAGGGGATTTAGGATTTTCATGCATGCAAATACAAAAGAAAACAGTTATGGTTTCAAAGAAAATGTTTTTCGTGATTTATTTGCAATTTTGTTTTCATTATAAATACAATCATACCTATAAAACAGAGAGTGAACGAGGAAGACAACGGAAGGCATTCCTTTGATCAAAATAAGAAATGCATGTTTACATGTGATGTTGTGCGAGCGGCCCAGAGCCACTCTCGGACCTGGGGCCTTACTGTGTAAGCGCTCTGACGTTCGGCTTCGGTTGTTCTCCTGCTCGCGCTAATTACTCACGCCACGAGGGCGAGCGGGAGGTAAAGCGAAGCCGAACGTCAGAGCGCTTACACAGTAAGGCGTCTCGGCTGGCTCGGGTAGATGCTGAAGGGGAAATGCACAAAATACCCCATGCGGGACGTCAGTGCAGGACTTCTTATCGTATAGGAATGAGAATGTCATGTTGTGCGAGTACAGGTAGGAGATCCAAGAAACTTCTTTGCCCGCCCCAAAAAACATAAATATCAATGCTAATACTACTACAAATAACAATATATTGTTCAAAGATATTTTCGCCCACTCCAGAAAAATAAATAATTGGCCAAGTGCAAGTCGGACTCACGCACGAAGAGTTCCACTTTCATCCCGAATGGGAGCAAAAAACGGCAAAAAATTGGTTGTATGGGAGCCCCCCTTAAATATTTATCTTATTCTATTTTTAAAAGCAGCAACAGAAATACATCACCTGTGAAAATTTCAAACTTCTAGCTGTCATGGTTCATGAGATACAGCCTGGTGACAGACAAATGGACAGACGGACAGCGGAGTCTTAGTAATATGGTCCCGTTTTTACCCTTTGGGTACGGAACCCTTAAAATAGCAGATGATCCCCTAGAAAAAATCGCTAGCTGTGTCAATGCTTGTACTCGTAATATAGATTTAGCAATTTATCTTTTAAAATATATTTTAAGCACGATAAAACCAGCTTACGCGGCTAAAATAATGTCTTAAATTGATAAAAGGATCAGCCAAAGCCCTGGTTTTACGACGCTAGTTGTGAAAAAGGACAATAAAAATATACCAACTGTTATAAGCCCACGTTTTATTGTAGTGACATGGTTCTCCACTTCCATAGACTATAACTACCGCTGAATTCATAGATATCTACAGAGATGACTTCTATTCAGAGATCCTAGAATCTTCTTATATTCTTACAAATAATAATTATTTTCTGCAAAAAATAGCACGACCGACTTCAACCGTGTACAGAATTCGCAAATATTTCGCACGGATCGATGTAGCATTTTCACATTATTGTTGATTTATCAAAAATAGCTCAGCCGATTTAAAAATTTAAATGGGACCAATTTCGAAGTATATTCTTTCCAATAAATAAAGAATTATCGACGATTTTGCTTTTGTCTGTCCAGCTGGGCTAGGATGCGCCCCACGAATTATAACTTTCGACATGTCAGAACGAGACAGAGCTATAGCGAAGTACACAGGGTTTTTCTAATCAATTAGCATCCTTTTAGGGGCATATTCTGTACATCAAAACTAACAACTTTTGTTCTGCGACATTTGTCAAAACTAAACAAAAATTGTTGTTCCATAGAAAAATATCGTTTACCCGCGACAAAATGTATGGAACAGCTTTTTTTTTTTGAGTTCTGACAAAAGTCACCGAACAAAAGTTGTTAGTTTTGATGTACAGAATATGCCCCTAAAAGGATGCTAATTGATTAGAAATAACCCTGTATATTTGTCACTATTTCACACGTCGAAAAGAGTTCTTTTCGTGGTTTTCCGTGGTCTCATGCTTGGTCTACTGATGTTGATTTTTGTCTACAGGATCGGTCAAGAGCGAGTCGAGATATAGGTTTATGAAGATGCAGTTAAAATAGTCAGATGTGTCGCGAGGTCTACTGATCGGAGAACTACTAGAGCCTACTTGTGATTGTGAAATTATTGGTATTTCAGCTACTTCACTATGAAATTGTTCGTGTTACAGCTTCATCATTGTGAAATTATTGGTATTTCAGCTACTTTATTGTGACATTATTCGTGTTACAGCTACTTCATTGTGAAATTATTGGTGTGTTGGTGCTCTATCTTGTGAGATCTATGGCAAAATCCCACCCCATGAAGTCGGGGTTAAGTGCATCGCTAAATAATAGCTGAAATAACACATTACACGCATGTTATCTCACTCTAATGGACGTTCTCGAATATAATTGTACCAAAAACGAGGTTTTGGCAAATGTACCCGAATGAGTGTGCCAAAGTTGCGTGCATTTTTCTTGGCCTTTGTCCATCATAATAATTATTGTTACGGTTGTTGCGAGTGGTAGCGGGTAGCGGGTAATTACTATATTGATATGGTTAACGAAGGTTTTACCGCCTTGCCGAGGTAGAGCCGCTTCTCTGAGGCTCTTTTGGGGCAACTGAGAAGATGGCGCTGAGAATGTGGAGGTGATAGTACTTTCATACTGATAAATAAAAAAAATCGTGTTTAATAATTATCTACCCATTCCAAAATATAAAAAAAATGCACAAGGTGCATATAATGATCAAGTTTTCATTTCTGCTGGCACTCCCGGAGTGCAACCCGTTTTTTTTCTCGTTTTTGTGTTTGTTTTCCATGGGACTCTTAGCTCATAAAATCTTAGAATTAAGCTGCGATTGTGTGTGACTTACTTATTTCATTTTTACATCAACATCTTCAGAAGTAAAACATCAGCATAAGCACTTGCCTGTAGGATCACTAATCTTAATTTTTGAAGTGAAACTTCTAATGCGGCTTCCATCAAGGTTGTGTTAACGTTTAACGCTACCATGGAGGGGGGTATAAAAGCACTGTTGCGTCGAAGTGTCACTTCTTCCGCGCGGAGGGACTCCACTTGCATTTTTTGTATTATAACAAGCAATCCGCTTCCCGCTCACATTCAAGCTAAGTTTTCTCCAAGCCCTGCGGCGTCCAAACACTCGACGTGCCGGCATCCCATTGTTATCCCAACTTTTATATGTGGCAGCTCCGTGATTACAGAGGAACTTGTGTTTTTGTAAGTATGTCATGCCAGTCTTCTGACTTTGTTTGGAAGCTTTCTTTGTTGGACTCACACTTGGACATAAAGGTGACGATGTATTTAAGTTTCATGGGAATTTGGATCTTAGTTATCTGAAACTAAAGTTTTTTTTTATCATTCATTTATTTTAACTTCTTAGGTTTAATTTTTACCATATTTTTATAAAAAAACATATTTAAAAACATTATAAAAACTTAACCTTGGTTGCCGCCGCGGGCAACCAAGGGGCGGGGCTTAAGCTGCCGGTGGTGGGGCCTACAGGCTGAGGAACTTCCTGACTATGGGTGCCGTGTCTAAGATCACTGCCTTTTGGCACTCCGCTCCTGCTCGCCGCGCCGTACGGACGTCTCCGCCGCTCCGCTCCTGCTGCTCGCTCCGCCCTGTGCGGGGTCCGCCATCAGTCGGCCGCCGAGTCTCCGAGCCTGTGCACCGATTGCCCGGCAACGTTTTATTTGCGCTGGCCTTGTGCAAGCGCAAATAATTACGTACCGCGGTTAATCGCGAGTGCCGGACTCGCTCCGTGCTCCGCCACCCAAACCGCTCTTTTCAGAGCGACCATCCAGTTTCGCAAAACGCTCTTTTCAGAGCGACCCATCCTGTGTTTCGAAAAACGCTCTCTTCAGAGCGACCCATCCTGTGTTTCGAAAAACGCTCTTTTCAGAGCGACCCTTCGTTTCTAAACAAGAAATCCACGCTTAGTGGTCGTTCAGTGGATACGTAACCGTGCCAACGAAGCTGAGCGTGCGTTGACCCGGGACGTACGTTTTTCCCCCTTCAGGGGAACAACGGAATCCGGCTGGGTCTGGAACCACCGGCCTTGGGAGCGACCCTCGCCGACACCAGACATCTCCCTCCCACCCTACCCATCCCTTACCTATTCCTCGGGTGTGTGTTTGGCTTGGACGGCCGGCCTAAAAACCGGAGTCCCTGCCTCTCCCCTGTGGCAGCTAGGGCCGCTAGGCACACAACCGGCTGCACATTGAGATTGGCAGCCGGCACACGCTAGGGCACACTTAGGTACCCACCTCCCTGCCTATACCCGGCAGGGAGATCTCTCATTTTTTTCCCCGCTGGGGACCTCCTCCCCCGGCACCCTCACTCTTATCACCATGGCAACCCGGGAGGCGTTTTGCAAACTCGACGAGGTGCTAAACTACATCCGGGCTGCCTACGTGTCCAACGAAGATTCCGTTGACGCCATCGACGCGTTCATTCATGCCGCAAGACAAGTCTTGCCCGGCCTAGAGCCGGAAACCCCCTTCGTCCCTGAGACGCTCCCCCGTCCCGCCTTTAAGGCTGCCCCCCCGCCCTCACCCGCGCCCCGCCAAGTCTCCCCAAAGAGCAAGGCGGCAGCCGCATTTCTAACGCCCGAATTCAAAGGTCCCGCCTCACGGGCCTCCGCTCACTCGAGCCCCGAACGCGGTCGGAACGCTGCCAAGGACCGTTCCCACCGTGGGCGGTCTCGCTCGATCGCTCCTTCTAGGGCTACGCCCTACGACAAGAGCCGCTCGCTCTTGCTCGAGGCCCCCGCTCCAGCCCCCCTCGCGGTCCATCAACCGGCCCCCGCGACTCCGACTGCGGACTCCCCGGAGTCCCCCAACTCCCAAATGGAAGAGGATCTAATCCTCGACACACAGGGAGAGTCCGACCCCTTCACCTTGGTGGAGCGGAAGAAAAAGAAGCGGCCCGCCGAATCTTCTTCCCCCCCGCCCCCACCTAAGGTCCCCTGCCCTGCGGCCTCCACCGCCACTGCCACCGCCACCTCCTCCTCGTCTCAGCCCGGTCCCTCCAAGGCCCAGAAAGCCCCCAGAGCTTTCACGCTTGTGGACAAAACCAAATGGGCCTACGTAGCCCGTCGTCTGACGGAGCTGCAAGTACCCTTTACGGGTAAGCCCAATCATGATGGCATAGCCATCTTTGTCCCGACCCCCGATCACTACAGAATGGCCACCCGTTTCCTTCAAGAGGAGCACCTGCAGTTCTTCATGCAGGCCCTTGAGGAGGAAAAGGTGTACCGCGCTGTAATTCGCGGCATTCCAAAGGAAATCCCCACCGAGGACATCCTACAGGATCTCCTCGCCCAGGGGCTTCCCGCACGTCAGGTCCACCGCATGACCAGCGGCAGGACAAAGAAACAGCTAGACATGGTCTTAGCTGTTCTTGACAACACCCCGGAGGGCAAGAAGATCGAGCTTATTCGCTCGGTCTGCAAGCTCTCCGGCTTCAAGATCGAGGCCCCTCACAAAAGGGGCGTCCCGGGGCAGTGCCACCGCTGCCAACGATACGGCCACGCAGCGCGATTCTGTCACGCAGAATACCGCTGCGTGAAATGTGCAGGCGCGCACAGCACCTCAGAGTGCTCGCGCACTAAACAAGACCCCACCCCGCCCAGCTGCGTCCTTTGTGAGACCCAGGGGCACACCGCGAATTACCGCGGCTGCCCCATGGCTCCAAAGGCCGCTAAAGGCCAACACAAGCCCAAGCCCAGGGGCAGGCCGACTCGTCCCATCCACCCCACACAGTCCAAGCTCCAGCTTGCGACCCCTCCTTCCACTTTCGTGGATGCCCCTGCCCCCGTAGCCAACGCTTGGCAACGCGCAGTGCCCCAACGGGGATCCGCGGCCAAGCCAGAGCTACCGCGCCCCCGCCCTCAGACCCAAACACGCGCTCCTGCGTCTCTAGCCCCCAAAGTCGCCACTAAGGCCGCTAAGCCCGCCCCCTTAGGTGCCGTCGTCAATAGCTCTTCCATGGAGAGCTATATCACCGACATTGAATTCGCTAAAGAATTCATGGCGCACCACGCCATAGTAGACCCCGCCGAACTAGCCGAGTTCACGGCTAAGGTCCGCGCTAATCCGTGCAACACCGCACAATTCATGGCCGAACACCGCACGCTCCTTGACCATGTCAAGGTCCATGGAGCCGCCATGGTAAACCTCCTTAAGAAGTACTATGGATAGTACACCATTAAGAGAGAAGCCCCACTCCTTATCCTTGGCATGGTTCAATGCCAACGGTCTCTTTAGCGACCAAAAAGACCAACGTGTCTTAATTCAACAATTCTTGTCCACTCACCAAGTCGATATCTTACTTGTGAGCGAGACTTTTCTCAAACCCAGCAGGCGGGATCCGAAAATCGGAAACTACTCGCTGGTACGTAGTGACAGGACTACCGGCCCAAGGGGCGGTACCCTGATCTACTACAGAAGGTCCCTTCACTGTATTCCCATAGATACCCCACCCCTGATTAGCTTGGAAGCTTCCTGTTGCCGTCTCTCAATGACTGGTCATCAACCAATTACCATAGCGTCATGCTACCTCCCCTGCAACAAAGCACTTGAAAAAAGTGACTTTGAAGCTCTGTTCTCCCTAAGTAGCGCCGTCATTCTGGCTGGCGATTTCAATAGCAAGCACATAATATGGGGCTGCAACACGACCAACACGAAGGGCAACCTTCTCAACTCCCTCTCAGACGAAATTCACTTTGAAATTATCCCACCCAGCTCCCCAACTCACTTTCCCTTCATCGTCGACCATAGACCCGACATCTTAGACTTTGCGCTACTAAAGGGTGTAACCCTCCGGTTACGCTCGTTAGAAGTGATCCACGAACTTGACTCTGACCACAGACCAGTCCTCATGAGACTAGGTCCCGACCCAACTGACAGACCTCCCCGTACTAGGACCGTGGTGGACTGGGACCGACTAGGCACAGCCCTGGAGGCCACCAGCTCACCCGATCTAGACAAAATCCCAGACAACATCGTTTCCCGCGATGACGTCACCCTCTCGGTTGACGCCCTCACCAGTCACCTTCGCAACACAGTACGTGAGTGCTCCAGGCAGGTCCCAGCAGAGGTCAATGACCGACGCTGGGCCCTGCCGGAGGACGCGAGGGACCTTCTGAGGGCTAAACACGCCGCCACTAGGGCCTACGACTCCCGTCCCTCCGAAGAGAACAGAGCCACTCTGCGGTATTACGAGCGTGCCGTAAAAAACCGCATTAGTGAACTCCGCAATCAGAGGTGGGACAGTTTACTTTCGGAGATCGAGCCATCTCACCAGGCATACTGGAAGCTGGCCCGAGCTCTGAAATCCGACGTAGTTACGAATATGCCCCCCCTCAACCGTCCCAATCTCCCACCTGCGTTTGAGGACGAGGAAAAGGCCGAATGCCTGGCCGACAGCCTCGAGTCACAATGCAGCCCCAGCTTAGGCTTCGTCGACCCTGTTCACTTCGATACGGTGAACAGAGAAGTCGAAGAAAGACTATCCGTCCCCCCCACTGACGCCCTTGAGCCTGTCACGGCTTCGGAGGTTGAGTCGATCATAAAGCGCCTTCACACCAGGAAAGCTCCCGGTGCTGATGGCATTTCCAACAGAGTGCTCAAGCACTTCTCAGTATCCCTAGTGTGTCTTCTAGTCAGCATATTCAATGCGGCTATGAACAACTGCATGTTCCCCGAAGCGTGGAAGTCCGCCGATGTCATCGGCATCCACAAGCCCGGCAAGAAGGCCTCCGAGCCATCCAGCTATCGCCCTATCAGTCTCCTCAGTACTCTGGGGAAGATCTATGAGCGCATCATTCTGAAGCGCATCTGGTCCCACATAAAGGACAACAATATCCTTCCCAACGAGCAGTTTGGCTTTAGGGCCAGACACTCTTGCGTCCAACAAGTACACCGCATAACGGAGTACATTCTAGAAGGCTTCAACAAGAAACCCAGTCACGGGTTTCTTACCACGCCAAAGCCCCAGGGATCCGTAGCGGTCTTCTTGGACGTAGCGAAGGCATTCGACAAAGTCTGGCACAACGGCTTGATTTTCAAGCTGTTTGCGAAACAATTCCCAGACCGTCTTGTATTCATAATACAAGACTTTCTATCTTGTCGGAAGTTTTCCTACAAGGTCGAAGGAGCCCGCTCGATCCCCCGCCCTATCACTGCTGGAGTCCCTCAAGGCTCAGCATTGGCCCCTGTGCTATACTCGTTCTACACATACGACATTCCCCGTTCTCCCAACGTTGAGCTTGCGCTCTTCGCGGACGACACTGCTCTTTACTCCAGAGGCTGGAAAAAGAGCCTCCAGGTGACCCATGTCCAAAAAGCCCTTGACCAGCTTGGTAAATGGTTTAGGAAATGGGCCATCTCGGTAAACCCCGATAAAAGTGCAGCCATGTACTTTCATCCCACTATACTCAAAGGCAACCCGAAAAAGCAACTCACGCTTAACGGCCAGCCTATTCCCTGGGCCTCCACGACCAAATACCTTGGCGTGACCCTCGACCGTCGACTCAGCTTCTCCAAACACATTCAGATAGTCCGTAACAGAGCAGCCTTCTTCCTAGGCCGCCTCTCCCCACTTCTCGACTCACGTAGTAAAATGTCCCTTAGAAATAAGGTGACAATTTACAAAACGTGCATCCGCACAGTCATGACCTATGCTTCCGTGGTCTTTGGCCACGCCTCCCGCATTGATCTGGACAAACTCCAGGTCATTCAGAACAGGTTCATTCGCAAAGCAGTCGGAGCTAGCTGGTTCATGCGAAACTCTGACCTGCACTGCGATCTCGAACTCCCCTCCATCACTCAGTACATCAAGTACCTCTCTCGCCGCTACTTTGATAGGGCGCCCCACCACCCCAACCCACTCGTAGTCCAAGCCTCAGACTATACGACAGACACGACAAACACACCCACCCTCAGACGTCGCCCAAAACACCTCTTGGGCGACCCGGACGACCCCATCGCCGTAGTCACATCTGCGGCGCTGGGGTCGGCCGATCCGACAGCTCCCTGCAACAGGAAGTATTCCGTCTTTGGTATAGGCGCCGGTTACCATAGGCACACAGTCACACACCGACCTCGCCGGCGAGGTCGAGGACCCTCTGGATCTGTCAGAAGATCGGTTAGATTCTCTCCAAATAGTCAACCAGCTCAACCCATTAGGGCCACAGGGCACACCCCTTCTGGGGTGCCCGGGCAAGTCTGATCTCCCCCGCCGGGTGACGGCCCAAGCCGAGGTCCGTACCTTCTCAGGTGCCCTTGCGCTAGTCACCCTATAACCTAATCTTAGGGCTCAGCCGCCATCCGCGCTCGCCCATGTCCGGTAAGCTGTAGAGGCCTCAGTGGCCAACAGCTATAAGTCATTCAAAAAAAAAAAAAAAAAAAAAAAAAAAAAAACTGCCTTTTGAATCTGGCCCTTGACCCGACCGTCTAGCGAGAGCCTCTTGAGGTGTTGGTCGAGGCTCTTCGCTATTAAACCGTTCAACTGACACGACTATCGGTACAACGATCGTCGGGATGATGATGATTATTATTATTATTTCTATTTACTCAATCGAATTCACAGGCTTGGCTTGGTCCTTTATTAGGCATCAATGGAGCCTAAGCCAACATTGAGACGCCCCTTTTACAATTTTGAAAAATAAAAACAGTAGTAGGTATAAAAAGGATAGCGTGAAATGGAATATATTATTATTATAGACATAGGCTTACTCAAGAAGGGTGATTGTGCCAAATTCGCCACACTGAACCAGTGCTGGTCCGTCAATTCACACACACCATTGAATTTCTTCTATGGACGTGCATACGAAAGAAAAATATAGTGATATTTTCCTGTCCTTTATTTTCCGAAAAGCCAGTGGTGTAAAATTCTGTGCGCAGAATTTCACACTGAATCGGTACGAGACTGAGTTTTGACCCCACGACTTCACGATTGTAAGGGAGTATTACTACCACTGAACCGCTACGGCTCCTATCTAATTGAGGCATATTTCCAGCAGTGAATATTCTAAATCTCAAATTATGACGATGATATTTTTTTTTGAAAAAAAAAAAAAAAAAATAAGACAACTTATGCATATACTCAATTATATTTAATAGTTTATTTTACCTTGACGAGTATAGAAATTGACGAATCAATTATTTTACAACCGTCTGCGTATTCCCAGATTATCCTAGTATGGGTTCAAAACGGAATAAAACAAAAAAGTTATGCAAAATATTAGGTATTCATTTTCATAATATTTTAAACAATTGAAAAGATATAGTAGTTTATGCAACTGTCATATAATGAAGGGTATTAAAACCAGAGCGTGAGTTTATGAAACGAGCGCAGCGAGTTTCATAATAGTAACGAGTGTTTTAATACCCGTGTTATATGCAGTTGCATACACTACTTTATCTTCACTAATAAAAATAAAAAAAAAAACATATTGCGAAACATTAAATTCACGCGTACGTGTATTGTCACAGTGAACTTGGCGCCATTAAAATTTAACCAATGAGAGCGCAGCTGCGCGCGCAGGGCCAATAAGGAGCGAGCGCGCGATGTTATAATGAGATTTTACGATATCGATGTGAATATTATAACATCATGTGAAATTGCTTAAATTGAGTGTTTTGTTGTCTGCGCTATAACAGTAGTCATTATAAGTCAAGTATTGGAAACATAAGTAGAATGTTACAACATTAGTGTAGATAAAATAAATAATAAAGTACAATACAACAAGTTGTACACAATTATGCACTGTGCAGTAAAACGAATACATTTAAACTAAAATATAGTACAGGAATCACTAACGTTAGTTTCCGTAGTTAAAACTAATCATTTTACAAATTCTCTTACAAAAATAAAGACCTTTTTAGTACAAAAAAAACACGTTAAACATCGAACGGGAAGATTAAAAGTAATTATTATAACAACACGGTTTTAATTACTTTGCCATTTTCAAGTTCGTCAAAACGCTTCGTCGTTTTCGAGAGCTATCGTACCATTAGAGAAAATGAACTTTTTAAATTTCCACCAGCTAGGATCGTGTGCGAGGTTTTTTTAAGCCGGATTATTTTGAATAATAATAAGATTATTCTTAGTTAAAAACTTAATGGTAGCTTCTATAGAATATACTGTTACCAACAGTTCCCGGGATGTAAAATGTCATATATACTGTACTGTACCAGCCTTTTTAACAGTCCACTAAAGGACGTAGGCCTATCCACGAAGGGTGTTTGGGCCATATCCACCACGCTGGCCCAGTGCGGGTTGGTGGATTCACACAAGCAATGGGATTTGTGCAACGGTTCACAGGTTGCCTCACGATGTTTTCCTTCACTGAAAAGCCAGTGGTGTAAAATTCCTTACATAAGTTCCAAAGAACTCATTGGTACGGGACCGGGATTGAACCCACGACCTCAAGAATGACAGGCCAGCGTTAAAACCACTAGACCATCACAGCTTCGAATATGTCATATAAAACTGTCTAAACTTTAAATTATATCTAAGATAAATATGTCATAATAAGTATGCGTAAAAAAATCAAGCTCATAATTTTATTGCTGCATGATAGAGTAACAAATAAACCATTGACACACATTTATTTACATTTCATTAACATTGGGTCCGTGGGGGTCGGGAGCTCATCTTGTTATCAAAAGAAGACTTTCTGAGCGTTTCTTGGACGCGACGCGTGACCAAAATGTTGTGTTTATTTGGCTCAACGTATACAGACAATGAGTCACACGGTATCGCTGTCCCAACACTGCTGCCGGTTTCTCACCAGTTTTTTATACTTTTCTCTATATCTGAGCGCTACTATACCTTGTATGACGCGTAAAATTGTAGGTCCCGGTCGTTTTAACCGTTTAGCCATGTCAGAGAACTTCAGACGGCTTAAAAACTCTGACACCAGGGCTAGCTACTCGGCCTATTTAAACTTACCTACACATATTTAGATGTTCTACGCCATGTCATTAAGAAAATATGTGGTAATTTTCCAATTTAAATAATTATTTTTCGCAAAAAATGCCATAACCGACTTCAATCGTATAAAGAATTCAAATAGTTAGCACAGATCGATGAAGTAAGTAATTTAAACATACTGTTGATTATTGTTTAAAATTAGCTCAGCCAATTTCGATAAAATTTAAACGAAACCACCTATAAAGTATGATCTCTACTAAACAAAAAAAAAACTTGAAATCGGACTACTTTGCAAAGTTATGCGTGGTCATAAATAAAAAATATGTATTTATACGCGTCAACTTGAGAACCTCCTCTGATTCGTCGGGTAAAAACAGCTGCTAAAAATACTTAGCACATTTAAACAATGTGGCCGGAAGTAAAATTTCTCATCCCTAAATCTCCGTTTCGGAAACTTTTCCTTAAAACAGACCTCGGGTCAAGAGAGAAGGGATTTGAAACCGTTTACTTGGCGGGAAATTAAAAAAGTTTCCACAAGTTATCCCGGTTCCGGTTCATTACGTATCTACTTTTGAGGGTAGGTTTTAAAAAGGCTTTGTGAAAAATTTAACTTTAAATTTTAATAGAGTAGGTATCTCTTGTGGCAGCAAGCAGGGCACGTAGCACGTATAACTAATGGTGAAAAGGATCATGTAATTGTAGTTCTGGAATAGAGATCAATTACTGATGGCAAGTTAATTGTAAAATATCTATAAATATGGTGGACTAGCGCAGTAATCACACTGGATGTAAGCTGCTTCCAATATTTTAGTTACATAGCCCTCAGACCATATAAAAAATAAAGACAAAATGTTGTGAACAAACAGACACAACACACAAATGTACACGTACAAAGAAACTATGGCGGCGCAACACCGACGCACTCACACATGTATAAAAAACCGGCCTCACTTGTATGTTCACGACGCTCCGTCTTGATTTTTTTATTTGGTCTGAGAGCCTAGCTGATTGGGAAATTGAAATGGCAGTGGGCAGGGCACACAGCACGGAAGAGTGATAACCGACGGGGTCGAAAAGGTCTCAAGTGCCGGCAAGCATAACGTTAGACGTCCACCCTCAAGGTGGACGGATGACCTCATTAAGACCACAGGATAGCGCTGGATGCAAGTCGCTACCAACCGGTTTTATTAAAGATCTAGATATTAAAGATCCAGCAGTGGACGTCCAATGGCTAATGGATGGAGGGATGGATGAATCTTTTTTTTGTAATCTTTAAGAGAGGTCTGTGCCTAGTAACGGACGTCTCATTGCTTATAACGGTAATATGGATATTTTGTTAGCAAAACAAATAAAAATTGCAATGTCATTTACTGTAATATTATTATGTAGGTTTATATAAGGTATGTCCAGAAACTCTTAATATACCTATGTAAAATAAATAGCATTTTACATAGGTATATTAAGATCAATTAATGTAATCCCATTGAAATAATAGGTACATGTCACCTACTTAGTATCGAAGATGTAATAATACATATATTTATTATCTGTCTGACTAGGTGTGTATCTATAGTACGCATAACTAACTATGTCACTTGTTAGTGTGTGTTCACTTTTTTCACATTTCACTTGGCCCTGTGTATCTTTAAAGCACACGCGAAAATTAGTGGAAATAAGTGGAAAATTAGATGAAATATCAATGTCTATAGTATTCAAACAGCATAATAAAGCCGATAAAGCAATAAAAAAACAAAGTCCAAAAAATGAAAAACACCGAAATATATCGTAGCAGTCAACGTGTTAAATAAACTCTAACATATAATAATATTAATTTAATGAATCCTGTCATCTATCTTTTTAACGACGTAAGAGTCAATAATAACACTAGGATATGATAATAAATTATCATATGGACAGGACACCACTCTAAATTAATTATGTCGTATTAAACCTATTAGTTTCTACGTTATGTAAATATATGAGATATGTAAAAGTGCCGCATCTAAGTGCCTACGCAGCTCTTATTTACTATTAAACTTATCGAGAACTTACTATGAGATCAATTTTAAAATTGCTCGAAAAAGCTTTATAACGACGACTATCATATACCTATTATATTTTAATTTGTCAATAACACAGGTATTACTTGCTAGTGATTTTGTATGGTACTAAGCGAGTCTGCTATTTATAGTTAATATAAATAATGAAGTTTTCTTTAGATCTGTACTAAGTTTATATATAGTTTAACACAGATCAACGAAAAAATTCGTCAGCTGTTTCAGCTAACCCAAACTGACACCGCTCGGCCATGAGTTCGGGCTTTATAGGGACTGACCATTACGCCAAATGGATGACATCCAAATGAATGTGGCTAATGTTGACAATTTAGTGTATTTAAGTTTAGACTTCATTTTTTACAGAAAACATTGTTTGAAGATATAGGTAACCAGAAATACAATGAACATAGAGATAAATCCACAGATGATTTAGTTTGAGGGTCATCAGACAAGTTGTAAAACTATTTTTGACGCTAAACCGCTCGCTAAACCAATAAAAAGTCGCCATTTCTAACGACGAAGTCGCAGACTCGTAACATTTAATGGATGTCATCCATTTGGCATGATGGTCAGTGGGACCCATTAGCGGCAGCAGCGGTAGTGGCGGCGGCGGCGGGGTCTGCGAGCACTTGGTACGGGACGTCGTGGCGTCAGTCGAACATTTTAGTACATTGTTTTTTTTTTACTGATCACTGCCCCGCGCCCCGCTACCACTCATAGCAGCGATTAACCTTCCTATACCCGCGCATTGGTCTCTGAGGCCGACCAAGTATTATTTCGCATTTATTTTATACGACTATTCAAACAATGTACCGACTTTGAGCTTTTTGCTAGCTGCCTCATTTGCTGATAGTTTCACTTCAGTACGCTGAACAGGCTTGTGCAAGTACGGCGTGTGGGTGTATTTGGCGCCAATCGTTCCGCGAGACCGACGCAAAAACGCGACGAAAAAAATGTATGAAATGTTTGTATAGATTATCGGTTAGTTGGTTTTTTCGTGGTCTAAAATCTTGATAGCTACAAAACTCATAAGGTACTAAACAAATTTTTTAGGAGTACAGATTTTAGTTAGTTTTTCTACACTTGAACGAAAATTTGATATTTTTGAAAGCTGTTACGTGACGTCTGATAGTCAGTAAAATAATAAAATATTTGTACAATCAATTGTACTTATTTTAGCACATCCATTTATTTACATAACTTATAAAACACTGAGTTCTCATTCTATACTAAATACTACACTAAATAAAAATCCTACCTAAATATATACAAAAACAGAGGCTAAGAATCGAAATAAAGACCGTGTACTTGTGGATTGTTTATTTTGTTATTAAATGTTATGACTACCGGAAAAAAATGTTACCTATATTGCTTCTACTACGAACAATAAAAACATAGGGCCCCGAAGTTACGGTCTGTGATACCGTGCGCGAGTATTGGTGTTACAAAATTTGACGCGGGTATAGGAAGGTTATAGCCGAGCTGTTAGAGTTTGTAGCTACTTATACATCAATATAAATGTGTAAGCTGTACAATCACAATGAGGTAGGTGGCGCAGAAATGTAACACCATCCGAAGTAGGTTGGTGTCCAGTGGTATCACTTTGTAGATCTTGAACCGGAGCGGGCGAGCCTGCACGTAGCAGATCAGACGTTCTATTTCTTGGCATTTGGACTCGTCTAGAAAAAAAGGTGTGTTATTTTAGAAACCTACACCAAGTGTAGCATCTCTATCGCTACTCTGTAAGATTAAATCAGAAATGAGGAAATTCGTTAAATAACCACAGTAATAACTAATATTGAAATACCGATGTTTTAAATATTTATACTCGTTTCAATTTCGTACACGTGAATTATGTATTTTCTTAGTTGAATGACGAGACCTATTGTTGGCGGTACTATGTATTATTATACAGATTTTGTATTTTTGATTATAGTATTAAGCTCGATACGTCAATAAATGATTCTGATTCTGATATAGCCCGGCGAATTGGCAAGTTGAAATAACAGTGAGCAGGCACATTACTCGGTGGACTGATGATCGAAGGGGTCGATCGGGTACAAGCGTAGCGTAGAACGTTCACCCACAAGATAGTCTAATGACCCTATGAGACCACAGGACCACGCTGGATGCAAATACAACCGAATTATAACCGGTCTTATTTGAGATCTATAGGTATAAGTGTGGGCATAACGTGTGCGAATCTATTCATATACTTTATTTGCTACTAAGTGTACAAATAGGTCTTAAAATTATTATAAAGCTCTTAAGACTTAGTTGTCATTGCCGGGCATTGCAAATAAGTACTTGGCGCTCTCTGTAGTAGGACAGGATCTAGACCTACTACTACATAAAAAGCAATTGGGTCATCCACAGATCCTTGAAGGTCTACATCTAATCCAAATGCTCAAACCCACTGCCAGTTGCAGCATTGCCACGCTAGTTTTAGATACTTAGTTTTAGCCTGTGTAAGTTGTGTTGTATTTTGTTGTCTATACTATAATAATCTATATTTATAATATTATAAAGAAGTAGAGTTTGAGAAGTTGTAGGGGGTAATCTCTGGAACTACTGTACCGATTTTGAAAATTATTTTACCAATAGAAAGCCACATCATTTGCGAGTGTCATGGGCTATAAAGTAAGCGCGGGCAAAGCCGCGGGCAAAGACTAGTAGTGAATAAATGCACTTGCCATAATTATAAATAACGTCGTCGTCATTTCGGGTGTTTCCTCGTGGTCATACTAGTTTGTCATATCAGTATGACCACGAGGATATAAATGTCCTCGTGGTCCTACTCTCGCATTAAATGCCTCACCTGTTTCCATCAAATACATTTCGTACAGCAACTTTTTGATTTCTTCAGTTTGTATTTTTATTTGGCCTGCTGCTATCGCAGGCACCACAGTTAGTAAGAGATCCATGAATGGTATGGTATTGTCCGCACTTAGCATCTGCCATGTGTACTAGAAGCAAAAATAAAACTATGTAAGGCATATCATGAAATCACGTAAGAATATTCATTAAAATCTTTTTAAAATAATGTTTATTACACTTACATTATTGTATTTAAAGTTAAACACGGTGCCGTAGATTGAATGCATTGTACTAGGAACGTTGAAAAGTATCGCGAAAAGGTACTGAAATCAGAAAAAAATGCAAGTGGAGTCCCTCCGCGCGGGAGAAGTGAGACTTCGACGGAACAGTGCTTTCATATCCCCTCCATGATAGCGTTAAACGTTTAACGCAACCTTGTTGGAAGTCGCATTAGAAGTTTCACTCCAAAAAAAAAAACATTTTTCGCAATAAATGGCAAAACCGACTTCCATCGTGAACAAAATTCGAACAGTTTGCCTGAATTGATGTATGTGTACAAAAACCAAAAAAATCGACTGAGCTGTTGAGAAATCAAGAATTATCAAAAAAAAAATACACCAATTCGAGTTATTTGAATTATCTACACGATTGAAGTTGTTTTTGCCAACTTAGACGAAAAATCATTGTACAATTTATAATAAACTAGCGACCCGCCCCGGCTTCGCACAGGTGTATTATACTCGTACATATAAACCTTCCTCTTGAATCACTCTATTAAAAAAACCGCATCAAAATCCGTTGCGTAGTTTTAAAGATATTTATAAGCATACATGGGGACATGCAGACAGCGGGAATCGACTTTGTTTTATACTATGTAGTGATACTCACTATGTGATCATAACTGTTTTTAAAATTTTCTGCAACGTCCACAACCAACTTGTATAGCCGAGAATAATAACTAATACTCATTACATCGAGCGCATTTTCTTCTAATTTTCTTCTAAACACTACTAAGCGGCATCGGATAGAATAAAATGCAAATGCAATTAATAGCAATACTGTATCCAAACTTATGACACAGTAAAAATACATTGCTTTTGAGAAAATTCCAATGATACTATTATGGAAACGTGGATCTTCTATATGCATAAAAAAATATTTGAGATAACTTAGCACACGTATTCCATAACTCAAGAGAAGAATGCACAACTTTATTATTTCCATGAAACGAAATTCTCGTAAGGAACTAAAAAATTCGTCAATTTCATTGACTCTGCGTTCAAAATTATAAAATGAAGATTCAGATTTCATAAATGTAAAAGATAACAGGTTTACTATGCCGTTACTAATTTTTATCAGAACGAAAGACAAGACAATCGGGTGTGAATTTAAATGACAATAAAACATCACGGAAAAAAGTAAACCTAACCGAAGTATATAAAGTAATTTAATACAACATTTAACTATAAAGGATTGACTTGGGTAGAAACCAAAGTCGTAGCCGATTAAGATTTGGAGTGCTATTAGCAGCTTAGACATTTTAAAAAATAATAAACCGCGCTTTTGAACTATCCACAAAGACCCACAAAATCTAACTGCCAACAAAAAATATCAATTAATATTGAGCACTCGCAGTAAGTAATTGTGTCTCAAACTTTGTTACTATGAACATAGTAAATTGTATTAAATATTTGGGAAAATGTCGTAAGTTTTACTGAAACTTTTACGAAATTGACTCGGTCATTAATTGATTAAAACGTATATTTCCACGCAGTTACCAGCAAACATTGATGATTCTGAACTTTCGTATTGCTTTAACGTTCTATTCAAGTATTATAGGTACCTACATTGTAAGTCAATCTACGATTTCTTTTTAAACAAAAAAAAAGTTCTCAGGTCGACGAGTATATTTTTTTATATGGATCATGCATGTTAACTTCTTAAAACACAACTAATACTTCTTTACCACAATTTTTTAATTGGCAAGTAAGATTAATTAGCCCCACTTAAATTGTATCGAAATAGGACAGTTAATTTTTGAAAAATTAAAATATATGGCATACATCGATTCATCACTTGTCGTGCAACAGATAGGGTCTAGAGGTTCTCAAATGGGACTGCGTACAGGCAAGCGCAGCGTAGGACATTCACTGATAAGTTAGGCTGATAACTTCATAAAGAGGATCGTGAATCGACCAGTGTTCTTGCATTTTCTGTGGAACATCAAGAAAATTCGCGGTAGATTATTAATAACATTTACGTTCCGAGGGAAAAACTCATTGACCCCTAAAATTGTAACAAAATATGTATCAATCTATCTTATTTGTTTATAGGCAAGCAATGTATACTGATGTGTCTATTTCAAGCAGAGTCGAATGACATTTTTGAATGTATATATAACAACCGGTTGGTGCCACCTAAATCCCGACTGAAGATGCACGCCTCTAGTACTTTGGTGATGTCTACAAATATATATAATAAGCTACCTGAACGTATTAAAACTTGTAATAATAATGCATTTACTAGAAAACTAAAAGCATTTCTTGCTGACAAAGCGTATTATTCACTCGCGGATTATTTTAATGAAAATGACAATGTAACACACAGCTGATATTCTTTGTTTATTGGAAATAATAATAGCGTCCTCCTCTTTCCTAATGAATTATAATTTTAATGTGACCGACCGTGTAATTTTGCAATGACAATGTGGATATAATTTTGTAATGATAATTTAATTTTAATTTTGTAATGACAATTTAGCAATGATTCTTCCCAATGTAATTAATAATTTGCCACACCCTTAAAGGGTCATATGTATTTGACATTATTATAACATGTAATCTAAGAACCGCATGTAAAAATTACATATGTTGCAATAAATAATTGAATTGAATTGAAAATTAGTATTTATCTGTCAAGGATTTTTTTCCTTCTTTATCCAAAGGTCCAGTCAATTCTTAAATGTGTTTGTTTTTGCTGAGTTTTTTTTAGCCAGGGGAAATCTTTTAAAGATACCACCGCACCTCGGGGCAGGCGGGTGGTTATGTGGGAGTCCCCGCCCATTGCTGTACGGTATACCCACCAAAACTCCTGAGTGTTCCTCCACTGCGCCTGGTGTCGGGGCTACGGGCACGCTTGCGCACTCCTCCGCGGCACCCGACAGCGCTGGCCTAAATCAGGCCCCACCACGGAGCATAGGCTCCCGCCAGAATGACGATGTGCCGAACACCAGGCACATCGTCATCCACCACCTGGGACCAACCAGCACTGGGCGTCAGACAGCACCCGTGTCCGACAGCCCTGGTCCCGATGCAACGGTTCTGTTGAAGTGGCCCCGCGCCTGCCACTACGGCTGAAGAGGATAGGGAGAGTGGCCGACGACATACCGACACTCCTCTCCCCTTGCAGCCCCACCGCCTCCGCCAACACGTTGGCGGCACCTGTTAGGGCCGCTGGCAGGATGGATAGGTAGCGGCACACTCGGCGCCCGTCCATCCCGTCGCCGCCCCCGCCTCGATGGGTTCGGCCGCGGTATCGCGACAAGCGCGACACCGCAGTCCACCTCAGTCGGCAAGATTACATCCTCAGGCAAGGAGGAAGTTATAACCCCCTCTCTTTTTACCGCGCGGCAAAAATGTATGCCTGCTCCTGATGTTTCGTTTAAGAGACGCAGTGCGATTGCGCGAGTGTTCGTGTGTGATAATGTATTTTATCGAATAAATAAAACAGTACTTTAATGTTGACGCTTTTACTTCTGCTGGCACTCCCGGAGTGCAACCCATTGTTTTTTTTTTCTTTAAAGATGATGATAGAACTACCTCTCTGTTTAAAAATGCAGTGGTGCCAAACCAAAAAATAAAAAGACAGTCGAAACGGGAATGTACTCTTTACGTAAGTATGTTGAAAATAGATAATCACGTTATTGACCAAGCGAACAAAGTGAGGGAAGTCTCCATTTTAACTCGATAATTTTGCTTTTGTTTGTTAGTGTGTAGATTTTCTTCTATAGATCACATTTTTCAACGATTCTCAACGAAACTTAATACACAGATTTTCTAGAATAATGGATTGGAACTACTAGTTATAGTTACCTACACACAATGTTTTTGTACATTCAACAATTTACAGAATATAAGAACAGTAGTATGAGTATCAAAACAAAGCAAGTGAATGAAATATATCGAAATTGGAAATAATAATAAATTAAAATTTCTGATGACCCTTAACCCCTAAACGGAGCGAGTTGAAATTACATATATTACGGCTACATAACTCTCAAAACAAGGACGTTCCTGTTATAAATTCCACTCAAAATCTAAAATAAACTAGTAATAATCGAATTTAGCATACCGAAAAGATTAACTGGGCACCTCCACCTTTAATTAAACAACTCGGGTCTGGGCAAAGTTCCCGGCCACAGGTTACGCGCTAGTTACCTACGACAACGGTCACGGATGTAAGAATGGAAAGGATCTGGCTTCGGGTTAGTTAATGTACTGTACTTTTAATAGCCCACGGCTTATAATAGGCCTACCCACGAAGGGTGATTTGACCATTGCCACCACGCTGGTCCAGTGCGTGTTGGTAGATAAGGTTAGATAAGCTAAGATTAGTCCTTAATGCTGGCCACAGTCGAGCGCTGGCTCATAGCCACAAATGCCACAAACGGCGCCACTTACGTTTTTCGCACAACATCACACTATGTTGGTCGCTGATGGTTGTTTTAGACGCTATACATACGCCATTTTTTATTTCTCGCCATCTACATTTGCGGCTGTTGTCTACATTAGTATGTGGTAATACAAAATGACGTCGGCTCTTTCTGCAGTGAAATAAAAACAGCTTTCTGAATATCGCCCGAGTGACGTTTAAACTACTCGTACTACTAGAGTACTCGTCAAAGACCTGACAAGTCTTTTGAAGTGATAACATCTTATTAATTGATGAACGCCGGCTACACGCATGAAAAAGTGTCACGTTCAACCTGAGCCTCGTGTGCAAGCGATAGCGCTGACCATACGATAGAGGGGCACGATCGGCCTAAACGTTTAGCTTGTGCCAGTTGTTGATTCAACAATTTTTCTTATCACGCAAACCGACTTTAAAGACAATCATTTTTTTTTTTCTTAAAGATCAGAAGCGGATTCTATTGGGTGACTAGTGAGATAATGCCCGATCCTTTCTTTTTCGCACATGCACGGTCGTGGCCCACGTACCTGAACACTCGAAAACTTGTTATCTGTTCCAATTAAATTGGCATAGATGTGTACTGTATGCGGTGAAACAGTATATAAGTTGTACCAAAGTATTCCGACACTCTGGTACTTAGATTTGGGTAGAAGGACGATACATTATTAAGAATGTTGAATGATAAAAAAATGTCTCGATTTGTCATTACCACTAAGTAATAGCTCTCCAAAAAGTAGACGCCGCGACTGTAAATGTAACATTAACATTTTCGAGTTAATTAGTTCTCCAAAATTCACGAAAAACAACTCCAAGCAAACAATCTAACGTTCGGGCAGATAATTTTTTTTTTTTTACTATTGGGAAAAATAAACCGAAATTTCTTTCGTTTTACTCGCTAGGTTAATGATAATATTATTCCCGAGTATAGACCACGTTTTTTTATTTTTATTTTATTGACTAAACACTGCCTGATGTTAAGTAGATATGCGGTCTAGGACGTAACACGCTTACCTAGAAGATACCTTTTTACAGGCTGCGTTTACCACGTAACGTGAAACGCAGCATAGAACAACTACCCAGAAGGTGGACAGATAATCTCAGGAACGCGCTAGATGCAAGTTGCTTCCAACTGATTTTATCACTACATAGTATAAAACAAAGTCGCTTCCCGCTGTCTGTCCCCATGTATATCTTTAAAACAACGCAAAGGATTTTGATGTGGTTTTTTTAAAAAAATAGAGGGAAGGTTTACATGGTACACCTATGCGTAGCCGGGGCGGGTCGCTAGTTAGAAATAAAGAGAAAAGTTTTACGTCCAGCAGTGGGCATATTAATTTCTCGTTTATGTCTAAAACGATCAAACAAACGAATCCTTACACCAAAAGTGGCATTCGAAGTACCGTTTTCCACATACCCAGTCACACGGCGCACGTCCAGAACGGACGTCCAAAATGCCTCCCACTCGATGTTAGAGCGATTCACCTGTTCTGTTATTCTACTCTTTCGATTTACGATATGTGCCGCCGTTTGCCAATAGACGTTATTTTAAATGCCCTTTGAATAGACCTATTCTGTTTGTTTTCTTTATTTTATTTGCTTTTTATGCCGTTGCGCTCGATTGAACTTTTGTTGTGGTTACATTCCGCCCGTATATTTGAGACAATGACATCGCATTTCTACAATCTATAGCTAGGTATTGGGGTCATAAATTTTTCGAACAGAGACCATCTGGGCCAGTATTCGCGCCACGAATTATTTCGTTCGTAGTGTCAGAACGAGACAGCGTTATGGCAAAGTATTTAACTGTCACGTTTTCACACGTCGAAATGAGTTCTTTTTGTCGCTTTTCGTGGTCGCATGCTTTACAGCCATGTAACGATAAGTACAGCGTAAAACAAACACCATTTAAGTAGATGTATTTTACTGGCTATGATAATACCTAATGTAAACAGCTTATAGCCGGTCTTATTGAAATTTCATGATGCTAAAAATATCAATGTGATGATTATAATTTTGAAGAGCATATTTGTTTAAATCTTCCAAACGAAAGAACTAATTTCCATACTTTTATTACGATATACCTATCATAACTGGAACTATAAAAATCTTAGCTTTATTCCCATTAATTTTAGAGTTAAATTTCATTTTACTCTCACACTATCAAACATTTTGTATGCAAAATATGCTAAAAAAGATGCCCTGAGTAATCGTAGATATAGGTAGTCAGGTAGTAAGCAGCTTCAACTACAAACTACGATTTTTTTTTCACAGAGATGAGTTTTTGACGAGCTCATCGATCAAGCGTTTTATTACATCTAAGTTGATACGAGTACCTTATATCATTATGAATACTAAAAAGTATATCCAAAAGAAAATATGTGTCATTTTTTCCTGGATTCTGAAAACATGAAAACTCAATATTTAGTGCTTTGGGCAGATGATGGAAAATATATAACCGTTTGTACGTTATTCAATCTTTGTTTTAGAAATATTGTTACAAATTCAATGATAGGTTTTCTACGTGCGACAGGTTTTTCATTTATTAGAGTATATTGTCCGTTTGTGTCTATTGTCGTGCATATTTTGTGAATCTTATTGTAAACAAAACAAAACGACTTCATTTTAAAAAATACAAGTGCCACTGAAAAAAAATTAAGCATCATCGTTTCACTATTTATAAGTCACACATAACGTGTCCAAATATAAGACAAGCCGCTACCTTAAAATTAAAATAATAAATTGATAGACAAGCAGACGGAAAAGTAATAGAACATAAAAAACAAATCTTTTATCAACCTTTACAGGTAAACGGTCTCCAGTCTCTACTGTACTGTACTGTGCCAGCCGATTTAATAGCCCACTGCAGGATATAGGTCTACTCACTAAGGGTTAGTGGATGACAGATAAAACCTTCTGTATATCAAACTACACTATTGCACGAAACAAAACTTTCTTCAACGTGTCACAGGTGTAGTTATGTTAGACGTAAACAGAACCATGAAAATTGACTACCCCTAAAATTTGCACGTAAATTTTATTTACCTATCATTCGCACATAAAATCGATCTTTCGTCCCAGACCCTTGCTCATAAGCCCCATTCTCATGCCCCGGGCCTTTTGACACAAAATAAATAAATGCAAAAGGACAACTCTTGTTGAGTACGAGCCTACTACAGTGCTTGGTAGGACCACGGGGAAAAAATCTTGCCCGTGGTCTTACTAGTAGTACATCTGGTAGGACCACGGGCAACAAACGAATAAGATAAGATAACTTTATTGTTATTAATGGAACCTAATACTTGTTACAAAAAATGTTGCATAATATTGATTCATTAATATACTCGTCTGGTTTTTTTTTCACATTTTACTAATATTGTTATTTATACACGATACACAAATGCAGTGTCATTTAAAAAAAAAAAAAAACATTTTATAAATGTTATTAAATTCATTGACAACGTATGCATAATGTTAATATCTAAAATCAAATAATTACTAAGTACAAATCGCAGACTGTAAAGAGGCTTACAATTTAAAATAAAAATAAATATTTTAAAATTAGGCAATAATTAATGAATCAATGTGAAAAATTCGCTTTAAGGTATAATACGTCGGAAGCCGTAGAAGATTACTATAATATTATATCTACATTTATAATTTCGCGATTATTCGTCACATAGACAACGTACTCAGTTTTGGATAGTATTCAACTACTTAGATTTAGTATTATTCAAATGTATTAACTGACGAGTAATTATAGTAATCGTTATTATATTTAATTATGTAATAAGAGATTTACTTAATGACGACAAATATTATCTTATCTTAGGCCACATTGCACTATGGCAGTTTTTTTAAAATATTTCTCTTTTATATTTGTCAATTTAGCCCTCTCTCTCTCTCTCTTACTGGCTGCAACGTGGTGGTAGGGTCAGCCTTCCTCGCATTCTTCCTCCACTTTGCTCAATCTTCGACATAATCTTTAGAAAAACTGCACTCCCTTGTGTCATAACTACTACGGCAAAGGGAGAAAACCATTTTATCTACTTTAAATGTCACTTGTCACTGTCAATCCATACATCATTTCCTCTACGAGTTTAGGCATCTGTTGCTGTTTATTCTGTGCCCTTAGGCCTCGAATCCGTACAAACCTCTCGGCGACATAAACACGGCGCGGGCCGGTGTCCCGTGACTCATAAAATCCGCCATTTGTTTTAAAGCGCCATTTTAGTTTTGTTGCCGTAGGTGTGAACTGAAGCTTATTGGACACGTTAAGGCGAATAAATTCATTTTCAATTTAGTAATGAGCCGATAGCCGTGGTGGTCTAGTAGTGGTAGTGACACCCGCCTTACAATCGTGAGGTCGTAAGTTCGATGTCCAGTTCCGTACCAATGAGTTCTTCGGAATTTATGTACGGAATTTAACACTACTGGCTTTTCGGTGAAGGAAAATATTGTGAGCCAACCTGCCTACGTCAGTAGAAGAAATTCGATGGCGTATGTGAATCTACCAACCCGCACTGGGCCAGCGTGGTGGATATGGCTCAATCAACCTTCGTGGGTAGGCCTACGTCCTACAGTGGACTATTAAAAGGCTGACACAGCTAGTAAAGTTAGTAATGAGACGTGGTATTTCACGTCTCATTAAATTGAAAGTTATTACTAATAGGAGCTGACATTTGAAAATACCAATATAGAAAACTTGCAAGTCTAAAAGTTAAAGAGATTGGAAATATAGGTAAAGTTCGCCAACCACTCTCACCCATACACTGCCTAAGTATGCTTCCTTACTATATTTGGTTAAAATTGTAGACTTTAATGAATTGTCTCGCCGTAAACAATAACTCATTGTATTAGAAGATTTGAAAATGTTGTCAACTAAACACGGACTTTTGAATTCCCTTAATCCTAATAAGAATTTGACTTCAATTCACTTCAATTCAACTTTATAATTTATGTATGGTTATTCGTAAAAATTTTAGTGTGTAAAGAAACTTTTCATACATAACTATATACAAAAAAATAACTATTAAAAAAATAATGGTGTTTACAAATATAGAACCAAATAAAAAATGAGGCCGAATTCGGCCTTATCCTTTACACCCCATCCCTTTAATATCACCTACGCTACACCCACCCTAAAAGGGTCCGAAAAGGTGTCATTTAAGTTTAAGCTGCGCATTTCGCGAGGATTTTGAACAACCGTTGTAGCACCTTGATACTAAGGTTATATTGGCCTGATTTATGGCCCAATGGGCCGAATTTGGCATGTTTGCTTACGGGCCAATTTTCGACGCATGTATTAATGTAATGGGCTTGTAAAAGACAAGGGTTAATACCGAGATAGCATTGTATTTTAATTTGTGATTGGTAAGTGCTTAAGTAGATTTATCATGTTATCAAACGTCAGGCAAAATAATATACCTATTCTTTGAATAGAAAAGCAT
This sequence comes from Hypomecis atomaria, assembly GCA_964007245.1. Classification (NCBI taxonomy): domain Eukaryota; kingdom Metazoa; phylum Arthropoda; class Insecta; order Lepidoptera; family Geometridae; genus Hypomecis; species Hypomecis atomaria. The sequence goes on from OZ023288.1 coordinate 21,052,193, forward strand.
AAGACTAAGGCCACTAGACTGCTACGTCGTCACAAAACGTTTCGGCACCAAAAAAATGTTCTCGACAACTATTTAATTGAAATGATTTCAATGTTATAGTGCATCCCACACTAGATTTATCTCAAAGAGTTATTTTTGTGATACACATTTCAAAAAATCGTCGCGAATGCAGGACTCGAACCTGCGTCTTCGGATCACTAGCCCGACGCTCTCCCAACTGAGCTAGTATTCAGAAGTTCTTGTAGCTTAACCTGTCTAATACGGGTATAACAGGTGGCGCTGCCAACGCTATATGTTGGTTAAAATGATAAACACTTCACAAATTCGAAGCCAAGTCAGGCCTGCGAATTGCGATTGGGAGAGCGTCGGGCTAGTGATCCAAAGACGCAGGTTCGAGTCCCGCATTCGCGACGAACTTTTGAAATGTCTATAACAAAAATAACTATTTAATTATTGACGTACATTGATGGTACGAGTATGTCGTAGTGGGCATAGTAGAGCGTATCGTGTCGTTTGCCGTACCAGATATGTTCCTATATAGCACGGCCTTGATATGGTACGTTTTAGTAGGCAGAAACCCTTACTCGGTATCACTCAAGTGAGCACAAAATTTGCTAATCAATTGATTACCAAACTCACTGTCCAATCCAATTCAGTTGATCACTGAATCATTGATTCCGACTGTCTCTGACTGGTTCTTTGATTCTGAACCAATTTAAAAATCAATCCCAAATTGGGACATCAAACGGGACCTCCCTTTCAATAGTGGATGCAAATGTAGTCGAGTGTCGGCAACTTTTGATTACTTTCCTTACACTTTACACTCGGTTGGAAAGTTCTTTAGGTAGATTTCAGTTGGCTGCGACAAATACATATAGTACATAAGTAATATAAGTAATATGTCGATGCCAAGGACAGAAAGCTTGGATATGACGTCTACTGACAAATAAAGGTTTCTTCTATGGATTTCTAACTAGAGAGGTTGGAAAAGGCTTGCATTTTGCGTGTTTCTGTTTCTTTTCAATACTTTCGCGATACTTTACAGACTGTTAGTAGTTTCGGCTCAGACCAATAAAAAATTTCAATAAAAACAACGTCTCACCATCTAACAGTGTTTTGTATTTGGCATCTACTTCGATAGGTATAAATAAATTGAAAATAGAGGAAAAGAAATATTTTTTTCGTGATTCTAACTCCATATGTATCATAAAAGTAACATTAAGTAACACACAAATGGCTAAAAAGTTACAAAAAAAATCTGCCAAGTACGAGTCGGACTCGGGCACGAAGGGTTCCGTACTGTATGGGGTCCCCCCTTAAATATTTATTTTATTTTAATTTAATTATTTATTAGTAAAGTAAACATGCAGTTAAATATTATGTGCATGTTTCAAGCATCTAACTGTTACCATTATTGATATCGAGCGAAAAACGGCTAAAAATTTAGATGTTTTGTATGGGAGCCCATTTTAAATATTATTTTTATTATATTTTTAGCTACAACAGAAACAACAGAAATACACCATCTGTGAAAATTTCAGCTTTCTAGCTATAACGGTACATGAGATACACCCTGGAGACGGACAGACAGACAGACGGACAGCGGAGTCTTAGTAATAGGGTCCCGTTTTTATCCTTTGGGTACGGAACCCTAAAAACTCACCCGTTAGGACTTTTGCCCAATATTGTTAGAAAAGCACATGCCTGAGGCATGAAAGCTACCTTTTTTCTGTTACTGGAGCCATTGAGTGTCAAAGCTCTGGAATAATTGCGATCAAAGGCCTTGTTGGGTTTTCACTTAGTTCTCCATTGAGAATCAACAGGGATATTATTATTGCCTAATAAACTAGATAAACATTTATGTAAAGTAGTTTACACAAAAGATTAGTGTCATATAGTTATAAGGTTGTTTCTTAAAGTACGTTGATTTAAAGAAGTGCATAAACAAGGTCTCATTTTAAGCAATGTTTACTATAGGACCAATCCCAAAATTATGAAAAATAAATCAAATACCTGTCCATACAAAATGTGACTCTTGGCAAAATTTATAGTTTGTCCCATAGTTAAGATCGTTCATAATGTGGGGAGACATTTAATACCTACCTATACTATGCAAAGCACCAGCGTGTAGACGTGACTGGAGTAGACGTTGGTTGAAAAATGTACAAAACGCTCCATGAGAAACGTTGGTGGAAAATTTATCACGCAAATAAGAATAAAAACATCTCATAGCTTTTCTTAAACAAATAACTCGATAAATATTCGATTCTCATGAGTCTAACATCTCACGTACCGCTAAGCGTACATGCATTTTGTAGTCAAACGCAAACCTATACGAAATCACTACATAGTACAAAACAAAGTCGCTTCCCGCTGTCCCCATGTCCCCATGTATGCTTATATCTTTAAAACTACGCAACGTATTTTGATGCGTTTTTTTAAATAGATAGAATGATTTAAGAGTAAGGTTAATATGTATAAAACACCTGTGCGAAGCCGGCGCGGGTCGCTAGTAAACAATTAATAAAAGCGTAGCATAAGACGCCCATCAACAAGATGTAATAATCGGCCAAGTACGAGTAGGACTCGCGCACGAAGGGTTCCGTACTGTATGGGAGCCCCCCTCAAATATTTATTTTATTTTAATTTTATTATTTACTATTTAAGTGAATATAAAACTAAATATTCTGTGAAAATTTCAAGCATCTACCTATTACCATTATTAATATAGAGCGAAAAACGTCTAAAAATTCAGGTTTGTTGTATGGGACCCTTAAATATTTATTTTATTTTGTTTTTGGTATTTGTTGTTATAGCGGCAACAGAAATACATCATCTGTGAAAATTTCAGCTGCCTAGCTATCATGGTTCATAAGATACAGCCCGGTGACAGACGGACAGACAGACAGACAGACGGACAGCGGAGTCTTAGTAATAGGGTCCCGTTTTTACCCTTTGGGTACGGAACCCTAAAAACGAACCAATCGGGAGCTCACGGGCACGCTAGATATAAGCCTCTGCAAACGATCTTATCGCTGGAAATCCATGAAAGAGGCCTATGAGACATCCTATAGCTGTAATTATAGTGTGGGTGTTAATTGGTTTCTTGTTTTAAATGATTTTCTAATGTACATTGTACATGCTACAAATTGCTACGCTACTCTCAAAGCGCTACAACATATGGGCTACATGGCAATCTCTACACGCTACGTGCTACGCGCTACGATCAAATTTTACTAACACTACAGGCAGTGTGGCAGTGGTTTTTTCTGTTCCTTCCCATTCGTGTTCTACCTTAACAGTACGAAACAGGTGAAATGGATGCCTGAAGGCAACAAAGTTCTTGATTGGACACAGATCACGGTACTACCGGCAAGCGCAGGGCAAGACTTCCACCGCCAAAGAAGATTGAGGATCTAATAAAGAACGCTAGAACGGGCTAAATTCAAATCGCTCCCAACTCAAGATGGATTGGAAGCAACTGGAAATGTTGCAGGAAGCCTGGACGGCTATTATTGATGATATATTAGTAATAGCTACTTTTAAACTTACTAATGTATTTTCTGTTTTAGCCCTACTTTAAGTCTTATTTAAAAGTTCATCTTTGTTGTCGTATTTTCCTTCGATGCATAAAAGGAAAATTACTAATTTATTCAAAAAAACATTAGCTGCTTTATTGACAAAAGAAAAAAGCTGATTAAAAATCTATTTTATCGTGTGCTTAAGCTGTCTGAAATATTCTATGGTAGGTACATGTAAGCCGCTATAGATCACAGAATCGTTAGTAAAATCAAGGTGAAATTACAATGAAATGTGTTTACTAACCAAGACCTTATAGTACCCATGACTAAATTACAGAACAAGCTGTTTTGCAAAGTAAGGGACTTTGAAAAGTGATGCTATATCGTTATGTCAAACTTTTACTATAGGACTACTAATCACATAAAAGTGAGCTGATCCATTCAATTTGCTGAGAATCCATGCACAACTTTTTTTTTCCAATTTTCTATTTCAGATTCTGTTACTAGCCATTCATCAAATAAACTATTAAAAAGAGGATTTGCAATTTTTTTTTTTTACGTATCAAGCTCATAGATAATGGATCTCTAAAACCCTTTGATATTATTAATTTTATTCATGAAGGCTTTGAAATGAAAATGTGCAAAAAACTTTATTCAATTCTTCATCCGTTTAAAAATCTTAGCATCTACAGGTTTTATAGTCAAAATACATTTTAAGCTTATTTTGTTTATTCATTTGATTGTAGTTTCGTCTAACTTCGTGTAGTAAAAGCGCTGTTACAATTCCCGATCTAAGCAATCTCTTAGAAATGTATGTATACTGCACTGGGTTAACTTTTAATAATCTACTGTTAGACATAGGACTACATATAGTTGTTTGTACCGCACACACCACGTTAAGCCACGCTGGGCTAGTTATTGGTTGAATTCACAGACGCTATCGAATTTCTCCATGATATTTCCCTTACCCGAAAATACTTAATGTATAGTACTAGTGACTAAGTACTCAACATAGTAACTAGTACTTTTTACTGATTTTTGTATGGTTTGTGACCAGGATTTGAACCTAATACCAGAATTTATCATGATAATTATCAGAGATACCTATAACAGCTGTATTAAATGTACGACAGTTCATGTAGAATCACATGCCATTGCAGATAAATAAACTTGCTAAGCGTATGAATGGTACAGGAAATACCACCATTGTTAATATTATACCACCATTAAGAAGTAAATGAACTTTAACAAGAGAGGTTAAAACACAGTAAAAAGAACCTACAGATCAGCTACAAAACTTTGAAGCTGCAGAAATGCATTAAAATGCGGAGACCGAGGAAAAGAAATGGCTATCTCAGCTCGTATTTTATCTTCTCTTTGCAGACAGAGCCCCTGCATTTGTCGACATTTTTCTTTGTGAAGTTTTTTAGAATGCTATTTAATTATTTGCCTTTTGCTTGTTGTATTTAACGCTACGACGAGCTCTTTGACTGATATCAATTTATTAAATATATTTTCTGTTAAGAGGGATTAAAGAAGAATTTCTTACAATGAATCAAACTGATATTTTGCTTTCCGTGATGCTAAAGTTTCGAGCTATGGATTATTGTGTTTTCGCGAGTACTTATTTTTTATGCGATCTAACTTAAAGTCGATCTATAATTCTGAGATTACAAATCAAAATCACACGTATTTAATTTATGTAATTTAATACAGGTTTCCTATTTACATGTAATTGCATTTATAATGGCTGTTTTAGGGTTTCGTGCCCAAAGGGTAAAAACGGGACCCTGTCTGTCCGTCTGTCTGTCTGTCGGTCACCAGCCTGTATCTCATGAACCGTAATAGCTAGAGAATTGAAATTTTCACAGTTGACGTATTTCGGTTGCCGCTATGACAACAAATACTAAAAACAAAACAAAATAAATATTTATGGGGGCACCCATACAACAAACGTGAATTTTTGCCAAGGGGCTCCCATACGGTACGGAACCCTTCATGCGCGAGTCCAACACGTACTTGGCAGATTTTATTTTCTTCTTCTAGCGTCAACGTTTGTGACTGTCACGACACTCACGACACACACGTTTGGAAACAGAAAAAATAAACATAGGCCTTTATAGGGCCTACTCTGTGCAAATAAAGTAGGTTCGACCATTTTTTACTTATTTGTAAAGATTCGTCTCAGGTTCACTTTTGGTGACGACATGACTTTTTAGCATTATCAATTAATAATAATAAATAAAGAAATAAATGATGTATTGACACAAAAAAATACGATTTGCTAATAAACATAAAATATATAGAATTCAACTAACTAACAACTTAAATGAACTTATTTATTACCTACTGTATAAATGAGCTATGATTTCCGGATTTCCGAGACACAAACTGAAAGCTTAGTTCGGCAATCCGTTCTTCCCTTATAATTACCGTTTTATAACAGCTTATGAATGAAACCATGAAAGAAGTTTCCAGCTCGGTACCGTTAATGATTAACTGAATAGGGCTCTGGCTTGTAGGCAGGGGCTAATTAAGAAGATGTCAGAGTGCTCCGGGCGGACAGCGTTCAGGTAGCGACAATGGCCGACATGGGCCGTGCTGGCGTAATTAGAGGTACAGGGCGGCGGACCTGCTGCGACAAGGAATGGAATAGATTTACTAACTCGTGGATGTTAATTTTTCCCATATTAAACAGGGTTATTTCTAATCAATTAGCATCCTGTTAGAGGCTTATTCTGTACATCATAAAACTTAAATTAAAAATTTAAAAAACCCCTGACACAAATTATCTTTCATTTGACAACCATTTTGGGCACATTTGTAGAATTTTGGTTCTTCCATACCCACTTTAACCCACCATAACTCTTAAACGGCTCAATCGATTTTTATAAAACATAGCTAAGAACACTCTCGATTAAGACTCCTTTCATCCAAAAAAAACTAAACTGAAATCGGTTCAATGGTTCGGGCGCTATGATGCCACAGACAGACAGACAGACACACAGACAAACAGACACGTCAAACTTATAACATCCCTCTTTTGCGTCGGGGGTTAAAAACCAACACCTATTGTTCTACGACTTTTGTCAGAAGTAAAAAAAACAGCTGTTCCATACATTTTGTCGCGGGTATACGATATTTTTCTGTGGAACATTTTTTTTAGTTTTAACAAAAGTCGCGGAACAATAGTTGTTAGTTTTAATGTACGGAATAAGCTTCTAAAAGGATGCTAATTTATTAGGAATGACCCTATATAGCACCTCTAAATATCCAAATAAACAACCACATGAAGTGAATTTTGTCAGTTATTGCAACAACATTATAGTTAATCTTTCAACAGTTGTAGACTGAGGTTTCATGCCGTTTCATGCAAAAAGTTTAAACTAAAGATAGTTTGAACTTTAACTAAAGATAGTTTAAACTTTTTCACATTTACAGTAAAGTGAATTTGTCGTCATAGCATAAATTTCAACACTATAATATTTTTTAGTAAAATCCAGATTGTTTGTTTCTACGAATACTTATATTTTAACCGTAATAAAATACAGGTACAAAATCTACGTAACGTTTAAAAGTCTGTGGTTAAGGGACACTGGGGCAATACTGGTTTATTTGTTAATACGCAAATATTTCCTCTTTATTACCCGGACACATTTTGGTCATGTTGTTTGTTAATTAGGATTAGATCCCAGTTACAATATCCTGATAATTTATCTATGTCGTATTAATAGGCTATAACGAGATCCCAATCTTTGTTTTAGTACCTTATTCAGAAACTCTACGTAGAGTTTTTTATTTAAAAGCGGTCTGATAGGTCTACAGATCTTATTTAAGTTGGGACAACAAAAAAAAATACAATACCTATTTGCCTTGTTTTCGTCGTGGTGAGTGGTCTTAGAGACCATAGTTATAAGTCATGTTTCCCCAAAATATCTCACAATTCTACAGATACATTGAAGAACTATAATAACTAGCATAGCGCCTCGAGATAATTTTCTCAACGTTTCAGAATGAGACAGAGTTATGACGAAGTAAATATCTGTCACTTTATCACACGGCGACAAAATTCATTTCGTAGTGGGCTAGGCTAGCTGGTGTCATAGTTTTTAAGCAGCTTGAAGGCATCCGACAAGGTTAAACAGTTAAACAAACCGGGACCCTCATTTTGAAGTGCTATCCGAGCCACGGCAGGGCTCAGTTGTAAATGTTATCCGCGGACACCCATTTAAAAACTGACTGTGTCAAATGTTGCTACTTCAGTGATCGCTAAGAAATACCTAGTCAAATTACGCTATGAGTGCAGCCAACCTACCTACTTCCTACAACTACAATCTATGCTACCACATTTGAGTGCTATAAGTAAGGTTGCATTATAGTAGCAACTTCTAAATTTATCTTTAAATACGGTCTATTAAAATACTAGCAACCTGCTCCGGCTTCTCAAAAGTGTATTATACATATATAACTTCTTCTTGTCTATCTATTAAATAAAACTACATCAAAATCCGTAGAACAGTTTTAAAGATATAAACAAACGTAGGGACAGACAGAGCAGGAAGCGACTTTGTTTTAAACTATGTAGTGATTCGTGAGACGCGAGCTAGAATAAATTCCTGCTACAAATGTTTTCATTCCACAAAATACTCTAGTTTTTACAGCTCTAAAAACCTTTTTCTTCGCAATAAGCAGTCCCAGTGTACATGAACAAAGAAAACCACTAACATTACGCGACCGAATCCCGGCTATCATTCACATTGTCACATACGGCCCAAGGAAGTGAATCGTTTGTCCCTCCTGCTGTCACGTACAAGCTCACACAGTATCACACCTTTATATTTTACACACGTAACAGAATAAATATTTTTCGACAAAAATGGCACAACCAAATTCCATCATTTTAATCCACATTTTAAATTGGAATCGTTAAATCTCTGCAGACTTGAGTAAAGTAAATTCGTATGGGCTAGGTGGCTAATCCTGGTGTCAGAGTTTTTAGGCCATCTGAAGGCCTCTGCATACAAATTTTAGGTCACCATTGATTATTATAAAATGGTTCAAGTAGGGTCAACTTTTGAAGTATTATACAACAAAAAAAAAAAAAACATAAAAATAAATTCATTATTCGCGGAATAGTTGTGTACTTACCTAAGTGTTGTGTTAACCTAGATCAAAAAAATAAAATAAACAAAGTCATCTACATAAATTCAGAACCGCTGTTGCTGAAGTTGGCTGAAAACAGATGCGATATGCATCGGCAATTCGTAATTTATGCCGCAACTACTGTCGACAACATTATGTTACCAGAAAAGTAAGTTTGTATAGGCCGGGTGTACTAGTCATGGTATCAGAGTATAAAGATAATACTGCACACATATATAATATTTTTTTGGTTGGCTGTTTTTATTTTACTCAACAAGAGCCAGAACAACCGGTCATACATTTAATATTATTATACATACATTAAAGAACTTTTTGTTATAGTACACTATGCTACGAGTACGAGCGCTACGGTAAAATGCCAGGTAATATATGCTACGCAACATGCTACGTAAAATGCTACGCTACTCTAAAACAGTCAATATTAATATATAAATATTCCGAATTGAGTTTCTGTACATATCTGTAGTGTCAACTCCTTTATTTAACCCGAGTGATTTGAAAAGGGTTTTATTTCTCAGAAACTAGCTTTAGATTGAAGTTGTACAGGTTTTATCGAATTGTCATTCGAGTGTTTTGATATCGAGAATTCCCTTCAAGAATCGGATGGTTTTCTGGACGCCTACGGCTTTTCAGATCAGTTCACAAATAGAATATTGAATTGGGCTACTATTTTATTTGGAATTAGATATAGACGTTATTTTCAATACCAATAATGGAAGAATTACTGCCTCATCGCTTGTGGAACATATACACTTTTGACTGCCTCGGTGGCTCAGTGGTTAGACCCTGACTTCTGGGTCAAAGAGGCGAGGGTTCGATCCCCACCCAGGGCAAACATTTGTGTGACGAACATAGGTGTTTGCTCTGTGTCTGGGTGTTATTTAGGTAGTATCTATATAAGTATGTATTTAAAACATGTATATGTAGTATATCAGTCTCTGACAGCCATATCGCAACCTTTGCTTAGTTTGGAGTCAGATACCTCAAACTAAGCAAAGATAAGATGTGTAAGATGTCCCTAAATATTTATCATTATTTATTTATTAAACACGACTAGAACGAAAAAAGTGGTCGGATAGAGACTGGCACACGACATCCACCAATAAGAAAGTCGATATCTAGTATATTAAGCTTGTTGTATTGTTATCGGTAAAATATATAAAACTAGTTCTGAACTTCACAGGACTACTGCAATGAGTAATAGATAAACTCTAATATGAGATTTCTCGGTACTTATCAATGTGAATAATTTCACTGTAGGGTTTATAGTCTTGCAGCTTACTGAATTTGTACCTACAGTCGGCTGTCCATAATCATAACCTGACAAATTTATTTACAATTCTATATTAAACAAGCCGTGGTGGTCTAGTGGTTGTAACGCTGGCCTGTTATTCTTAAGATCGTGGGTTCAATCAATCCCGGTCCCGTACCAATGAGTTTCTTTGTAACTTATGTACGGAATTTCTCACCACTGGCTTTTCGGTGAAGGAAAATATCGTGAGACAATCTGCAAACGTCCGAAGAAGAAATTCGATGGCGTGTGTGAATCCACCAACCCGCACTGGGCCAGCGTGGTGGATATAGTCCAATCACCATTGGTGGGTAGGCCTACATCCTGCAGTGGACTATTAAAAAGGCTGGTACAGTACAGTATATTATACAGCGTATTTGTGCTATATACGCCAAGTGCGTATACGCTGTTTATCATAGGAGGGGAAATATACCTACTTGCTAGGTTTTGATTTTGGACAGCCGAGCTTTGCAGTAATAAGAATCTTTGCACTAAGTTATGGACAAGCGGACGCACAGATGGTTGGACTATAATGAAAATAACTTAGTGGAGTTGGAAGTTCCAGATCTAGTCATAGCGGAGCAAAAGTTGGCGGAACCTGGAACACTTCACTTAAATGTATAGAATAGGCATACTGTATCTATACCTACTAACACATCTACGTAGTTGCGCGAAATTCTCTAGTAACACAAGACGATGAAGTACCTACCATCCTACTCCGGTAATTTTGTAAATTTCAATTAGTGCTTTCTACTTCATGTCTACGTACCTAGCTAAAGTGTAAATACTTTGGCCTAGTTAATAAGTATTCAAATTGAATATTTATTGTTTGATGTTTAGGTTAGGTATTTATGAATAAATAAATTATCTTATCTATTTCCGGATGGACGTTAATAAAATTCCCAGAAACTTTCACAGCGTATATTGCTTTCTTTGTACAAAACTTTCTTAGATGATGGTAAGGGAACAATGTTTGTCCAGTGACGTTCGAAGGTGAAGTGAAAAAGTTCCGTATAAAAAAAAACAATATTACAAATGCGAGTTGCCGAAGTGCGCACGATTGTTATAGAACTTTGAGTAACATAAACATAAACATTTTTTATTATCCATATAACACATGAGCAGAACATTGTTACAATAATCATTTTAACAAAACAGGCAATGTTAATCTATTTCAATGTAAATTTTATGCATCCTGGATTTCGCACTAGGCTAGCCTGTGTCGCGAAATCCAGTGTCTTTCGTTTTTGTGAATTTAGGTTTGTACTTTGGATAGATGTGATTGTTACATATACAGTAGGTACACATATATGACGGCGCCGGAGCATTGTAAACAGCACGTGCAATGGGCGAGCGGAACTCCTTGCAAAGATTGATTATAAAGAGGTTGCTCTCGGCGGCCGACGGAACTCTTTGCTCGCGTACCGCACGTCGCTGTAAAAAGGCGCCATAGCAATATTCATGGTCGGTTGACAGTTGAGATGGAATATGATTGTCATTTGTTTAATATTGGAGAAAAAATGTAGAAAACGGCGGGAATATATTTGAGGTTGAAATAATTGAGATATAAAACGTGTGACTGTAATTACTTAAATTATCCAAGGAGAATACAATTAATTCTGATAACTCGCTGCCTATTTATTTATAACGATCCCTCAATGGATGAAGAATATTATCGGGCCAGTCTGGCGGACGCGCCGATATCAGAAGTGGTGGATCCACCTCCACCGGTATGCAAGTTCGGCAAATGTTTTCATGGAAGCGCGAATTATCAATGTTTGCGGGCATGGAAGCTACTTTCCAGAAAATCGCCGAGAACCTGGCTGCCAACCAACCGCAAATTCGCCAAGCCAAAGACAATGCAAAACCATTTTGACAATGTAATAAAATTTAAATTGGATGACAAAGAAAGCCCAGCGGAGGCAGGAATGCGGCTTTGGCAACTTATAGAGAAGATTCCCGACGCCAATATGCAGGAAGCAAAAAGCATGCAGTCACATTTACACCGGTACGCCTTCAAGGGGCCTGCTACATCTGCAACGACACTAGTCACATTGCCTCTGCGTGTCTCGTGCGCTACCGGAAGAAAGAAGACGCTTGGGTGCCAGTGCTGGCCAAGCGGCAAGCCGGCAATACAATGTGTGTTCCCGAGCTTCTCATTGTGATACAGATAAGTAACATTATTTGCTTTTTATATTTGATTCAGGATCTGAATTTAGTTTGATAAAACAGACCCATTAGTTCAGTAGTAGTTTCATGAACACTTCATTTTGGAAGGTGTGGGTAGCACTAACGTAACCTCTGTCCTATAAATAAACTAAAGTTCAACTAAAGTACAAAATCTTACATTAGACGCTTTTAGCACATTTTTCCGGATGAAAACCTTAGCGAGAATGTTTTGTTAGGACGTTACATTTTAAAAACCGGCGTGTCCGTCGAAATAAATGATAACCCACTAAGTATGAAACTTTCAATAAGTTGTAGTAAGTTTGTATAAGGCACATTTGTAAATTTCAAACATCATGTTGCAGCAACATGTCAGTTACATAGATCTTATTGTAAGGTTGAAACTTATTAAAAGTTATTTAATTATGTTACTGTTATATTTCGCATGAAAGTTTACATTTCAACTTTGCACGGTTATAGCCTCCCAAACATACCTAAATTTAAGTAACTAACATTGTTGCAAAAATGCAATTGAGACGTTGCAAATAAAACTTTGCAGCAATATTATTTTACAAACTGCACTGTCTGGCATTGCCTATATCTTACAAATTAAAGTTACTGAATTGGTATACCGTCATCAACATTACGAATTGCTCTTGTTATTTACCTAACCTATGTAATGTTGCTGGAACTTAACTTTCGAAAGTAGTCAAATGTTAGTGTTGAGTTTCTTAGTTAACATTGAAAAACTAAATGGCGTTAGCATCGCACATTGAAATTCTGCATCGCGGTGGCGTTGTGCTTGCAGAAATCGGTATCCCCATTTGTAAATTTGATTAAAACGTGTCTTACTGTGGATAGAGACAAAGTATCTCATTCTCCCTCACACGCACCCGCCTCTAGGACTTGTACTTAGAACTAGGTATAGCCTCAACATAATATAAAAAAAAATTAAATGTTTTTTAGAAACTGAAAACGTACAAATGTAACTTTGCGCCAACTAAATAAATGCAAGCCACGTGCATGTTTCATTTGTAACCTTTTAACAAGATAGTTGAGACAAGTTACTTTTAACTTTCAAATTTAAAGTTGTGGAAATGTTAAACGTTATACTTGCGGAAAGTTAACTTTACAACTTTCAGATATGTTTCATGTATGATATTTCTGCAACTTTACGTTTTAAAGTTATAAAAAGTTTTGGTGATCAGCTCTGGGCAAGTTACAGGGTTTATCTACAGCGTGGCCGTTAGGGCTTCGTTTCAAGCTCGCTGTAAGCTTGCATGAACGTTGAAACCTTGTATTTGTAAGTTACAAGCTCGTTGATGGTACTTTCAGTAATGTTATTGCAACTTTTGCTTGCTTTGCGGGAATAAAATAGCATTAAACAAAACTTAAAACTACAACTCTTGCTCAAAATCAGAACCTTTCGATAAAAACATGGTAAAAACATATTTGGTAGGTAAGGATAGGGAACGCTTGGTTTTCTTAGAAGTACTCTAACTCCTTTGTACAGAACTTGCCTACGATCCGTATTCAAACTAGTGAACTTAAAATTATTCACGAAGACACAATAAAAACTGTGCATAGGAGGCCCTATAGATTATCTCCTACTGAACTATACATAGCTAATGATAAAGTTCAGGAACTGTTAGATGTTAACATCATCAGGAAAGTAAACAATACTAGTCCAAAATTTACCGTGATCACGGATTGCAACGCCCTACGGGTATCACACGCTAAGAAAGAATTATGTGTTAGGGTACATAGATGTTAGGCAATTCTACAGTCAAAATATGATTTTGATATCATTTATAAAAAGGGCAAATATATGTCTTATGCTAATTTTCTGTTTCGTTACTCTTTTTCAGATCCACGTGAAACAATTGCAAATCAGATAGAATCTTAAGCCCCTTTTCCAAAATCGTGAACGTTTCCCAACTTAAGAAAGGGTGGCTATCAGTACAGCAGCACCCTGATTCCGAAATATCAGATCTCATAAATAAATTTCAATCTGACGAGTTGCTCTCAGAAATCACAAATACGTATGATATCAGACAAGGGATGCTACGCCGAAAAAAAATACAACTAAGCAATGTTACTAAATGGTTATCCATCTAACCCCGATCCCTGATTTGGTCTCTCATAAGCCACGATCACGCTGAAATAAAATATCTTGGATATCTGCGTCATATTTAAGTCATCAAAAGGCTGCAGGTGCTCGACAGTTACGTACGTCTACATCTGATCCCGGAAGCAGCAGCACTTTGGCATGTGATGCACTTAGACCTTACTGCAAAGTTAAGCAGTAAAAGCGACAGAAAAAGAATACTGTTCTGTTCTTATTGATGCTTTTACAAAATTCAATAGGAAAGTTAAACGCGCCATGAGAACTTTGAAAAATCTGCTTACGATAGCTGAAGTTAATTCTGAACAATCATGGCAATAACAACTGGGAAAATCTTCACAAGCAGTGAAGAACTTAATAGATTAAATCTTGAATTGGCGCGATCTAATGCTTCTGATAATATAAAGAAATCAGTTGAATGGGATGTCATTCGATTCAATAGAGTGGGCCTTACAAGGGGCATGTACCTTATACTAAAAGTGAAGAACGACACCAATAAAATTGAACAGAAAATTTAAAGGCCCTTTTCAAATTACTAGTCTTGGAGAACGATAGCTATGAGTTGAAGCAAATAAATGGCTCTAATAGAATCTACATGAAAATTTGCGTGAAGTACCTACCTACCACGGGGTTCTCAAGTACTACAAGATATTCCGAATGATGGCGTGACGGCGGATATTGACAGTAATAGTTCTGTTTAAGAAGCTGATCACTGTACTATAGATTTAGTTATCGATAAAATTTCCATACTATGTTCAATTGTTTACGAATAGCGATACCATGCCTGTGAGTAATAACAACACTATGTCGGTGATCAGCGCTCTCTGTGATCTGTCGGTGATCTCTTCTAATGGTGACACATTGTCTGTAAGTCAAAGAACTTTAAGCGCAGAAATAAGGGGTGTTAATAGATCTCGTCGGTCTCGTACTAGCTCTGAAAACGCAAGGTCTCCCACACTCTGTAGTTATTACCACAAATGCCACTGTAAGTACACCTAAGTCAACTGAAAAAAAAGATGAAGAAAAAAATATATAAAAAAAAGATACAGCTAAAGGGATAGCTCTACTATCCGGACTAGCACGTTAAGCTAAAGGGAGTCAACTCCGGTCTAGCACAATTAGCTAAAGGGAGGTCAACTCCGGTCTAGCAAAGTTAGCTAAAGGGAATCCATTCCGGTCTAGCAAACTTAGTAGCTAAAGGGAATTAATTCCGGTCTAGCAAAGTTAGCTAAAGGGATTAGATTCCGGTCTAGCGTAAACCGGTCCAGTTTTTATACTGAAGGGTGAGTGTGAAGATATCTGCAGGGTCTAAGAGTGACCGGCCCAGATCAAAATGAAAAAAAAAATGTAGGTTTCAAGATATCTGCAGGGTCTAAGAGTGACCGGCCCAGATCAAAACGAAAAAAAAACGTAGGTTTCAATCTAGTAAAAAATTGTAGATCCCAGTACATAGTCAGGATGAACGAACGCTTCTGTTTTCTTAGAGTTACGCTCGAGGACGAGCTCATGTCAGCATGGCCGTGACGGCGCCGGAGCATTGTAAACAGCACGTGCAATGGGCGAGCGGAACTCCTTGCAAAGATTGATTATAAAGAGGTTGCTCTCGGCGGCCGACGGAACTCTTTGCTCGCGTACCGCACGTCGCTGTAAAAAGGCGCCATAGCAATATTCATGGTCGGTTGACAGTTGAGATGGAATATGATTGTCATTTGTTTAATATTGGAGAAAAAATGTAGAAAACGGCGGGAATATATTTGAGGTTGAAATAATTGAGATATAAAACGTGTGACTGTAATTACTTAAATTATCCAAGGAGAATACAATTAATTCTGATAACTCGCTGCCTATTTATTTATAACGATCCCTCAATGGATGAAGAATATTATCGGGCCAGTCTGGCGGACGCGCCGATATATATAATACTTACATAGAAAACAAGGAAATTAACACCGAACAACCGGTGGCAGCTGGCATGTATAGGCGTAAACAAATAGGTTTACATAGCAAAAATTTATAAAAACTTTCAAAACTAAAATTATACATTTATGAATAAACGAGGCTGTATTTTGTCTTTCCTTTCCAAATCATAATAATTATCCAAGAGGTTACGAACTACTACAGTCTGTCTCAACACCGCTCGTCTCTGCTTTAGTGAAGTGTAAACCTAAGGATTCTTGTCAACTACGGAACTCGAGTGACCTCGAATTCTCAGAAAAAAAAACCGGACAAGTGCGTATCAGGCTCTCACACCGAGGGTTCCGTAAAAATCCAGAAAATTTCATAAAATTGGGAAGTAAGTTGTTATAATCTCTATACTATAATTTTTTCACTTCTCTCGTCATCATACTATAAAATTAGTTATTGTTATTAATTAAAAACCTGTTTTAGCATGTGCTAATGAAGCTCTTTCACATGATACGATTTACTCACTTTGAATTTTAAACCCATATTTTTTTACTCTAGGCCCTATTTTTTGGTGATTTAAATAAAAAAGTACCTTCAGTTTTCAGATTTATTTTTTATTTTATTTTATCAAATAGTCCGCCTACACTATGTACATCAACACATTCACAAAAAAAAGCTTATCATATTAAACAAACAGAGTCAAATGTCACAGTAATTACAGGCGAAGACAACTTGCAAAAATAACTTAACGAAAAACATTACTTAATTTAAAAAAAAAAAAAAACACAATTACAAATTTGAAACATAAATAATAATGTGAAAAACTAAAAATTGTGAAATTATTACGTGTTCAGATAGTCAGAGACCTTAGAGCAGTTTTAAAGTGGTGGAAGCTGTCACCAAATATGTCAATATCAGTTTTCTTTGATGTAGTGTGTAATGTTGCAAACGGGGAAGCCGTTTGCAGCACCACAAGTTAAAAAAAAGATTAGAGAACCCGTAATGTGGCAAGCGGGGAAGCCGGTTGCCGCACCACAGGTTAAGAGACTTCAGAGAAACCTAACCGAAGAGTCCTACCTAGTGGATAGGATTCCTAACGGTTCGGAGAGAGGAGATTAAAACAGAAAACTAACCTTAGTATTTACACATTTATTTACACCAGACACACACTGCACTTATAGTCTATACGTTTTTCTTGAAGCGAATAGAGAAAGAATTTTGCAAAGAGTCCGTGGAATGTTAGCCTAACAGGGGAGGGGTAGCACACAAAGAAAACACACTGGAGGCTGGCCGAGGTTGGAGAGAAGACAAGCTGGACTCGCCGATAGACGTAGCGCCAGCAGGGTGCTGGAGATGGAAGCGCCTGTAGCGCCAGCTGTGCATTAGCGTATATACGCCCGTGGTGTTGTGGCGCTTGAGGTAGAGGCGCATGTGCGCTAGCTGGGCGCTAGCGTGAAGACGCCCATGGTGTTGTTCTGGCGCTTGAGGTGGAAACGCCTGTAGCACTCGCTCGGCACTCCAAGGTAAGTGGCAAGGTCAGTGGCCCCACGTTGGGCGCCAAACTGTAATGTTGCAAACGGGGAAGCCGTTTGCAGCACCACAAGTTAAAAAAAAGATTAGAGAACCCGTAATGTGGCAAGCGGGGAAGCCGGTTGCCGCACCACAGGTTAAGAGACTTCAGAGAAACCTAACCGAAGAGTCCTACCTAGTGGATAGGATTCCTAACGGTTCGGAGAGAGGAGATTAAAACAGAAAACTAACCTTAGTATTTACACATTTATTTACACCAGACACACACTGCACTTATAGTCTATACGTTTTTCTTGAAGCGAATAGAGAAAAAATTTTGCAAAGAGTCCGTGGAATGTTAGCCTAACAGGGGAGGGGTAGCACACAAAGAAAACACACTGGAGGCTGGCCGAGGTTGGAGAGAAGACAAGCTGGACTCGCCGATAGACGTAGCGCCAGCAGGGTGCTGGAGATGGAAGCGCCTGTAGCGCCAGCTGTGCATTAGCGTATATACGCCCGTGGTGTTGTG
The DNA here is from genome assembly GCA_964007245.1 of Hypomecis atomaria. Classification (NCBI taxonomy): domain Eukaryota; kingdom Metazoa; phylum Arthropoda; class Insecta; order Lepidoptera; family Geometridae; genus Hypomecis; species Hypomecis atomaria. Next base: position 21,070,402 of record OZ023288.1, read on the forward strand.
GCGCTTGAGGTAGAGGCGCATGTGCGCTAGCTGGGCGCTAGCGTGAAGACGCCCATGGTGTTGTTCTGGCGCTTGAGGTGGAAACGCCTGTAGCACTCGCTCGGCACTCCAAGGTAAGTGGCAAGGTCAGTGGCCCCAAAAGTTGAGGTCCTCCTGAAACAAAGTCAAAGAGACCGAAGAGAGAAGCCTCGCGTAGAAGAGTTACCAGACGCTCATGCTGTCTTCTCTGCAGGACCCGTCACCACGTTCAAAGATCACACGTTAACATGTATACTTTTTTAAAAAAAATACCACAAGACATGCACCATCTTTCGTGTCTCTTTCATGACTTCCTTCTCCAGACTGCCCAATTTTACAAAACAAGGATCGCTCATCCTGTCAAAGAAAAACATTTCAAAAATTTGAATTTCATAACTAGAATTATAAGTTGGCAGTGTTATCATTGGAAGAGTCTGAATGTAGAGAAGCTAACAAAAAGGTTAGTTTCTCTACAAGTGTTGTAATGACCCGACAACCTAGCAATGGGAGAATTGAGTCCCAGGTTGGAACGAGAACCAGCACAAGAAAATATATTAAAACGCGATACTCTAGGCAAAGTTCGCGGAATAGTCAGAGAAAGCTCGAAAAGCAAGTCTGGAGTATTCAAAATACCATTAGCGAGTTTATAAAGGAATAAAAGGTCAAGTGTATGTCTACGATGTGAGAGTGTCTCCATTTTAAAGTGTTTGAGTCTTGCCTCATAACTCCTGAGACGCTTCGCGAGATAACAAGAGTAAGTCAAATGCCACAGGAACCTTTTTTGTACGCTTTCCAATCTCTTTTTATGAATATCATAGAAAGGACTCCATACCACGCTACAGTATTCCAAGCCGCTTCGCACTAAAGAGTTATATAACATTATTTTAGTGCTCGGTGACTTAAAGTCCCGACAGTTCCGCAGTACGAAACCAAGACACTGAAACCCTTTGGAAGCAATATTGTCAAAGTGCAGATGGAATCGCAGTTTGCTGTCTAGCGTTACGCCCAAGTCTTTAATGCGATCAACGTTAGAAAGTTCAGCATTTTTGATCATAAATTTTGGTTGATCCATAATTTTGGTCTTCCTAGTAAAACGCATAGCGTAGCATTTCGACACGTTAAGATTCATTTTGTTTGCATCGCACCATGCATCCAAACGATTGATATCTTCTTGTATCAAATCCACATCATTACTAGAGTCCATAATGCGGAAGAATTTCAAATCATCGGCGAAGAGGAGAAACTTAGTATGTTTGAAGCACTGGTCAATGTCGTTGATGAAATAGTTGAAAAACTCTGGTCCAAAATGAGAACCCTGTGGCACACCCGAGCATGCCTCAAATGGATCCGAAGAATCACCATTGACAACCACGACAGAAGATCTGTTGCCAAGATATGATCCACACCAAGTCAATAGGGGATCTGCGATACCGTTTTTTGCGAACTTCCCGAGAAGAATTTGATGGCTCACTCTGTCAAACGCCTTACTAAAATTGGTATAAATAGCTCCTACTGTATGACCCCGATCGAGGACGCAAGACACTTCATTGACAAATGAGACAAGATTTGTACTTGTAGACCTAGATTTCATGAAGCCGTGTTGTTCCGTGATTATTAAGTTTTTGAAATGACTGGAAATAATGGGAAGAACTGATTTTTCGAAGACTTTAGAGAAGACAGACAGAATAGAAATGGGCCTATAATTGCGGACGACATTCTTGTCCCCGTTTTTGTATATCGGCACAACCAAGGCTTTTTTCCACATCTCGGGGAAGGTTCCAGATGTAAGTGATTTATTGAAAATAAGACACAGAGGGTGAGCTAAAGAGGAAGCACATTTCACAACAAACACAGAAGGGATACCATCAGCACCAGCCCCCTTAGAAGGGTCAAGTCTTTTGAGTATTTTTAAAACTTGATCGTCTTTGAACATTATAGACGTAAGATAATTACTGGTAAGAACCGGCCCATCATAACTGTTTAAGTTAGGAGTGTCTTTATCGCATTTATTGTATACCGAAGCAAAGTTTTCAGCGAAAAGATTACAGACTTCCTTACTACTCATGGCCCATCTATCGCCCAAGCACATCTGAGCAGGATATGTACCATTATTGTTACGTTTCTGTTTTACAAAAGACCAGAACAACTTAGGATTGGAGCGTAAGTTACTCTCTAAATGAACCAAGTATTTTTTGTAACACATGGCCTTCAATTTGTCGGAGCGAGACTTAGCCAGATCAAAAGCCAACTTATCGAGTGGATTATTATTAAATTTACGTAACTTTTGATGATATTTGTATTTTTCTCGCAATAATCTTATGAGATCTCTCGAAAACCAGATTGGATATTTCTTAGATCGAGGTTTAGATTTAGGAACATTATTCGCAATGGATTCTCTAAGTAGCGTATAAAAATTAGATACCATATCATCAACTGTGGCGCAGCAGGAAAATTCCTTATCCCAGTCAACACCATTCAACTCTTGAACTATGTTGGTATAATCAGCTTTGTAAAAGCAAAATCGAGCATTATCCTTAGTAGGTAAAGTCGCGCTGGCAGCAAAAGAAAAGGAAAACTCTATGAGGGGATGGAAAAGATCGACTTTTGAAAGTGGAGAGGGACATTCGGTTAAATTAATCACTGGCTGCGAGCTTAGAACCAGATCCAAAGTTTTATTTTGAAAATTCGGAATAACGTTATATTGTTTTAGGTCATTCAATAAAACAAAATCTATCAATTTAGTAACCATCTCACTATTGCACTCAGATTGATTTAAACAATAATCATTTAAAGAGTCCCATCGAACACAACCCAAATTAAAATCGCCCATAAAAGCAACATTCTGAATGCCGTTTCGCTCAATGACTTGATTAGAATTTTTGATAAATTCGAGTAAAATATGTTTTTTTAGTGGGGATGGAAGATAAGTACCGCAGATATATAATTTACTTTGTTTGCCCTTTAAACTTTTAACGTCTATTCTAACCCACAAATCATCACACCTTGACTCGAACGAAAACTCACGCGTCGAATTTAAATGCTTAGAAACAGCAATGAGAACTCTGCCTCCAATTCTTTTATGGGTTTGAAATCCAGTGCCTTTACCTATTTCTCTATCTCGCCTATAGACCACATATCGATTATCGAAGAGCTCAGCGTCGCAGAAAGAGTCATTCAACCAAGTCTCAGTCAGTACAACCACATCATAAGCACTGCAAGCTACATTGCTACTTTATTCGTATATAAGTACTCTAAGACAACATTTTTCGCCAAATTTCATAGTTCTATGTCAACGGGAAGTACTCTGTAGGTTTTGATACCCCCGTGAGAGTCGAAATATGCGATTTTTACGACATAAACGTCTCTAACTTTTTTATACGATTGTTGAGAAGTTTTTCTTTTATACAACTGCAAGAGACCATAGATATACCTACGTATATAGTTTAAATTTCAACTCGATATCTTTACGCGTTCCGGAGATAAAGAGTCTTGACATACGGACAGACGGACAACAAAGTGATCCTACAAGGGTTCCGTTTTTTTCTTTTAAGATACGGAACCCTAAAAATAAACAAAACAAATCACCATAGCATAAAACGCAAGTTGACCCTTCGTAATCTACCTGAGCCTAGAATTAATTTGATTCCTAAAAGGTCAATGTCAATTTACCTAAAGTCCCAAATTGAATTTTCCACTAAAGGTTCAATAAGGGCACTAGACGGAATAATAATGCCTTTGCTTACGACCTGTTTAACTCCGTAGAGTACCAGCTAAGTAGAATGTTCGAGAGATTTAGAGTCTCTGAGGATGCCTGTGAATCGAGGTATAAGTCATAGATATCTAGAGAGGTCTTCTCTTTACTCATCGAGACGATTATATGTAGCAAATACGCATGTGCACTGAATAGTTGAAGATTTTTTTTAAGCGGGCAAGTGCCTTCAATGACGTCCATTGCCACTAGTACCATAAACAGTTCCATGATGGAACAACTGTTAAAAATTTACAACACTAGTCCATACCAATTTTATAAAGAGGAAAGATTTGATTGTTTGTTTGTTTCCATTGAATAGGCTCCAAAACTAATAAACCGATTTGAAAAATTCTTTTACTATTGTAAAGCTAAACTATCTCCGTGTGACATAGACTATATTTAAAAAAAATAGGAATCATCGCTACTACTCCCATACCTACATTACGTGATAGATATATAGGCACAATATTTATAAAATCTGTCTTCAGCAATTCTTTCTTTCTTCTTCACTGGTACGGGAACGGGATTTGAACCCACGACCTCACGATTGTAAGGCAGGTGTCACTACTTCTCGACCACCACGGCTTAAGTATCAAACATTTTAGTTTTATTAGCAATGACATAACAGTGCTGTTAACGTAGCAAAATTAGTAAAATGGCACATGGGCAACCTCACCTACGACGCTTCTCTTTTTGCACAAACTCTAACCACTTTACATGGTATACTTTGGTTCAACTAGACTACTGGAGTACCTAGAATGTTACAAGGATTATGATAAATCCTGCGGTAAGACCGATGAGGTATAGATATTAAGTGGTGCCATATGCAAAAAAATCTACTGTAAAAAAAATAACATTATACATAAATAGTACCTACATTTAACAGCTGGCTTTACATTTAATTTTATGGCTTACGTACATTCTGGGCACTAACGTACAACTTCAGAAAATGGCAAGGTAGATTACCGTTTCGAGTACATATAACCTAATTTTAAGGATTACGCGTTTTCCCTAGATATTACGAAATGCCTTTGGGACAGCGTGTTTTCACTAGTTACAGGAAACGAGTAGGTCACAACCTAAATGAGCCGTGACGTGACGGGTTTGTGTTTTGAGACTCTGGGCTCCCGCCAGAAACTCTGCAGTCGGTCTTGAGACCACCTTTGAGCTTCGTGCTCCCGCTTTTTAAAAAAAACTCTTGAGTATACATAGCCACAAGACTATGTGGGGAAGGAGTGCTCCGATATGCATCTGAGATTCATTTCAAACCTAAATGATCAGTGTTAACTGACTCGTTTCTGGATGTAACTAGGAAAAACGGGTCGTTCCCGTATGTTCTATTATAAGGGAAAAAAGGCGTTGGCTCAAAGGCATTCGGTATTGTCTTGTTCTAAGTAGGAAATACGCGTAATCCCTAAAATGGGGTTATAACGGTAACAGGTAACGCAAACCTACACGAAATAAAAAAATAATCGGCCAAGTACGAGTCGGACCGGCGCACGGAGGGTTCCGTACTGTATGGGAGCCCCCCTTAAATATTTATATTATTTTAATTTTATTACTTATTATTGAAGTGAATATAAAACTTAATATTCTGTGAAAATTTCAAGCATTTACCTGTTACCATTATTAATATAGAGCGAAAAACGTCTGAAATATCAGGTTTGTTGTATGGGAGCCCCCCTTAAATATTTATTGTATTTTCTTTTTAGTATTTGTTGTTATAGCGGCAACATAAATACATCATCCGTGAAAATTCCAGCTGCCTAGCTATCATGGTTCATGAGAAACAGCCCGGTGACAGACAGACTGACGGACAGACGGACATCGAAGTCTTAGTAATAGGGTCCCGTTTTTCCTTTTGGGTACGGAACCCTAAAAAGATATAATTATAAACTCAATCCATACAAAGGCTTTTAGTAACACCTTTTCAGTCCAATAAACGTCGATATCTCCACCGGATTTCGCCCCTGCAATTAAGAACCCATCCAAAGATAAAAGGTGCTCTCCAATAAAATCTTCCGCGCCATTCAGCAAATGGTACTTACATCCGTATATAGCTAATTAATCTCGAGAGCGTTTTGCATTTTCTCCGGCAGCTAATGTGCCGCATAAAATTACGATAAAACAGAGTTATCTTGGGCTAATGGCGGCGTCTTCTTATTTATTGCACCTGGACGATAAATTTTGAAGAGCGGCCCGTCACGGTGTGGAGATTTCGGGGATACAAGGATAAGTTATGTAATGAGTGCAATGAAAGAAGGACAAATAAGTAGCTCCAAAAAGCCGAACGCGCTGTAGAAAGGACTATGCTTGGATAAATGAGGAGATCCGTTGAAGAACCAAAGTTGCCGACACAGCCCTGCCTGTCGCAGGCTATTTTAAGGTGCTAATCTGCAGCGAATTAGCAACTCAAAGTAGCAGTGATCGTGGGAGAGCGCATAGCTCGGAAGATTGATTAACGATGGAGTCTAAAAGTTCTCGAGTGAAGACTAAGCAACAACAATCGCAGTGTAAGAAGTCCACTCAAAGTCAATCTTGACGGATCTGCGTCAAGACAGCAGGATAGCTCTGAATGCAAACCGCTCCCAATTGGACTTATTGGAGATCTATCGGGGAAGACAAAATAAGTAGTTTATATTGGCAGCACCGTTCCGTATCAGAAAGAGAACTATCCTTCAATCGCCTGCGAGAATATGTCATTGTCCGGTATAAGTCTAAAATGTTAAAGGGCTATGTCTCGGGATCGCCATAACCCCTTGGGTGGCGCGCGACTAGAATCTGGGCGGGAAAATTTTGTTAGAAAGTGGCACTGCTCCCAGGTGCCCAGAATCTAGGCAGGCGCGTCGTCTTTTGTTTATAATCTAATAAGAGTTGACGGGATCGTGTCATCCCGCTTTAACATATACAGATAGGCAGCTAGAAAGACTTATAATAGAAATAGTAGGGCTAGTCCATTGCGATTCCATACATTATTTCTAAAACTCACCTTTTTCTCACTTTCCGCTAGATGGCGCTGTGCGCTTTAGGGGATAACAATAACTTGATTTGCATAAAATAACAGCAGCATATTTGCCTAGTCTACGTTACGATAATTGCTATGAATGAAACTATTTCTCAAAGTGTTTAGAAAAATAATGTGCATTTTTTCTTTGTACCAAAGTTGATAATCACAACACAATTATAAATATCTTGGTCGTTATGTAGAGAATCTACCGCTAATTTTGAATTATGTGCCTAACCAATTTCTAAGAAGAAATTGCATAAAGTGTTTTCACTACGTTTTTAAAACAGAAATGTTTGTGTAGATATCCTAAATAAAAATTTCAAAAATCGTTTATTGCCATACTTACGTTTTGCTATCTGTACACTATACTTACTGAGTACCTAGGTACTCTTGGACTATCTTTGATATAGTCCACAGATAAGCATAGTTCAACATAGGCTTAAGTACCATAAAAAGGCAAATCTTTTCACGCCAGACCAACGTTTAAACTACATAATAAAGCTCCTGTTTACTATTACTTTCTAATATCTAATAAACAATAATTTGAGTACAAACCAGGTATTAACAATGAACAAATGAAAGCCGCCTAAGTGAGTTGTAATATTTATTTTTGACAACATAACAGTTTAATGTTTTGTATTCACATTAAGTATTCGGGCATAAACATACATGCATTTAGTCCTACAGTTACATGAAATCATTAGTAAAGGAATATTTAAAATTATACAGTTCTCAAATTTAAGGTCAGATCGCATTTAAGTTGCGTAACGCGGCACTGCGCTTAAAGTCGAAATATTCCTTGTGTGACACTCACTTCACGCGATGTAGGTACAACTTATGTAAGTACAATATGAATAATTATTTTGACGCTCTAGGGCTCTATTTATGACTTTCGAACGGCGTGGACGTATAGTAAACTTTAATGACGACTGTTGTTTTCACAAAAAAAATTTTGAAATTATCGATTTTACGCAGCACTTTAGTACTGGGCACGTCTATTTTAAAAGAAACGGTAAACTGAAAAAGGGGAAATCGTAAAATTGCATGTTAATGTAAAAAAAAAACAAAACAACAAGACAAATATGGCGAATGGTTATCGAACTGTCATATTTAAAATGACAAATTTCCGTGTAGAATCTTGACTGTTCCAAAAGTCAAAGATAGAGCCCCTGCGTAGCACTACGCAGCGCCGCATACCAATGCAATCCAGCCTTTGACAGTTGGCACGACATCGGAATATCACTTGGCGTGGCGTTATGCAAGATTAAAAACAACTAAATAAATTTAAATTTTAAAACCAAACAGGTTTGAAATGTGGGAGGCATTTGCCCAGCTAAGCTGAGAACAAAAACAGGTAGTTCTGTTTCTAGCATATTCATGTTTTTAATGAATGCAAGTTTTGTGTTGTCCTATCTTGTTTTGGCTACGAAGTCAATAAAAATCAGTAAATCTGAACGGAGCCAACGCCATTCTCTATTTCTCTGGATTTCTCTATTAAGTTATAAATAAAATGAAATTCATTTATTTCAGGTATGTATGGCCTTATATCTGCATTATATTACCAAATTTAAATGTCAGACAATAAAACAACAAATTCATTATAACAGTGCGGGGATCACATTTTATACATCTTTCATACACAATCTTTATACATCCTTACACAATATTGTTGTTGGCAAGTGTTTATAAATTTTGATATGACTAGCCTTGTGCAAAAGTATTTACAGCATAACCTAAACTAATTTGCTCCGTCTCAAAAGATCTATCAAGAAAAATTACAGTCTACAGGACGTCGGCTTATTTTATTAAGCCCTTTGCTTTAAATTCTACAAGTTGAGAATGTCTTCAGTAGCAAAGTAAAACGTTCGAAATTTAGAATAGTTACTTGATATTTTTTTTACTTTGCATGACGGGAAATCATTTACGTATTTTTTACTAAGTAGAAACTCTACGGCCTGCAGTGCAAGACGGCACTCGCGCTAGCACTCGTCAACCTGAGAAAGACCGCCGAACCCGTCGAATATTTAGTCGTTATGAATAGAAGTGCTCAGTAATCTACGTGTGAGTTTTGTCCTAAACATGACGCGCTCTACGGCGAGCGCATAAGCATGTAATTTGTATGCTTACGCGCTCGCCGTAGAGCGCGTCACGTTTACGACAAAGCAAACACTCAGCATCAGCATACAGGGCGTATTTTGACTGGGTGATTGTGAGCAAAAATCAAAGTTAAGCAACGTTCAGCACGGTCAGTCTTTGGATGAGTGACCGCGGGTGGCATTTATGACTGAGTGCTACCGTGGCTCAGATGACACGTTAAATTGTAGGCCTGGTTGTTTTAGCAATTTAGCTATGTCAGAGGCCTTCAGAAGGCTTAAAAACTCTGACATCAGGGCTAGCCACCCGGCCTATACGATCTTACTTTACTAGGTGTTTGTAAGCGATCACAAAAGATAAGCGACGTTCGGCACGGTCAGTCTTCGAATAGGTGGCCGCAGGCAGAATTTACAACTAAGCACTACCATGGCTCAGATGACATGTTAAATTGTAGGATCCAGTTGTTTTAACCGTTTAAACAAATTATAGACCTACAGGCGCCTAGGCGGTTTAAAAACTGTAGGGCTAGGCCACATAACCTACCCGAACTTACTTTATGTTTAGGTAAAATATGTGAGTGATTTCCTGAAGACATAGCTACCATGAGGACGTTCTAATATATTGACGTTCTGTAACTATGTAATTTTCCCTGATACAACTTCTGATAGGGACCCACTTAATTTACCTTACATTCTAAGCGAAAACTAAAACACTTAAAACATAAACTAATTATCAAAAAAGAAAAACTAAATACTATTGTATTATTTTTACATATAAAATGAAATTTCAAAAGAGCCTCTTTAGAAGTCTAATTTAAATTATATTTCAACTTTTTTCGCATACAATTTAAATAATTAATACAATATTAAAATACAGCAGTCGTTGTTCAATTATGTATTATTATTACAAGTACCTAGAAATTTAATTCACAATTCAAATAATTATGCAAATGGCTGAAGACTTGAAATGCTTGATGTAGAAGTATTGAATTCATTACAATAATTAAAATCTAAAGAAACTTTTAGTAGAAATTTTGTTGGCACATTGTATCGATCAACGCTTACGTGAATATCTGCTAGTTCTGTTTTTTGAGTTCGAATTAAAGTTATAAAAAAAACGATTAATACCGTTGCCCTTCTTTAATATTTTGGAATTATCAACCCAAGTTAGCTAGTGAGCCATAAATTCAAATATAAACAGTAAAAAAGTTAACTAAATAACTTTTACAGTTTGCATTTCAATAAATGGCTTGCGGTTATTTTAAACTAAATACGCTGGCTTGATTGTCACAGAGATACATTGCGATGGATGTAGATTCATTTAATATGATTTAGAGAGATACATTGATAAACCCTTTATTGTTCACACAATCAACAATATTACAAAATAAAGTACAATATTTCAAATTAGTGCGACAACCGCCGGTTTTATTGCTTTTCTTCCAGGCAACCTGATTAGAAGAGATTTATTGAGCTGTAAGTAAAACTAAAAGGTTTTCACTTAGTAGTCGGTAGTTTTAACTTCATTATTGTGTGTTTGTGTCTTGTAAAATAGAGAAATGAAAGTCAGAAATAAAACAGTAACAAGTAGTTGTATTAATCAATCAAGTATTAACAAATAATCTTAACACATTAACTTGAGTAACAATTAATGAATATTTTTAATGGTCAACACAATAGTACATTGTTCACCGAGAGGAGAAAACACCCGAGATCGGGAATCGCACTTTCTCTCGAGTGATACATGGTGCTTTATACTACACCTACGAGGAAAATAAAAAACTAAATCTTTACTAATTGAAATTTAGATTGAAATTGTTGCAGTTAGTAAAGCTTAATGTAACACTTGAAAATGGCGCCAATGGCGTCTGCAATTTTCACATGTTATTTTTTCAAATTGTTTGACACCATCCAACACACAGCTAGTGGCCAGTGTCATTTTGCGAACTTGGAGATAAAAATTCACTGTAAAACTTTTTGGCTTTTGATATTTAGGTTACCAGCGCATAGTCTTACCCAAAATTAAAAAAGAAAAACCCCGTAAGAAATGGATTTTCATACACTTTTCTCTCCCGCTCAGATGCGTTTTCTCCCCGCATATTTGTTCGATATGCAATGACGTATCTACTTTCTACCGTAAATTTGATAAAGTATCAAGGTACTTTCCGAGCAGGTGTAGTATAAATATCATTATTTCTTCAGTTACTCATGTCTTATTTCTCAATTATTTACACATTACTCAACAGAGTCAGAGTACTCAACGTTACACAACACACGTGAAAAGTGTCAGGTGCCACAACACTAGCCTAGTGCGGATAAGATGTTTTAAACTTCATTTTTCGCGTTCCTATAGCGTTTACAAAATCCTGTAGGTATACAAGAGAATATCGGAAGTGACATTTCAAACAGTTTCTAACAAATACTCATATCGCATAATCAAAATATATGTTTCTAGAATTGTAAAATGTAAGATAAATAGATCATTTTATCAAATTAATATAGCTAGGAACGAATTAAGACATGATTGTAAGCAATATTTTAACACAAGCATTCTCCTCAATCCTCCAATTTTGTTCACGTCTTATTTCTCGATTATTTACACATTACCCAACTGTAGTCCAGAGTACTCAACGTTTCACAGCACACGTCACGAGTGTCAGGCGAGAGTCCACAACACTAATGTTGATATGAGCGGCCACGCGGCCGCGATGCAGGCCGCGCGGCCCGCCGGCGGCCAGCCCTCGCTCCACGGGCCGCGCGCTTCGGCGTCGGGTCACATCGTCGTCACCATTTCTGGAAGAAAATTTGATATCAGAATTATCAAAATATGATTATCGTCCTCTACAAAGAGTCAAACATCTGCAGCCTATTTTTTATGTGAAAATAGCTTCGAGAAAATATCTAGAGAGCCACAGTTCCTAAATAAAATTAGTAAAAAATGTCCAAGCGCCGTCATACATACCGAATAGATATTTACATTATATCATTTACAATGACCCGTTTCCTCGAATCTCGACGCTATGCCACCTAATTAGTTTTTGTAACCGAGCATTTTGGCATCGCGCGGCGTTGTAGTCGGCTTGCAACCGCTTTACGACTAACTAAAAAGCCTGCCCACTAAGTAGCGTACGTAGCTTGGGCAGGGTTTTGGCTCGGACAGTTTTTGCACGATTGTGACTCCATAGATATTTGCTCGAAGGAAAATAGTTATAAATATAATTTATTGTGATTACGATTCCTTTATTCTTTAGGGTTAGAATTATCTGTAATAATGCTTTTTGACATTAAGACGGACGGACAGAACAAAGTTATAAGGGTTCCTTGTTTTACTATGGACCCCTAAAAATAACATGACCATTAAACGGGTGGCTGATAGAACCGTAAAGTTTTCAGGTGGAGACTACATCCAAGCGGAAAGAAAGCGCAGCGTAGGACATTCACCGACAAGGAATGACCATCTAAGACCGCATAAACACGCTGAATATAAACCGTTTAGCTGGGCCTATGTTCAGCAGTATACGATTATGATGATTTATTTTACCTAGGTTCTGCATTTGGTGTTGGCTCAGCACAATGTAAGGATTGTCTAACTCTGGCTCTTCTAATACTTCTCGATGAAGCTGCTCTAAATGTCTGTCACCATCTGTAATTACAAATTAAATCTTAGACATGTCAAAATATGTGATAATATATCTGTCATCTTTATTTTTTTGTGATTTGAGCATTATATTACGGGACTAATCGCTTATTGAAAATACGTGTAGTACGTCAATCTGCCCATGCCCACCACTTACATGATTAATCCTGGTGCTACCACAGATATCCATAAATAACAGATTTATTTGTCATTTGAGGCAATACTCAACCACAAAAATGCATGGAAAATCTTCCAAGCTGCTGTCAAAACTGTTAAATAAGTAATGGAATTTGACGTTCCTTGTCTAAAAATCTTTAAAAATAGCAGTGCTGTTAGATCATTTTAGGTCCTAAGAAGACAATTTTACGGACCATTGATAAATCCCATGTTAAGCAAATTGTTCATATAAAGTTCACTCTCTTTGTAATACGACCTAATCGAAAGTTTTTATTTGACATGTCAGTGCATACATGAGCACAACTTTTTTCTTTAGTCGTTTGTTATGCTATGCGAGGAATTTTAAATAACGATCACTCTGTAGGATTATAATGCAACCCGGCTACATTTTATTTTACTGGTTGAAATGGCACATTAGATTTAAATTCATTGATTTTTTTTTCGACATTTAGGAAGATGTATAATTTGACAGCCTGTTATCTTTTAACGGACGTCCAAAGCAGTGATTAGATTTAACATCATTTAACATTATGGAAATAGTAAACTCTAATTGACTTGTAATATGAGTGTTACCACTAAATGACTGTGACTTACGAGTAGATGTCACGATGGTTGTCGGGGCCATTGTGGTGGTTGTCGTGGTTGTCGTCGTCGTAGTAGTCGTGGTGGTGGTGGTTGTAGTGGTTGTCGTCAGCACTGTCGTAAACAAATGAAAGGGTGAATTAGTTTTACTATTAGACCAATGCTGAAATCGCGAGAAAACATCAGCTGTTCTATAAACTTTGCCTACAGTAGTAAGCCACGATGGAACGGAGACGTTACATGCATTTGGGGTGAGAGGATGTTTGTTTGTGCTAACCTAAATTGCCATTTCCCACCAAAACTACTTATCCGATTTTGATGCAGTGTTCATTTATGTGTTTGAGTTTGATTGGCGCTTGTTTTAATATAGGTGTTACGGTGACTGCTCGCCAGGAGGCGCTGCAGCAAGCATTTTCTGTGCAAATCAATGTTGCCATTTTTCTCTAAAACTACTAGTCTGAATTTGATGTCAGTTTTCAGCTATGAGTTTAGGTTTGATTGGTGCATGTTCAAATAAGTGTTACGGTGACAACTCACCAGGGAGCGCTGCAGCAAACATTGTTTGTGCAAATCCATGTTGCGATTTTTCTCGAAAACTATTGCTTGGGCTTACGATGCCATTTTCAATTATTTTTTACTAAGCTTTTTAGTTAAGTGAAGCTTTAAACATTATTAGTTAAAAGTCATTAGTATAAAGGTAAAACGAGCGTTATTTCGTGAGAATTTAGTCGCGTGAAATGAGTCACGCAATTTCTATTTTATATGAAAGTCACAGAATGAGTCGATTCATTATCGGTTGCTTTGTGGTACAAACAGACTGGCTTGGTGGCTCAGTGGTTAGTGACCCTGACTACGGGATCAAATAGGTGTGGGTTCGATTCCCACCCAGGGCAAGTATTTATGTGATGAACATGGTGTTTGCTCTGTGTCTGGGTGTTATTTGGATATTATCTATTTACAAGTATGTGTTTAAAAATATTTAGTTTATCAGTCTATGGCAAGCGTTGCTTAGTTTGGTATCAGAGACCGTGTGTCCCCTAATATTTATGATTTATTTTATACTCGTATCTTAGTATGAAACCTAATGCAGCGTAATTTCAGGGATCCATTTTACGCTCAAAAATTGTTTTATTTTTATCGCTAATACGTCCGCGCTTGACCATCAACTCGCCTGATTGTAAGAGACGTTGTGGTCGAAGATGAAGCACGCAGACCTAGAAGATACCTATTCACTCTGACCTTGAAAAGCTTTAGATTAAATCTCTTAGGAAACAGAAAAGCAGAAAGACTGTTCCATTCCCTGGCGGTGCGAATCTAAAATGTTGAGTCAAACCGCTTCGTACGTATCGAAGGAAAATCAACAGTGTAGGGGTGGTAATGTAACGTCTTTTTACTTGTCCTGTAGTAAAAAGGGGATGGTAGGATAAGGTCGTGCATCTCATGTGCACACTCTCCGAAATGAATCCAATAGAAAATGGACAGACTCGCTTGAAATTACACTCGTTTGGCTTCGCCCTTACTTATAGGCAACAAAATTGCTACTCACAATGCAGAAACAGCTCTGCCTGAGCTCTACCCAAGTTGTTCTCAGCATGGCAGCGGTAGGCGCCAGCATCTTCTCTCGACATGTCAGTCACAATAAGGCTCAGAGTATGTCTGTAGCCTCGTGAGGACATGCTTAGTCTGTGTTTTGATCCTGTAGAGAAAAAAAAACAGTTTCAGTCTGCATAGAGAACTACGAGCTACAAATCCTCACTAAGTATTATAAATACAAAAGTAAGTTTTATTGGTTTCTTTATTACTCTTTTACACAACAATGTATTATTAAATGAAAAAAAAATTGGTAGACTACATAGGCCACTTTTTAACCCATATATGCCCCTTGTATCGAAAACGAACACTACCCTTATCTGCCCAGAACTATTTTGGATCTCAGAACCTTGTAAATTTTGGATATGTTTATGCTAATAGGTGTATATTTACTCTATAACTACTTTGAAGAAGGTACGTTTTGGTTAAGTACCCTTTTTAAAAAAAACTTATGGAACAGCACAAAAACCAAAACATTACGCAGTGCAGCCTGCACTTGCAAGTATGTATTTTAATATATATAATTGTACTGTACGTGTGTATGTCACTGAACTTCTACTAGACGGCGGGAACCGATTAGAATGATTTTTTTTTGTAAGCCTTTGGCTGACGCCTTGGATGGTTTAGATTCACAAATCAGCCCGGCAGTGAAACGAAGTTCATCGGGTCAGCTAGTAAGTAAATTTCTTCCGTCATCTGGGGGTAAGACAAACAAAACAAAAATATTTACTGTTAATTAATACTCTGTTCTTGATATTATCTTTCATAGTTTTTGTGCCGAAACAGCCCAGCCACATATTTTGGTTATGATGTAGAGTTTGTAATTGTTAACTTAGCGCTTGTAGAGTTACGGCATGTAGAGTTAAAATTCGTGACCGGGCACTAATCACTTATTCACAGTAGGCACGAGCTCAGACCAAATAGAAAAATCAAGAATTGTTGTGAACAAACAATTGAGGCCGGAAAATGTACGCCTCACCGTGTACACACATACAACGAAACGTACACGTCCAATAACACATAGTTTGAGTGACGAGCCAAGGCGTACTTGGCTCGTCATTCAAACTATGGCGGCACAACACCAACGCACTCACCACATGTATAAAAAGCTGGCCTCACTTGTATGTTCACGACGTTCTGTCTTGATTTTTTTATGTGGTCTGATAGTCCAAGCTAAAGTATCTTCTTGAAAACATTTACATGAAAAGGTTTTTGGTGGAATATTGTATTTTAAATCACCTATCACTGTATCTACTACTTCAAATGTAATACAAAATATTATTTAACTTTCATATTATAATTTACATCTATAACTTTTAATTTGACTTAAACTTTTGCATAAGACATATTAAAATTTGAAGTTTCATCTAAGTTTTCAGGCTATTGAAATACTAATAATACATCGTAACTTATTTATTTAATTCATTATTGAATTGCGACGGCGTCGGCAAAGTTTAGATATTGGGAGTTTATTACTGTAACAAACCTCAGATGGTTTGATCGTCCACATCTGAGTAATTAGGCATAGGAATAAGGCATTCTTGTAGGTCAGGAGTCTCTCACATGAGGTTATAATTCTTTCTAATGTTATCTAAAGAAACTTTCCTTTCAAATGATTTACAAACAAGCAAGAAAATAAATACATTTTAGAAAAGCAACAGAACTTCAATCTAGGTATGAAAACTCTTTGCAGAATTTGAGAATTTAAAATGAGAGAAAAAAAAAAGAAGGTTTGGACGGGACTGACAGCAGGGACTTCACTGGAGAAAATTATAGAAGAAATGTTGGAATATTTCATCTTTAATAGGTATATTTAGTTTGTTCCGCAAGATTCAGAGAAAGGAAAAGCAGAGAAGAGTTTGCTAACTAGGAGAGTTTTGTTCCTGGTCTAAAAAGTGGAAGTTGGAAGAAGGTTGTTTTCGATCAAAGGACGAGGATGTTCCTAGAGGATTTGGTTTCGTATAAACGTATCTCTTTTTAAATAGATAAGTCTCAATGTAGATATAGAATATGTTCTGCGGTTGATATTCGTCCTGATCAGCACTGCATTAGACTTTTGGATGATTTACTGTTGTATTAATGTACAAATGGACATCAGATGAAAAGAGGAGGTCTATCATATGGAGATAGGCCTATATCCGCCTTACTGAAACGATGCGGTATGGAGGATTCTCACACGCATCTATTCTTTTATGAGTATGAACGAGTTGCTTACGACGCTACGCTACACCACAGAAACAAGGCAATATTATCTACTCTGACTTGTTGCGGGATAATAAATACACATACATCTTCAGGTTCCTATGGCGGTCTTGCATAAGTTGACTTACGATGTTTCCTACTCTATAGAAGTACTCGTATGTTACTGACGAAACTATCCTTCATTGAGCATTTACTCACGAGTAGAAGATAGAAGCTTCTAACTCTCGCCCTTTATGATTCTATGTATGAATTACAAATGTTTTAATTATTTGTCTTTTTCAGCTTCGACTATTTGTGAACATAAAATCTTAAGATATTATATTCTATGCGGATTGAGAATCTCCAGAAATTGAGAAATTTCCAGACATGAAGTGCTTTACCTACTCGTACAATTTGCGAAGGACAGAGTGTTCATAGATAAAATGTCATTTATTTATATTATGGGGATTGAAGAGTCGACAATTGCTATATCTTATTATTGCTACATCTCATTATTTTAATACTAGCCGTAAGTGCTACTCGATCAATGCTGTATTTTCATTAGTGTGCAGAACTCTTGAAGCCAGATAGAGCTTGGGCCAGTGTTTCTCATTTCCGAAATGGAGGGATTTCCCGTGTCCGTATAAGAGTGTAAATTCTGATCACTTTGAAATAAAGCTATTGAAAGCTTATTGTTTTGAATATTATTTTATAAGGCGAAGTCGATTCTCGAACCTTTACCTATAGTAATCTTGGAGCTTTTCTTGAGAACACTCTGGAATTCATGCAAGATTTATGATTTTCCTGACTTTATGAAGTGATGTAGATAAGTTGACTGATCTTAGACAGACACACTCGCGACTCCTGGTTTTCTTTCCTGCTTTCTTTTTCCAGGATGGCGTTAGATTTACGAAAGCAGAGTAGAGTCATTTTCATGGTTTTCAGCTCTCTCGAGCGCCATGACTAAATAATCAGAGATAAGCATAAAATAAAATAAATCTCTGATACCTAAATAAAATTGAATAAATTTAAAATATTAAAATTAATTGTCAGAAATAAATTAATACTATTCTTTCTGGCATTCCAATCTTTTATTATATTCGTAGTTCGATAATAATATTAGTTCAATAATAGAGTTTCTTTGTTCTAAAGTACTAATTTAATGGAATTTCCTTTTCATCTCATGTCTAATAATTTCTTATGCAACTAAGTCAATATTTTATATCTAGCATTGTTAAAGACTATTTATGTAATACAAAAATATTCTAAATAAACTAACAGAGAAGCTCTAGAATCACTATTTCTATATAGCTCTTGAGACATTAGTTAGGTACTGCATTTCACTCTGAGATTAGTAATATACTTTCAAGTTCAAAATAGATAAAACATAGGGTATTGTTCTGAACTTAGGTAATCAATTTGGTAGCTATGTATTTCGAATCACCTTTACCTAGGGTTTATGCGGTCTATAACGCAGGATCCACTACTAAACGAACACTGGCCAAACTAACGTATAAATAGATACATAGATTAGATAATTAGGATAGGAATCTCACAGCAGAAAACTAATAAAGCAGTCGGCGCTAGGTGAGAATTATTTCGTTGTGAACTTCAGAAGTTCAAAAATGTTAGTTTTCATATTTCTTATTATTTATCAATACAAATAGTAAGCTGAGATCTTATTGAATATCTGTATCGATATTTAATGCATTCTTAACATTTTAGGATATTTATTTCATGAGGTTCAATTTATAATTTGTTCACAATTAGGTGGAATCAGGACGCATAGCTAGTTTGTCATAAAGCTAGGATTCATTGAAAGCAAATCAAGGTTCTATAATCATTTTCTCTGACATTTTATTTTAGACAGGTTTCTTAAAATAGTTTCAATACTTCTTAGGTTTATAAATGAAGTTAATTAGGCAGGTTAGGCTAGGCAGGTTACATTTCGGCTAGGTAAGGCTAGGATTGTTACAATTTGGTTTCGCGACTAGGTTTGTTACATTACGTCTTACCTACTGCTAATGAAATATTTTGATAAAATCTAAATAGTATTTTGAAAGATATAATGTAAATATGTACTTATAAAGCATAGTCCATGTCTTTGTACCGTACTTGAATATTAGCTATACTAAATAAACAAACAAACAACGTCACTTTATTAGATAACCACATTACATTAAAAAAAAAAAAAAAAAAGATTATAAGGACAAAAATAAAACAATAGGTCTCTAATTATAATTGTTTTCTATTACTCGTATTGCAAAATGATTTGGCAATTGTGTTCTATAATAACAATCTAGTCCAATCTATAGTTTAGGACGGAAAATATTTTCCAATTTATTATGACATTGTTCGAAAAATATGGCGGCCAACAACCAAAAATCTGATTGGAAGAAGTTTTTTACGATTATTGTAAAACATAATGTAATGCCTGGGCTTGCGGTGAAATATATTTGTTAGGTTTGTGTTATCTGAAAGTCGATAAAGCCTACCACACGTACCTGTCGAATGCCTATAGGTAAGTAAACGCTTATACAGGGTTATTTCTAATCAATTAGCATACTCTTAGGGGCTTATTCTGTACATCAAAACTGCTGTTCCATACATTTTGTCGAGGGTGAACGACATTTTTCTATGGAACATCAACTTTTTTTTGAGAATTAATAAAAGTCGTAGAACAAAAGTTGTTAGTTTTTACGTACAAAATAAGCCCCTGAAAGGATGCTAATTGATTAGAAATAACCCTGTATAGTCAAAAAAATAGAAGTGTTCCATGTTTTTTCTTCTGAATTTTAAATTAAGCTCATCTAATCAATAAATTTTACATTTGTAATGCGCAATCTCCATTAGCATTTGGATTGGGATCGCTTAATTCCTTAATGAAATTCGTGATTTGTAAATTTTCCTCAATTTAAACCTGCGTAACCTTTAGGTATTTTCGGAACCGTGATTTACACTCCAAGATAACTTTTCTGGGAAATTTCCAGCGATTACTTTAAGGTCAAAATGTTTGAAAAGCTCATCTGACTTTACATATTTTTTTTATTGAAAAAGTAACTCTACACTTGATAATTCAATATTGCCAAAATAACTCACTTAGGTTTAGATTGGGTCTTACAACTTGAAGAACGTTGGAAGAGCACCGGTGTGAAGTTGGCAGCCAACTCTAGCAGCCAATATAATCCGACCAAATAAAGTGAACCTTTTTGTGAAGTTAGCAGCCATCGTCAAAAACATAATAAAGCCTTCAAAAACTAATACCAATGTAATTTAGAAACCTTAAATATAGTCTAAACTACACAATACACAAAAATTAAAACCTATTATATAGCTAATAATAAAATTAATAACTCCTAACTAAATTTCACGGCGCGGTGGATTTCGACCGCGTTGGACGTGATAACGTCGGGTTAGATTACAAATTCGAATTCGTCAATACATAAGCTATCAGAATTATGTAAAATAAAATTGGCTAATATATTTCTTGATGCTATTTTGGCTCTACAAACTTGACATGTTTTTTTGGTAATTTTGAAAAATGACAAAAAATGCATTTCTATTTTTTATCTTAAATATATAAACGAATCACGCAATAACAGCTCATGCGCTATAAAACTGAAGAAGTTTCAGGGCCCTGAAAAATAGTATTGGACGTAAAATCCCTATAAAATCTGAAATAGAGTGCAATTTTCAAGTTCAGACATTGGCTGCTGGTGAATAACGGGCCCAGTTCTCTACCGAGTGCGTATAATGCATATTAACCCTAAATAATGATGCCTGCGCTATCTCAAACTGTCACTTTCAATGCGGCTTAAAGCCAAACTTTCTCTGAAACTCTTGCTGAAAGAAGTAAAAAATTACCGAAATCAAGTTTTCGCGGCATGGTGGATTTCGACCGCGTTGGACGTGATAACGTTGGGTTGGATTACATATTCTAATTTGCCAGTACATAAGCTATCAAAATTATATAAAATAAAATTGGCTAATCTATATCTTGATGCTATTTTGGCTCTACAAACTTGACACATTTTTTTGGTTATTTTGAAAAATTACAAAAAAAGCATTTCTATTTTTTTTCTTAAAACATATAAACGAATCACGCAATAAAGGCTCATGCGCTATAAAACTGAAGAAGTTTCAGGGCCCTGAAAAATAGTATTGGACGTAAAATCTCTATAAAATCTGAAATAGAGCGCAATTTTCAAGTTCAGACATTGGCTGCTGGTGAATAACGAGCCCAGTTCTCTACCGAGTCCGTATAATGCATATTAACCCGAAATAATGATGCCTGCGCTATCTCAAACTGTCACTTTCAATGCGGCTTAAAGCCAAACTTTCTCTGAAACTCTTGCTGAAAAAAGTAAAAAATTACCGAAATCAAGTTTTCGTGGCATGGTGGATTTCGACCGCGTTGGACGTGATAACGTCGGGTTGGATTACATATTCTAATTTGCCAGTACATAAGCTATTAGAATATTGTAAAATAAAATTGGCTAATCTATATCTTGATGCTATTTTGGCTCTACAAACTTGACATGTTTTTTTGGTAATTTTGAAAAATGACAAAAAATGCATTTCTATTTTTTATCTTAAATATATAAACGAATCACGCAATAACAGCTCATGCGCTATAAAACTGAAGAAGTTTCAGGGCCCTGAAAAATAGTATTGGACGTAAAATCCCTATAAAATCTGAAATAGAGTGCAATTTTCAAGTTCAGACATTGGCTGCTGGTGAATAACGGGCCCAGTTCTCTACCGAGTCCGTATAATGCATATTAACCCGAAAGAATGATGCCTGCGCTATCTCAAACTGTCACTAGTAAAGCGGCTTAAAGCCTAACTTTCTCTGAAACTCTTGCTGAAAAAAGTAAAAAATTACCGAAATCAAGTTTTCGCGGCATGGTGGATTTCGACCGCGTTGGACGTGATAACGTCGGGTTGGATTACATATTCTAATTTGCCAGTACATAAGCTATTAGAATATTGTAAAATAAAATTGGCTAATCTATATCTTGATGCTATTTTGGCTCTACAAACTTGACAGATTTTTTTGGTAATTTTAAAAAAATGACAAAAAATGCATTTCTATTTTTTTTCATAAACATATAAACGAATCACGCAATAACAGCTCATGCGCTATAAAACTGAAGAAGTTTCAGGGCCCTGAAAAATAGTATTGGACGAAAAATCCCTATAAAATGTGAAATAGAATGCAATTTTCAAGTTCAGACATTGGCTGCTGGTGAATAACGGGCCCAGTTCTCTACCGAGTGCGTATAATGCATATTAACTCTCTGAAACTCTTGCTGAAAGAAGTAAAAAATTACCGAAATCAAGTTTTCGCGGCATGGTGGATTTCGACCGCGTTGGACGTGATAACGTCGGGTCGGATTACATATTCTATTTTTTTTGTACATAAACTATCAGAATTATATAAAAATAAAATTGGCTAATCTATATCTTGATGCTATTTTGGCTCTACAAACTTGACACATTTTTTTGGTAATTTTGAAAAATGTCAAAAAATGCATTTCTATTTTTTTCTTAAACATATAACTTGCTGAAAGAAGTAAAAAATTACCGAAATCAAGTTTTCGCGGCATGGTGGATTTCGACCGCGTTGGACGTGATAACGTCGGGTTGGATTACACATTCTAATTTTTTAGTACATAAACTATCAGAATTATATAAAATAAAATTGGCTAATCTATATCTTGATGCTATTTTGGCTCTACAAACTTGACACATTTTTTTGGTAATTTTGAAAAATGTCAAAAAATGCATTTCTATTTTTCCAAAAACATATAAACGAATCACGCAATAACAGCTCATGCGCTATAAAACTGAAGAAGTTTCAGGGCCCTGAAAAATAGTATTGGACGTAAAATCCCTATAAAATCTGAAATAGAGTGCAATTTTCAAGTTCAGACATTGGCTGCTGGTGAATAACGGGCCCAGTTCTCTACCGAGTCCGTATAATGCATATTAACCCGAAAGAATGATGCCTGCGCTATCTCAAACTGTCACTAGTAAAGCGGCTTAAAGCCTAACTTTCTCTGAAACTCTTGCTGAAAAAAGTAAAAAATTACCGAAATCAAGTTTTCGCGGCATGGTGGATTTCGACCGCGTTGGACGTGATAACGTCGGGTTGGATTACATATTCTAATTTGCCAGTACATAAGCTATTAGAATATTGTAAAATAAAATTGGCTAATCTATATCTTGATGCTATTTTGGCTCTACAAACTTGACAGATTTTTTTGGTAATTTTAAAAAAATGTCAAAAAATGCATTTCTATTTTTTTTCTTTAACATATAAACGAATCACGCAATAACAGCTCATGCGCTATAAAACTGAAGAAGTTTCAGGGCCCTGAAAAATAGTATTGGACGGAAAATCCCTATAAAATGTAAAATAGAGTGCAATTTTCAAATTCTTGTTTTGAATAAATCAAGAATTTGAAGATGAACTTCCGCAAAGTAACGCCTGATTCAATAAACTGCAATTTTCAAGTTCAGACATTGGCTGCTGGTGAATAACGGGCCTAGTTCTCTACCGAGTGCGTATAATGCATATTAACCCTAAATAATGATGCCTGCGCTATCTCAAACTGTCACTAGTAAAGCGGCTTAAAGCCTAACTTTCTCTGAAACTCTTGCTGAAAAAAGTTGAGATAGCGCAGGCATCATTATTTAGGGTTAATATGCATTAAACGCACTTGGTAGAGAACTGGGCCCGTTATTCACCAGCAGCCAATGTCTGAACTTAAAAATTGCACTCTATTTTACATTCTATAGGGATTTTCCGTCCAATACTATTTTTCAGGGCCCTGAAACTTCTTCAGTTTCATAGCGCATGAGCTGTTATTGCGTGATTCGTTTATATGTTTAAGAAAAAAAATAGAAATGCATTTTTTGTCATTTTTCAAAATTACCAAAAAAATGTGTTAAGTTTGTAGAGCCAAATTAGCATCAAGATATAGATTAGCCAATTTTATTTTATAACATTCTAATAGCTTATGTACTGGCAAATTAGAATATGTAATCCAACCCGACGTTATCACGTCCAACGCGGTCGAAATCCACCATGCCGCGAAAACTTGATTTCGGTAATTTTTTACTTCTTTCAGCAAGAGTTTCAGAGAAAGTTTGGCTTTAAGCCGCATTGAAAGTGACAGTTTGAGATAGCGCAGGCATCATTATTTAGGGTTAATATGCATTATACGCACTCGGTAGAGAACTGGGCCCGTTATTCACCAGCAGCCAATGTCTGAACTTGAAAATTGCACTCTATTTCACATTTTATAGGGATTTTTCGTCCAATACTATTTTTCAGGGCCCTGAAACTTCTTCAGTTTTATAGCGCATGAGCTGTTATTGCGTGATTCGTTTATATGTTTAAGAAAAAAAATAGAAATGCATTTTTTGACATTTTTTTAAAATTACCAAAAAAATCTGTCAAGTTTGTAGAGCCAAAATAGCATCAAGATATAGATTAGCCAATTTTATTTTACAATATTCTAATAGCTTATGTACTGGCAAATTAGAATATGTAATCCAACCCGACGTTATCACGTCCAACGCGGTCGAAATCCACCATGCCGCGAAAACTTGATTTCGGTAATTTTTTACTTCTTTCAGCAAGAGTTTCAGAGAAAGTTTGGCTTTAAGCCGCATTGAAAGTAACAGTTTGAGATAGCGCAAGCATCATTATTTAGGGTTAATATGCATTATACGCACTCGGTAGAGAACTGGGCCCGTTATTCACCAGCAGCCAATGTCTGAACTTGAAAATTGCACTCTATTTCACATTTTATAGGGATTTTTCGTCCGATACTACTTTTCAGGGCCCTGAAACTTCTTCAGTTTTATATCGCATGAGCTGTTCTTGCGTGATTCGTTTATATGTTTAAGAAAAAAATAGAAATGCATTTTTTGACATTTTTCAAAATTACCAAAAAAATGTGTCAAGTTTGTAGAGCCAAAATAGCATCAAGATATAGATTAGCCAATTTTATTTTATATAATTCTGATAGCTTATGTACTGGCAAATTAGAATATGTAATCCAACCCGACGTTATCACGTCCAACGCGGTCGAAATCCACCATGCCGCGAAAACTTGATTTCGGTAATTTTTTACTTCTTTCAGCAAGAGTTTCAGAGAAAGTTTGGCTTTAAGCCGCATTGAAAGTGACAGTTTGAGATAGCGCAGGCATCATTATTTAGGGTTAATATGCATTATACGCACTCGGTAGAGAACTGGGCCCGTTATTCACCAGCAGCCAATGTCTGAACTTGAAAATTGCACTCTATTTCAGATTTTATAGGGATTTTTCGTCCAATACTATTTTTCAGGGCCCTGAAACTTCTTCAGTTTTATAGCGCATGAGCTGCTATTGCGTGATTCGTTTATATGTTTAAGAAAAAAATAGAAATTCATTTTTTGACATTTTTTTAAAATTACCAAAAAAATCTGTCAAGTTTGTAGAGCCAAAATAGCATCAAGATAGAGATTAGCCAATTTTATTTTATAATATTCTAATAGCTTATGTACTGGCAAATTAGAATATGTAATCCAACCCGACGTTATCACGTCCAACGCGGTCGAAATCCACCATGCCGCGAAAACTTGATTTCGGTAATTTTTTACTTCTTTCAGCAAGAGTTTCAGAGAAAGTTTGGCTTTAAGCCGCATTGAAAGTGACAGTTTGAGATAGCGCAGGCATCATTATTTAGGGTTAATATGCATTATACGCACTCGGTAGAGAACT
Source organism: Hypomecis atomaria (assembly GCA_964007245.1). NCBI lineage: Eukaryota > Metazoa > Arthropoda > Insecta > Lepidoptera > Geometridae > Hypomecis > Hypomecis atomaria. Next base: position 21,096,216 of record OZ023288.1, read on the forward strand.
GGGCCCGTTATTCACCAACAGCCAATGTCTGAACTTGAAAATTGCACTCTATTTTACATTTTATAGGGATTTTTCGTCCAATACTATTTTTCAGGGCCCTGAAACTTCTTCAGTTTTATAGCGCATGAGCTGTTATTGCGTGATTCGTTTATATGTTTAAGAAAAAAAATAGAAATGCATTTTTTGACATTTTTTTAAAATAACCAAAAAAATGTGTCAAGTTTGTAGAGCCAAAATAGCATCAAGATATAGATTAGCCAATTTTATTTTACAATATTCTAATAGCTTTTGTACTGGCAAATTAGAATATGTCATCCAACCCGACGTTATCACGTCCAACGCGGTCGAAATCCACTATGCCGCGAAAACTTGATTTCGGTAATTTTTTACTTCTTTCAGCAAGAGTTTCAGAGAAAGTTTGGCTTTAAGCCGCATTGAAAGTGACAGTTTGAGATAGCGCAGGCATCATTATTTCGGGTTAATATGCACTATATGCACTCGGTAGAGAACTGGGCCCGTTATTCACCAGCAGCCAATGTCTGAACTTGAAAATTGCACTCTATTTCAGATTTTATAGGGATTTTACGTCCAATACTATTTTTCAGGGCCCTGAAACTTCTTCAGTCTTATAGCGCATGAGCTGTTATTGCGTGATTCGTTTATATATTTAAGATAAAAAATAGAAATGCATTTTTTGTCATTTTTCAAAATTACCAAAAAAACATGTCAAGTTTGTAGAGCCAAAATAGCATCAAGATATAGATTAGCCAATTTAATTTTATATAATTCTGATAGCTTATGTACTTGCAAATTAGAATATGTAATCCAACCCGACGTTATCACGTCCAACGCGGTCGAAATCCACCATGCCACGAAAACTTGATTTCGGTAATTTTTTACTTTTTTCAGCAAGAGTTTCAGAGAAAGTTTGGCTTTAAGCCGCATTGAAAGTGACAGTTTGAGATAGCGCAGGCATCATTATTTCGGGTTAATATGCATTATACGGACTCGGTAGAGAACTGGGCTCGTTATTCACCAGCAGCCAATGTCTGAACTTGAAAATTGCGCTCTATTTCAGATTTTATAGAGATTTTACGTCCAATACTATTTTTCAGGGCCCTGAAACTTCTTCAGTTTTATAGCGCATGAGCCTTTATTGCGTGATTCGTTTACATGTTTAAGAAAAAAAATAGAAATGCATTTTTGTCATTTTTATAAAATTACCAAAAAAATCTGTCAAGTTTGTAGAGCCAAAATAGCATCAAGATATAGATTAGCCAATTTTATTTTATAACATTCTAATAGCTTATGTACTGGCAAATTAGAATATGTAATCCAACCCGACGTTATCACGTCCAACGCGGTCGAAATCCACCATGCCGCGAAAACTTGATTTCGGTAATTTTTTACTTCTTTCAGCAAGAGTTTCAGAGAAAGTTTGGCTTTAAGCCGCATTGAAAGTGACAGTTTGAGATAGCGCAGGCATCATTATTTAGGGTTAATATGCATTATACGCACTCGGTAGAGAACTGGGCCCGTTATTCACCAGCAGCCAATGTCTGAACTTGAAAATTGCACTCTATTTCAGATTTTATAGGGATTTTTCGTCCAATACTATTTTTCAGGGCCCTGAAACTTCTTCAGTTTTATAGCGCATGAGCTGTTATTGCGTGATTCGTTTATATGTTTCAGAAAAAAAATAGAAATGCATTTTTTGTCATTTTTTTTAAATTACCAAAAAAATCTGTCAAGTTTGTAGAGCCAAAATAGCATCAAGATATAGATTAGCCAATTTTATTTTACAATATTCTAATAGCTTATGTACTGGCAAATTAGAATATGTAATCCAACCCGACGTTATCACGTCCAACGCGGTCGAAATCCACCATGCCGCGAAAACTTGATTTCGGTAATTTTTTACTTTTTTCAGCAAGAGTTTCAGAGAAAGTTAGGCTTTAAGCCGCTTTACTAGTGACAGTTTGAGATAGCGCAGGCATCATTTTTTCGGGTTAATATGCATAATACGGACTCGGTAGAGAACTGGGCCCGTTATTCACCAGCAGCCAATGTCTGAACTTGAAAATTGCACTCTATTTCAGATTTTATAGGGATTTTACGTCCAATACTATTTTTCAGGGCCCTGAAACTTCTTCAGTTTTATAGCGCATGAGCTGTTATTGCGTGATTCGTTTATATATTTAAGATAAAAAATAGAAATGCATTTTTTGTCATTTTTCAAAATTACCAAAAAAACATGTCAAGTTTGTAGAGCCAAAATAGCATCAAGATATAGATTAGCCAATTTTATTTTACAATATTCTAATAGCTTATGTACTGGCAAATTAGAATATGTAATCCAACCCGACGTTATCACGTCCAACGCGGTCGAAATCCACCATGCCACGAAAACTTGATTTCGGTAATTTTTTACTTTTTTCAGCAAGAGTTTCAGAGAAAGTTTGGCTTTAAGCCGCATTGAAAGTGACAGTTTGAGATAGCGCAGGCATCATTATTCCGGGTTAATATGCATTATACGGACTCGGTAGAGAACTGGGCTCGTTATTCACCAGCAGCCAATGTCTGAACTTGAAAATTGCGCTCTATTTCAGATTTTATAGAGATTTTACGTCCAATACTATTTTTCAGGGCCCTGAAACTTCTTCAGTTTTATAGCGCATGAGCCTTTATTGCGTGATTCGTTTATATGTTTTAAGAAAAAAAATAGAAATGCTTTTTTTGTAATTTTTCAAAATAACCAAAAAAATGTGTCAAGTTTGTAGAGCCAAAATAGCATCAAGATATAGATTAGCCAATTTTATTTTATATAATTTTGATAGCTTATGTACTGGCAAATTAAATTATGTAATCCAACCCAACGTTATCACGTCCAACGCGGTCGAAATCCACCATGCCGCGAAAACTTGATTTCGGTAATTTTTTACTTCTTTCAGCAAGAGTTTCAGAGAAAGTTTGGCTTTAAGCCGCATTGAAAGTGACAGTTTGAGATAGCGCAGGCATCATTATTTAGGGTTAATATGCATTATACGCACTCGGTAGAGAACTGGGCCCGTTATTCACCAGCAGCCAATGTCTGAACTTGAAAATTGCACTCTATTTCAGATTTTATAGGGATTTTACGTCCAATACTATTTTTCAGGGCCCTGAAACTTCTTCAGTTTTATAGCGCATGAGCTGTTATTGCGTGATTTGTTTATATGTTTTAAGAAAAAAAATAGAAATGCTTTTTTTGTAATTTTTCAAAATAACCAAAAAAATGTGTCAAGTTTGTAGAGCCAAAATAGCATCAAGATATAGATTAGCCAATTTTATTTTATATAATTTTGATAGCTTATGTACTGGCAAATTAGAATATGTAATCCAACCCAACGTTATCACGTCCAACGCGGTCGAAATCCACCATGCCGCGAAAACTTGATTTCGGTAATTTTTTACTTCTTTCAGCAAGAGTTTCAGAGAAAGTTTGGCTTTAAGCCGCATTGAAAGTGACAGTTTGAGATAGCGCAGGCATCATTATTTAGGGTTAATATGCATTATACGCACTCGGTAGAGAACTGGGCCCGTTATTCACCAGCAGCCAATGTCTGAACTTGAAAATTGCACTCTATTTCAGATTTTATAGGGATTTTACGTCCAATACTATTTTTCAGGGCCCTGAAACTTCTTCAGTTTTATAGCGCATGAGCTGTTATTGCGTGATTCGTTTATATATTTAAGATAAAAAATAGAAATGCATTTTTTGTCATTTTTCAAAATTACCAAAAAAACATGTCAAGTTTGTAGAGCCAAAATAGCATCAAGAAATATATTAGCCAATTTTATTTTACATAATTCTGATAGCTTATGTATTGACGAATTCGAATTTGTAATCTAACCCGACGTTATCACGTCCAACGCGGTCGAAATCCACCGCGCCGTGAAATTTAGTTAGGAGTTATTAATTTTATTATTAGCTATATAATAGGATTTAATTTTTATGTATTGTGTAGTTTAGACTATATTTAAGGTTTCTAAATTACATTGGTATTAGTTTTTGAAGGCTTTATTATGTTTTTGACGATGGCTGCTAACTTCACAAAAAGGTTCACTTTATTTGGTCGGATTACATTGGCTGCTAGAGTTGGCTGCCAACTTCACACCGGTTGGAAGAGCTATGTTATTAAATCTCTTACTTTTCATAAAATTGTATACATATGGTAAAATGTATACTACTGAACGTAAAAGTGACCAAGTATACATATTAAATTTTAGAAATAATCTTAAAAAATTGCGAAATCATTTTACATATTGTACTTATCGCCGCATACAATTTTGACTATGGAACAACCCTGATTTATAAAAAAAAATCACTTTACTTATTTTTACACATTCACTAAAGGATGAAAATCATTATTGTAAGGAACATCCGATTTCAATTTTATTTTTTTACTTAATTTAGAAACTAGCTTTGCAACTTTGCGCACGTGATATTTAGATTTTTATCTAAACTAATGTTGTAACATTCTACTTATGTTTCCAATACTTGACTTATAATGACTACTGTTATAGCGCAGACAACAAAACACTCAATTTAAGTAATTTCACATGATGTTATAATATCAACAACAATATCGTAAAATCTCATTATAACATCAATAAAACGCGACCAATTAACCTGGCGAGCCTTATGTCAAAATCCTCATACAAGTTGTATAAAATTTTGAAATTAGGCTGGCTTTTGAAAACAGTTGGGTTATACGTGAAAACTTCGTCGAAACTACTAAACTTACATACACAAAACTCTTTGGTAAGATCTTGTGCCAATGAAATAAAAAAAGAACAGCGCGCGCTCGCTCCTGATTGGCCCTGCGCGCGCAGCTGCGCTCTCATTGTTTAGATTTTAATGGCGGCAAGTTCACTGTGACAATACACGTACGCGTGAATTTAATGTTTCGCAATATGTTTTATTTTTATTTTTATTAGTGAAGATAAAGTAGTGTATACAACTGCATATAACACGGGTATTAGAACACGAGTGTGAGTTTATGAAACGAGCGCAGCGAGTTTCATAATAGTTACGAGTGATATATGACAGTTGCATATTTTGGGCCACCAAGAGACCGGCTTAGCCGAGTTTGGGGCCCGCTGTTAATCCAACTGACTCATTTATAATCTAAGATAATATTGTTTCGCGAACAATAATTTGTACCGATTTCCTTACTCTGTTAATAAATAAACTTTCTTTCTTTCTTTATAAACTACTATTATGCTATCCCATTGGAAACATATTTTTCCGGGATAAAAAGCGTATCTTTGAGCTTTATCCAAGCTAAAAATCAATTCTATCCGTTGCTCTGTTCCAGCGTGAATGAGTAACACACCAAAAAAACTCATTATCAGATCTATAATATTAGTAAGAATAAGGGTTTCTCTTTTTTCTTGATCTCAGGGCCCGTGACGAAATTCGTTTATTTTTGTAATGATAAGTGCAATGACATTAGCAATTATCGAGTGGAAACACACTAAATATTTATTCAAAATAAAGTACTTCCGCAAAGTAACGCCTGATTCGATGAAATAGTATCGAGTGGTTTAACCAGAGTAAGATAAGAGTTTGTATAGTTACCATTGACGATTCTCTGCTCCCCGTTCAGGGTCCAGAACACTCCTGGGGCAGGATAGGCTTCGGCCGTGCACAGCAATGTGACCACACCACCTGCCGGCGCCCTGATGGCTACACGACCCGCCCATACCGACGGCGTAACTGTCAAAAAATATAACCTTAAAAGCATTGTCAACACTGCCAACTGGAAATATGTACATACCTGAACTAACAAACATTAATGATTTCAACAAATACTTATTTTTGACCGAAAAAACGGAGGAGGTACTCAATACGACGCGTAGATATTTTTTATGTACCTATATAACCACGCATAACCTTTTACCTTAGAGTATTTATAAGACTTTAATTATTTATTCTCTAAGCTTTTTACGTAGTAGTCCGATTTATACTTTGAAATTGGTCTCATTAAAATGTTATCGAAATCGGCTGAGCCATTTTTGATAAAACTACAATAATGTGAAAAATACTACATTGATCCATGGGAATATTCGCGAATTCTGTACGCGGTTGAAGTCGGTTATGCTATTTTTTTGCAAAAAATAATTATTGTAAAATAAGCTTCCTTAACAGGTGCAAACTTTTTATATGTGAGCAAGATTATTAGAATAGAAGAACTTTTCTTTGAGATACAGTTCAGTTCATTTATTCTCATATAGGTACAATAATGCACACTTATGAATGTCAATAGAAAACAAAAAAAAATACATAACAATCCTTATCCTTACTAATATTGTAAATCCGAAAAGTTTGTTGGTTTGTTGGTTTGTTACTCTTTCACGCACCAACGGAGCAACGGATTGATTTGATTTTTGGCATGGACATAGTTTAAAAGGCGGAAGGAGCTTTAGGATACTTTTTATCCCGAAAAATTGCATAGTTCCTGTAGGACAGGACAAAAACCATCGAAAGCGAAACTGTCGCCACTATCACAAAGACGCTAAGTGATTAATTCCTCTATGACGCTAATATGGACTAACGAAACGTCACAGCCAGACGTAATTAGATGACAGGTGACATTGTCTGCAGACTTTTATAAATCACAAGTAGCATGGCAAGGGGACAAATTGTTTTTCCACCTTCATATCCCCTTGAAGAGGAAATAAAGTATGGATTGAAAATGACAACTGACATTAAAATTGGATAAAATGTTATTTTCCCTCTGCATGCTACATGTTACTATGACGTTTAATACCAGGCTGTCATTTTGTCTGACATTAAAAATATTTTTAAATCTTCTATCATTAGAGGTTTAACATGTTTCTTTATTCTACCCTTATGGTACAGAATCATCATACTTTAATATTATCAATCCGAAAAGTTTGTTGGTTTGTTCCTCTTTGACGCAGCAACGGAGCATAAGATTGACCTGATTTTTGGTATGGATACCTATGGTTTAAAAGACAGAAAGTCATAATAGGATACTTTTTTATCTCAAGAAAATTCGTGATTACCATGGGATAGGACAATAACTGTTTCTCAGCAATGGAGCAACGGATTGACTTGATATTTGGGGTGGGCATAGTTTGGAAGACGGAAAGTGACATTGGATACTTTCCATCCCGAAAAAATTGTGGTTCCCGTAGGACTTAACAATATTTTTTTCTAAGCAACGGAGCAACTTGCCTTGGCTTATTGCATGAGTATAGTTTGAAAGACGAAAAGTGACATAGGCCACCTTTTATCCGAAAAACTTTAACAGTTCCCGTAGGATAGGATAAAAACTAAGTGAGCGGGCTGCGGTAGCAGCCGTCTAAGCGCCAGAAATAACCTGTCATGGCAAGTTTAGGACGTTCCTACATTTTTCGCACTCCTTCGCGGCACTCAACAGCGCTAGCCCAGACTCGGGCTCCATAACGGAGCTTGCGCTCTCGCCATAATGACGGAGTGTTTCGGAGCACAAGACACATCGTCATCCACCACTCGGGACTAACCAGTACTGAACGTCAGACAGCATTCCAACGCCCTGGTCCCAGTGCAGCGGGTCAGTCATAGTAGCCCAGCGCCTGGCTCTTCAACTGCAGAGGGCAGTGAGAACGGCCATCGCGATACCGACACCTCTCTTCCCCTGCAGCCCCACTGCGTCTGCCAACACGTTGACGGCCTAGCGGAAGGTAGGGTAGGTGGCGGCACCCACACCACCAGTTCCATATATCCCACCGCGGCCCCTAATCCTCGGCTGTCATATCAGAGTCCAGGAAGCAGCCTTGCTTTATAAAACTAAGAAAGGTTATTCCCAGCAAGGAACTGGAGATAGAGAGACAGAAAAGAAGCCACACCCAGCGCAGCAGGAGGAGCTGGAGTTCATATGCCTGGCAGACGGAGCAGCACTAGAGCAAAATCTTAACCGAGAAATTAACATATTTACAGACGGCAGCAGAATTAAAGGGAAAGTTGGGGCGGCATTATCCATTTGGGATGATGCCGCTGAGATCAGTACCCGCAAGCTGAAATTGGCCGATTGGTGCTCCGAGTACCAGGCCGAGTTATTGGCACTTCTTGAGGCTACCGAAAAAGCAAAAATCTTTTGTGACTATAGGTCTGCACTGAAAACGGTAGTTGGCGTATCTTCCCTCCATCCCTTAGCAGTAAATTCAAAGCTAACATAAAGTTACTACACGCACAAAATAAAATAGTGAAACTTTATTGGATTAAAGTGCACGCGGGGATGGAGGGAAATGAGAGAGCGGACCAGCTAGCAAAGGAAGCAGCACTGCACTCGAAGTGCAGACCTATCTACGATAGGTAACTGCCCCGTTTCATTCGTCAAGCGAGAAATCCGAAAGGACTCCCTTGACGAGTGGAACCGGCGGTATCAGGAAGGACACACAGCGGCGGTAACCAAAACATATTTTCCGGATGCAAGGGCGGCATACAAGATCGTAAGAGAAATAGCACCAGTGGGAATCATAACTCAAGTGCATGGTGAGTTTTCCAATACTTACATCGATTTAAGTTGAGGGAAAGCCCATCGTGCATCTGTGAACCCACAAAATAGGAGACTCCACTGCACATAATCTTGGAATGCCCAGTTTATGGAAAGCAGAGATTTGATTTAGAACAAAAAATTGGAATTAATCTAACACGTAAAAACCTTAGAAACAATTTTATCCAATTTTTGCACAAATATTTGTAAAAAAGCAATAATTAGGAACAAGTAGGTATAAACTTTGCTGTACCATTGTAATGTTTATTATAACTGCAAACAGCCAAAAACATTGAAATTTAGGTATAGTTTTTATTCATTTGTAATTAAGACCCCTGATCATGTCAGGGATATTTCGCGATATAATAAAAAAAATCCTCGGATGCAGCGTCGCAAGAGCGGCACTGCAGCCCGCCTAAGTTGCGACACTCCTCATAAGGCATGCAACCTACCGGCCATCCTCTCAGCTGCTTTAGTTAAAAGCGGCTGAACCTCGAGTGCCGACCTCTAAACTACCTTGGGGAAAAAGACCCAAAGAAGAGGGAGACTTCGAGCGCCGCCTTTTCAGCTGCCTCAGACCTCCCCCACGACAAGGCGGGAATACACGGGGGGTTGTATATACACTCCAACCGTAACTTAACCAACAAAAGCATTCCTCTAAGGTATTTTGATATTTGTCGGTTAGGTTAGGTTTCGCAGCCGACATAAACATAAGCCAAAATCAAAATATAACGCGGGCGAAGCCGCGGGTAAAAGCTAGTAAAGAATAAAATAATAAATTAACATGTAACAACTAACAGAATAAATACATACAAAGCCCGATTACAGAGGCGCCATCGTAATTATATTAGCTAAATAGCATAGTTCTGTTTCTTTTTCACTTTAGGCATTCGATAGAGAGAACGCTTCTTACGTTGCTATTAAATTTACGCTGGCGCCTCTGTAATCGGGCTTACATAGCACGTAAAGCTAATGGCACTAAAGACCTTAAAGTTTTGACCTATTCGAGACCTTACCACACATCAAGTAATAGTCACATCCGTCGCAATACGGAGTAGATACCGTATTGTTGAGGAGGGAAGAGTTACAGACATAATTAGAGATCATTTTTAGTCTGTAATCGCCCACTGCTGAGCATGTGCCTCTCTTCTTGTACGCCACTCATCGCGTTCCTGTGCCAATTACGTCCAGGTTGGACCCGCTACTCTAATACACACTAACATATAAACTCATAAGCTGGTGAATTACACACGCTTTGTTTACAATAGTTATCTATATCTGCAGTAATATTATAAAGAGGTAAAGCTTGTGAACTTGCACAACATCACAAACTTTACCTGGGAAATCTGTTTATTATTTTACTAATAGAAAGCCACATCATTTGTGAGTCTCATAGAAATATCACGCGGGGAAAGCCTCGAGCAAAAGCTAGTAATAAGTACACAAGACAATCTAACTCACACATTACGTTGATCTGTATCCTCTTGCTAACCGACGGGGGCACGCCGTTGGTTGCTATACAGAGGTACGCGCCCGACACCGCTCGCTCCGCCGCGGTCAAATTCATCCAGGTCCCGCTCCATTTTGACACTGACAACAAAGGTATAACAGTAAGTAAGTTCTTATAGGCCAGGAACACAGAGCTTAATTCTTCTTCTTCTTTTATGTTTTGGCGTCGCATTATTGTGCATTTGCCAGTGTCAAGTATCATTTTTGATATTTTATCAAAATAGTTACAGTCGTAGTCACGTCATAGTCCAATAAAGTCCAAACATAGTCAAAGTCATACCTCAGTAAAGCAGTGAAGACTTTACTAGAGGCGTCTATGGAGTATATTGGTAACAACACGGGACAAAATGATACGTCACATTATATCACTTGCCTATACTCATGCACGTAAATCAGCTCATAATCAACGAAATACTACCATTTTTCACTAATTATCACTGATAAAAACACAAGTACAAAATAATACAATGAGGCGAAATGATTTTTCCGCATTCCCGCCAAAACTCCCAGAGCTTTATAACAACTAGAGAGACAGCGCTGTTGTCGCTTCAGGAAATTCTCAACCACAAAAATGTATGAAAAGTCTTGCCCAGAGCTGTAATAGCTGTCAAATATGAATTGGAATTTGACACTACTGAGAGAAAAACACGGCAACTAGCCACTGAATCGAGGATTTTTTTATGTCTCTTTCTAAATCATGCCACATTAAATCGTTGCATCTCTTTCTTTCTTTTCGCGATCGACCACATGTCATTATCCCTCTGGTATCTCTGTGACCAAGAAGCTAGCCAGGGCTAGCTTCTTGGACACATGTCAGGGGTTTTAAACTGCCCTAGAACGTTTAACTTTGGAGAGACTTTTGCCTTGCAGTCGTCATTCTATGTTTAAAAAAGAAAAAGAAGGAGAAGCAGCGAGCCGGCATAATAAATTTCACATAGCATCGAAAAATTTGAATTAAAAATACTGATTTCCACAAGATATTGGTTAGTAGGAAATAGGATGGTTAGGTTGTTAGTGAGCTTTGGAGTTTGATGAAATCTGTTATTAACATTTTCAATATAAAATACAGAAAGACATAAATGTGAACGCACAATTAAAATTTGTAAGCAAAGCTATTGATAAAAATCAAATAAAAAATGTACAAAATTTGAAAAAAAAGTTAACAGAGGTTAGAAAAATACTAACAATTGTGTTATATACAGGGTTATTATTAATCTATTAGCATCCTTTTAGGGGCTTATTCTGTACATCAAAACTAACAACTGTTGTTCTGCGACTTTAGACGAAAATAAAAAGAATTGTTGTTCCATAGAAAAATATCGTTCACCCGCGACAAAATGTATGGAACAGCTATTTTTTTAGTTTTGACAAAAGTCTGTCTTAATGTATGTATCTTTTGATTGTTAGTTGCCCTGTTTTTTTGTCTTTAATAATGTGATAGGTAGATTGATGTGTACAAAACATTACAAATAAACTAAAAAGCTCCAAGCTCTCACGGGCTTCACGGAGCTAAAGTAAGCTACATAAAGTACATCAAATCGATATCGAGTCCGGAGAATCAAATAAGATCAGAGGCTTAACGAATCCTCGTTTGTGAGGAACAGAGAAATACGTGTCCTTCGAGATGGATAAGATTTGTACCAGGTCATTAAGTTTTTTTGGTCGATAACTTAGTTTGATACAGAACGGGCGTAAAATCTACTAGCACAATACAACTTGCTTGTCCTATTAAGTTGGATGCAGGATGATCATAATTTACGCTCAGTAGGTATGCCAAGCGTAAGCGTATGGCTAAGTGACTAAAGAGTTGATTAGATCATTACTAAGAACAACTTAAACTAAAATTAATTAAAATTAACTTCAACTAAAATAAATAATTTTCGGGGGAATGTTATGGGATCAAAGATTATTTTTCTTAAAAAAACAACCAACAATGCAAACCAAGTAAACAATCGGCTTGAACTGAAAATAAATTATAATACGCGCGTTAGAACCAAGCGTTTCGAATCCTCATTCCTCATACGAACAGCCAGAATGTGGAACGCTTTGCCTGGGTCTGTCTTCCCGCCAAAGTACGGCGTAAAGTAATAGGTATCTTCTAGGTAAGCGTGCTACACCCTAGACCCCATATCTGCTCAACATCAGGCAGTATATGTAGTCAAACGCAAACCTATACGGAATAAAAAAAATAAAAATATTTTTAAACAAATTTCTCCAAAGCGAGAGAATCTAAAACATGTTTTTTTTCAAAACTGTAAATAACTGTAACCGCCAAAATGAACAACCATAATTTTAATCAAACAATGAATTTATCGACAAGGAAGGATTGAAGTATTAATTAACACCAAACTTGGTAAGAAATTCAATGAACAACACCAAACAATACGCCCAACATTAATTCGAAAATACCTCTCAAAGAACAGGTTTAGTCCTTTTAAAGTAACTTTGTAATTTTCCAAGAATACTTAGCACAAACTTCCGATAAGTACTTATCGATACCACCGGTACCTACCACAAGGATTAAGACTTTCCGGATAATATCATAATTATTTTTCGCTAAACATAGATAATGTGGTGGCCTAGAGGTAGTAACACCCGCCGTGCGATCGTGAGGTCGTGGGTTCAAATCCCGATCCTGTGCCAATGAGTTCTTTGGAATTCATGTACAGAATTCCACACCACTGGCTTTTCGGTGTAGGAAACCATCGTGAGGCAACCTGCTTACGTCCGTAGAATAAATTCGATGGCGCATGTGAATCCACCAACCCGTACTGGGCCAGCGTGGTGGATATGGACCAATCACCCTTCGTGGGTAGGCCTACGTCCTGCAGTGGACTATTAAAAAAGCTGGTACAGTACAGTATAGAAAAAGTAATTTAAAATGATGATTTCACTAGCTTTACAAATTTGATTTGTAGGCGATTTAATAATTGACCGTACTTTGGATCCATTAGTCGACCGCTGACAGTCCTTTGCCATTATCGTCAGTCCAGTGGATTAAATATCCGCCCTTGAGTTGGAATAAAGACTTATGTAAATTATATAATAAATGTGAACCTATCTTAAGATTAGCTAGAAACTTACCCAAACATAGAGCGGCCTATATTTGGATTATCCTTTTCTAAATATAATTTTATATTCCCCAGTGGATGTTTTGCTAATTTCGCTAATTTCGTTTTGCTATCTTCCCTACAATACCGCGCCTTGTTTGAATTCACAAACACTAAGAAAATTATATTTTCTTACAAAAGGTACTTAAGAAAACAATGCAAATAAGACTTAACATTCAATTTATAGCCACAGGCGCGAAAGTTTTCCCTTTGTACGGTCGCAGTTAGTTGTTTTGTCTGTGCGACTTGTGTGCAGCACTGTACCACAGTCTACAAATTCATACAGTGGTAAAAGTAAACTAGGTATTGAATTATATAGAAAATCATTTTAAGTGGAAATGCTCATAATAAATTTTTCAATTCAAATATTTTTTTTTTTTTTTAAATAAAACATACTAACCACAGACTCCAGGGTCTGTGCCCTTTGTTAACTACATTTACAATTATTTGGTTATACCATACAAAGAGTGTTAGTGGGTACTTGAAATAGCCTAAGTTAGTCAATGCACTGCGTGAATGCCACGAGCAGACCGGCGACCCGCAAGCAGCACCCGATCACGAGTGTGACACATGAGCCAGCCATCATTCTCCTCGACCATATTTGAGGGAGGAGAACGACCCGACACATGATGCCGCCGCAAGAAGGATGTAGATAGGTAAATACTCAAAGCAAGCTATCTTCGCCTTTAGTAAATTTTAAACGTTTAGCTCTTTATATTCTGATCTTCCGTACGCTGTATTGGTGTACACAATGCTGCCGGACTAGTATGCGCGCCACGAATTATTTCGTTCGTAGTGTCAGAACGAGACAGCGTTAAGGCAAAGTATATAATATATGTCACTTTTTCACACGTCGAAATGAATTCTTTTCGTCGCTTTTCGTGGTCGCATGCTTTATACCCTGGTGAGATTTATTAAATAAAATACAAGTAAATAATATATGAATAAGGAATTGAGTTTTAATATTATGTTGTAGTTCGGTACTAACATAGTTTTGTACTTGTAGGTCTATTGTTCAAGTAGGTAATCGCGGCAGTAAACAAAGGTGTGTTTGTGCCTATTGTATATTTTATACACGACAAAATGCTGTTAAAGATTACATTCCCTATGAGAATTATATCCAGATTTATTGGTGGTGACGCTATATGTTAGCGATGACTTCGAGAAAAAATTGCCTCTAAATGATTATTCCATAGCTAAAGAAATTAGAATAGGTTTGCACACTGCAATCAACAACCCTAACTCGTGTCAATAAATCGCAAACGATCAAAGGCGTTAAAACACTATTTACACAATACATTCTGCACAGTTTCTGCACTGTGCCTGTACTGTGACCATAGTTACTTTACTCTGTGACTGTGACAGTTTTTGCTCACAGCTTTATGTTGGCCGACAAACCGCCACGGTTGTGACTACCAGATAAAGCTCGTTCCCACCAAACTTTGTATAAAACAATTGTTTGTTCCAACGTTGTTTGGACAGAATTAACGGATCTGCTTATTCGGCTCTATGCCACGATGCTAATGCAATGTTCAAGTTTTAGATGTTTGCTAGTGAATGTTAGCATTAATTTTGTTGCTTCGTTTTATTATTTTCGGTAGGTGTAAAATTTGATGTCCTCCTTAAAAGGCAGCTGTGTTAGTATTTACACGAGTACACAAACACGGTGAGCTCTTGCTTGCTAGAATTTCAGTCTGTTCGTTGTTTGAACGAAATCTGTTGTCGCGTTTTAACTGGTTCAATTAAAGCAGTAAGTAGCTTTGTGCGTTCCAGATTATCTTTGCTATCTTTGTGACTGTACTTTTCACTAAAAATTAAATGAGCGAGAACAATGATATAGAATACAACAGAGAGCAGTTTGCTGGGGAAAATACTCGTATTTTGGTTTTCTTTCAAACTTACACTACTATGCTAGACATAGTTTAATAATAGGTAGATCATACAAACCGCTGTTTTCATCCCTGCAATACTTTTTACTGATTGACTTATATCTAAAAGTATTTTTACATAAAATAACGTTCCAAAAGCCTTCCGCTTTTCAACCGATGATCCTCTAGAACAGATAGGTAGATAGTACGGTAAATTTACTGAAATATCGTTCAAGTTATTGTTTACCACGATATGGTTCCGTACCCAAAGGGTAAGAACGGGACTCTATTACTAAGACCCCGCTTTCCGTCCATCTGTCTGTCTGTCTGTCACCAGGCTGTATCTCATAAACCGTGATAGCTAGAAAGCTGAAATGTTTACAGATGGTATATTTCTGTTACCGCGATAATGGTGTATAAGTAAAGGGGGGTATTGCCGCTATTTCAACAAATACTTAAAACAAACAAACTAAAATAAATATTTAAGGGCGGCTCCCATACAATAAACATGAATTTTTAGCCGTAAATCGCTTGATATAAATAACGGTGAAAGGTAGGTGCTTGAAATATTCAGATATATTAAGTTAAACATTTGCTTTAAAAATAAATAATAGACTTAAAATTAAATAAATATTTAAGGGGGCTCCCATGCAAGAAGCTTGTTTTTTTTGCTCGATATTAATAACGACAACAGAAAGATGCTTGCAATATTCACATATGGAGTAGTATATTACCTTCAAAAATAAATTACGAAATTAAAATATATTAAGGGGGCTTCCATACTCTACGGAACCCTTCGTGCGCGAGTCCGACTCGCACTTGGCTGATAACATTTTTGTTAACCCTATCCCATTAGGTGGGGTCTCTAACATACGTCAACTCATCATAAACTACTTTCTTTCGCATATTATCTAGTAATACTTTCGAACCATTTAGAACATAAACAAATCTACCAGATGTTACTACTAGTTAAGTAGTAACATGGGCAGGAGATTTCTGTCCTCCTTTACCCTTTGTTGTTACTATGTGTAATTGTATATGTATTAAATTGAATACCTAAAAAATATTTTTAATTCATAATTAATCTATAACCATAATGTAATATTATAGCATTTATGTTTGCTTAAAACAACTTTTTTGTAAAATGACGTGTAAATTGTAATTTGTTGTTTTTAAACTTTGGCGATCTGAACACAATATTATTATACTACGGGACTAATCGCGAACTCAAATTACGAGATCGGTCGTGGTCACGGGTAGACTGGAATGTGAAACAGCTGGTACCGCCAATTCAACTGGAACTTGCAAAATTGTCACTTCGACACACAACACTGACGGTATCTAAAAATGTCTTGCTAATTTGTTGACAAAAGGATTCCATGACGCCGATAACTTAAATTCATCCTCTCGGTTGAAATTGTTATGTTTTTTGATTTCCACGCTTCACGAACTATTCTTGAATAATAGTGTCGATCCGTGGAGAGGACTTTAGGGTCGTGGAGCTCGATCCAATGACCAGTACCTCCGTCAAGCAAATTCTCAGCTATAGCAGACTTCTGTATCTGGCGGTTTTCGACTGCCGCAATATGTTCTTTGTTTTATTTCTCTCTTGATTTGAGTGCGCGATTAGTCCCGTAGTTTATAACAATAAAAAATGTTATTTGTCAATAAATGAGTATGAGTATTGTAACCCCTTTGGTTTAGGGACAGAATAGATATCTATGTTATAGAATGTCTACTGACCTAAAGTCTGGTTGTCTATCTTAAAATGTCTGGAGTCTTCTCTCCTCCACGCGACGATGGGGGGCGGAGTCCCCGACGCCACGCACCGGACGGCTGCGTTTTCGCCTTCTTTGATGAGGATCTCGCTGCTACTCGCCTCGTCGTCTATATCTGGTGGCACTGGAAAATAAGATAATTTTTGAATATGTACTTACATTAAGGCTAAGCGTATGTTTCCGTACCCAAATGGTAAAAAACGGGGCCCTATTACCAAGACCCCGCTGTCCGTCTATCCGTCACCAGGCTGTATTTTATGAACCGATATACCTAGAACGTTGAAATTTTCACAAATGACGTATTTCTGTTGCCGCTATAACAACAAATACTAAAAACGGAATAAAATTAATAATTAAGGGGGGCTCCCATACAACAAACCTGATTTTTGAGCCGTCTTTCGCTCTATATAAATATGTATTGGTAACAGGTAATGCTTGAAATTTTTACAAAATAAATTTAGATGTATATTCACTTCAATAATAAATAATGAAATTAAAATAAAATAAATATTTAAGGGGGCTCCCATACAGTACGGAACCCTCCGTGCGCGAGTGCGACTCGTATATGGCCGATTATTAAATATTTACCGAAACTAAAGTTTTTTTTTTGCCTATATGGGACAAACCATTGAATAATATAGCGCTCCTTAAAGGGATTCAAGTCATCAACTTTAAAATTAATTGTTTTTCGCAAAAAATCGCAACACCGTGTACAGAATTTGTAACGTACAACCCGGTCACAATATCTGTGCACCTGACTTTGTGACGTCATATCGAATTATCGGGACGTATATACATTACCGGACGTCTAGTATACCGTCCGGACGTAAATTATTATCGGGACGTGTATCGGCAACGAAGATGCTAACCGTACTGTCGCACCGGGGAGTGCGCGGAGAGGTGACAGGGGAAGCGGGAGAGGCGCCGCATTCCAGCGAGGTGCACAGATATTCTGACCGGGTTGTACGTGTAAGTAGTGTGTCTACGACATCTTAGGCTCACTGTTGACTTGGTACATGTAGCAGCCACTATCATTTGGACAAACGTCCTGTAGCCCCAGCGTCCAGCAACTGTAATTGTAGCCTACAATGATCTGGTGGTTTTGATCAGGTTCCTTACCGACAACGTGTAAGTATTGTGTCTGCGACATCATGGGCTCAGTGTTGTCTTGGCACATGTAGCGGCTGCCATCACTTGGGCTGACGTCCATTAGTCCAAGCGATCAGGATCCATTACCGTGCCCTACACGGCTGCAGTGACTCTTTGATACAGTTGTTCTTTGCAGGTTCCTTACCGATAACGTGTAAGTAGTGCGTCTGCGACATCATAGGCTTAGTTTTGGCTTGGTACATGTAGCGGCCACTATTATTTGGACAAACGTCCTGTAGCCCCAGTGTCCAGAAACTGTCATTGTAGCCTACAATAATAGAGTGGTTTTGATCAGGTTTCTTACCAACTACATGTAGATAGTGTGTCTGTGACATCATGGGCTCAGTGTTGACTTGGCACATGTAGCGGCCACCATCACTTGGGCTGACGTCCTTCAGACCCAGCGTCCAGGACCCGTCTCCGTGACCCACGCTGATGCGGTGGTTCTTGGTGATCACGTGACCCGCTATCGTCAAGATCGTCTGCGTGTCTACGCGTAGCCACGCCACCTGGTGGAAATTAATAACAATTACCTATAATGCTTCACACTTCTTACTCTTTGTTAGGTACGTTATTAGTAGGTATTTCTTGTGTCGTGGGTGCCATGCCATAAAGTCATAAAAAACGATAATAACTCTTCGCAAATAACGGTAACACCGCCTTCCATCGTGTACAAACGTCGAATATGTCGCTCGAATTCTTTACATTACGAGTATTGTTGATTTTTCAAAAACGGTGCAGCTGATTTCTGTTAAATTTTAATGTGATCACCTCGAGAGTATATTTTTTCGAACAAAAAAGGATTTTTCAATTCGGTTCACAATTGTCGAAATGATCGATGAACATACACAAAAAAATACAGACGAACATAGAACCTCCTCCTTTTTGGAAGTCGCTTTTTAACTAACCAATTACTATTAATTGGACCTAGAGCATAATATGAAATCTAGAATATCGTTAATAATTACTTTTAGTGGAAGAACTTGGAGCCCATGACACAGGCTACCTTGGTGTAGGCTCTAGTGTACACCGATTGTTTAAAATAAGAAGTTTCCATAAATGTCCATTTTTATTATATATAATAGGTTTAGCAATACGTTTTCATGAATGAAGATTATAAAAAACATCATAAACATAGTATTTCATGCCGCAAATTCCTGTCCGGCCTAGAATCGAACCCGAAACCCTTTATATCTAAGCCAGGGATATTTCCAACTAGCGGACTAGCCTTGTGGCCTTGTAAACAGATCAACTGTCTTTTAGATCGACTACATCGACTTTTACACGTGGATGCGATTAGCCCGAAACAGGGAAATAATACACAAAGGAGAAGAGGACTATTACCCTAGGTATCCTTCACCCTTCGTGGGTAGGCCTACCTCCTGCAGTGAACTATTAAAAAGGTTGGTACAGGCCCGGTCTATAGGTACGAGCTTAATTACTTACTTTTTAGGGTTACGTACCCAAAGGGTAAAAATGGGACCCTATTACTAAGACTTCGCTGTCAGTCTGTCCGTCTGTCTGTCTGTCTGTCACCAGGTTGTATCTCATGAACCGTAATAGCTGGAACGTTGGAATGTTCACTGATGACGTATTTTTGTTGCCGCTATAACAACAAATACTAAAAATAGAAGAAAAAATGTAAGGGAATCCCTTACAATGACAAACCTGAATTTTTAAGCGTTTTTCGCTCGATATTAATAACGGTGATGGGTAGATGCTTGAACAAAATATGCACTTTAAAAATAAGATTATTGATTATATAATAATATAATAATAAATATTAGGGGACATCTTACACACGGCCTCTGACCCCAAAATAATATATAATTATAAATAAGACAAATGTTTAAGGAGAGCTCCCATACAAGTAACTTGATGTTTTTGCTCGAGATTAATAAAGGCAACAAGAAGATGCATGAAATATTAAGTGGTATAATTATTCTTAAAAATAATTAATAAATAAAATAAAATATATTAACCGGTAAAAAATACATTCAGGTGCGGAACCTTTCGTGCGTGAGTCCGACTCGCGCTTTTCGTTTTAATACCACCTGCAGACAGATATACTACAATTATATTGATAAATGTATTCCAAGTAGGTGGAAAAATTACCAAGGTGGTAGAATGAACGTTAAATACTTAAATTTTTGTGGTTATGCTTTAAAGTTTCGATAAACGGGTTTAGTTAGTTGATCAGCATTTTAATATTCTCATACATTACAAAACATGACAGCTAGAAGTGCAAAAGTATGTTCAACAACATAATAACATCATATTTGCCCTCCACCTAATTCAAAAAGGTTGGGATAGCCTATAATTCTGTAGCTACGCCGTAGGCTACGTAAGTGATATTGTAGCGTAGCGTACACGTAGCGCTCGCAGCGTAGCACTGAAATATCTTAGTAGCTGGGCTACGATTTGTGTTTCTGTATGAAATCGAAACAGAAATAATTTGTAACAGTGGCGTAATCACTAAATAAATTCATGATTTTGACTTTGAATGAGAAAATCCAGAACTGAATAAAAAAATTAAAATAGCCAGGCGGTGAAGCGGCATATGGCAGCAAGTGAGAATGATGGACAATCCACGACACTGTAGGATTTTCCCCGAAAAGTATTCAAAAATATCGATTGCAATGTTAAAATTTAACTATCGATTATTAAATTTAACTGCCTCGGTGGCTCAGTGGTTAGCGACCCTGACTTTGGATCAAAGAGGCGTGGGTTCGATCCCTACCCAGGGCAAGCATATATGTGATGAACATTGGTGTTTGCTCTGTGTCTGGGTGTTATTTAGGTACTATCTATCTAAGTATGTATTTAAAAATATGTATATGTAGTATATCTGTCTCTGGCAGCCATATCACAAGCTTTGGGGTCAGAGGCCGTGTGTAAGATGTCTCCTAATATTTATTTATTTAATTGACAATGAGAATATTATGGTCTTGTTAATTCAAAGATTGCCTCAAAGAAATTGCTGGTGATTAATAGCGTTTAAGTCGATAATTGTTGCTCATGCTTTAAGTTTCTTTTTTCTCCTGTGTTCCTGTGTTAGTGTAAACAATAAAGAGTTTATCTATATTGAATATTATAATCGTAGATAGCATGTCTTTTATAGTTTTCCAATCTATACAAATAGGTAATTTAAAGCCAAAAACTCAAATCCAATTATATTTAACGCGCCAACATCAGAAATTGGCCTATTTCTATTCACAAGCAATATTAACTTTGTTAAAACGTAGCTTTTATCGCTTCAGCTATTTCAGTATTTCGCTTTTATCGCAGTTATTTCAAAAACCAATTCCACCTACTCCGAAACTACAGAGCGAACATTTTGGATCGAAATCCAAGTGAGCCGAAGTCATAACAGAACGTAGCGAGCAATACATTGAATAAACTATAACGGTAGGGTGCAGCTACACTACGCTTAAACTTAGACAAAAACTGTTATATGATGTATTCTAACTAGCCTTTGTAGATGACTTTGCATACGTCGTTAGTTTTTAGGATTCCATACCCAAAGGGTAAAAACGGGACCCTATTACTAAGACTCCGCTGTCCGTCCGTCTATCTCTCTGTCTGTCACCAGGCTGTATGTCATGAACCGTGATAGCTAGGAAGTTGAAATTTTCACAGATGATGTACTTTTGTTGCCACTGTAACAACAAGTACTAAAACAGAATTAAATAAATATTTAACCCCTAAAATATTCCCATACAACAAACCTGAATTTTTAGCCATTTTTCGCTCGATATTAATAATGTTTGGTAACAGGTAGATATTTGAAATATTCACAGAATATTTAGTTCAAAAATAAATAATTGAACTTAATTTAATATATTAAATTGGGCTCCCATAAGTTGCGGAACCCTTTGTGCGCGAATCCATCTCGTACTTGGCCGATTATTGTTCTATTCTATTGGACACTTTCATTTTAATAGGATGAAAATAATCTATGGTACTTTTATACTTTTGAATTACATATTGTTTCCTATATTGTTTTTAATTTTTTAGATTTTTTAAGTTAGGGTGTTTGAATTTGAAGTAAATTATTATATGTAATTAATTGAATTGTTAGGTGTTCATAATTTGGTGAATATGTAAATTTGCACCTATTATAAAATTATATTATGTTTGTAATAAGACGATTCTAAGCGCATTTCTAATTAATGTCTAAAGAATAAAGCATATTTTGATTTTACATCCATGCAAAAAATCATGTCGATCCTTCTCTTGTTGCTGCACAAGAGACTGACAAACAAATCAGCTAACAAAGATACTCTCAGAATTATGAAATTGGTAAGTATAGTCACCGCAAGTGCAATAATGGTCGTGACAAACGTACTAGTAAGAATGACATTTGAAAATCCCTTAACCACAGCTCTTAACATATACTGTACCATATGTTGGTACTGCTTTGTCATGTCGCTCACTAACGGCAGACGTTTCCGCCGCTGTGCGAGCGTTCACTGCGACTCGCCCGCCCGCCAACCGCTCCTTTAGATGTAGGCAGTTTACAATACTCGTGGTTTATACAATCCTAACGAAATGAGTAGCGAAGAAAAAATCTAGAGATGTGTACGATTTATCCATCTCCGTCCTTCACGCTGCGGCAGCGCTGATAGCGCCAATTCTGTCGCAACTTTTTATACGTGCATCAAGAAGGGCAGAAATCTGGCTACACTCCTGGTTTTGACCGAGACCAGGATGCGTCAAAAAAATGTGAAAAGGAGGCCTTTGCCCAGTAATAGGACATGAAATGCTGAGCAAATAAATAAACAATAACAAATAAGCGTGGCAATGCCGCCAGCATGCTGGGCACGCTGATAACTGGCAGTGGGTTTGAGCATTATATCTTCATATCCTATATATATCCTTATTTAGACCTTCAAGGGTATTTTGGGTGATCCAATTGCGTTGTATATAGTAGTAGTTTAATTTTTTTCTTCAATTGCGAATAAGTCCGCGCTTGACCACCAACTGTCCTGATAGTAAGCGACTTTATAGTCGAAGATGAAGCACGCAGAAGATACCAATATATATAAGATATTCACTGTGATCTTGAAAGCTTTAGATTATATCTCTTAGGAAACAGAAAAGCAGTAAGACTGTTCCATTTCCTAGCGGTACGAATTGGAAATGTTGAGTCAAACCGCTTCGTATCGAAGTCGTCAGTGTAGGGGTATTAATGTGGCGTCTTTCTACTTGTCCTGTAGTAAAAAGGGGATGGTAGGATAAGAATAATTTTGTAGTTTTTGCACATACCATTTAAAAAATAAATAAATGTGAAGTCCTAGTGTGTTCTCGCCCTGTTTCAAGTGCCTAACTGCCGCGCCCGGCGGATTGCGATGTGCTATAATTTAAATTTTAAAATGTACGAAACCGTTACTGAATTCGCTTGGCAAATATGTATGTGTTTGTAAAATATTACATTTCCGGCTTAAAATATTTCTTAAGTGTTTGATATTCTTGCCCTAACTTATAGTTTGATAGCATCATACAGTTGGGTACACCGACAAGTTGAACTAAAGAACTGGTAGTGCAAGAAGAAGTTGAATGCAAGTTTTTTTTAAATAAGTCTATCTAGGTGCGAATAGGCCGAATCATACAAGTCGGCGGATGTGAAGTCAGCTACAAGCTGCGCAATATCCAATCAATGCGCAGCTTTATGTGAGCTTCAGTCAGGGTTGGATATTGAGCAGCTTGTAGCAAAGTTCACATCCGTCGCCTTGTATGATTCAGCCTATAGCTACATTGTAGATCACATTTTTGCTAAACTTAAGAAATTAATTTGAAAATATAGAAAGAAGTGTACTTATGTAATAAATCGAATGCGTCGTATTTAAAAAAGTAAAACAAAAACATTACTAAAATCCATAGCAGTAAACATGCTAAAACTGATAAAATGATGTTTATAGAAGTAAAAAAATGCTAGTGATCCTGTACTCACCCAACTGATAGAAATTAACTTTAAATAATTATTTTTCGCAAAAAATGGCAAAAATGCCTTCCATCATGTACAAAAATCGAATTTTCATAGAATTGTTTACATTATTGCTGATTTTTTAAAAACAGCTCAGATTATTTCTGTAAAATTTAAATGGGGCCACCTCGGGAGTATACCTTTTCGAACTAAGATATAATTTTTCGATTCGGTTCACAATTGGCAAAATTATCGATGAACATCCACAAAAAAAAAATACATACATAGACGAACATAGAACCTCCTCCTTTTTGGACGTGGTTTAAAAATCTACAAAGGATGTCTCCATAAATCTTCATAAACCGGACTAGAGAGAAACCTCACGTCACGTTGACAAAAACCATCCCCAAAGCTTTGCGATTTATTTCACTTAGTTTCTGCATAAAAATCGATTGACGACTTTTCCAATGGAGTTTTGATGGGTCTTTAAAACAGGAAGGCAATTCGATGCAGTGAGCTGAATGTAAAACGCTATGAGACGAATAAATGCGGCTTTCTTTATGTTTGCTTTATCGAACGTCTAACATTTAAAGTAGCG
This sequence comes from Hypomecis atomaria, assembly GCA_964007245.1. NCBI lineage: Eukaryota > Metazoa > Arthropoda > Insecta > Lepidoptera > Geometridae > Hypomecis > Hypomecis atomaria. The sequence continues at coordinate 21,120,700 of OZ023288.1, forward strand.
TTTAGTTAATGTAATAAATATGTAACACATGAGCTTTTCTGTTTATTTATTAAGGTAAGCGCTTAGAAAGAATCGCTATTTGAAATTTGATACCTATTCTGAAAAATGATATTTTTGATTGAGCAAGTGTTTGATATTTTGAAGTTCATTGTACAGTGTAAAATGTAGTCATAGATAACTATTTGAATTCATCCACAGACCTTCAAAGGTCTGAAAATGATTCAATGCTTTTTATGTAGTAGTAGGTAGTGTATTTTTGTTGTAGTTAATACAGGCGCTTTTGCCAAAAAAAAACTATTTTAACTGTAGTAATGGATTTAGTTATAAAAGACATCAAAAGTAAACCACATTTTATTGATTAAACCACATTTATATTTTAAAAATTCCGTACCGAAAAACCATACAAAACCTTCTTCGCGCCGTATGTATGCTTTGTTTCTGTTTCATATTCCATCTACTATCCTTACTTAATATTATAAATCCGAAAAGTTTGTTGGTTTGTTGGTTTGTTACTCTTTCACGCACCAACGGAGCAACGGATTGACTTGATTTTTGGCATGGACATAGTTTAAAAGGCGGAAGGAGCTTTAGGATACTTTTTATCCCGAAAAATTGCATAGTTCCTGTAGGACAGGACAAAAATCATCGAAAGGGAAACTGTCGCCACTATCACAAAGACGCTAAGTGAATAATTCCTCTATGACGCTAATATGGACTGACGAAACGTCACAGCCAAACGTAATTAGATGACAGGTGACATTGTCTGCAGACTTTTATAAATCACAAGTAGCATGGCAAGGGGACAAATTGTTTTTCCACCATTATATCCCCTTGAAGAGGAAACAAAGTATGGATTGAAAATGAACACTGACATTAAAATTGGATAAAATGTTATTTTCCCTCTGCATGCTACATGTTACTATGACGTTTAATACCAGGCCGTCATTTTGTCTGACATTAAAAATATTTTTAAATCTTCTATCATTAGAGGTTTAACATGTTTCTTTATTCTACCTTTATGGTACAGAATCATCATACTTTAATATTTTCAATACGAAAAGTTTGTTGGTTTTTTCCTCTTTGACGCAGCAACGGAGCAAAAGATTGACCTGATTTTTGGTATGGATACCTATGGTTTAAAAGACAGAAAGTGATAATAGGATACTTTTTTATCTCGAGAAAATTCGTGATTCCCATGGGATAGGACAATAACTTTTTCTCAGCAATGGAGCAACGGATTGACTTGGTTTTTGGGGTGGGTATAGTTTGGAAGACGGAAAGTGACATAGGATACTTTCTATCCCGAAAAAATTGTGGTTCCCGTAGGACTTAACAATATTTTTTTCTCAGCAACGAAGCAACTTGCCTTGGCTTATGCATGAATATAGTTTGAAAGACGAAAAGTGACATAGGCCACTTTTTATCGCAAAAACTTTAACAGTTCCCGTAGGATAGGATAATAATCGGCCAAGTGCGAGTCGGACTCGCGCACGAAAGGTTCCGTGCCGTATGGGAGCCCCATTCCTCTTGCCGTTATTAACAGCAAGCAAAAAAACTCCTAAAAATCACGTTTGTTGTATGGGAGCCCCCCTTAAATATTTATTTTATTCTATTTTTAGTAATTGTTGTTATAGTGGCAACAGAAATACATCATCTTTGAAAATTTCAGCTGCCTAACTATCACGGTTCATGAGATACAGCCCGGTGACAGACAGACGGACAGACGGACATCGAAGTCTTAGTAATAGCGGGCTGCGGTAGCAGCCGTCTAAGCGCCAGAAATAGCCTGTCATGGCAAGTTTAGGACGTTCCTACATTTTTCGCACTCCTTCGCGGCACTCAACAGCGCTAGCCCAGACTCGGGCTCCATATCTCGGCATTATCCATTTGGGATGATGCCGCTGAGATCAGTACCCGCAAGCTGAAATTGGCCGATTGTTGCTCCGTGTACCAGGCCGAGTTATTGGCTAGAAACGGTAGTTGGCGTATCTTCCCTCCATCCCTTAGCAGTAAATTCAAAGCTAACATAAAGTTACTACACGCACAAAATAAAATAGTGAAACTTTAATGGATTAAAGCGCACGCGGGGATGGAGGGAAATGAGAGAGCGGGCCAGCTAGCAAAGGAAGCAGCACTGCACTCGAAGTGCAGACCTATTTACGATAACTGCCCCGTTTCATTCGTCAAGCGAGAAATCCGAAAGGACTCTCTTGACGAGTGGAACCGGCGGTATCAGGATGGACACTCAGCGGCGGTAACCAAAACATATTTTCCGGATGCAAGGGCGGCATACAAGATCGTAAGAGAAATAGCACCAGTGGGAATCATAACTCAAGTGCTGACGGGGCATGGTGAGTTTTCCCAATACTCACATCGATATAAGTTGAGGGAAAGCCCATCGTGCATCTGTGAACCCACAAAGAGGAGACTCCACTGCACATAATCTTGGAATGCCCAGTCTATGGAAAGCGGAGATTTGATTTAGAACAAAAAATTGGAATTAATCTTACACGTAAAAACCTTAGAAACAATTTTATCGAATTTTTGCACAAATATTTGTAAAAAAGCAATAATTAAGAACAAGTAGGTATAAACTTTGCTGTACCATTGTAATGTTTATTATAACTGTAAACAGCCAAAAACATTGAAATATAGGTATAGTTTTTATTCATTTGTAATTAAGACCCCTGATCATGTCACGGATATTTCGCGATATAATAAAAAAAAAATCCTCGGATGCAGCGTCGCAAGAGCGGCACTGCAGCCCGCCTAAGTTGCGACACTCCTCATAAGGCATGCAACCTACCGGCCATCCTCTCAGCTGCTTTAGTTAAAAGCGGCTGAACCTCGAGTGCCAGCCTCTAAGCTTCCTTGGGGGAAAAGACCCAAAGAAGAGGGAGACTTCGAGCGCCGCCTTTTCAGCTGCCTCAGACCTCCCCCACGACAAGGCGGGAATACACGGGGGGTTTGTACGAGTATATAAACTCCAACCGTAACTTAACCAACAAAAGCATTCCTCTAAGGTGTTTTGATATTTGTCGGTTAGGTTAGGTTTCGCAGCCGACATAAACATAAGCCAAAATCATAATATAACGCGGGCGAAGCCGCGGGTAAAAGCTAGTAGATAATATAGCCGCAGTGGTCTAGTGGTAGTAACATCCGCCAAACAATCGTGAAGTCGTGGGTTCAAATCCCGATCTCGTACCAATGAATTTCTTCGGAGCTTACGTACTTACGGAATTTCATACCATTAGCTTTACGGTGAAGGAAAACATCGTGAGGCAAGCTGCATACGTCCGTAGAAGAAATTCTATGACGTATATGAATCCGCCAACCCGCACTGGGCCAGCGTAGTAGTAGCCCAATCACCCTTCGCCTACGTCCTGCCGTGGCCAATTAAAAAAAGGCTAGTACAGATACTATGGTTTTATAGATAGTGATCGGGAAAAATAATAAACTTGAAGTGTGTAGGTACCTATTTGTAAATGGTGATATGAGAACCAAACCTGTTTATGATAAAAAAAAACTATTTGGTATATTACTTCTTAGAAAAGGTACTACGCATGTTAATATAAAGCTAACGTATTTTGAATATTTGTAATATAATTAACACAGTTTTTAAATTTGCTGATATTTTCATGAAGTTATTTTCCCAAAATATTTGGTACTTATTTACTCACCAATCAAATGATTGAAAGCAGCTCCAATAAAATCTAAAATTGTGTGGAAAAAACCCCAAATGAATTCTACAAACAAGCCAGCTAAACCTTCCTTCCTTCCAAAATAATCAAAACACTTTTTCAGAGAATCCTAGAATAATTTTGCTCCTTTCGGAAAGGAAAAGTTTAGGCGTAAAATTGAACTCAAGGAGTGAGAGCTCTATAACGAAAAAAGGATAAAATTTATTAATAAATTATACACGAGTTTGTAGAAAACTCTTAAAACCTTTAACGTGAAGCTTTTTATCGCTCTACAAACCATTTAGGTACGATAACATTTAATAGAAATATTTTGAACGAAATTTTAGTTGAATATTCAGGAAGATTAAATTTTTAACCCCCGACGCAAAAGAGGGGTGTTATAAGTTTGACGTGTCTGTTTGTCTGTGTGTCTGTCTGTCTGTCTGTCTGTGGCATCATAGCGCCCGAACCACTGAACCGATTTCAGTTTAGTTTTTTTTTGGATGAAAGGATACTTAATCGAGAGTGTTCTTAGCTATGTTTTATAAAAATCGATTGAGCCGTTTAAGAGTTATGGTGGGTTAAAGTGGGGATGGAAGAACCAAAATTCTACAAATGTGCCCAAAATGGTTGTCAAATGAAAGATAAGATATTTTATCAGTGGTAGGACCCTGTGTAGTCTGTCGGGTTTTTTTTAAATTTTTAATTTAAGTTTTAGATCATGTTTTTTAGAGACTGGTTTTTCAATATCTTCTGTGCGTAATTGTCTATTACTAAAGATACACTTATCGTCTCTTTTTGTACGTATGTTGTGCAATAAACAGAGAATTAACGTTCTATACGTTTAAGCCACGTTTTCAGGATCATCATTATCATCCCTGCTTCATAGACATATCATGCTGGCTTGATTAATAAGTACCTTTTTAATTGTATTTCTTTGACATTTTTTTTTGTCTCATTCTTTCTTTTGGAATAGCCTGCAACCAGCGCTGTCCTGTGGTCGAAATTAAGTCGTTTGTCTTTTGTATTGTGTCTACCGCGTGATTGAAATCTACAATTTCGATTGCTTGTTCATTACGGTTTTTTTACAATCAAGTTTTCAGCGCCATTGGAAAAAAAATCAGCATGCTGAACTAAATGTTGAAACCAAGGATAAAATCAATACATGGATACAATCGATAAAGCACATAAACCTAATAAAATAGTATAATGCGTAAGCGCCTCATCTACTATTTCTTATTTTATAATTTATGCCAATCGTAAACAAACAAAAACTACTTAAATAACATAGATTGTTTGTCAATGTACTGAAATGCATTCATTAAAGCAAATTTCTACTAGATTAGCTTCCCACAAAAGGTTCGACCAGTTCGAGCTGCAACTAATTCGTCTCAATAAACCTCTGCTACCATCAATCGTACGATGCTAATGCTCCTTTTTTGTACAGTGATTAATTCTATCGCAGATTTACCTAGTTGAGAATTTTAATAGTAATGCAGTGAATCTTTGTTAGTTTGAGCGCAGTTTAGGACGTCCACCCACAAGGTAGATAGATAATCTTAGGATCGCGCCGGCTACCAGCCTCTTTCAGCCGCTGTTATTGTAGATCCATAAGAAAAGCATTTATATATAGCATTGGAAATATGGATATAACAACTGTAAGTACATGATATTTATTGTATTTATTATAAATTTATGTAATTGTTTATGTATGTTTATTTATTTTACTGAAGATGTAAAAGTATATTATTATAAAATTAAATTATTATATTTAGTTTCAAAGATTTTTTTTATCCTTTTTTTTTTATTTATCCTACATTTGTTTATTATACACCACCAACCACAATTTTCGTACTCTGATTTCTGTCCATCCAAAGGTAGCCTCGAAGAAGTTGAAGAAGAAATCGCTCAAGGCGATAAAGACGCAGTTGTACCACCCTATTTTAAGAATATGTATTGTCAATACTTTGTTATTTAAGCTGTTTTTTGGTGTACAATAAAGTTTTATTGTATTGTATATGGTCGATACGTAGAAACGACGGCAACTGCCACAATAAAGCTGTTTTTGCTGTTTTCTTTCAAATAAGGTATCATATAATAATCTTTGTGAATTGCCAATTTATTTTCGACTTAAAGAATTATGATTGAATATCCACAGTACATTATTCTACGGTTTCTGTCTTTAACAGCTTAGTGGTAAGTTATGATTCAAACGGATATTAAATTTATCTTCGCTTATTTATTCCCGATCGGAAGAATTTTGTACTAAAAATAGAAAATCTTCTTTAATAACTTACGTCGGCTTTGAATGGACCATAAATTTCTTTTTTTTTCTATTTCTTGTCATCAATATTTTCCAAGTCTCGAATTAATAAAATTGTAAAAAAATTGGCAAGTAGTAGTTAGGATTTGCTCTATTAAGGTTTCATACACCGAATGTGTTTTATAAATGGAAATCTGCGATATCACGGTAGGTAGGTATTAATTGTAGTGATATTTTGTACTATGGGTCATACCTCAGCTGTTCAATGTAAAATGATGGTTTTGATTAAATTTATTCATCCACATTTAGATACATTTAGTAATAACACATATGTTCAAGTACGAATAACAGCAATATGCACATAGTAGCTGTTTCAAGCTTAATACATAATTATATTAAAATTGATTTTCATCATGCCCCAAAAAGTATACACATGTTAATGTAGTCGCAATTACAAACTACACAAAGAATTGTTTTATAATGTCCTAACTATTGACATTGTCTTCTTAATTACCTCTTATCATTCATAGGACGTCTTCTATTGGACATGGTTCTGCCCTATATACTCGCCAATAAGACCGGTTGGACGCAGCTTGCGTTGATTTGACATAGGTTTTTTTTTTTTACGTAGAACAGGGCTACATTTGGCCACCAACTCATGGATGTCAAGGATGGGACATTTTCATCATGACCCAAATGTTCTTATTAAGACGCAATATTCTACTTCAATACGAATAGACTCGCTAATGAGATCAGTTGGATGCAGCTTGCGTCAAGTTGGCATAGTATGAATTTTTTTCACAATTTTCGTCATGTCGCCAAATTGTCTTACTAATAAGAATATATATATATATATATAAAATATTTATATATCTATATTCTGCTGTTCCATACATTTTGTCGCGGGTGAAAGATATTTTTCTATGGAACAACAACATTTTTTTGAGTTTTGACAAAAGTCGTAGAACAAAAGTTCTGATGTACAGAATAAGCCCCTAAAAGGATGCTAATTATTTACCAGTCACCCAGGTATATGATATGTCGATAGATAATAAACATCCTTATCAATCCCCATTGCAATCTGCAGTAGCACCAGTTCTATCACAGTTAAGCTCAGCACATTAGTCTAGCCGCGTCTCGATAGCGTCTGCAGTCATCAATCCTTGCATACTGCTGCTAATGCGCTAGCCTTCCGACGGAGACTAAGCTCGGTCTTAAGAGCGGTTAATTTATTGTTAAATGTACCGATGCTTTAGTGCTGATGAAAATTTTCCAGTTACGAAGATAAAGGAAAGCTTTTTTTTGTTATATCTCTTTAAAGATGTTTTTGTTGAAGAGTGAATAATTATTGTTTAGCACTCTTATCGTAGTTTAATAAGGTGTTTGTTTGCGATTATTGAAGTTAAGAAAAGTTCGGAACGACCAGTTTTTGGAATGGTGACCGCAGATAGCATATACAATTGCATGAGCGCTGCCGTAGCTCAGATATCACCTTAAATTGTGGATCCCAGTTATTTTAATGGTTTAGCCATGTCAGAGGCTTTCAGGTGGCTTGAAAAATCTAACACCAGGGCTAGTCGAAAAAATAGGTATCTTCTAGGTAAGCGTGCTACACCTAGACCTAGACCGCTTATCTGCTCAACGTCAGGCAGTATGTGGTCAAACGCAAATCTATTCAGAATTAAAAAAAAGACACCCTTGAATTTACTAAGCAAAATTATCTATTATATAAAAGGCTTCGCTGAGTGACTGACTGACAGACAGCCTACAGCCCAAACCGCTAAAGATACGAACATGAAATTTGGAACAAAGACACATTGGACCACGTAATGGAGCACTAAGAACGGAATTTTGAAAAATCGACCTCTAAAGGGGTAAAACGGGCCCTTTTCGTTTGTATGTAACTTTTTATTCCCTTTACCGATTGACTTGAAACTTTGTATACATGCTACTCAAACAAAATAAAAGTTACGTTTGTTCCTGTTTTTCCGAATATTCCTTATCTAAGGGGTCAAATTGGGTCCCAAAGTTGGTGAAAAAAGCGTCTATTACATCCAACGAGCTGAACGGTTACGGATGAAATCTGGTATGGAGGAAGCACACAACATGTTTCAACACAAGAACTATTATTATCCCGGAAATTCTATGGGGATCCTTAGGGATAGCCAAAATTAATCAGTTTAGGCTACTACCCAATCCACTAAAGATAGAGACATGAAATTTCGAACATAGGTACAATGTACAACGTAATGAAGCACAAAGGACGAAAATTTCGAAAAATCGACCTCTAACGGGGTAAAACGGGCCCTTTTTGTTTGCATTTAATTTTTTATTACTTTCAACGATTGACTTAATACTTTGTATATATGCTTTACAAATAAAATAAAAGTTACGTTTCTTCCTGTTTTTCCAAATTTTCCTTATCTAACGGGTCAGATAAGTTCCCAAAGTTGGTGAAAAAAGCATAAATAATTACATCAGACGAGCTAAACGGTTATTCATGAAATCTGGTAGGTATGTAGAAAGCACACAACATGTTTTAATACAGTAACTATTTTATCCCGGAAAATCTATAGGGTTTCTTAGCAATAGCCAAAATAATCAATTATAAAGCTAAGATAAAAAGGGTAAATGAATTCGAACGAAATTTGGTACGACGCTAGACAATAACACAAATTACCACTTGGGGTACTGCTATCCCCGCAAATTTCAGTGGGTCCTTCAGGATATCAATTTCCTAAAAAAAAGTACTAAATGACTGTTCGAAAACCGATGCAATATTGTTTGAAAATAGCTCACCCTTTTAACTAATATATGACTATTAACGTCCTGGGAAAAGTCCCGGATTCCTTGACAGCTAGACCAAACATCCTTAAGCGTGAAAAATAACTTGATCGCGTTTTTTTTTTAAACGTAGTGAAATATCTAGAATTAAATTGAGATAAATTAGATCCTTCAATGGGGGCAAAATGGGCCCCTAATAGTTTATGAATGATTTTTTTTTGTGAGCCATATTTCTGTTGTCGCTATAACAAAAAATACTAAAAATAGAATAAAATAAATATTTAAGGGACGTACAACAAACGTGATTTTTAGGAGTTTTTTGCTCGCTATTAATAACGGCAAGAGGAATGGGCTCCCATACGGTACGGAACCCTTTGTGCGCGAGTCCGACTCGCACTTGGCCGATTTTTAATAGTCCACCACTGAACGTAGGCCTACCCACGAAGGGTGATTAAGCCATATCCATCACGCTGGCCGAGCGCGGGTTGCTGAGTTCACATACGACATCGATTTTTCTCTAAGGACGTGCCTATGCAGGTTGCTTCAATGTTTTCCATCAATGAAAAGCCAGTAGTATGAAATTCCGTACATAAGTTTCAAAGAGCTCAGTGGTATGACCAGGTTTAGGACCTGACGATTGTAATGTAGACCATGACATGCGAATAGAGTTGGATAAAACTTGGTATACGAGTGGGAAACTACATGGGTCAACTCATGATCGTCATATAATTATCTCATCATAAATCGAAAAATATTCTTTTCTCGCTATAAAAAAAAAAAAATCTGTAGGTGTGTTAAAATATAACTTTATTAAGTATTTATTTTATGATAAGTTATAAAATAACGCGGTCCAAACCGTGGGCTATTAAAGTCAAAGAACATTTATTGTTGAACTGTGTTACACTGAGATCTTACTACTAATCACAAAAATATTGAATTACTAGCTTTTACCCGCGGCTTCACCCGCGTTATATTTTGATTTTGGCTAATGTTTATGTCGGCTGCGAAACCTAACCTAAGCGACAAACATCAAAATACCTTAGAGGAATGCTTTTGTTGGTTAAGTTACGGTTGGAGTGTATAAACAACCCCCCTGTGTATTCCTGCCTTGCCGTGGCGGGGGAGGTCTAAGGCAGCTGAAAAGGCGGCGCTCGAAGTCTCCCTCTTCTTTGTGTCTTTCCCCCAAGGCAGCTTAGAGGCCGGCACTCGTTGTTCAGCCGCTTTTAACTAAAGCAGCTGAAAGGTTGCCTGCCTTATGAGGAGTGTTGCTTCTGAGGCGGGATGCAGTGCCGCTCTTGCGACGCTGCAGCCGAGGATTAGGGGCTGCGGTGGGATGGAACTGGTCGTGTGGGTGTCGCCACCTACCCTACCTTCCGCTAGGCCGTCAACCTGTTGGCAGACGCAGTGGGGCTGCAGGGGAAGAGAAGTGTCGGTATCGCGATAGCCGTTCTCACTGCCCTCTGCAGTTGAAGAGGCAGGCGCTGGGCTACTATGACTGACCCGTTGCACTGGGACCAGGGCGTTGGAAAACTGTCCGACGCTCAGTGCTGGTTAGTCCCGAGTGGTGGATGACGATGTGTCTTGTGCTCCGAAACACTCTGTCATTATGGCGGGAGCGCAAGCTCCGTTATGGAGCCCGAGTCTGGGCTAGCGCTGTTGCGTGCCACGAAGGAGTGCGAAAAATGTAGGAACGTCCTAAACTTGAAATGACAGGTTATTTCTGGCGCTTAGACGGCTGCTCCCGCGGCCCGCTCGCTTAGTTTTTATCCTATCCTACGGGAACTGTTAATGTTTTTGGGATAAAAAGTGGCCCATGTCACTTTTCGTCTTTTAAACTATATTCATGCAATAAGCCAAGGCAATCCGTTGCTCCGTTGCTGAGAAAAAGTTACTGTGTTATCCTACGGGAATCGCAATTTTTTCGGAATGGAAAGTATCCTATGTCACTTTACGTCTTCCAAACTATGCCCACCCCAAAAATCAAGTCAATCCGTTGCTCCATTGCTGAGAAACAGTTATTGTCCTATCCCATGGGAATCACGAATTTTCTCGGGATAAAAAGTATCCTATTATCACTTTCTGTCTTTTAAACCATAGGTATCCACACACCCATACCAAAAATCAAGTCAATCTTTTTCTCCGTTGCTGCGTCAAAGAGGAACAAACCAACAAACTTTTCGGATTGATAATATTAAAGTAGGTATGATGATTCTGTACCATAAAGGTAGAATAAAGAAATATGTTAAACCTCGTATGATAGTAGATTTAAAAATATTTTTAATGTCAGACAAAATGACGGCCTGGTATTAAACGTCATAGTAACATGTGGCATGAAGAGGGAAAAAAATATTTTATCTAATTTTAATGTCAGTTGTCATTTTCAATCCATACTTTATTTCCTCTTCAAGGGGATATAATGGTGGAAAAACAATTTGTCCCCTTGCCATGCTACCTGTGATTTATAAAAGTCTGCAGACAATGTCACCTGTCATCTAATTACGTTTCGCTGTGACGTTTCATTAATCCATATTAGCGTCATAGAGGAATTAATCACTTAACGTCTTTGTGATAGTGGCGACAGTTTTGCTTTCGATAGTTTTTGTCCTGTCCTACAGGAACTATGCAATTTTTTGCTTAACGTCTAAGGCTTAGCAATTAAAATTCGACGCGCTTGGTTTTGCTCTTGAGTCTCAGCAGTTTTTTGCGCTGCGTGATGCTCGGCATCTAAAAGTTGCCGCGCTTGACTTTCTCCTTAAGTCTCAGCAGCTCTCTGAGCTGCGTGACGCTCAGCATCTAAAATTCGACGCGCTTGGTTTTGCTCTTGAGTCTCAGCAGCTCTTTGAGATGCGTGGCGCTCGGCATCTAATGTCAAACGCGTTTAAGTGTGCTCTTCAGACTCTTGGCTTCTAGCAATTTTCTTTACGCGAGCTCCGCTAGAACTAGCGCTAGATTCGATTTGCGTTTTGTATACATACCTATTAGAATGAAAACTACGTAATTAAACTGAAAAAATACATGTAACCTTCTCTAAATTTTACAGGAAAAGATTGATTGACTTTGACATTTGCAACTTGAGCAGCCTTGAATGGGAATTGGGCATAGAGAATGTAATTTGGAAAGTCAAGATGCAAATTACCATTTGTCATGGTAGAATATAAGTTTTTTCTTCTAAGATTCTAGCCAATGCGTTTTCATCCCCCCTTTCAACCCTTTAAAACTATTTTTTCGAATCAAAAAGTAGCCTATGTCCTTTCTCAGGCTCTAGACTATCTGTGTACCAAATTTCATTCAAATCGGTTCAGTAGTTTTAGCGTGAAAGCGCGACAATCAGACAGACAGAGTTACTTTCGCATTTATAATATTGGTAAGGATCAGTTAAGTCCAATATGGCCAGAAAATAATCATTAGAACATGAAAAAATTATACAATCATTATTATTAAATTTAATTCGAATATTTTGCAATTTATCATCTAAAAATTGTCGTACTCCATAATAAGCTTTAGATACAAGTAAATTTAAGCAAACACTGAGACAAAGCAGGCCAATCCGTGGGCTAATTATTATCCTTGCATGTAATACGACAACGTGGGCTAAACTAAGAGCTATTATTAAAAAAAGTACTAAGACAACGCGGGCCAAACTGTGGGAAATTACCATATAAAGTAAGTACTAAGAAAATGCGGACCAAACGCGCGCCATTATCATTTTAAGCAAATACTATAACGACGCGGGCCAGACCATGGGCTATTATCATTGCAAACAATACGACAACGCAAGCCATACGGCAGGCTATTGTAATTTTAAGCAAGTACTTAGACAACGCGAGCCAAGCTACGTACAATAAATTACCATATCAAGCAAGTACTAAAAATGCGCAGGCCAAACCGCGACCTATTTATCATTCTAGCTAAACACTGGGACAATTAAGGCCAAACCGTAGGCAATGCCTATTACTTGAAAAGATAATGCCTACTAAGCATTATCTTTTCAAGTAATACGTTATACGACAATGCAGGCGAAACCACGAACTATTATTATTTTAAGCAAGTGCCAAGACAACGCGAGCCAACCTGTGGCTTATTATCATTTTAAGCAGTTACTCGAACAAAGCGGCCAGACCGTGGGCTATTATCATTGCAAGTAATACGACACCGCGTGCCAAACGGTAGGCTTTTATAATTTAGAGGAAGTATTAAGACAACGCAGGCTAAGCTGCGTGCTATTAATTACCATCTTAAGCGAGTACTAAGAATACGCAGGCCAAACCGCGACCTATTATCATTTTAGCCAAATACTAAGACAATTCAGGCCAAACCATAGGCATTATCCTTGCAAGTTATACGTTATACGATAATGCTTTGCTAAACCACGACCTATTATTATTTTAAGGAAGTGCCAAGACAACGCAAGCCAACCGGCAGCCTTTTATAATTTTAAGCAAGTACTAAGACAAACGCGGGCTATTTTCATAAACAAGTACCTGTCTACTAAGACAACGCGGGCGAAGCCGCGGGTTTTAAGCTAGTTAGTTATAAGAAGTCTTACCACAAAAGTTTTAAGCACGCCTTAGACAATATTTAACAATACAAATTGCACGGATAAACAGAGTTTAAAGCGTGTTTGAATCTTTTGTGGTAAGGCGGAAGATTTTTAAAGTGCAAGGACTTTAAAAAGTATAAAAATTCAACCACATCTATCAAGATATTGAATTTATTTTCCTTTGCACATGCCGGTTCTGCATATCAGCGGTATAGAGTAAAGCAAACAGCACGTAACGACTCTCTTGCAAGTTGTTGACCCCGTTTCGTCACTTCCCGCTTTACAGTTCTCGAGTCACAGACTTAAGTGTTGCACAAAGAAATGTCATTTGCATCACAAAGAGGACTTAAATTTTGTATGAATTTGACTTTTTGTTACAATCCTTGTAAAATTTAATGTAAGAATGTTTTGCAACCATTTCTACATTTTTCAAGTGAACACTTCTTTAGCAGCGTTGTGCACTTTTTGGGATGGGTAAAAAATAATATGTTCGCACCAGGACACGTGACCTGATCAAAACTTCGTAAGACGGAGAGTACACCGGTCGACGCGGCGTAGGAGAGGAAGTAATATCCTCCTCTCTTTCCACCGCGCAGCGAAAATGTATACCTGCTCCTGCGCGGCGGCGTAGGGCGCTTGCGCGAGTGTGCGTGTGTGATATTCTTAGAGAATACATAACTAAAGTATATGTATTCTCTAAGGTGATATTGTATTTTACCAAATAAATGATTGTACTTTTATACTGATAAATAAAGCAATTCGTGCGAAATTATTCCCTGACCATTCCAAAATATTCAAAAATGCACAACGTTAATGTTCAAGTTTTCATAGACTTCTCTAACAGACGTCTATACATTTGTATTTGCGGGCTAAATCTTCATCAATTTTTGTTTAATTAACAAAAGAAAAAATACGTGTTTGATATTTTTTGACAATGCGTCTGACGTACTTATTACATTTTTCAGTCATTAGGACTATCCTTCAAACCATCAAACATTCATAGGTAAATGTCATCCTCTACTATTTACATAAAATATTTCGACTCGAAAATGCACAAAAAGTACGATAGATGTAGAAGGGTATTGTTTATTGCACTGCGGGTTTTTAGTTTGAAATACATCGTTTTTTCGCCAGCATTTTTTAAATAAATACTGCATCGTGTGATAGCACAAAAGCAGAACTCGCGAGTACCCAACCGTTATAAATGTTAATTGGTATTTCGTTGCGTTTAAATATGAACAAAACTACAATATAAAACTTTAACCACACCGGGTACAAATTTTACTTCTTAAATAATAATAAAATATCGTACTCAGTAAACAAAATTCTGTTGAAAAACGTAAACAAGTAGAAAAGTTAATTCTACCGAAAATGGTCTAGTTTTCGAGTGAGTTTTGGTCTACTTTGAAATGACGCTTAAAAAACTCGTTTCATTTTCACATACCTAGTATATTCTCATTTATGTTTTGAAACCTCATCGCTATTTGTCCTGAAATGATCGTTGAATTACTTGTATTAGGTTTACTGAAGCCGTTAAGGAGAATCAAAAATCGGTCAAGTTCGAATCGGACCCGCGCACGAAGAGTTCCGTACCGTGTTGGAACCCCCCTTGAGCCCCATTCCTCTTGTCATTATTAATAGCGAGCAAAAAACTCCTAAAAATCACGTTTGTTGTATGGGAGCTCCCCATAAATAGTTATTTTATTCAGTTGTTAGTATTTGTTGTTATAGCGGCAACAGAAATCCATCATCTGTAAAAATTTCAGCTGTCTAGCTATCACGGTTCATGAGATACAGCCTTGAGACAGAAGGACAGACGGACAGACGAACAGCGGAGTCTTAATAATAAGGTCTCGTTTTTACACTTTGGGTACGGAACCCTAAAAACGGACAGATGAAAGCAAAATTATCGAATCAAAACTGAATTTTCGCTCATTACATTCGCTCAGTCAAAAATAAATAATTAGTTGGTAGTTCTAAATAAATGACTAGTTTTTTTTTTGTTTAGTTGGTTGTTATCAAATTTTTTTACTTTACACCATGCGAATCGAATTGAAATGTGATTACTTTTAGTGAATTTCTATAAAACAAAGACGAAAGATCCGTCGAGAGGCAATATTATTCGGCGCTTAGCGCGCTGCAGGTGCGAATTCAAGATAAAATTGGATTTTTATCGGGACCATTAAATGCAAGTGACCACTTCCATCGAGTTGGAGCTCTGCCAGAGACACTTCTCTTTATAGCGATTTTTAACTATCCTGCTATAAAAAATGCACTAACTGCTTCTTGTTAACCGTTTGCCTTCCGACTTATCTTGAGAGATGCCTGCTAGTCCAGCATTCATTCGTCCACGAAAAGCCACGAAATGATTTTTTTTGTGATGTATGAAAAAGTGACAGATATATACTTTGCCATAACGCTGTCTCGTTCTGACACTTTGAAATAAATACTTCGTGCACATCCTAGCCCAGCTGGAATCTAAATTTCTTCTGGTTCTGCCGCTGTAATTGCCAGAAAAATTGCCCTGAGGGCTTCTACGGCAATATCAACGCTATCCATTATTAACGCTTCCATCATACGATTGCAAATGAAACAAGGCCAGTGGCAATGGCAAAAGTAAGAGAAGGGCACAGCGCAAGTGAACTAAGAAATATACACTACTCGTAACACGGCTCACTTTTCTGCCCACTTCTCTGCCCAACAAGGCTAAATGAAAATGAATCTGCATCTTAAAGAATACTCGTAAAATACATGTGACAGACTTGCCATAGACACAATTCTCATCTTATGATGAGAACTTTTGTAAAGTCGACGTGCCAGCATAAAGTTATTAAATATATTTTGGTAAACGTAGTGAACTCATCTAGTATCAAATTGCCGTCCCGGTGCTCTTTTCAACTGCACTGAAGCACTGAATTAATTTTTAGTTATTATGTAACAATTAGTGATTTTATACTGGCACAATTTATAAGAATCTTGTGCTTAAAATTTATCAACAATGCGCATTTTTTATGGTCTAATAGCACAACTGAACAAAGAAACTCAATTTCTATTGTTTTCAAAATGTTTGTAACCCTTTAAGGTCGTGGTCTGCTTGTTGTAACTTTTTGTATGTGATAATTTTTATGATTCCGTAACCAAAGGATAATAAGTTGACAAAAAATCGTGTTGAGACACGCGTATTAGGCTTCCGTAGACGGTGACGATGATTATGAGTTAAAAAAAAACTACTAAATGTTATAATTCGTGGGAAAAAAATGTTTATGAGGTCAATGACATCTGAGCTGTGTATAGTATAGTATAAGCTTAAGATTTTCAATATTCCTTTACAACGGAATAAAACATTAAAAGGGGGCTCTATACAACATACCCATTTTTTTGCCATTTTTCGCTCCATATTTATGTATAAAGGTGACGTAACATGAAATTTACAGAATATTTAATTGTTTATTATTCAATTCAAAAATAAGTTATTAAAGTATGTAATTTAAATTATGATATTATCTACGGTACGGAACCCATCGTGCGTAAGTCCAATTCACACTTGACTGGTTTTATAGTAGTTAGTTTTTACACCATAAAATAGTATATAGACTTTTTTTGTGTTTAGGCTTTTATAAGGTAATGATTTTATTATCATATTAAACAGGTTTAAATACCTCAAATGATTTTATTTACAGTTTGGTATCAATGAGCACGAAGTAAACTACTAAAAACAATTTATGATAATCATCATCATCTCCGCCGTTGAAATAATTATGAGAGTACCTACTTTACAAATCACAAATAAGATAGTAGAATATTTTGCAGTCAGTTAATAATATATTAAATAAAATATTACAATAAAAATTTACACCAATTATTTCACTACATTAATTGTAAAATTACTTAAATACCTACCTCATTTTCTAGACATCAAACTATTTAAATTCAATGGTAAAATATTGAACACGCTGTATGCGCGTCACGATGGTCACTTGACCTCTCAAGAACTAAATTCTCTCTTCACGTTCGAGCCCTATCATAATGTGTTTGTGCCAATATCCCTGTCTCAAAATTTTTTTGGAACAGATTTGGCCTATCTCGACAAAAAACCCATAAATAACACACTTGAACTTGTTTTATTAAAATGCGATTTTGACGTTACATAAATACTTACAATTTTCTTCCTATGTCGCTAAGTTTTTTATGATTTCATGATTATCTGATTTTTAAACTAAAAATAACGTCTCCTGAAAAATTTGGTGCGTGGTCGTTAGGCTATACAAAGACTGAGGCGACGATAAGTTAGTACGCTTCCTGACGCCCGCGCCAAAAAGTGTTCATCATTATACCAACTTATAGCATTGACGGCGCCACCTATGTTATCATCAGTGACCATCACAAAATAACACTTTGAAAACAAATTTCGTGTACAAAAAAAATCCTAATTGGTTCCAAAAAAGCGGCGATATTAAACCAAATGCTTTCAAGCATTTTCACTACATAGTATAAAACTAAGTCGCTTCCCGGTCTGTCTGTCCCTATGTATGCTTATATCTTTAAAACTACGCCACGGATTTTGATGCGGTTTTTTCATTAGATAGAGTGATTCAAGAGGAAGGTTTATATGGTATAATACACCTATGCGAAGCCGGGGCAGGTCGCTAGTCAACTATATCTAAATGCTTAACTATTTCTAACTACAACTTTGTATGTCTGCAAGAGGTTTACTTTGACAAAACGTTACAAATAGGTTTCTAACTTGCTGCCTTTTTAACCCCCGACGTAAGAAACGACGAGGTATTATACCTAAGTTTGACCTTGGTGTGTGTTTGTCTGTGGCATCGTAGCGCCCGAACCGATAAACCGATTTCGATTTTTGTTTTTTTTTTTTGAAAGGCGAATTAGTAAGAATTGTTATTAGCTATGTTTCACAGAAATTGGTTCAGGCGTCCCAAAGTTAACAACATTTTTGTTACATAGCTGCAGTAGGAATCTCATTCAGTTAGGGGTTTTACATTTTTTATTTAGTCTTGTTGCTTTAAGCCATATTTTCCATACAACCAGGCACCTCCAAAAACATCTGAATACAATTACAATTTACGTTTTTTTTCTTAGTTTCCTCGGATTTAATCTGAGATTTTGTTTATTTTAAAAGATGAATTTGTTTAACTTATGACGAAAGCAACGAAGCCCTAAAAGACGCTGGCGTGACGATCTTGACACTTTCCGGGAAGGTTGGCGGGATTTGGCTACAGAACGCGATAAATGGAAGAAAGTGGGGGAGACCTTTGCCCAGAAGTGGGACAGCATAGGTTGAGAAAAAAAATGATTTCACATAATTGTGATATAAAGTATATTAATTACCTTGTACGTTTGCAAGTTGTCCACTTTGCAAGTGAGTGCGGCGTCTCGACCGAGCGCCACCGTGACATTAGAACCTGGCCCAACGAACCTGGGCAAATCTGGAACAATACAATATGGAGATTAAAACAAATGTAATTATTTAAAATTCAGAAAATTTGCAACATTCTAATGGTTTCACAAATAACTGCAGAATGACAAATAAACGTAAATTTTCCACAATAGTAAAACTTATCCTACTATCCTACGAATATTTTAAACGTGAAAGTTTGTGAGGATGGATGGATGGATGTATGGATGTATAGATGTTTGTTACTCTTTCACGCAAAAACTACAGAACGGATTGAGATGAAACTTTGCAGTAGTATAGCTTATATATTAGAATAGCACATAGGCTATAAATTATAATGATATTATTTATATTTTTTTATAATCTGTTCTTAATTGGCGAAAATATCGATGAACATACAAAAAAATACATACAGTCGAACATAACACCTCCTCCTTTTTGGAAGTCGGTAAATAATAAAAAACATATGAAAATAAAATAGCCACAAAGTGGTAGGGACCACTTTGTGGCTATTCGTTTAGCAAGACAATTTCGTTTAACAAAAAATATTCTAACGTAAAACCGTATACTAAACGACGTATGAATGTATCAAACGCAACAAATGGAAAATAACTTGTGGATTGTTTAAATAAAGTGTTGAAACCAAGTGAACCCATTTGTAGTAAATTGAACGTAATTGTATAACTGCATATTCAACCATTTCTAACCAAAACTGCATAATTATAGTTTGAAAATAATAAATAAGTGGAAACTAGATTCCACAATTCCACATATCATTGGATAATATTACTAGACATTAGGCATGATGACTGATTAAATAATATTTTTTATAATTAGTCCGTGAGTTAGATTTATTCAAAAAATATTGGACTTAAATTTTTTTCTTATGTCAATAAAACAAAGTTGGCAAAGTTAAACCTTGTCAAAGTTTAGGTGTCAAAGGTGGGGGTCTTGATGTCACGCGCAGTACAGCAGACTTTATCTCTTTTGTGACGTCACGTCTCTCACGAAATAATATACATTTGTATGACACTCGTGACGTCACGAAGAACTTTAAAAATATATTTTTTATGTCAATTAAACAAAAACTCACTAAAATGGTTTAATGACTTTCTGTTAAATTGACATAAAAAATTACGTATAATATTTTTTTATAATGTATCTGACTGATGACTAATTTTATTTTGTAGTCATTATGCCTATTATTTAGCATTCAATACAACGCGTGTGTGTTGACTATAAAAAACATTAAGCAGAGGATATTTAAGCCGTGGTGGTCTAGTGGATGTAACGCTGGCCTGTCATTCTCGAGGTCGTGGGGTCAAATCCAAAAAACCAATGAGTTTCTTTGGAACTTATGTGCGGAATTTCACACCACTGGCTTTTCGGTGAAGGAAAACATCGTAAGGCAACCTGCATACGTCCGTAGAAGAAATTCGATGGCGTGTGTGAATCCACCCGCATTGGGCCAGCGTAGTGGATATGGCCCAATCACCCTTCGTGGGTAGGCCTACGTCTTGCAGTGGAGTATTAAAAAGGCTGGTACAGTACAGTACATACGATATTTTACTGACAATAACAATACCTCTTTAACTTCCTCAGTTTTGTAAAAAAACTAACTGTATTAAGCAAGATTGTTTCATTGATCGTATTGTTTTACAAGAGTAATCCTAGTTACATCCCAAAGACTGCAGACAAAATAATTCCAAACAAGTCTCTTTTCTTTGAAAACTTTCCGCTTTACAGTAATATCCCACTTTATTTCCATTGAAACAAAGCAACCCTTGCTACAATTCCCTCAATCCGCAACGAAGTCAAAGAGTCGTACAAACAAAGTCCAAGTCTCGTCCTCATTTAAGGACATCAACTTATCCGGGTTCCGACGGATCCGGATAAACAAAACTCTTTCAAACAAAAAAGCAAGTTAATTCACCGCGATTTTCTTTTATTGCTGCCAATCTCTGGAGGCGTTGGAGATACTAGCATGCTTGTTAAGATTAGTGTACACTAACTGATGTAGTTGTGTAATTCGAAAAATTACTGAATTTTTTATATCAAATATTTCAATATTTGTTACAATACAGGTACTTAACTTTACACACTTGGGAAACATTAAAAATGACATGCTTTTGTTCTGATAACTATTATGTATTTTTAAACAAAATATTCATAAATGCACAAAGTTTTTTTTTTGTTAACATTATATTGAAGAATTGAAAATACTAGCATGTTTGTTAAAATTCGTGTACACTGACCAATACAGCAATTTTTAGATGCCTAAAATTGCTCGACGTTTTGATGCGTAGTTTGGCTAAGTTAACTTAAAAAATAAGTAATTTTTAAAGTCAATTAGGGCAAATCTTGTCATTATGTATGGATATTAACTTATCCGGGTTCCGACGGATCCGGATAAACAAAATTATTTCAAACATTAAGGCAAGTTAATTCACCGCAATTTTCTTTTACTGCTGCCAATCTCTTGAGGCGTTGGAAATACTAGCATGCTTGTTAAGATTGGTGTACACTGACTCGTGTAGCTTTATGTGGTGACGAGAGTAATTTAGAGAAACTGCTGATTTTTGACATTGAATATATTTTTTTTGTTGCAATTAAATTACTTAGCATACTTGAAAGATTCAAAAAGAAGCGGTATATGATCTGCAATTTCTTTTGATTGCTGCCAATTTCTTGAAGCGTTGGAGATGCTTGTTAAGATTGGTGTACACTGTAAACTGACTATGGTAAAAAGCTTGGGCTGACATTTCTCCTCATTTTGAACTATAGCTTTGTGATTTTAGAGCTATACACATAGTTTCGTGAAGTTAATTATAATGTGCCAATGTGCGTTTGACTGGTTAAAACCGACTGAATCCAGCTAGTACGTATTATTAATAACTAGCAACCCGCCTCGGCTTCGCACAGGAGTATTATACATGTAAACCTTTCTCTTGAATCATTCTATCTATTAAAAAAAATTACATCAAAACCCGTTGCGTAGTTTTAAAGATATAATCATACATGGGGACAGCGACTTTGTTTTATACTATGTAGTGATAGTGATGATGAAGTGATAGTGATAATGTTGAATTAACCAACGTACACATCGTCTAATTTTGTCAAATTGGGCAATTGGGTTCCAACTAAATTGGAACTTCAATAAAGTTGTGTACTATCCCTAACCATCTCAGAATAAGTTGGGAAGAAGTGTCGATATTGTTCGGTTAGGCGTCGATCGGTCCCCCGGCGACGGCGGGCAACTACTGGAACCATACGGAACCACTGAACCTTATTGGAACGAGAGCTGAAGGAAAAATGCACCACGGGAGCAGTTTTGTAATTTAATTTGAGATAGAAAATGCTGGGCGTCGGGTTGCTGCGAAATCGAAAAATATCGTTTGTTTTAGATGACGGGCTAGTTCTAAGATTCTTCATAATGACCTTTACTGCGGGACCAACCACTAAATATTGTAATAAAACCGTAATTTTTAGGTACATACCAAAAAAATCCTTACTTATTACGGAACCAACAAAGAAATTAACAAGGAAATTTTAATAATCAGCCAAGTGCAAGTTCGACTCGCGCACGAAGGATTCCGTACTGTGTGAAAGCCTGTTAATATATTTTAATTTAATTTTTTATTTCTGAAGTGAATACACAACTAAATATTCTGCGAATATTTCACGCAACTTTCTGTTGCCGTTATTAATATCGAGCAATAAAATCACGTTTGTTGTAGGTATGTATAAAATAAACATTTAAAGGGGGCTCCACGGACAGACAGCTGTGGTAGCCTAGTGGTAGTGACACCCGCCTTACAATCGTGAGGTCTTGGGTTCAAATCCCGGTCCCGTATAAGCCGCGTCACACAAGTTGGTAGAAACAAAGTTAGCTACAAGCTGCGCAATATCCAATCAACGCGCGGCTTTATGTGAGCTTCAATCAGGAATTGAATATTGCGCAGCTTGTAGCTAACTTCATTTCCGCCAACTTGTGTGACGCGGCTTATACCAATGAGTTCTTCGGAATTTATGTACGAATTTAAGACCACTGGCTTTTCGGTGAAGGAAAACATCGTGAGGCAACCTGTGTACATCCTTTGAAGAAATTCGATGGCGCATGTGTATCCACCGACCCGCACTGGGCCAGCGTGGTGGATATGGTCTAATCACCCTTCGTGGGTGGGCCTGCGTTCTGCAGTGGACAATTAAAAGGCTGATAAAGTAAAGTACAAATGGCATAATTTATATCGGTATTTACAGTATATTTGGCAGTTTAAGCACAGCAGTGTCCTAAGTGATGACTGTCAGTTGATTAAATGAGTGACGGCCACAGTTGGCTACGCATAGTCACGGTAATGATATCTCATTACCGTGGCATAGTGAATGATTCAGCGGGGCGCTTCAGTACGTACAAAATTACCATTACTAGCAGCGCCGATGGCGTCGGCTGTAAGTGCTGGCGCAACAAGTATGTTGCCTTGGAGTAGGTCAGCGCCACCGGTTTCTTGGGACTAGCCAGGTTCACCAACAGCTCGTAGGCCTCGTCCCCCATAAAAGAAACGAGCGTCGGTACTTTCATGTCGTCCTTCACGCCATTGACCTTGAAGTGACTTTCAAGGCGGTCCGCTTACGACCACAATACGCCCTCCTTGATGTCAAACTCATCAATTTTTCCGATCGGCATGATAATTTAATAACACGCGTGAGTTTAATCACTCATAGTTCGTCGCCACTTGGAAATACCGAGATAGGGCGCGAGGTAAGGAAAACACTTGCGAACGTAGCACAGATTTATTTCAACTGACACAACGGGCCGCCACCGCGGCTTACCCTCTCTTAACTATTATTTGTCATAACTTTATATTGAAATGTAGGTACCGCCATACACTACGTATAGTACTATTAATCAAGCGTAATTTTAGTTTACTTTGAACTTTGTGTTTGCGGATCATGTCTAAAACTGAACTGTGTTGGTTTTTCAATGGTCCAGTGTCGAACATTGGCCTACCCACTTAGAACGTATATACACGAAATATACGAAAAAATGTTGGAATGAACGCATCAGTTAGGGTATGCAAAACGCATATGTAAGTAAGTATGGATACGAGTAGGATAGCCCTGGTGTCCGTTTTGAAGCCACCTGATGGCTTCTAAGATGGGTAAACGGTTAAAACAACCGAGACCTACAGTGGAACGTGTGATTCGAGCCACGTTAGAGTTAAATGCCACCCGCGGTCACCCATGCTAAGACTGACCAACTAGTGCAGCATGCGACCACGAAAAGCCACGAATAGAATAACCCTGCCTCATTCTAAAACGTCATAATTATTTTTCGCAACGTTTTTATTTTTTTTTATTTTTTATGGAAGAAATCGCTCTAAGCGATAACGCGGTTGTCGCACTAATTTAAAATATTGTACTGTTTTTTTGTAATATTGTTAATTTGTGTGAGCAATAAAGCGTTTATCTATCTATCTATTTTATACAGGGTTATTTCTAATCAATTAGCATCCTTTTAGTTTAGGGGCTTATTCTCTACATCAAACTAACAAGATTTACTAATTACTACGATACTTATACGACATTTATTAATTTTCAAAAAAATTGTTGTAGTTCCATAGAAAAATATCGTTCAACCTCGACAAAATGTATGGAACAGCTGTTTTCTTTTTGAGTTTTGACAAAAGTCGCAGTACGAAAGTTGTTAGTTTTGATTAACAGAATAGGCCCCAAAAGGATTCTAATTGATTACAAATACGAGTAACTCTGTATAACTAAAAAATAAGTAGATCGCGCTTTTACCTTTAAATTTCCAATTTTTCCGGGTAATACGGAGTAAATTAAAAATTGATTCAAGTTTGGCGGTTATTTTTATCGTGGAAATCAATTTGCGGAAACTTTGTTACGGAAAATCGTGATAAGAAAATGAGATGTTTTGGAAATACGAGTACTTTTAGTTTTTCTCAAGAAATACATTCAGAGATACATTTGGAGAAGAGTTAAATTAATATCCCATACAATTCAAATGGTATATCGGAAAAAAACCATTTGGTGATTATAATGGTAAGTAAGTTCGTATAGGCCGGGTGGCTAGCCCTGGTGTCAGTTTTTAAGCCGCATCAAAGCCTCTGACATGGCTAAACGGTTAAAACAAACGGGATCTACAATTTAACGTGCTATCGGAGCCACGGAAGCGCTCAGTCGTGAATGCCACCCGCGGTCTCTCAACCGAAAACCATGCTGAACGTTGCGATCGCTAACAAATATCTACTCATACTTTGCTATGAGTGATAAATGATTATAATGGATGTAATAAAGTAAATGTTCTTTTATAGTAGTTTATGCAACTGTCATATAATGAAGGGTATGAAAACACGAGTGTGAGTTTATCGCTACTCGCTGCGCTCGTTTCATAATAGTAACGAGTGTTTTAATACCCGTGTTATATGCAGTTGCATACACTACTTTATCTTCACTAATAAAAATTAAAAAAAAAAACATATTGCGAAACATTAAATTCACGCGTACGTGTATTGTCACAGTGAACTTGGCGCCATTAAAATCTTACCAATGATCTATGCTGCGCGCGCAGGGCCAATCAGGAGCGAGCGCGCGCTGTTTTTTTTTTATTTCATTGGCACAAGATCTTACCAAAGAGTTTTGTGTATGTAAGTTTAGTAGTTTCGACGAAGTTTTCACGTATAACCCAACTGTTTTCAAAAGCCAGCCTAATATCAAAATTTTATACAACTTGTATGAGGATTTTGACATAAGGCTCGCCAGGTTAATTGGTCGCGGTAGATAAAATCTTATACGCGACTCTTACAAAGAACATCACAAGATAGCTTCTAAAATAAAACAAGGTTTTCGTTTTTCTCTAGCAAAAGCTTTCATCTCATGTTCTGAAAGTTTTTGTGAATTGCCAATTGACCTGAATAGAGTTGGTTTTACCTTTGACTTGGACGACAAGTGCCTTAAAACTTTATTACGTATTCCGTACTGGGCCTTAGGGGATATGTATTTTGTATTCAATTTCTTTCTCTGTACAATTAATTTGTAGAAATAGGTATAACTATATTATTATATGCCTGCCTACTTGACTACACCTAAATACCTACCTATAGGTATAACATGATATTTTATACGGAAGTTTTAATAGAACAAGTGTTCTATACTGTACAACCTGTTTTAGAGTCTAACCAACGAAAGCTGTCCAAGAAAAAAGGCGGGAATTTTAAAAAATCAAGAGCTGTTAGCTTGTTTTCTAGTACCGCTCAGCTGATCTCCATGAAATTTAGCATGCACGTAGTTTATAGAACTACGTGCATGCTAAATTAAACTAAGTGCATGCTAAATTTCATGGAGATCAGCTGACCCAGACTCTAGTAGTCCATTGCAGAACGTAGGTCTACCTAGGATTGTGATTGGGCCATATCCACCACGCTGGCCCAGTGCGGGTTGGTGAATTCACATACCCCGTCGAATTTCTTCTACGGACATTATGCAGGTTCCTTCACAATGTTTTCCTTTAAAGAAAAGCTAGTGGTGAGAAAGTCTGTACATGAAGTCCAAAGAATTCATTAGTGCGGGACCGGGATTTGAACCCACGACCTCACGATTGTAAGGCGAATGTGACCACCTCGGCAAAAGCCGTGGTCACACTCACGGCTAGTGGTAATGGTAACAAAACAAATGTAATTAACCAACTTCTAAAAAGGAGGAGGTTCTATATCGTCTCGTCTCTCGTCTGTATGCATTTTTATTGTGTTTGTTCATCGATAATTTTGCCAATTGTGAACCGAATCGAAAAATTCTTTTTTAGTTCGAAGGGGCGGCGGTCTCATTTAAATTGCAAACAAACCGGCTGAGCCATATTTAAAAATTTACAATAATGTTAACAATTCGATCGAATTATGTGAATTTTGTACACTATGGAACGCGGTTTTACCAGTTTTTGGGAAAAAATAATTATTAAGTGATATACCTGATTGATCTAATTCCGAAACTTTACCTGAGTATACAAGATATAGGTAACCGGACTGTAGAATATGTAGAATAATATAAAACACATACCCACTCAAAAATGCACTTCAAACTTATAAACACCTTCATTTGATTTTGTTCAGGTCTAAAATACCTAGTTAGAATTAAATTACGGCTAATCCTCACAAGGGCAATTTATTAAGCAAAACCAAATGACCAAATGAGTGATAATTCCCCGCGGGTTCATAATAATTATAGTAACACAAACTGACGCTATTTGTCATGAATAATGCAACCGCAGTGGCACTCGCAGCTCGGTGTTGTAATGCAAGCTTTATGCCATGGTTTGTAATGCTTATGTTTTAGGTTTGAGTGAGGAAAAATGTTCGCTAAATTGGCTCTAGGTTTTAGTATGAATTTCCAATAATATCGATTATACTTATGTGGTTATATATTATTAGGAATTGCTCAAGAAAAAAGTTTCGACCCTATTCTTAAAGGTTTGAAGGAATTGTAAGTCAATTTCGTTTGTAGACGTCCTATGCTGCAATATTGCTAGTGCGTAGTCTTCTTTGAAGCCGTAGTAGTCTAGTGGTAGTGACACCAGCCTTACAATCGCGAGGTCGTGGGTTCAAATCCCGGTTCCGTACCAATGAGTTCTTTGGTATTAATGTACGGAAATTCACAACACTGGCTTTTCGGCGAAGGAAAACATCGTGAGGCAGCCTGCATACGTCCGTACAAGAAATTCGATGGCGTGTTTGAATCCACCAGTCCGCAGTGCCAGCGGTGTGGATATGGCCCAATCACTCTTCGTGGGTAGGCCTACGTCCTGCAGTAGACTATTAAAGTGAGGCTGGTACAGTAGTCTTCATATGAAAACTTTATGGCTCCATCGACCAACCGTAATGTACCACTAAACTACAAATAGCCAAGCCAATCCACTTGTTTTAGTTTTTTGTCAGTAGTACTATTGATGGCACTACTCACTTTGACTAAGCTGTAGAGTTTGTGAAGTTAGAGCTAGTAGAGTTAGAAGCTTGGCGTAGAGCCAATGAGAAGTTTTTGATAGTGCGTGCGAGATATTTTTACGTTAGCAACATTTTACATGAACATTTTACGTGGGATTTCTTATACGTATTTGTTTGTGCAATTTTCATCAGTGATAATCAAATTGGAAATAATTATCAATCCGATTCAATAATTTAATAACTTGGTCGCGCGGGCGATTGTTTCTGTAATTTCATTTTAATACGCGTGGATAAAAATAATATAACAATAAGCTCTTGGAAGAACAAGGTTATGAGTAATTTAACACTAAGCAATAATGTTATGTTTATGGTGCAGCGTGGAATTTATAGAAATGGGCACTAGCTGAGCTACCGAGTTGCATAGATCGTGGTCACGGGTAGACTGTGACCACAATCGATGCAACTCGGTCGAAACGTCGGGATGATGAGGTATTTATTTATCTCGTAATTTAAGTGTGCGATTAGTCCCGTAGTATGTAATAACAAGTGCAGATATCAGATATATTCTTAGTAAGGTTCCTATGTTTGGTTAAGTGAAAAAGCGCCCTTACATTCACCATATTTGTATTATAAATATTCAATTCATTTCTAGGATTTTTCATATTATGGCTTTAGTTTTTCCGTAGAATTCATTCAAAATTCTCAGATATTGACATTTAATTTTAAAATAAAATATAAAACCCACAACTATCCCGCAAAAACAGAATTCTGTTACAACATATCACAAAGGTGTAACCACAGAACCACTACCATCCAGAACATCCATTTGACCCATCCCAACAAAGCTTATACCATTTAATGCAACAAAATGTTCATTATTCCCTAGACCACAAACTAATTTGCGATCGGTTTTTCATATTTAACGCTCGCGGTCTCAGCTTTACAAAAAGCGGGGTTTCAATATTCAATAACCACAGTGTCCACAGACGGGCAATCCGCAGGCTGCAGCCGTAAAGTTTAATTAAAAACTATTGACTTTGCCCTGTGAGCTTTTGTGGCAGCGGAAAATTCGATACTGAAAAGGTTAACTGAAAGTTTGCAGAGGCTGGAATTACAGGGATTACAGGCAGGTTCTCGCGGCGATTGGTTTGGATACTTTATGCTGTGCCAAGTTTTTTTTAAGTCTATTAATCGTGTCACTAGTTATGACCGATTAACACTTTAACAAAAATGGTAATATTAAATGGTATTATATCTCAGATCTTATGTATCTATGTTTGTGGACCTTTTTTTACGAGGGGGAAATCTTAGCTGTCGTCCTCATCGTGCGCGCTTGAGTGGATGGCCAGAGCCCCAACTCGCCCACTCGGTCCATCCACGAGCCCAGGAGTCCCAGTAGTTCTGTCAACAGAACTACTCAACAGAACAGGTGGGAGTAAACGGGCTCTTACTACAAACAGGGGATACCGATGCTGTATTCTAGTGCCCCGGTATCAGGGCAAAGAAGATGGACCTAGGAAATAAGACAGCTTTGTACGTAACGTAACAAATAAATATTCCATTCAATTCAACCTGATGAGGCCGGCACGTTTTCGAATAGAGGCTTGGTACCGACACTGACCTCCACCAAAAAAGCCTGGATGAGTGAGTTTTGTTCATCTGTAAGACGTCCACTGCTGGACATAATGTTAGGTAATGTCAATAAATTTCCCGCATACCTACCAACTAATTCAATGCACTTTACATAGTATCATGCTATTAAGTACAATTATGTAATAATTGTACTATTAAAGTTATAGAGTTATATTATAATTAATTCGTTAAAACCAAGTTTTCGTGAAAAACCGCCAGTTTATGTATTTCAAAAATGTTGGATATAAAAACTCGACAATGCATGTTTCATTACAACGTCTAAAGTTACGGAGAGTGCTACATTGTATGCGACAATTTCTATGCAATAAAATATTCAGTAAAAATGTGTTACATACCTATAACCCAGTTAACGGTAATAAAATTTAAAAGATGTTTGTTATATTCACATTACACTGTATTTTCGACGAAATATTATAAAAATTATATAAATTGTCCTATTACAGGACAAAATTAGACACGATTGATAAAAGTCCGAGGCCTATAAGTGTCTCACGATGAAGTTGTATATAGATATATAAAACCGTACCTATTAGGTGCATCAGTCTTGCAATAGACTAGGTAGGTATATATTTTTTACAGCATAATATTTTCGAAAAATTTTGTCTCGAGCTCTAACACACAGAAAAATAGGTGCAGGATCAATATGTTTTACTCTCTAAAAATCTTTCATGGTATAAATAGTTTCATCGAGGAGGAGAGACCTCACTCTACTAAGGAAGACTGCATCATATAATCTCAAAGTGAGTGTACTCTACTTGCATTAGAAACTGTCTGTTATTCTGCGGCTCTTTGAAGTCGGGGTCGGATACTTGACCCACTTCTAGAGAGTCTTATTACGAAGTGCTTTGCAGAAATGCAGAACATTTCTAGCAGAGATTTGAGCTAATAATGCAGCTGTTTCGTGTTGTCGAGATACTGGCAAACAGTGAAGATGTTTTAGATACTAAAAGTTAAACAACTACCTACTTACCAGGAACAACAATTCTACATTCCCACGTAATCCTAGATATGAAAGTGTTGAATCATATTATATTGGTGTACTTAACTTAGGAAAGCGATTTCTTGTCCAATTTGTGTGTAAATGGCAATTAAAAATAACATCAAACTTTGTTTCAATGTACGTTTATTGTAATTTAGAATTAACGTACATTGATTCTTAGTAATTTCATTGTACAAAGTAGTGCAATATTTGCGGATATATCAAGGATTCTTTTAAAATGCATTGGTAATCAATCATGTTTGATTCATCATATTTAAAGTAGAATATCAATTTTGATATTCTACTATTAATTTTACTTAAGTACATTTGTACTTAAGTATTTAGAGAACGTCCCTCGCTGAAAATTATTGTCTACAACCCTACATTATGTTAGGAAACGGTCTGAATCCAAAATATTTTCCGGCCAACATTATTCCAATACGTCAAATCATTTTGAAAGCTTGCTTTGTTCCTACCAGCCTACAGTGTTGTAACGATTTCTTGAAACACCGAAGCGAAAAACCAACAACGAAAAAGGATAGGTACAAAAATCCAAACCCAATTCAATTTCCATCCAAAAATCGATTATAGAATAAGTAAGTAGAACTGAAAACTTAAGTCCTCACTCTCCATCAAACTCCGAACATAATTGCAAGCTAACAAGACGCTATAGCCCATCAGTCGGCTTGATGCGTCATCAATCATACAGACGAGGGTCAGCCTTGGCCGTACTATTTTTTATTCATACATTTCAACCCAAGTAAGTGGTGCCATACGTTAGACAAAGTAAGGGATAGGGAATTTTTGTAGGCTTCAGACTTAAGGAGAGGGTATTTTTGCTAAGGTGCTTACACACTGTCAATTGTCTTGATAATATAGCTTTCTATTTCCACATTCCTCATACGAACAGCCAGGATGTGGAACGCTTTACCTGAGTCTGTCTTCCCGCTAAAGTAAGTACAACGTGGGTATCTTCAAATCCCGAGTAAATATCTATCTACTAGGCAAGCGTGCTACGCCCTAGACCGCATACATAAGGCAGCATGTAGCCAAACGCAAACCTATACATAAAAAAATCTAACGTCAACCTCACTTAGGTTATTTTTCAGCGTGTGTGAATAAAAGTGCCGTGAAAAACTTACCACAGCTTTGCGGCTCCTAATTAATTCATAATTTTTATAATAACCATTTACAAAAATTGCTTCCAATAAAAAATAAAAAACTAACTCTATCATTAAAACTTGACACTATCGTTGTCTGTAAGATAGCAGGAATTCTTTGTACTGTCTAACTAGTTTACCGACACCGAAAAATCATCATGTCTCCCAACCGATTTCGGCCTCGGCGACTTTACCTCTGTTTAATACTAAGTTCATATCAAGGCGAGCTTAGGTGACGTGTTCTTATATGGCTTATATAGCCTATTTTATCAGTAAATGTCCTTGAACAGTCGACACAGGTTAATATGCTATTTACCGACACCGAAAAATAATTAATAAATCAATGGAGAACCATTTAAACGAAATAAGCATACACTACGACTCTCTGCGAGGAAATGCCACGGAACTCACAAAAACAACGTTAACTAGCATTCAGACGTCGACTAGACGTTTTAATTAGACATCAATATCATCACTAAGTATAAAACAATGTCGCTTCCCGCTGTCTGTTTACCTATGTATGCTTATATCTTTAAAATTACGCAACGGATTTTCATGCGGTTTTTTTTAATAAATAGAGTGATTCAAGAGAAAGATTTATGTATAAAATATACTTGTGCGAAGCCGGTGCGGATACTAGTATTATAATATTTTAAATATCTATCTGAATGATACTTTAACAATCGATCCTGAGACCTCAGCATACACAGGGTTATTTCTAATCAATAAGCATTCTCTCAGGGGCTTATTCTGTACATCAAAACTAACAAGTTTTGTTCTACAACTTTTAATAATTCTCCAAAAAAAAGTTGTTGTTCCATAGAAAAATATCGTTCACCCGCGACAAAATGTATGGAACAGCTGATTTTTTTTTGAGTTTAGACCAAACTCGCAGAACAAAAGTTGTTAGTTTTGATGTACAAAATAAGCCCCTAAGAGGATGCTAATTAATTAGAAATAACCCTGTATATTTTTAATCATAACTGTTTGATATAAGTATTCGTCACGATTTGCGTTTTGTTTTAATGTTTGTCACTGTCCAAAAGTTAATAGTGTGTAACTGCCCTTATACTTCTATTTATGTTCTAGGTACAACCTTGAAAGATGACGAGTCTGGCGTTTCTGACGATGAATTGTTTTTTTAGGCCTTGTAATATATTTTTCCTATTAAGTGGCAAATTGGACTCCTATTTTTCTAAATTTATTTTGTGTTAAACTTGTAGGTATTTGTTTTCTTTGTTTCTTGCACTGTATTTATAATAGATACCTACTAAAACATGATTTAAAAAGTTCAACAAATCAGAGATTTTATCCAATCTCGTAAAAAAAGCATTATTATATATACCTTTGAACCAGATAGTTCAAATTCTTTATATGCATTATAATTATATGTGGCACAGTTTAAATGTGGTCCACTATTAATTTTTTAAATATCTTTTCTATGTAGAAATCAAATAGAATAAAGGAACACAATAGAAAATACAAGTACCTGAGAACTTTAGCTGATCATGGCCAAAATATTCGCATAAAACGTAAGTGATTAATATTAAAATAAATAATTTCGCAAAAAATAGCAAAACCGACTTTTTTTACAGTATTGTTTACATTTTAAAACGGATAAGCTGATTTTGATAAAATTTAAATAGGACTAAGTACCTCGGAAGTGTGACCTCTTTCAAACTTAAAAAATAAAAGAAATCGGTTCACAATTTACGATAATAAGTATGTATACACAAAAAAATATACCGACGAACGTAGAATATCCTCTTTTTTGGAAGTCGGTTTATAAGATTCAAGATATTCATGAATCGCCTAGTGTTACTTTAATCAGCTGTAAGATAGTATTCATGTATTGTCTAGTGTTGTATACAAATATAGACGTAACAAAGACTCTGTGAGCGAAATAGCTCCAAGCTTTGCTTATCTCGAAGTTTTGTTGTACATTTTGAGCTCACGAGAAATACAGCAAGCTTTAGAGCTTGCCGGCATTGCTTGCTTTACTCTCATCATTTTCAAATATTACATCAAACATTGTTGAATTTGCTAAAGAATTTGGTCTCAAAATTTATTGATATACCTACCTGTTCAATGCCCATGTCATACAAATTGGCGGATAATTAACCGACTTCAAAAAAGAAGATTCGTTTAAGTATAAGTTTTTGTATAATTATAATGACGCGACTACTGGGCCAATTCATTAACCATGATAATTTTGATCAATATTTTTGTGATTGATAATGATTATATTATGATAATGACATTGGCTGACATGGCTCTATTTAAATATAATCAAAATCGGCTGTATTGTTTTGAAAAATCAAAAATGTTTAAAAATTATACACGAATCGATTAAATGATTTCAATTCTAGCAAACTGTTGGAATTTTGTACACGATAGAAGTTGGTTGTACCATTTTTAGCGAACAATAATTATGTTGCATTTTTTATCGCAATGATTACTTATACATGGTCATAGGTTTTAAGGGCGGGTCTAGTACAAACAACTTTTGTACTACGGCTTTTAAAAATTGCTTCTCCATACATTTTGGCGCGCGTTGACTAACTTTTTGTATGGAAAAGCTAATTTTTTTTCGTGATTTTCCAAAAGTCGTAGTACAAAATCCACCAATCCGCACTAGACACTTTTCGTGGACAGGCATATGTTCAACAGTGGACTTATAAAACCGTTACAATACAATACACAGTAGTATAGTATACAGACAGTATACACAAAAACAAATGTGACGCATGTAACACCTATGTTTTAATATATGAAAAAATAAACCGATTTGTGCGTTTCATTGAGTATGAATAACATTTTTTTATATCAGAGCCCGCACCGTCCGCTACCCTCCCTCGGGAATTGATCATCTTTCCGGGATAAAACGTATCTCATGTATCTTCCCGATTTTTAATGTATTCATGCCAAATTCAGGTCGCTCCATTATTCCCTGTCGAAGGAAAAGAAATAGGCAAATACGGTTCTGTATTTGTATTAATAGACAGAACAATTACTGTCAAACAAAAAAATAATTGATTTTATTAGATAGATAAATAATACCTAATTGTTTTGGTAAGTGGATGCTTCATTATAATACTCTGACACCAGGGCTAGCAAACCGGCCTTACTATACGAACTTACTTTCATTATAATACTCGTAATCATCATCAATGCAGCCATAGCACGATCACTGCAGGATCTTGGTTTTATTCATAGCACAATAATTATAATTATAACTAGCTGCCCCGGTGAACTCATCTCACCATCTGTCAACTGTCAATGACAACTTTTACATGCAGGAACATTTTGTATGGGAAAATTCAATGAATGTCTTTATTATTTTACTCACTATATTTTTATATTTTCTCACTGTTTAAACCTTCCCTTAGCTTCCACGGATATTTCAAGACCAAAATTTGCCCAATCGGTCCAGCCGTTCTCGAGTTTTAGCGAGACTAACAACCACGATTCATGTTTATATAATAGAGATAGAGATTAACCTACCTAGGTATAGCTGTGTGTAACTGCAGACACGTGGTTAATTAACTGAAATAGGTGTTTTACGCTTGTTGTTTAACGGAATTGCTCCAAGTAATTTAATTCAATTTAATTTAGGATATTACAGGATAAAACAGTGCTATTTATGGGTTTATGTAATAGTAAAAGTTGTACAATATGAGGAGTAATCTGTGAATAGTTTTGTACCTAAGTCTGTGGCAATGTACCTATGTAATAATAGTAAATCTGTAAATTTCCGCGCTTTACAAAGCATCACTTTGTAAAAGAAATCCATACTAATATTATGACATGTGAAAGTAACTCTGTCTTTCTGTCGGTCTGGAAGAAAGGACATAGGCTACTATATATTTAACCTTGAATTTTTTCGGGATTAAAAGTAGCCCATAACACTCTTAGTCATGCAAAAAATCTAGTCAATCCGTTGCTCCGTTGCTGAGAAGCAATGTTTCTCCTATCCTTCGGGAACTACAATTTTTTTTACATTCTATAATCATAATAAAATAGAATGTGGAATATGTACCATAATTACTACTTATCAAAAAATCAAGTCAATCCGTTGCTCCGTTGCTGAGAAGCAATTTTTCTCCTATCCTACGGGACCACGAATATTTCAGTCTAGAATCGTATTCATAATATAATAAAATGTGGAAAATGTACCATAATTACGACTTATCAACTGCATGAAAAATATCACAAGTTTTTCAAAGTGGTCAGAGGTTTTCGCTCAAAGAAGCAGTTAATTTAGTTTTCGTCAAACCATGACAGCATTCGGAATGATGGATTGCTTCCGAAGTTCCGAACTATTGATTGACCTGACTTCTGAGTAAACACACACTATCCAATTTTAAACCGACTTCCAAAAAGTGGAAGGTTCTATGTTCGTTTGTATGTTTTTTTAGTGCATTTTCATCGATAATTTCGCCAACTGTAAAATGAATCGATTTTTTTTCTAGTTCAAATGGGTATACTTCCGAGGTGGTCATTTTTTTTTCATTTCAGTTTTACAGAAATTAGCTGAATTGTTTTTGAAAAATCAACAATAAAGTAAACAATTCGAGCGAAATATTCGAATTTTGTACACGATAGAAGGCGGTTTTGTCATCGGTTGCGTTTATTTTCAAAACGATTTCAAAAAAGGCAATTATCAGTTCGAGTTTTGTTTTGTAATGTTTGTACATACAAAAAAACATAGGTACACGATTATTCCGCCAATTGCGAACCGATTTCGATGATATTTTTAGGGTTCCGTACCCAAAGGGTAAAAATGGGACCCTATTACTAAGACTCCGCTGTCCGTCTGTCTGTCACCAGGCTCTATCTCTTGAACCGTAATAGCTAAAGAGTTTCACAGATCATGTATTTCGATTGCCGCTATAACAACTAAATACAGGACAATACAATGAGTAGTACCATCAATGGAACTAATCAATGGTACTACTGACAGAAAACCAAATATTCAAGGGTGGCTCCCATACAACATACGTGATTTTTTGCCGAGGGGCTCCCTCCCATACGGTACGGAACCCTTCAAGCGTGACTCCTACTCGTAATTGACCGATTTTTTATATTCGGTAGAGAATAAATATATACTTTAAGTGTGGTCCCATTTACATTTTATCGAACCACCTAGGTCGTTTCAAAAATCAACAATAATGTGAAAATTACTGCATCGAACTATTTGAATTCTGTACACGGTTGAAGTCGTTTATGCCAATTTTGGCGAAAAATAAGCAGTAATTAGTTAGGTATAGGTATATCATATAACTTCTGTTTCATTTCAGCAAAGTTTCAGCTTCAGCTTGTTTTTCATAAATTAAACAGTAAAATTTAGAACTATTTCAAAAAGTCACCAATAAATAGCTTAACTCTATGGTAACCACACCACGGGCTCCGAGCCTTGTGTTAAATAATTGGATTAATTATCTCGTAACACACATACAATACAAAAATGCAAGTGGAGTCCCTCCGCGCGGAAGAAGTGAAACTTCGACGCAACAGTGCTTCCATACCCCCTCCATGGAAGCGTTAAACGTTTAACGCAACCTTGTTGGAAGTCGCATTAGAAGTTTCACTTCAAAAAAAACATATAGTCAAATTAAGAGCCTCCCTTTTTAAGTCAGTTAACAATAAATAGAAATACAAAGGCATTGAACCTTTTCGCGTAACCCTGAATAAGCTACAAAACTCCGAAATCCAAGCATCTGCCACGAACTTTATTAAATCTCTGTCCCGTCAGAATAATTGAAACGCTAATCTTGCCTTTCAACAAAAGCGAGTGAACGTATCAATTCAAAGCTCCCGAAAAGACAATAAATCCAACAAAGCCTTTGATTTTACATAAGAACGAATGAGTGAATGAATGGGCTTACATGGAAAACGTAAGGTTCAAGTGCTTGGAAGTTTATTGCCACATAAGTATTATTCCTTCTTACGTGCTTATCTACTACCAAGTACAGAAGACTCGTTCGATCGTACGTTTCAACCATAAGACAGCCATTGCTAGACATAGACCTTTTCTAAATCTAGATCTCTCTCCCTAGTTCTCCAATAAAATAAGTCGAATGCGGTTTTTCTCTGTGCCAAAACATTGAATCAAATCCATATAGGTACTTACTCGTTTTTTTTTTGAAGTAAAAACTTTTTAAGAAGCATTGTGCAATGTGCACTTTTTGGCATGGGTAAAAAATGGTAAACTCGCGTCAGGATACTATTAATTAGACTCACGTCAGGACACTAATTTTCGATCGGGTCGAAAATTCGTAGAACGGAGGGAGAGTAGAACGCTGGCGCGGCTTAATATCCCCCTCTATTTCTACCGCGCGGCGGAAGATTATTTTAGCCTCTATTTAAAATTACAAAACACCGATTTGATACGAAATAAGGATTTATTGCACAGAGCGGCATTGAAGATAAAAATCGGGTAGCTAGCTCTGTGTCAGAGTTTTTAAGCCGCCTGAATTAATCTGCGCCACGGTAGCGCTCAGTTATAAATATAAATCGCGGTCACCCATCCGAAGACTGACTGTGCTGAACGTTGCTTAACTGAGGTGATCGCTTACAAACACCTAGTAAAACTACGCTAGGCGCGCAGAACACATTTTAATTTTAACGTCTCTACAATGTAAGCTCTATTCTGTTCTATTTTTGAAAACATAAACATACCCCAGGCTAATAAGCGATGTTCACTAACGAAGTAATAAAATAACAATTAAGTAGAAAAACAAAATACAAGATAAAACAGACTACTAATAGACTTAGTGTTTCTGCCACAACAACGTACTATTTTATTTGGAGCAATAACTGCGGAGCTGTCTTCTGAAACAAATGTAACGAACATTTTATTCCCAAGGGATGTTCGACGTTTTCGCTACAGTCCACTGACCAGACAGTTCAATAAATTTTACTGTCGACGATACGATATATGGAACAAAACAAGTTTAATTGTAACGGTGGAAAAAAGCAAAAAATAAGGCCCCCGGCCTTTACAAACTTACTTGATCGTAGTTTATGTGGATTATTAAAATGTTATCAATAAATTTACAAGGATTTTTAAAACATAAACAAAAAAAAGTTGCTTACCATCAGGTAAATTGGTGTTCAAGCGCAAATTTATTCGCGATAAAAAAAGGCAAATGGGTATTTTCGCCATTTTCATAGCACACAAATTTTAAATTATGGATGTTACTTAGTAGCCACACAACAGGCATGATGACTAGGTAAAAGAATCATTAATATAATTAGTCCGTGAGTTAGATTATCAAAAAATATTAGACACGTATTTATTCATTTGTTAATGAAACAACAAATGATAAAGATAACGATAATTTTTTGTTGATAAAAAATAAATATTTTTTGATAGTCTATCTGAAAGACTAATTATATTTTGTGGTCATTATGCATAATTCTATTATTACAAACTTTTATTTAGTTTCACCTGTCCCGATGTCTGTCATAAAATCATGCAAATTTTTGATCCACTTCCCATGGTAATCAAGGTCTGATGATGGAGCTGGAAGGTGGTCATAGGAACTCTGTAGTGAAACGACGCAACCCTATCGAGTTTCGGCTCGATATTTTCGTCCTGGCGAGTACTTGTTTAGTAAAAGCTTGTTTTAAACCGTGTGCCGCGCGCAACGCCACCTCAACACTCTCCTATACACACAAGCTCACATCGACATTTGCGCCGACAAACACGCAATATTTATACAAAATTTACAAATGTACTGTGAATTTTTTTCTATATTACAGTAATTTGTATAATATTTGTAATTTTTTAAATATAGATTTCATATTTCGATTTTATTTTACTATTAAATGCAAATATGTAATTAGGTTTATGCAGATAGCCAAATAAAATATAAATAATATTAAGTTTTTTAGAATTATAATTCTAATTATATAATTTTAGAATATCATTCTTATTGTATCAAATTTTGACATTGTTTATTAAGTGTGACATTGTATATGAATTTTGTAATGCATGAAGCTAGATTGTAACTTAATTTTGACCAATGTACCTATACTTACACTATCGCATTGGAATTTCTGTAATGGTAGTTGTAATTGTGACAAATAAATAAATAAATTTAAAAAAGTTTTTTCAGTACAATTCTTGTTACCTGTAAAATCGTATCGTAGTTTGTGAAATTTTGTATCCGGAATGGAAGAATCAACGTCTCGAAACAAAGCAAACGTACAAACAGTGAAATCAAACAAGCGTTCGATGCAATGACAATGTTTGCTAAAACTG
Source organism: Hypomecis atomaria (assembly GCA_964007245.1). NCBI lineage: Eukaryota > Metazoa > Arthropoda > Insecta > Lepidoptera > Geometridae > Hypomecis > Hypomecis atomaria. The sequence continues at coordinate 21,160,398 of OZ023288.1, forward strand.
TTAACACTCCGTAACACACAACTGTATTTAACCTTCGACGAAATAAGAGGGGTTATTATAAAGTAAGTTAGTTCGCATTTAGCCCTAGCCCTGTTGTCAGAGTTTTTAAGCCAGTCGAAGGCCTGTGACATGGCTTAACGGTTAAAACAACCGGAGCCTACAATTTAACGTATCGTTTGAGCCACGGTAACGCTCAGTTGTAAATGCCACCCGAGGTCACTCATCCGAAGACTGACCAGGGTTATTATAAGTTAACGTTTGTATAATTAGGTTTGTCCGCAAATCTAAACTAATCTAATCAAAACCTGTGGCATTGTGACTACTTATTACAAAACAATGTCGCTATTATTGTGAACTTATCTACGTGTTCGTACCTATATTCCGCCTAGATCTTCTAAACTATACAGAAAAATATTTAGCGGTTTTCCTATGTATTAAAATATTTTTATTTTTTAAAAGATAGTGAAAATAAATTAATTTATTAATTAGCTGGACAAAGCCGGGACGGGCAGCTAGCTTTTTTTTTTTTGTAAAAGGTCTATTTTACTTCTTTACTCTGTGACGTAATAGGTTGGGGAAAAAGTGTCTTCGCATTTTTAAGAAAATTCAAAACATATTTTTAACTAGCAGCGCCCCGCGGTTTTACCCGCGTTGTGCCCGTTCCCGTGGGAATTTCGGGAATTTTTATACATATAAACCTTCCTCTTGATTCACTCTATCCATTAAAAAAAACCGCATTAAAATCCGTTGCGTAGTTTTAAAGATTTAAGCATACAGACAAACAAACAAACAAACGAAAATAGCGACTTTATTTTATACTATGTAAGGATATAGTTTATTTACATTTAACTAAAGTATGTAGGTACCATTTTGTTCGATAACTTTTTGCCATCTTATAGGTAGGGACATGATCCCATTGCTATAGAAATTTTGGGACTTCTGATCAAAATACCGCGACAAGTAGTTTCGCAGTAGAGCTCAGAATCGATGGTCCTGCCTGGTGGTAACAGCTCATAATTAATAATGCCCTTCCAATCCCACCACACACACAGCATCACCTTGTTGCGAGTTAACTCGTTGTTTAGTGAGCTCGTGATATACCCAAATATTGAGCTTTTTTGTGTACCCAGTTTTTTTCAAATGCGCCAAAACTGTTTTGTTGTCAATTCCCAGTTCTTCAGCTACGTCGTAACTAATTATATGGCGATCCTGCTACACTTTTTCAAAAATGGCAGCCATTTTATCCGGAATAGGGCGACCAGAGCGACGTGCGTCTTTGACATCAAAATTTCCGGATCGAAAACGCTTAAACCAAATTTGTGCTACTCTCACAGACACTGCACTAGGTCCATAAACATCGACATGACAGTGACAGTACGAAAAACAAATTAAAATCACACATTTTCCTAATTTGAATTTGGAATTATGTTCTTTAAAATTTAAACTTTTAATGATACCTAAACCAGCCAGATACAAATAGTATAGCAAAAGAGATTTTAATTACAAGTTCATACATACTATAATGCGAAAAGACTTTTTCCCCAACCTAATAATTAACGTATGGCGTAATAAAATCTCTGTTATAACGAACCAGTGCCGACGAAATATGAATAGTTAATAACTCGCATATTCTATGTCAGTAAAATCTTAATATAATTAATTAGGCTTAAATATCTAGTAATATTAGAATCGTAGGTATAATGCAACGGTTCTAATATTCCAAGCACAGGTTTCACATAATTTATTTGCATGTAATATCATAATTATCAAAATTAGCACAGCTTTCGCGTAGAGCCAGCAATTATGTAAGAAGTAGAGTCTCGTAGTTAATTAAAAACTTAAGCTGTTAATTTGGACCGGGGTGCAGTTTCCCTTAAGTACAATGTACGTGCTGGAACAAAGTCTGGGAGATTATGTTTGAATGGCAAAAAAAAAGAGTAGAATATTTTAAATGCTGCAAGCTTCACGCAGTCGCAAAAAATTGTGAGAAAATGTGCAAAATAATATATCAAAGAGATTTTTTTTTAATTAGACAAAAGTGTATTTATTAACTACAATAAGATACAATACTACTTTATTTGCTAAAACTACCTACACTACTACTACATAGAAAGCAATGGATCATCCACAAAGCTTTATAAGAGCTTTTTGTGTTCTAGATGATACATTTACTTACTACTTCCGTACACTTGTTTTTTGTCTGTGTATTTTTTGCTGTGAATAGTACAAAATAACATATAAATATACAGGGTTATTTCTAATCAATTACCATCATTTCAGGGGCTTATTCTGTACATCAAAACTAACAACTTTTGTTCTGCAACTTTTGTCAAAACTCAAAAAAAAATCAGCTGTTACCTAACTTACCATACATTTTGTTGCGGATGAACGACATTTTTCTATGGAACAACATTTTTTTTTTTTGAGTTTTGACAAAAGTTGCAGAACAAAAGTTGTTAGTTTTGATGTACAGAATAAGCCCCTAAAAGGATGCTCATTGATTAGAAATAACCCTGTATATCTACATTATGTGAAGTTTACTAATTTGCATTTGACCAGCACATTCTTTTTGTACAATTGAACTAGTTCATAACAATCAATTCACGCGCTAACGTCTCAATAGCTCTGACAGGTCATAGTCAGCAGTCAGGTAATACCAGCTTAAGTTCATGTGCGAAACAAAGCTGTGCTTTTAAATCTAAAATCAACACATATTTGTATTTTGGACATGGTGGACTATTGTCGGTTTTCTATCAGTAGTACCATTGATTAGTTCCATTGACAACTCACAAGCCACGTAATCGTATGTATACTTCGCTAGTTAAGTACCATTATAGAACTAGCGATGTAGAATTATATCCTCTACGTCGCTTTTACTCTGCTCTGAGAATGATATTATAAACCTCTCAGAGAATCAGCCCTAAAACTGCCGAAATAAGAGCAGAAACGCGCATATTAAAAAATAAACATAAAATTAAATCGAATACCTAGGTGCCCAACAACCGTTAGAAAGCTGTTTTGTAAATCGTTTTGGTTTGGAATGGAAAATAGAGATCGAATAACAGCATACTACCGCACATGTCTGACAATATTATGTATTTTCTAAAAACCAATTCCGATCTTGGGTCTCTGTTTACAAGGAAAGGAACCGTAACTAGCATGACGTCAAACTTAGGTTAAGGATAAAAAGAAGGGAGAAAAGTGGCATAAAAACAGTGAAAGTTACAAAGCTGTTCCGATTTTCAAAGTCAACCTAGTTGAAGCATGCCTTGAGTGTACTTGGAAACTAAAACTTAGCATAATAGAGGCAGCGACGACAATCTATTAAGCCAGCAATTAAGCTGACAAAAGGCGTCGCTTGATTAAAACTCGAAATGGCAGGATTGTTTGATTGCGAGATTGTCAACTTTGTGACTTGGACGAATGAAGGGTAGACACGAAATACCGCAAATACCGCAATAGGACACTTCATTTTAAGTGTTCCGTACCCAAAGGGTAAAAATGGGACCCTATTACTAAGACTCCGCTGTCCGTCTGTCACCAGGCTGTATCTCATGAACCGGTATAGCTAGAAAGCTGAAATTTTCACAAATGATGTATTTTTGTTGCCGAAATAATATTAATAATTAAGGGGGGCTCCCAAACAACAAACCTGATTTTTAGCCGTTTTTCGCTCTATATTAATAATGGTAACAGGTAGATGCTTGAAATTTTCACAGAATTTTAAGTTGTATGTTCACTTCAATAAAAAATAATAAAATTAAAAGAAAATAAATATTTAAGGTGGGCTCCCATATAGTACGGAACGCTCCGTGCAAGTCCGACTCGTACTTGGCTCATTATTTGGATTTGTTTTGGTTTGGTTTTGGGATTGGTTGTTTGTTGAGTAATTAATTACGAGTGACCGCGCTATTAACTCCTGTTCTTACACAAACAATGGATATGTTTTCTTGGGCGAACTCTGAAATGTGTTCTAAATAAATATTAGCAACCACATATTATGCGCAAGAATAATTAAAAATCGAGTATCCAGTGCGTCGTCGCGCCTTCTATTAAAATGAAAATCTTAGCTGTTTTAATAAAAAATGTTACATAGATATATAAAGCATCAATGCTCTTGGCTTCCCTAGGTTGGATCTATCCATCCTTCCATCGTCCATAAGAAGTCCACTGCTGGACATAGGGCTACTCATGAACCTCCAATAACATCGCAACAACGCCATCGCGCTGAAACACAATCCTGCGTTGAAATTCTAAGATGGATGATCAGCGGGGCAATTCTGTAAGCCGATCTCTTTACTGAAGTGATACGTTTTTGAACCTCTCTCGTTTTTCTGACAGTTCCGACAGCTTAAAACTGTCAGAAAAACGAGACATGTTCAAGAACGTGTCACCTTAGTAACGAGATCGGTTGACAGAATTGCCCCGCTGGGGTTTGTAGCGTTTTTTAAAACATAAACAAAAAAAAGTTGCTTACCATCAGGTAAATTGGTGTTCAAGCGCAAATTTATTCGCGATAAAAAAAGGCAAATGGGTATTTTCGCCATTTTCATAGCACACAAATTTTAAATTATGGATGTTACTTAGTAGCCACACAACAGGCATGATGACTAGGTAAAAGAATCATTAATATAATTAGTCCGTGAGTTAGATTATCAAAAAATATTAGACACGTATTTATTCATTTGTTAATGAAACAACAAATGATAAAGATAACGATAATTTTTTGTTGATAAAAAATAAATATTTTTTGATAGTCTATCTGAAAGACTAATTATATTTTGTGGTCATTATGCATAATTCTATTATTACAAACTTTTATTTAGTTTCACCTGTCCCGATGTCTGTCATAAAATCATGCAAATTTTTGATCCACTTCCCATGGTAATCAAGGTCTGATGATGGAGCTGGAAGGTGGTCATAGGAACTCTGTAGTGAAACGACGCAACCCTATCGAGTTTCGGCTCGATATTTTCGTCCTGGCGAGTACTTGTTTAGTAAAAGCTTGTTTTAAACCGTGTGCCGCGCGCAACGCCACCTCAACACTCTCCTATACACACAAGCTCACATCGACATTTGCGCCGACAAACACGCAATATTTATACAAAATTTACAAATGTACTGTGAATTTTTTTCTATATTACAGTAATTTGTATAATATTTGTAATTTTTTAAATATAGATTTCATATTTCGATTTTATTTTACTATTAAATGCAAATATGTAATTAGGTTTATGCAGATAGCCAAATAAAATATAAATAATATTAAGTTTTTTAGAATTATAATTCTAATTATATAATTTTAGAATATCATTCTTATTGTATCAAATTTTGACATTGTTTATTAAGTGTGACATTGTATATGAATTTTGTAATGCATGAAGCTAGATTGTAACTTAATTTTGACCAATGTACCTATACTTACACTATCGCATTGGAATTTCTGTAATGGTAGTTGTAATTGTGACAAATAAATAAATAAATTTAAAAAAGTTTTTTCAGTACAATTCTTGTTACCTGTAAAATCGTATCGTAGTTTGTGAAATTTTGTATCCGGAATGGAAGAATCAACGTCTCGAAACAAAGCAAACGTACAAACAGTGAAATCAAACAAGCGTTCGATGCAATGACAATGTTTGCTAAAACTGTTAACACTCCGTAACACACAACTGTATTTAACCTTCGACGAAATAAGAGGGGTTATTATAAAGTAAGTTAGTTCGCATTTAGCCCTAGCCCTGTTGTCAGAGTTTTTAAGCCAGTCGAAGGCCTGTGACATGGCTTAACGGTTAAAACAACCGGAGCCTACAATTTAACGTATCGTTTGAGCCACGGTAACGCTCAGTTGTAAATGCCACCCGAGGTCACTCATCCGAAGACTGACCAGGGTTATTATAAGTTAACGTTTGTATAATTAGGTTTGTCCGCAAATCTAAACTAATCTAATCAAAACCTGTGGCATTGTGACTACTTATTACAAAACAATGTCGCTATTATTGTGAACTTATCTACGTGTTCGTACCTATATTCCGCCTAGATCTTCTAAACTATACAGAAAAATATTTAGCGGTTTTCCTATGTATTAAAATATTTTTATTTTTTAAAAGATAGTGAAAATAAATTAATTTATTAATTAGCTGGACAAAGCCGGGACGGGCAGCTAGCTTTTTTTTTTTTGTAAAAGGTCTATTTTACTTCTTTACTCTGTGACGTAATAGGTTGGGGAAAAAGTGTCTTCGCATTTTTAAGAAAATTCAAAACATATTTTTAACTAGCAGCGCCCCGCGGTTTTACCCGCGTTGTGCCCGTTCCCGTGGGAATTTCGGGAATTTTTATACATATAAACCTTCCTCTTGATTCACTCTATCCATTAAAAAAAACCGCATTAAAATCCGTTGCGTAGTTTTAAAGATTTAAGCATACAGACAAACAAACAAACAAACGAAAATAGCGACTTTATTTTATACTATGTAAGGATATAGTTTATTTACATTTAACTAAAGTATGTAGGTACCATTTTGTTCGATAACTTTTTGCCATCTTATAGGTAGGGACATGATCCCATTGCTATAGAAATTTTGGGACTTCTGATCAAAATACCGCGACAAGTAGTTTCGCAGTAGAGCTCAGAATCGATGGTCCTGCCTGGTGGTAACAGCTCATAATTAATAATGCCCTTCCAATCCCACCACACACACAGCATCACCTTGTTGCGAGTTAACTCGTTGTTTAGTGAGCTCGTGATATACCCAAATATTGAGCTTTTTTGTGTACCCAGTTTTTTTCAAATGCGCCAAAACTGTTTTGTTGTCAATTCCCAGTTCTTCAGCTACGTCGTAACTAATTATATGGCGATCCTGCTACACTTTTTCAAAAATGGCAGCCATTTTATCCGGAATAGGGCGACCAGAGCGACGTGCGTCTTTGACATCAAAATTTCCGGATCGAAAACGCTTAAACCAAATTTGTGCTACTCTCACAGACACTGCACTAGGTCCATAAACATCGACATGACAGTGACAGTACGAAAAACAAATTAAAATCACACATTTTCCTAATTTGAATTTGGAATTATGTTCTTTAAAATTTAAACTTTTAATGATACCTAAACCAGCCAGATACAAATAGTATAGCAAAAGAGATTTTAATTACAAGTTCATACATACTATAATGCGAAAAGACTTTTTCCCCAACCTAATAATTAACGTATGGCGTAATAAAATCTCTGTTATAACGAACCAGTGCCGACGAAATATGAATAGTTAATAACTCGCATATTCTATGTCAGTAAAATCTTAATATAATTAATTAGGCTTAAATATCTAGTAATATTAGAATCGTAGGTATAATGCAACGGTTCTAATATTCCAAGCACAGGTTTCACATAATTTATTTGCATGTAATATCATAATTATCAAAATTAGCACAGCTTTCGCGTAGAGCCAGCAATTATGTAAGAAGTAGAGTCTCGTAGTTAATTAAAAACTTAAGCTGTTAATTTGGACCGGGGTGCAGTTTCCCTTAAGTACAATGTACGTGCTGGAACAAAGTCTGGGAGATTATGTTTGAATGGCAAAAAAAAAGAGTAGAATATTTTAAATGCTGCAAGCTTCACGCAGTCGCAAAAAATTGTGAGAAAATGTGCAAAATAATATATCAAAGAGATTTTTTTTTAATTAGACAAAAGTGTATTTATTAACTACAATAAGATACAATACTACTTTATTTGCTAAAACTACCTACACTACTACTACATAGAAAGCAATGGATCATCCACAAAGCTTTATAAGAGCTTTTTGTGTTCTAGATGATACATTTACTTACTACTTCCGTACACTTGTTTTTTGTCTGTGTATTTTTTGCTGTGAATAGTACAAAATAACATATAAATATACAGGGTTATTTCTAATCAATTACCATCATTTCAGGGGCTTATTCTGTACATCAAAACTAACAACTTTTGTTCTGCAACTTTTGTCAAAACTCAAAAAAAAATCAGCTGTTACCTAACTTACCATACATTTTGTTGCGGATGAACGACATTTTTCTATGGAACAACATTTTTTTTTTTTGAGTTTTGACAAAAGTTGCAGAACAAAAGTTGTTAGTTTTGATGTACAGAATAAGCCCCTAAAAGGATGCTCATTGATTAGAAATAACCCTGTATATCTACATTATGTGAAGTTTACTAATTTGCATTTGACCAGCACATTCTTTTTGTACAATTGAACTAGTTCATAACAATCAATTCACGCGCTAACGTCTCAATAGCTCTGACAGGTCATAGTCAGCAGTCAGGTAATACCAGCTTAAGTTCATGTGCGAAACAAAGCTGTGCTTTTAAATCTAAAATCAACACATATTTGTATTTTGGACATGGTGGACTATTGTCGGTTTTCTATCAGTAGTACCATTGATTAGTTCCATTGACAACTCACAAGCCACGTAATCGTATGTATACTTCGCTAGTTAAGTACCATTATAGAACTAGCGATGTAGAATTATATCCTCTACGTCGCTTTTACTCTGCTCTGAGAATGATATTATAAACCTCTCAGAGAATCAGCCCTAAAACTGCCGAAATAAGAGCAGAAACGCGCATATTAAAAAATAAACATAAAATTAAATCGAATACCTAGGTGCCCAACAACCGTTAGAAAGCTGTTTTGTAAATCGTTTTGGTTTGGAATGGAAAATAGAGATCGAATAACAGCATACTACCGCACATGTCTGACAATATTATGTATTTTCTAAAAACCAATTCCGATCTTGGGTCTCTGTTTACAAGGAAAGGAACCGTAACTAGCATGACGTCAAACTTAGGTTAAGGATAAAAAGAAGGGAGAAAAGTGGCATAAAAACAGTGAAAGTTACAAAGCTGTTCCGATTTTCAAAGTCAACCTAGTTGAAGCATGCCTTGAGTGTACTTGGAAACTAAAACTTAGCATAATAGAGGCAGCGACGACAATCTATTAAGCCAGCAATTAAGCTGACAAAAGGCGTCGCTTGATTAAAACTCGAAATGGCAGGATTGTTTGATTGCGAGATTGTCAACTTTGTGACTTGGACGAATGAAGGGTAGACACGAAATACCGCAAATACCGCAATAGGACACTTCATTTTAAGTGTTCCGTACCCAAAGGGTAAAAATGGGACCCTATTACTAAGACTCCGCTGTCCGTCTGTCACCAGGCTGTATCTCATGAACCGGTATAGCTAGAAAGCTGAAATTTTCACAAATGATGTATTTTTGTTGCCGAAATAATATTAATAATTAAGGGGGGCTCCCAAACAACAAACCTGATTTTTAGCCGTTTTTCGCTCTATATTAATAATGGTAACAGGTAGATGCTTGAAATTTTCACAGAATTTTAAGTTGTATGTTCACTTCAATAAAAAATAATAAAATTAAAAGAAAATAAATATTTAAGGTGGGCTCCCATATAGTACGGAACGCTCCGTGCAAGTCCGACTCGTACTTGGCTCATTATTTGGATTTGTTTTGGTTTGGTTTTGGGATTGGTTGTTTGTTGAGTAATTAATTACGAGTGACCGCGCTATTAACTCCTGTTCTTACACAAACAATGGATATGTTTTCTTGGGCGAACTCTGAAATGTGTTCTAAATAAATATTAGCAACCACATATTATGCGCAAGAATAATTAAAAATCGAGTATCCAGTGCGTCGTCGCGCCTTCTATTAAAATGAAAATCTTAGCTGTTTTAATAAAAAATGTTACATAGATATATAAAGCATCAATGCTCTTGGCTTCCCTAGGTTGGATCTATCCATCCTTCCATCGTCCATAAGAAGTCCACTGCTGGACATAGGGCTACTCATGAACCTCCAATAACATCGCAACAACGCCATCGCGCTGAAACACAATCCTGCGTTGAAATTCTAAGATGGATGATCAGCGGGGCAATTCTGTAAGCCGATCTCTTTACTGAAGTGATACGTTTTTGAACCTCTCTCGTTTTTCTGACAGTTCCGACAGCTTAAAACTGTCAGAAAAACGAGACATGTTCAAGAACGTGTCACCTTAGTAACGAGATCGGTTGACAGAATTGCCCCGCTGGGGTTTGTAGCGTTTCGACATGACGTTTTTGTGAAAAAATATTTTCAAACTGTTACAAATGGAATTTTGATGTCTTAGATACCGAAGATTTGAGCGTCAAGGATTGGAATGCCCTGCCGCCGTCATTGTTTCCTGACAACTACAATTTGGATATCTTCAAATCAAGAGCATAGGTAGATCTTCTAGGTCTACACACACATCTTCGGCTACAACTTCGCTTTCCATCAGGCGAGTTGGTAGCCAACTGTAGCTCTAATCTGCATAAAAAAAGCTTTCCCAAAAAGGAAACAAGTATAGGCATTTTTAGAAAAATATTAAAATAGGCAATTTAATTATATGCCTATTTAAATGCAAAGTTATAACCTCTATCCTATGTTATTATGACCTTTTGACCAATACGTTTTAGCGCAAATTAATATTTTCATTCGTAGTTTCATCTAAAAGGTCGCCATACAGACCTATCCTGAAGCTTTATTTGTCGGGGTAGTTGACTGATCTCTCTTTGATAGAGAATTGTAGCGAGACAATGAACCTGTATTGTTGAGGCGCTGAACTGTTGTTTAAACAATGAACTGGTTTGATTTTGAAATAACATTTGAATTTGATTGTTTCTAGCACTTTCGTTTGCTTAGTTGAAACACAATTTAGACAAAGCGGTACAATATATACACTATTAAAAGTCATTATCATTGTAATAAGCCGTAGAACGTTTCACTAAATTTTAATTTAGATGAAACAATGAAACCTGTGGGTGTCTTGAAATGCACTTAACCTTTATTTTTCAAAAAAAAAAACGTTGACACAAGTAGTCAACTTGCAACATAATTATTTTTCGCAAAAATGGCAAAACCGCCTTCCATCGTGTACAAAATTCGAATATTTCGCTCGAATTGTTTACATTATTGTTGATTTATCAAAAACGGCTCAGCCGATTTCTGTACATTTTAAATTGGACCACCTCGGGTGTATACCCTTTCGAGCTAAAAAAGAATTTTACGATTCGGTTTACCTTATTGGCGGAATAATCGATGAACATACACAAAAAAAAAACACAGACGAACATAAAACCTCCTTTTTGGAAGTGGGTTAAAAAGAGAAAAAATATTTTAATGGGTATCCAATTTTCATAAATGTATAAACTCGATAAAAGGAATGAGATCAAAGCTTAATGGTATTTCAATCGACATAATGGACGATGGACATTGATATTTTCATTCTCGTAGCTAAAATTGTTGGCTGATTCAGTAAGGATTTCATTGGACTGTTCGTTTCATTTAGATATATTTTTTGAGTATTTGTACAGTTTTTAATTTCATAAAGATGGCAGAACCTTTTTTAAGTAAATTGATTGCCTTTTTCCTTAACATATTTTTTCATATTTTATACGTTTTTAGGGTTTCGTACCGAAAGGGAAAAACCCTATTACTAAGACCCTATTACTAAGACTTCGATATCCGTCTGTCCGTCTGTCTGTCACCGGGCTGTATTTCATGAATCATGATAGCTAGGCAGCTGAAATTTTCACAGATGATGTATTTCTGTTGCCGCTATAACAACAAATACTAAAAACAAAATAAAATAAATATTTAAGGGGAGCTCCCATACAACAAACCTGAATTTTTAGACGTTTTTCGCTCTATATTAATAATGGTATCAGTTAGATGCTTGAAATTTTCACAGAATATTTAGTTGTATATTCACTTCAATAATAAATAATTTAATTAAAATAAAATAAATATTTAAGGGCTCCCATACAGTACGGAACCCTCCGTGCGCGAGTCCGACTCGTACTTGGCCGATTATTGCTTTTTTGTTCGTTCCAGTCTTAGCACGAGTATTTACTTATGTTATATGGTTCAGTGACATTTCGGGCACAATATCTTCAGACACTTTGTCAAATAATTGCAGTGCATCATTATACTTACTGAAAACTCCAATTTATATAATGATATTGCGTTTCATTTTAAGTATCTTCTAGAGATGAAACGAATAGTGGTTTAGATGGACACCGGAGAAAATGTAGCAAAGTCCCAGCGAGCTGGGATATTTTTTGGCGATTTGACAATTTGGCATTTACTCGCCCACATTTGCTACCTACTTGACACGGTATTTTTTATTAGAACGTAGACGTTGAGTACCTAAACTGTATAATTAATAAAACAAACATTTTCAACGTGCGATTATAAATGTACCTAATCGGTGCCCATAACCTAACGTGGTATGATTTCCCCTGTAAAAAAAGAGATTTTATTTTTAATTTTACCATCCGGCATCCGCCCGATAGTCAAGTAATATCCGGGATCCGGATATTTAATTTACGCCGGATATGCCGGATACCGGATAGTTACATCCGTCTCCGATCTCTAGTATCTACATTGTTTTAAACTTTAGTAGTTTATATAAAGGCTATATAAAATCTTGCTTAGAACCAAAATTCAAACCCAATTATGTTATTCCAGTATTTACAGGATTTTATATAAATGCAGCGTATACGCCCAAAGTTACTGCACACTTCGAAATCGCACATAAATCTTAGAAAAGTGGTGTCCATAAAAAAGTGAAGACACCGTAAGGGTTCCATTCCACCCATGATCGCATAATAAGACAATCCCCTTCCGCATGATCAGCCATGGATGGATAAGTAATGCCTTCTCGTAAAACAAAACTTCTCCCTTCATCAATGCTGAACGTACGTGAAATATTGCAGACTATTACTAGGGTTTGTACACACTAGGGTGTAATCGTCGTATAATGTAACACGTTGGAAATGTTCGTTTAAAATGCTGTTCCGTAACAGCTGTATGTTTGTTATTATGTAACTAAGACTAGCGATAAATACCCCTATTTTTCCTAAAATTACCTACCTACTGGATTAGAGCTTAGATGCATAAGACAGTAAACAGCACAAAGATGTAAGAAAATCACGTTTAGCACATTCATTACTTATGCTTCAATACTCGTTTGGTGGTAATTTTTTCGGAGTACGAGTACGGTTTTTTTTACGTTACAAAATTTGCCATTGGTACAAACAAAATGACTAAAACCAAAATAGGTAGAGCATGTATGCCTCAAATGTATGGGCGCAAGCGGCAGACCTCGAGGAAAACAAGTCTCACTTGAACGCACTCCAAAGAGGTTTTGCCCAAAAAATCTGTAAGTCGTATCGTACTGTTTCTCTCAAGTCAGCACTCGCCCTCTCAGGTCTACTCCCCATCGACCTGCGAATCCAGGAAGCGGCAAGCCTGTACAGAGCGAAGAAAAACTTCTCCCAAGAATATGTCCCACCGGAAGTGGAGCTCGAACGAAATGTGAGTTACCTGGACCAGCCACACCCGTCCACCCAGATATCTGTAGACTTCGAGCTTCTAGAAAACCTCTCAAGCCTGCCCAATGGACCCCAAATCTACACAGATGGTAGCAAAATCAAGGGTCAAGTCGGTGCAGCTCTAATCTGGTGGGAACACGGTAGAGAAGTCAAGTATTCAAAATTCAAGCTACACCCCGAATGCACAGTCTTCCAGTCGGAACTTTATGATCTTTATCGAGCGACTCAAATGGTGGCAACAAGCGGAAACTCTGAAGTCAACATTTTAAGTGATTTAAGATCTTCACTCGAACTGCTTCGGAACCCCAAAACGAGTCATCCTTTGGAAAAGAGGATAAAGGAAAACATTGGAATGATCACTGCAGAAGGGAGATCTCTTCGACTTTTCTGGCTGAAAGCGCACGTGGGCACCGCTGGTAATGAGAGAGCTGATGAGCTCGCAAAATCAGCGGCACTCACTGAAGCTTCGCGAGACTATGAGGGGATCCCCCTGTCCTACGTCAAGAGCAGAATTCGCGAGGAGTCGGTCAAGAAGTGGCAGGACCGATACGAAACCTCAGATAAAGGTAAAGTCACTCAGACGTTCTTCCCAGATATTACAAATGCATATCGGGTAACGCGCGATACGAAATTGACTCCTTTTCAGGTTCAAGCTTTGACAGGACATGGGGGAATAGCTGAATATCTGCACAGGTTCAAGATCAAGAACAGCCCTGGATGCGAGTGCGACCCCGATGTCTCCGAGACGGTCTGGCACGTAATCATTGATTGCCCCAGATTCTCGGCCGCACGACACGACCTCGAAATAATAATCGACAGAAACTTAGTGGTCTCGGATCTCCATAACATCTTAGCAGATCCAAAAAGCAGACAAAATATTCTGTCTTTCATGGAGAGGTCGTTCAAAATTGCGGCCAAAAGAAATTCTACTCTCCATTCCAACCAACAACAACCCATTCCCGCCGCAACACTACCCACTACCCCACCATCCTCCACTACCTTACCACTTCAACCCACTCTAACTAACATTATCATGCCACCCCCCACTCTTGACCCCATTGCAGCACACTCAACGCACACACAGTCCACCGAAGCCACACAGAGCGCAGTCCCCGTCCGAGAACTGCCCTCTAGTGTGAAAACTGTAGCCATTGATGAAATTCTGCAGAACGCGGAAGAGGGAGTTCCAGGGATTCGTATCCGTGGTGTGGCTCTCTTCATGGACAATAACAGAGAAAGATTCGGAATAAGCTTTTGCCAAGTTAGGAACCAGAAACGCGTCCGCTTGTCACCTGGTTGAGCATGTCTACTTAACGGGAGCACCGCCAAAGTAACAATGAAACGGAAATCCTACGACGCCATGCCAGTGTGCGACGCAGGCGGCCACCAATTCCGACTGGTGAGATCGAAAAACAAAACGATTGCACTAGTCGAGTGGGCCGCCCAGTCACCTTTCGTGCAGGCCAATTCATTGCTAGAACATCTCGGCATGAAAGTGGACAGCACTCCCCGGGTGATAAGCGTGGACGCGATGGTGGTTGAACGGATGAAGGCAGAAGCCGCAGACCGGCTCGGTTGCATTAAAGCCTCGGAACGCCATGAGGTTATCGTGTATGAGGACAGAGGAGAAAATCTGAGTTTCCTGAAGTCCCCAAGTAACGATCTTGATAATGCAACAGATAGCTGGGGCCACCCCATTCCAAATTCAGCCATCCTATCTGGTTCTGAAAGAGCAGAGCTAATAGCAGCTTCTGAAAGACCCGTTTTACGCCCAAGTAGTAACGATGGTGCCATATCGGGTCTCCTTAGTACTGCAATGCAGAGCTTGTTCCGTTTCATGCCCAAAACACCACCTCCACAGACAACGGCGACCTCAGGGATAGCTTCACTACCTCAGGCAACCCGTACGAGAGCCGACATGGGACAGGTCGATTTGCCCCGTTATATCTTGGCCTCGGCGCCACGAGACCACGCGAGAAACGCCTTGATCGAATACCTATCCTTATTGAGAGCGACAAAAAATGTCAATCTTAAGAACTGCGACAACATCCTGGAGTTCTTTAGGCTGGGTGGTCCGGTAAGTGAGATTCTACTAAAATCAAGACTCGAGGAGGCAGAAGCAGCCATATACAATAACCTCACTTCTCAAGTCATCAGAGGGACCATGAAAGGACAGCATATGGCAGCTTACAGCGCAGAAAGTGGTTTTGTGGAGTTGAACGAGAGAGAGACGGAGCGAATAGGAAGACCAAAATACGCGATACCATCAAACGACCCAATTGTAGTCACCGCCAAGTGCACAAAAATAATGCTAGATGATAGAAAACCAAAATGGAGTTTCATTTCATAGTCGCATCTTTTGCACATTGCACATGCACACAGCTTTACTGAATTATATACGAGTATATTAAATTAGTCCAAATTCGACTCGAAATTTAGTTCCATTCATTTATTGCGTGAAATTGCTTATTTCGAACCCGTAACATTACAAACGAATGTTACAAGTCCCATCCACCTCCACCTTTACCCGGTAAAATATTGCAGACTATTATTATACGATCCAATCCGCTGTTAGTGCGAGGCGCTGCTGGAAAAACAGTCCCATCAAAGAAGGAAAACATCGCGAACATCGCTTCCCGAAGTCATCAACTTATCTCGACGTACAGGAAGGAAATAATTTCGGGAAACAATCACGTTGATCAAGGAAAGAATGGGTCGAGCTCACAGGGAATGATGGAATTGAATCTCGCAGAACAAATTGTTGTTAACAACTTGGACTATTAATTCTCTTAGATTCAAGGTTCTGGCCGTTTCAGAAGTAGATAGTTTTTGTGAATGCTGATTGATGTCCAAAGGAACGTCGGGGAAGTTTGTTTCGAAGAAAGTTCCGAAATTTTGAGCTATTTAATCTTAAGTTAGTTGTGGGACAGTTCTGAAACAGAGACCATAATTATTTTTCCCAAGTAATCGCAACACCGACTTCCAGAGTTCGAATAGTTTCCACGAATCGATGTGACATCCATGTACATTATTAATGATTTATCAAAAACGGCTCAGCCAATTTCGATAAAATTTAAATGGGACTACCTCGAAAGTATACCCGTTCGATTTTCTTTTTTAAATCGTTTCATAATTGGCGAAATTAACGGTGAACATACTCTTCCTTTTTGGAAGTCGGTAAAAAGAAGCGCAAAATGGACTGACAATCTTATTACAGCCATAGGATTGAGTTGAACGTAAGTCGCATACAGATTTTGTGACTTAATAATTAAGTTTACTTTAGTGAAAAAAAATGAGTTTTATTGTTATTTTAAATTTGTAAATTTCTTTTTTTAAATCAAAATGAATATTGTAACTTTAATAAACGATTGACACCGAACTGAAACATTTTACACACAACTATGGATGAACACAGAACATCAGACCTTACAACTACGCTTTGTTTCACGTACAGCTGTGCTAAGTAATCGTTTTGTCTGCTAAGTGGCAAGTTTATCACAGTGTTCAGAAGGTTCAAGCGTGCTTGTACTCCTCGAGCTTCGCACTGCATTAGTGTGCCGCTGACAGACCTCGCCACTTCTCAACCCCACGCCTACGTGGTGCTTGAATTTAAATGTTGCTCTATTTCATGAATGTTGCGATAAATTTAAGAACATCTATTTAGTTTTAACCTGTATTCTTTGTGCTAATTTGTTTTAACTGTGCTATGTAATCGTTTTGTCTGCTAAGTGGCAAGTTTATCACAGTGTTCAGAAGGTTCAAGCGTGCTTGTACTCCTCGAGCTTCGCACTGCATTAGCGTGCCGCTGACAGACCTCGCCACTTCTCAACCCCACGCCCCCGTGGTGCTTGAATTTAAATGTTGTTCTATTTCATGAATGTTGCGATAAATTTAAGAACATCTATTTAGTTTTAACCTGTAATCTTTGTGCTAATTTGTTTTAACTGTGCTAAGTAATCGTTTTGTCTGCTAAGTAGTATTCCGTTGAATTTAAATGGTGCATTCTTTAAACTAATATCGTGCTAATTTTAAGAGTATTAGCTATGTATTATCTAAAGATTGTAATTATTGTGTGAATATTATGAATTTTGGTTTCTAATTGAAATGGCTGATAAACGCGCTCATTAACAAATTGATGTGACTAAATAACAATAAGAAAATCTTTATTATCGTCTCATCGTACGAACAATTTTATCGCCGACTGCTAACCAAATGTTTTGTCTAGAAAATCTTATTACCATTATTATAAACTAGCGTTTGCCCGCGGCTTTGCTCGCACTTACTTTGTAGCCTATAACACTTCCTAATAATGTGGCTTTCTATTGGTGAAAGAGTTTTCAAAAATAGTTCAGTTGATCCAGAGATTACCCCCTACAGCCTCACAAACTTTACCTCTTTATTATATTAGTATAGATTTAGTAGCGACTGTCAACTAGTATTTTGATTTTCTATTTATTTTTTCGTTTTATCAAGACTAAATTATATTATCTTACCATTTTTTCATGCTCAGCAGTTGATTATTAAATAAGCCTGTACAGTCTGGTATATCTATTTATTAGCCACTATTTTTACAGGCCAATAAATGAAAGTAAAGAAAATAGCTGGCCATAGCCACGTTGCTCATTCACCATTTGTCTACACAAAAGTACCTATTAGTTTTAATTAAAACTTTTGGTTCTTAATTTCAATTTATTAAACAGTAATTTTTCCAAATGTAACACATAATGTCTAGTCGTATTAGGCGACTTTGAGGTAACTAACTCTTTTAGTGTTTAAAATTTATGTCTAAAACGTTTAGAAACAGCAATTAAAAACTTAAGTCACTAGCTATGCCTTATTTTATTATCAGAATGGTTTCAAATTAACTAGCTTGTTTTATGAGTGAAAAAGAAAAACTATATAATAAAGGCTTTGATGACTTGGAACTGAAACGTGGCCAATCGCTGTGGATTTTATAAAAGCAAGCTCAAAGTACCCCAATGTGAAGAGTGTTCATGCTCAGAGTCTCTCTGCGAGATCGGATCAGAAATAAGGAGGTTTACAGTCATTAGAATTAGCGAGTTGAAATAAAATAAATATTAGGGGGCATCTTACACACGGTCACTGACCCCAAACTAAGCAAAGCTTGTGATATGGCTGCCAGAGACTGATATACTACTTAAATACACCTATGTTCATCACAAAAATGCTTGCCCTGGGTGGGAATCGAACCCACGTCTCTTTGATCCACTGAGCCACCGAGGCAGTCAGATTCAGATTCTAGTAAATGGCAGTGGGCAGTGCACATAGTTTGAAAAACGGATAGCCGATAGGGTCGTTAAGTTTCTGAATGGGAATGATGTACCGGCAAGCGCAGCATAAGACGTCCACCAATGAGAAGGACAAAGCAATGACCTAAGGAAGGCCACAGAGACGTGCTGGACTCAAGCCGCTTACAACCAGTTTTATTGGAAATCCATATTAAAGCTCTTTAACCACCACTAGACATTCTGCATCTAATGACATAATGATTTTTCGCAAAAAATGGCATGACCGACTTCAACCGTGTACAGAATTCGCGAATATTTCGCACGGATCGATGTAGCATTTTCACATTATTGTCGATTTATCAAAAATAGCTAAGCCGATTTCAACATTTAAATGGGACTAACTTTGAAGTATAATCTTTCCAATAAAAAAATAATTATTAAAATCGACTTACTATGCAAAAAGTTATGTGTGGTTAAACATTAAAAAAAATAAACAAATATACACGATGAATTGAGTATCTCCTCCGTTTCGTCGGTCAAAATCCAAAATATCTTCTTCAAGGGGCATAGTATTAAATCAAAGCGTATCATAGATAGTCCTGTCAGAATAAAAGGACTCCTAAATCCCTTCAGAGCGTTTATTGGACCATTTTTTCATCCCGCACATTCGTAAAGTACTTGTCGGGAGCAAAATGTGGCTTAATGGCCTAACCTCACATCCTTATAAAAACCACGTCCTCATTTGAAAAATGTTCAATCCGACCCGCGCGGGATGAAAAATCCCCTAAGCTATCTCCGGACCTCATTGGACTCATTCCGGATCCGGGGTCCTGAATATCCTTTGTCGTACTTTGTTATAAGCGTCGCCACTGGCGACTGAGCTTCGCCATTATTTTGGAATCAATTTTCTTAACGGATTTTCAACTAGTTCCAGCTGTTCACTGGCACGGTTGCAAGTTTGTGTGCATAAGCTTTACTACCTTTTTTCGCGAATAATTCCTCGCTTCGCAATGTAAGAAAGCTCATTTAATGTATAGGTAAGTATGCGCTTTCTTACATTGTCAAGCGAGCAACTATGCTAACTTACTATCAAAAGAAAGGATTATTAAAATTTATTTAAACCAACTTTTTAGGGTTCCGTACCCAAAGGGTAAAAACGGGACCCTATTAATAAGACTCCGCTGTCTATCTGTCCATCTGTCTGTCTGTCACCAGGCTGTATCTCATAAACCGTTATAGCTAGAAAGCTGAAATTTTTACAGATGATGTATTTCTGTTGCGGCTATAACAACAAATAATAAAAACAGAATAAAATTTATATTTAAGTGGGGCTCCCATACAACAAACCTGAATTTTTAACCGTTTTTAGCTCGAAATTAATAATGATAACAGGTAGATGCTTGAAATATTCACAGAATGTTTAGTTGTTTAAAACATTCAATACAAAATCATGAAATTTAAATAAAATAAATATTTAAGGGGGCTCCCATATAGAACGGAACCCTGCGTGCAGGAGTCCGACTCGTACTTGGCCGATTACATTTAGTATTTATTGATTAATACTTACTAGAGTATTTAGATATTAATTCCATTGAAATCGATACCTATCGCCAGAGAATAGAACAGTCTGACGGCTTTTCTTTTTCCTGAGAGATATAATCTAAAGCTTTTCAAAGTTATCGTGTACAAGTATCTTTGAAGTCTGCGTGCTTCATTTTCGACCACATAAAAGCATAAAAAATATATTTGTGAGTCCGTTCCGTCATTAAGCCACTTTAACATTGCAATAAATATTTTTAACACATAAATAATTTCGGAAAATTGAAATACGATCCATTATATGATTTGTAGTAAATTTTGTATTAGGTAAACCAACAATAGATTTAACTAACACAAACTCCTAACTAGGTTTACCCGGTGGGTATCTCAGATATTAGTGTCTCCCTGCCCACGTTCAATTAAACTTAGCCACCTAAATATAGACGGACCGACAAAAACCAGCCGCTAATAACCTCATAATAGTTACTAAACCCTTTCGGCGGATTACTGCTTTAAGCCGTAATATTTGGGCTTTACGCCCTCGAACTTGTGCCATCACTATCAACGTGACAAAAACGGCACTCCGTCACAGCTTGACACACCCAGGGGGCCTTCACTCATTACGACACTGGGAATTCAGAGCCAATTTTAAGAAAAGGATCTTTTCGGATTTTTTTTCACAGATGACTTCCAAAAAAGTTTAAGGATCTTGACTGGACAATTTTTTTTACGTGAAAGTTACATTTACATCGTCAAACATACGTTTTTTACTTCCATTCTAAACCACTGATGCAAAAAAGGAAATGGTATTAATTATGTGTGTGATTTTTCTGTGAAATAAATTATCTTATCTTATCTTATCTTATCTAACAATGATCAGACTATATTCATCGTAGTTGTTTTTTTTACTATGGTTACACAGCCGCATAAATTTTAATAAAAGTAATGCACTAAGAAATACTAAAATCGGTAATTAAATGTAATCTTACACGGCTAAGTAAGTCAAAAACCAGCCACAAATAACCTCATATTAGTCACTCATCCCTTCCGCGGATTCCTGCTCTAAGCGAGTACTTCCACTCTGCCCCACCAAAGCGCCCCACTGGTGGGGCAGATTCCACTTTTTCATTTTTTGGAGTGGAATCTGCCCCACTCGTCTCATCTTGGTGGGGCAGATTCTCTCACTTTTTAGACCAGTGGAAGCTGCCCCACCAGGGGTGTCGCGCGATTTAAAATTAAATTGTTAGTGTCATGAAGTGTGAAATTTGACTGCAAAATTTTAATCATTATACCCACCAAAAGAACAGATAAGTGAAGACATTTAATGGAATCTGCCCCACCACCCATCTGCTCTCACCTTTGGGATGGCTCCGCCAAATATCAACTGGAGGCTCTGGAGTCGATTGAGAGGCGAGCCAAGAGGCTGATCGACAACGACACTCTGACTATGTCGCAGCTGCAAAGTCTCGAGCATCGACGTAAGGTAGCGTGTTTATCGGCCTTTTACCGGATCCACTTCGGAGAGTGCGCCCAGGAGTTGCACAATCTGGTCCCACCTGCCCCTTTCTTCTATCGTACGGCTAGACAGACGCGACCAAAGCGCCACCCTTTTATGGTGGACATACCGCGCATTAGAACCAAGCGTTTCGAATCCTCATTCCTCATACGAACAGCCAGAATGTGGAACGCTTTGCCTGGGTCTGTCTTCCCGCTAAAGTACAATGTGGGCGTCTTCAAATCCCGAGTAAATAGGTATCTTCTAGGTAAGCGTGCTACAACCTAGACCGCATATCTGCTTAACATCAGGCCGTATGTGGTCAAACGCAAACCTATTCAGAATAAAAAAAAAAAAAAAAAAAAAAAAAAAAAAAAAAAACCAAGATGAGACGAGTGGGGCAGTTTCCACTCCAAAAAATGAAGGAGTGGAATCTGCCTCACCATTGGGGCGCTTTGGTGGGGCAGAGTGGAAGTACTCCTCTAAGCCGTTATATATTTGGGCTTTACGCCCTCGAACTTGTGCCATCACTATCAACCTGACAAAAACGGCACTCCGTCACCGCTCGACACACCCAGGGAGCCTTCACTCATTATGACACTAAAACTTCTTGTCAGACTTCGAAAACAGGAGCGGGATCGTTTTTTTTTTTGATGGAAATAATGTAAAATATCTTCGTAGTCAGATTAAAACTTATCATTATTATTTTTCATTTTATTTTGAACTTCCTTCTTAACTCCAATGCTAAGGTAGCCATAAAAAATTCGCTTCAATTACCCGAATTTACACAAACAAACAGTTGTTCTTTGCAAAACATTAATTATAAATTATCGATAATTTTGTCGTAGGTTAATGAATAGAAAGTATGAAATAGCTGATATTTTTCTTGATAATTGGTCTTATATTTGCAGTTGTTTTATTATCATATCAGGACTCATCATAAGGCACCTCCTGATGATGAATCATTACAAAAAGAGTACATATTGCCGTTTACTTACTAATAAAGCTAACCTAATTTTGATGTTAGCATGCTAGCTAAAACCCTCATTAGCCCTGCGTGCTATATGCCAACCATATCAATCTGCTAAACACGCACACCTAATAAAATACGTCTCACGCCTACAAAATTACACACTTTGTTCTAAAAGAAAGGCGGAAGAACAATCATTTATTTATTTTAAGTGAAATTACTATATTTTTCTTACTTACTTACTTTTCTTTTGTAGTTCCCACTGGAGAAATCCAGTTAAGTGTAGCACCTACCCCAATTGCTCTTTAGTCGCCCATCCTCTAAAAAAACATACAAACGATCAA
The DNA here is from genome assembly GCA_964007245.1 of Hypomecis atomaria. Taxonomy (NCBI): domain Eukaryota; kingdom Metazoa; phylum Arthropoda; class Insecta; order Lepidoptera; family Geometridae; genus Hypomecis; species Hypomecis atomaria. The sequence continues at coordinate 21,183,399 of OZ023288.1, forward strand.
TATGACGTTGTACTTATGTTAAAATCGCGTACCTATGTGAATAAAAAACTCATAATTGGACTGAAAGTCGATTTTTAGGTATCATCTCATTATAGTGCAGTAGCGACTTCACAGCACACACCCACCGCTGTTTGTGCCTATATGAAGCAACGCACCACCTTGGTTTTCATGAAAATTAGTCCACATTTTCCACAAGTTATAAACTATATTATACCTTAGTCTGAAGACAGTTTCCCATCGAGATCGCCATCCCGTTCGTTGTTTAACCCGAAATATGGGCGAAGAGTGAACCATAACCGCAAATGGGAGGTAATTTGGCCGACAGAGGAAGGGAGGGCCGCTCCCTCCGTGATAAAAGGACCTTTTTATGAACGTGCTCCGTGTGCTTGCTTCTGGGGCTTTTTGGAAAAATGGCCCCCGAATTAGTGGCAACGGCTTTTTGTTTTACAATTTGGTAATTTTTGGACTAGAATAAGTAGGTATATTTTATTTCATTATACCGTAGGGAATTTTACCGTAGGCGAGAAATAATTTCGTTTGGCTTTTATTTAGAAGCGTTAAATAGCTTTTAGAACTAATTATAATTAACTTTTAAATGTCGACATCAAAGCAAAATACAATAAAATTACGGGATTTTCAAAAGGACTGTTTGGGTTATCGTCTTATTGTGCGTATATTTTTAATTCACAGAACAGTACTCATCATATTATATCTCTCTTTTCTGTGCTTCTATTGTAAGTAGTTGTCTTTTTGTGTTTTTACAGGAAGTGAAAAAGTGTTTTTATCTCTAGATCTCAAACTATGAATTAGTGTTTGTGCAAAAAGAGAACTGTCATGGCGTTACGGTGAGCTAACAATAAGATTTTAATCAGCAGCCAAGGTGGTGACAGACAGACGGACAGACAGACATAAGGACGAACAGTGGAATCTTATTAACAGGGTCCTGTTTTTACGCTTTGGGTACGGAACCCTAAAAATTACTATTCATATCACGGTCACTGTCGTGTGTGATGTACATACACAGTTGATCGTGTCAATACAATCTTCTAAGTTTCGATCTTATAATGCAGTATAAAGTAGACCTAGTAAGAAAGAATAGCGCTACTAATAATGAGCGCTACCGTGGCTCGGATGATACGTTAAACTGTAGGTTCCGGTTGTTTTAACCGTTTAGCCATGTCATAGTCCTTTAAAAACTCTGACACCAGGGCTAGCCACCCAACCTATATGGACTTACTTAAGAACTGATCTATATGATGATTTTATGATTTTGTTGCAAGTTCAAATTTGTTAATTTACTAGCTGACCCGGCGAACTTTGTTCCGCCATATTTTCTAAATTCAATGACTTTGTTTTATGACAACAAAAAAAGTAAATAAACAATAGCTTCCGTTTTAAATACAACCATAATTTGAAAGAATTCTCAATATTGCAAAGTCTTTGAATTTAGACAATATGGCGGAACAATGTTCGCCGGGCCAGCTAGAAAAGAAATAAGGCCAGCATAGTAGCGTCAACAGGAATTCTCCCATTGCCAATGTCTAATACTGTATTTGAATTTTGCAAAACATTTCTGCCGATAACTATTAGGCATTTCTTTCTCATCGACTCTTAACATTGGCTCTTAATTATAGAGTCAAAAGCTCAATTAGCCTCCAAAAAACTTGATGTTCTCTCTAAGGTGAGACGGTATTTCATACCTGAGCAACTGCTTAGTCTTTATAAAGCACAAGTCAGGTCGTGCATGGAATACTGCTCTCACCTTTGGGATGGCTCTGCCAAATATCAACTGGATGGAGGCTTTGGAGTCGATTGAGAGGCGAGCCTGGAGGCTGATTGACAACGACACCTTGACTAAGTCGCAGCTGCAAAGTCTCGAGAATCGACGTAGAATAGCGTGTTTATCGGCCTTTTATCGTATATACTTCGGAGAGTGCGCTCAGCTAGCTTAGCATACAAGACCACGACAAGAGTTTATCGACGCGTGCAAAGGTGACAGATATATGCTTCATAATAACTCTGTCTCGTTCTGACACGTCGATAGGATAATTTTATGGTCCGTATGCTAAGCCCGCAGGAGTTGCACAATCTAGTCCCACCTGCCCCTTTCTTCTATCGTACGGCTAGACAGACGCGATCAAAGCGCCACACTTTTATGGTGGACATTCCGTGCGTTAGAACCAAGCGTTTCGAACCCTCATTCCTCATACGAACAGCTAGAATGTGGAACGCTTTGCCTGGGTCTGTCTTCCCGCTAAAGTACGACGTGGGTGTCTTCAAATCCCGAGTAAATAGGTATCTTCTAGGTAAGCGTGCTACACCCTAGAGCGCATATCTGCTCAACATCAGGCAGTATGTAGTCAATTGCAAACCAATACGGAATTTAAAAAAAAGTCATTGTGCAACTCAACTTGCATATTGGTTGTTAATTAAAGTTTTTTTATGTATCAAGCATTTGATCTGACAATGACTGGTAGCGTTTACTTTGGCGAAAATCACCACACATTAGAATCATCGCACCTCCGAAGAGGTTCTGATTGCTACGTACCTAAATATTTCAATGTTCGATCGAGTGCCTCTAATGCTCGTTTGTGCGACATCGTACACTCATACCAGATAATTAATTCACAAATATAGCAGCGATCCCGGATGAAGATATTGCTAGTGCTATTTGTCAATAAAAATCCTCCATTGCCAACATTTACTGCTTTCATAATAGTATCGTTAGCTGTTTTTTGCTACCGATTTAAAAGTGGGACTTTTCTCTGTACGGATTGACTCAAAACATTTATGTCATATTGCCGTTCTCGTTCAAATTCTCGATTTAATGCATCGTGCATGGGTGGATTAGGTGCAGTCATTCCTAATTGGTGCAGCAACTTGCCGGACAACATCGAGCACAAATATTCTGATGATATTAATACCTCATTATGTATTTCTGCATTATATTAAGCATATCCTATGCAAAATGTCTTCAGCCATACTGTCTTTGTATTTGTTCCCCAAATTATGTGTATTTGATGGAAAGCAGGTTGATAGGATTGTAGATTGCAGATTGTAAGGATGGCAAAAAGTGACCGAATTCGAAAAATTAGAATTAAATTTGTTTTTATTTTTTTAGATACAAACCTTGTCCTGGCTATAACGAACACAATAAAAAAAGAATTAGCGAAATCGGTCCAGCCGTTCTGAAGTTATGCGCGTACATACATTTCGCAGATTCATTTTTATATATATACTAGCTGACCCGGCGAACTTTGTTTCGCCATATTTTCTAAATTCAATGACTTTGTTTTATGACTACAAAAAAAGTAAATAAACAATAGCTTCTGTTTTAAATAGAACCATATATTGAAAGAATTTGCAATATTGCAAAGTCTTTGAATTTAGAAAATATGGCGGAACAAAGTTCGCCGGGTCAGCTAGAAATGAAATAAGGCCAGCATAGTAGCGTCAACAGGAATTCTCCCACTGCCAATCTCTAATATTGTATTTGAATTTTGCAAAACATTTCTGCCGATAACTATTAGGCGTTTCTTTCTCATCGACTCTTAAGAGCCTGGTTGGTCTGTAATTTTCCATACAAATGTATTACGCTGTTTTCTTCCTGGAAAATACTTATAGAGCTTCAATTTTTTGTCATAAAATTAAATTTTGCTGTTTAGACTACTCTGTCTTTTCTTTTTCTTGATAAATTAATTAGCAGGAAAAATATGACCCTTCAAAATCACAAAAAAATTCACCATTATTACCGACGTCTTTAGATACCTACCAGAAGAGACTAAATAATATCTAACAAAATATAAAATGACAGAATCATGAACACATATTTTTTTTAAATTTTGACATAAAAAAGTACTTGATTGAAATAGTTTTTGAAGAAGAAAACAGCGTAATACGAAACGTTGTCTCGCCAAGTTTTTTGTAGGTATAAATCGCTCTGAGCTGCAATTGTCCCTATCGCACGATGCGGGGGTAGGGTCGAGGTGAGGGAGGTTCAAACCTATACGTACACAAGCACTAGGGATGTAGTAATAGTCGATATTTTTGTCGATGCTCTAGTGATGTCCATCGATATCGATGTTTATTAAAAATATTAGTTATTTTTTCCAATCTTATGATTTGACCGTAGTAAATTTGTTACTTTTGAAGATAAGATTTTATCTATGGAATATAGACGTTTAGTTGCTACGACATATAGCAGCAATTATACAGAACATCGTGTTGTATCCGCAGACATCTAAATGAGTTAGGCGCAGAATAACCAATTAGCATAATGCCCAAGTAACCTGAGAAGGCTCAATTCTACGAAAGCATAATTCTATGAAGGCCCAATTCTCAAAATGGCAACATAATTTGATTGGAAATTTTCTAAAAAAATCACACATAATAAATACATAAAAGAGCTTACCGGTACCTAAAACAACCTCCTTTGGCGAGTTAAGTACATCATAACTTTTACTATGGGACCGACCAGAGCCGAATCCGCTAGAAATATCAACTATACCATAGAAAAAGTCCGTTGATAATGGACAAAGTGTATGGAACAGCTGGTTTTTATCGCCAATTCGGAGTTAGTTGCTCCCATAGTAAAAGTTGTTCTTTTTAAACCTATTAACTTTGTCCCAAAGAGGTGGTGCTTTAATTAAAGCATATAATGATCAATTCTCAAAATGGAAAAATAATTTCAAATAGAAAAAACACACATTGTAATTTTAAAAAATTACCTTATTATTAATTATTTTACCATTTTGAGAATTGAGCATTCTTAGACCAGCGGGGCAATTCTGTCAACCGATCTCGTTACTAAGGTGACACGTTCTAGAACCTGTCTCGTTTTTCTAACAGTTTTGAGCTGTCGGAACTGTCAGAAAAACGAGACAGGTTCAAGAACGTATCGCTTCAGTAAAGAGATCGCCTAACAGAATTGCCCCGCTGGCCTTTGTGAGAATTGGGCATTCATAGAATAGGGCATTCTTAAAATTGAGCTTTCTTAGAACTATGTGCCATTATTAGAATTCTGCGCCTAAAGCGAAATAATGGTTCTATTCAGGAAAATCACGTGCACTCTAAAATCGTGTAATAACTGTAACGTATAAATATAATTATCCTTAGTCCATCTACCTAAGCGAAAAACATTCTATTAAATTATTCAAGTATCAAAGACTCAACTTTAAATAATTAAAAAACACATAATCAGTCACATTACAAACACAACAAAATAAATAAATCTAGATCTAATAAAATAAATAAGTTCTATGCTGCGCTTGCCAGTATAGGTAGCGCCACACAAGTCGGCGGATGACATGTTAGCCGCAGATGACACTTCGCCGTAATTCGCTAATTATTGCGCATGTGTGCACAATGCCAACGCCGCGTGGCGTAGTGGTAAGCACAGGCGTGCACGCGGGAGGCATGAGGTTAGCGGGCGGGTGTGCCCCGGCGTCTTGTCTCTCAAACTCAATTCATATATTGCAACATATGAAATTTACATGCGGTTTTTAGTTAACATGTTTATAAGTTATTATAATCATACATATGACCCTATAAGGGTATGGCAATTTTATTATATGTATTGGAACGATTTATTATTACGTTTTCTAGATTATCGTTAAAAAATTCGTCTAAAGTATATAATAGAATAATTTTAGTTGTTTTTTGAAACAGTTTTATCTTTCGATATCTTTTAAATTATTAGGCAATTTACTAAATATTTTTATAGCCATAGAATTTGGGCTAGAACTGTGCATTGTTCTCTCTAGCCCTTGCGCATACCTATATTTTGCCGTTTGCACAGCATTCTGCGCCTAACTTTTCATCCGCCAACTTGTGTGGCGCGGAACGTAGGTGAGATCCATTCGAGAAAACAGCCCCATCGGCTATCCGTCCATTGAACTATGTGCCTTGCCCTCTGTCATTTTAACTTGCCAATTCACTGAGTTTTGCTGAAAAGTTCAAATACTTAGAAGTGTTTCAATCAGTTTGTCTCTACCTATTTTGTAGATATTCTATCCTGTATTTCTATGGTGTGTGCCCTATCCACTGCTGCTTTAATTTGCTAATTGTTATAACTTTTTTTAACGTATTTAAATTAGAACCAAAGTATGACAAGCAGTTCTCCAAACAGTAAGCCTAGCATCTGATCTGTTTAATTGAATTCTCAATTCAATTAAACAGATGCGAGGTACGAGTACACTTCGCTGTGATGCGCTAATTATTGTGCATATATGCACCATGCCGACGCCGCGTGGCCTAGTGGAGTGTACGGACGCAGGGAGCGCGCGGGAGGCATGAGTTTGGCGGGCGAGTGTGCCCCTTTCTGGCTCCCGCGCATGCCTATATTTTGCCTTTTGCGCAGCGTTCTGCGCCTAACTTTCCATCCGCCGACTTGTGTGGCGATGATCTAGCGATTATGATATCTGGGCTTTTCGAATCCACTCTTTGTGAAAAAATGCAAAAAGAGCTTCGGACAGTCGAGGAATGGTGCAAGCGCCATAGTCTCTCTGTAAATCCCCAGAAAACAGAAATGGTTTTATTCACCAGAAAAACAAAAATTCCAAACTTAAAATTACCCACCTTGTTTGGAACACAATTAACACTCAGCAAAGAAGTTAAATACCTTGGTATATGGCTGGATTGCAAACTCTTATGGGGAAAACAACTGGACCACGTCACCACCAAAGCAACAAATATTTTATGGCAGTGCACCAGAGCAGTTGGAAACAACTGGGGACTGAAACCAAAACTATGTCACTGGCTGTATACAGTAATAGTCAGACCAGTACTCACATATGGTAGTGTAGTGTGGTGGCCCAGGACAAACCTGGTAACCACTATTAATAAACTACAAAAAACGCAGCGACTTGCGTGCTCACTTATCACCGGCTGCAAAAAAACCACACCATCTGCGGCCCTGGACATTATCCTGAGACTGACGCCACTCCATTTGCACATACAGCAAGAGGCAATGGCGTCGGCCTTGAGAATCAAATCCACCAATCAGTGGAAAGGTACAGGGTCCATTACAAACCACTGTAGAATCTTAGACAAAGCAATAACCATCGTCCCAGACGCCAGTAAAGGCACAGATAAGGTAGCCAGTACATACTTGGATGGTAAGAAATATGATCTAGTAACAGAGGCAAATACTCAAAATAATTCAGTGGATCCCGTCATAGAAAGGAAATACAATGTTTTCACGGACGGCGCAAAAAATAATAAAGGAGCTGGATGTGGTTACTACTCACCGGAACTACAAATCACAGAGTCCATAGCCTTAAACAAGACTACAACGGCGCTGCAAGCGGAAGCCATGGGTCTACTGCTGGCAGCGAAAACGGTGCTAGATAAAACTCGGGGAAGTGAAATAAAGGATAAAACTGAGGAACTCACGTTTATTACAGACAGTGCAGCTATTATCTATGCACTACAAAAACCAACAACCAGGTCCAGAGTGATATCAGAATGTCATTCTACTTTACAAAACTTGGCCAACAGTTATAAGGTCTCTGTCCAATGGGTAAAAAGCCATAGTGAGTGTGAAGGAAACAACAAAGCTGACTCACTCGCTAAAGAAGGGATAAAAAAAGAACTTAAAACAAGCGTTGCTGAACTCTGTAAACCAACAGCTTTGGAAACAAGAAACCTCTTAACTCTCTACTCAGAAAAAGAGCATCAAAGTCTATGGAATAAAATTAAAGATTGCAAGCATGCAAAAACATTCTTTCCGAGTATTGATAAAAACATCACAAACAAACTACTCAAACTAACAAGGTCTGATCTGCGTACAATGATAGGCACAATAACAGGTCATTGTGACCTAAACTATCATTTACACAAAATTGGAGCTACGGATAGCCCTCTTTGTCGAGGCTGCCTACAAGAGAACGAAACTGTAGAGCACGTGCTTCTGCACTGCAAGGCTACAGAAGATATAAGAATAGAATCGGGACTCCTTGAAAAAGATAAAGACGCATTACAAGTCTCCAGCAACGAAACATCTGACGCAACAGAGGTGGATCAAATATGCCAACGACCCAGGGCCGTGCTCCGTTGTTTTAAGGAGCTCGGCTGGTTCGAGTAAGGAGGCAAAAGGGGGGAATGCACAATACACCCCAAGCGGGATGTCAGTGCAGGTCACATCACCCCCATCTAGAATTAGATTAGAATTAGAATTGTGTGGCGCGGATTATACGTGAGATTCATTCGAGAAAACAGCCCCATCGGCTATCCGTTCATTGAACTATGTGCCTTGCCCTCTGTCATTTTAACTTGCCAATCCACTGAGTTTGGAGAGAGCTGAAAAGTTCAATTAGAAGTGCTTTAAATGCTTTAATCAGTTCATATCTACCTACTTTGTAGATGTTCTATCCTGTATTACCTACTTTGGTGTATGTCCTACCCACTGCTGCTGTAATTTGCTAATTGTTTTAGTTTTTTAAACGTGTTTAAAGTATTACCAAGGTATGACAAGCCGTTCTCTAAACAAGTAAACAGTAAACCTCGCATCTGTTTTATTGAATCCTCTATTTTTTTTTTATACTATGGAACTTATAGTGGAATGAAAATATGGTACGAGTAGGAACCATATAAAAGGCAAGACGTTTTAGATGTGCAGGTATACAGTAATATAACGAGACCCTATAACTAAGACTCCTCTGTCCGCCTATCTGTTGGTCACTGGGCTGTACCTATCTCATGAACCGTAATAGCTAAACAGTTATAATTTGCACAGATGATGTTTTTCTGTTTCCATTATAACAACAAATACTTACTAAAAATAGAATGAAATAAAAATCGACTTCAACTGTGTACAGAATTCGCGCGGGTCGATGTAGCATTTTTTACATTATTGTTGATTTATCAAATATGGCTCAGCCGATTTCAAGAAAATTTAAATTGGACCAACTTCGACGTATACCCTTTCCAATAAAAAAAATATACGCGTCAAATTGCGTACTTCCTCCGTTTCATCGGTCAAAAAATTGAATAAAATAAATATTTATTCATACAACAGATGTGAGTTTTTGCACGATAATTATTAATAATCACAACAGATAGACGCTTAACATATTCTCAGAGTATTTAGTAATATAATTTATCAATTTAAAAAACAAATAATTGAAATACGAGTACTTACATAATTGGCTCCCATACGGTACGAACCCTTTCAAGCGCGAGTCCATATTTATTTCAGTTTTTAGAAGAACTATGCTAGATATTTAAATAAAAAATACATAACTTAAAATTAGAAAGAAGTAATTTCAGTCAAAATATATAATGTAAACTGCAACGCCTACAGAAATCAAATAGCCAAATTGCTACTAATTTTACTCCCTGCTTTGGGTTCAAGATCAATTGTATATGATGTTAGTTGGGTACATTTTATGTTTTTGTACAACAATAATAAAATAATTTGAAAGAAAATAAATAAGCCTATAAAAAAATAACTTATGTCACAAATAATGTAGCTTTCTAATGGCAGAAAAATAAATAATCATTGGCAGGATTATTTTTGTTTGCTTTCCGCCATACCTACTAGGAAACTAGATTATACGTAGAATACGCGTAAGAAAGCTCTACGTACGGCCAAAATCAGGAACACATTCTATGCTGCCAGGGAATACGGAATGCTAGTGAAACAACGTACGTGGCGCCACGACTCGCGCGCAGAATTATCTTGTGCGCACTCTACGTAATATCATATTTTGCTACAATTCAAAATCAAATTTCGGTCGGCCACGCTGGTTCTTTGAGGCGCGGGCGGGGTGCGGGGCAGTTCGAGCGCAGTACGCACACAAATACAATTGCATCACACACACATTGAAGCTCCCTGGTTTGGGCACATCGCGACGGCAATAGTTTAGTCCAAATACCTATTTCTCAATTTCTTCGTCACTAGGCTACCCTCTTAACTTTGGCTCTTATATAGAGTCAAAAGCTCAATTAGCCTCCAAAAAACTTGGTGTTCTCTCTAAGGTGAGACGGTAATGCACACCTGAGCAACTGCTTAGTCTTTATAAAGCACAAGTCAGGTCTTGCATGGAATACTGCTCTCACCTTTGGGATGGCTCTGCCAAATATCAACTGGAGGCTCTGGAGTCGATTGAGAGGCGAGCCAGGAGGCTGATTGACAACGACACCTTGACTAAGTCCCAGCTGCAAAGTCTCGAGAATCGACGTAAGGCAGCGTGTTTATCGGCCTTTTATCGTATACACTTCGGAGAGTGCGCTCAGGAGTTGCACAATCTGGTCCCACCTGCCCCTTTCTTCTATCTTACGGCTAGACAGACGCGACCAAAGCGCCACCCTTTTATGGTGGACATTCCGTGCGTTAGAACCAAGCGTTTCGAATCCTCATTCCTCATACGAACAGCTAGAATTTGTAACGCTTTGCCTGGGTCTGTCTTCCCGCTAAAGTACGACGTGGGTGTCTTCAAATACCGAGTAAATAGGTATCTTCTAGGTAAGCGTGCTACACCCTAGACCGCATATCTGCTCAACATCAGGCAGTATGTAGTCAAACGCAAACCAATACGGAATTTAAAAAAAAAGTCATTTTGCAACTCCACTCGCATATTGGTTGTTAATTTAAGTTTTTTTTACATATCAAGCAGTTATTTCATCAGCAGCTGTTGATCTGGGAATGACTGGTAGTGTTTGGCGAAAATCACCAGACATTAGAATCATCGCACCTCCGAAGAGGTTCTGATTGCTACGTACCTAAATATTTCAATGTTCGATCGAGTGCCTCTAATGCTCGTTTGTGCGACATCGTACACTCATTACAGATAATTAATTTACAAATGTAGCAGCGATCCCGGATGAAGATATTGCTAGTGCTATTTGTCAATAAAAATCCTCCAAAATTAATCCTCCATTGCCATCATTTACTGCTTTCATAATAGTATCGTGAGCTGTTTTTTGCTACCTATTTAAAAGTGGGACTTTGCTCTGTACGGATTGACTCAAAACAAATATGTCATATTGCCGTTCTCGATTTAATGCATCGTGCATGGGTCGATTAGGTGCAGGCATTCCTAATTGGTGCAGCATCTTGCCGGACAACATCGCGCACAAATCTTCTAATGATATTAATACCTCATTATGTATTTCTGCGCAAATTTCAAGATTTTCTGTTATTAAGCATATCCTATGCAAAATGTCTTTAGCCATACTGTCTTTGTATTTGTTCCCCAAATTATGTGTATTTGCTGGAAAGCAGGTTGAAATAAGGATGGCAAAAAGTGACCGAATTCGAAAAATTAGAATTCAATTTGTTTTTATTTTTTTAGATACAAACCTTGTCCTGGCTATAACGATCACAATAAAAAAAGAATTAGCGAAATCGGTCCAGCCGTTCTGAAGTTATGCGCGTACATACATTTCGCAGATTCATTTTTATATATATATAGATAGAAGATAGATTAACTATGCAATTTTGACATAAGTGTAAGTTTTGATATTGTAGCATTGTTCAGATTTATATTGAATGATTATCATTTTGATTTTACAATAAACTATACAATTTAATTTATTTAACTAGGTATAGCTTTATTTCACTATAGCTATTTTTTTAATTTTAAGTAATTGTAATTTTAAGATAAATATGCTTTGCTTTAGCAAAGCTGAAATTTTAAGGATTAATATTATTATTATAACTACAATTGTAATTGGTTTGGATTGACTTGTATCTTGTATTTGATACCAATAAAATAATATGAATATCAATACCCTGTCCTATTGTTCTACGATTCTTACATAAATATAAGCCGTGTTTGTCATTGTCCGGGACATTTGACAAACGTGGCTGGGCTTATTCGGTAGCGGCTTCATTCCCGACACCGCAGCAGCCAGGGAACACTATTTATTTTAACAGTACATTAACTTTGGGGGCAATGTTTCCAGAGATTAATGGTTCTTTCCCAACCTTTTGATGGGAGCTGTGATTGGTGGAATGAGATCGGTGCTTGTCTAAATTATGGGTTAGAACACGTGATAGGTTATGATATCGAGTTTTAGTGCTCATTATTGTAGATTTAGCATCACTTTTTAAGAAACATACTTTTTTTATCGCGAATTAGTCCGTGTACATAAACAACTGTAAATGTTGTAAGTGCGGAGTTTTCAAACGTTCTTAAGGAAAGGGAGTTCTTGGAGTTCAAATGAGAATTTTAAGAATCATTTAACATGTTTATATTCATTGTTGATATAGCGGACAGTAAGGAATTCAGAAAGGCGCGTTCACTTCGAATTGACTTTAAAGAAGGATGTCGACAGCTCATACATACGAATACCTGTTGTGTACGAATACACTCAGTTTCTCCCAAGCTCATTTATAAAAATGTTATCTTCACCAGAGTAATTTATGACGCTTCTAAAACTGTTCTGATATGTACAAGTTTGTTTAAAATGAAGTTAAAATAAGAAAAACCGAAAACAATTTTTAAGCTACGTGTACCTACTTTGATTTAGTAGAATTATAGACCATAGCAGTGCTGCCAACTCCTTTTGGCAAAAATTCGCTATCAGCACGTCAAAAACGCGCCAGAAGCGCTAAATGGTAACTACGACGACTGGTACTACGAAAAAATGAATGATAATGAATTTCGGTATTCATCCACTTCATTAGCAATAGTATAAGAACCACAACTAGCTGCTATTCGAACTTCGGCCGCAGCCTGCGGATGCAGGTCGCAATTGCAGGTAACACACATCTGAAATGCAGCCACTGCCTGCTTCCGCAGTCGCGAGTGATTCCGAGGTTGGCTACACGTGCTGCGACAGGCAGCACGTCGGACTTGTCTAAACAGGTGAACAACACTCGCAGCTGAGGCTCGGTAGCACGTGCTGCCGGAGCCGCAATCGGAATCTTTTTTGCAGAAATTCATACTACTACATAGATAACCAGAGCCCTTACTCGTAGTCCAGGCTTTGCGAAGTTTACTCAAACTTTCGCGTTTGCGTGTGGCTCCATAGATTTTGGTTAGTTCTTCCTAGTTTCTGATAGGGGCACTGTACAAAAATGTATAGGGCCATACCGAAACAGCTGTAGTTTCAATTTACGTGTAAACCTGGATTAACCCCTCAGTTGTGCAGCACAGCCGGCTTCGTGCAGCTGCTGCAAGTGCTGTTTGTAGCTGCAGCCTGCTGCCGAGATTCGAATAGCACCTTTAAGGATTATTACGAGTAATATCAAAATAATCAGGAATATCTCGGATAATTTCAACTGCAGCTTTTTGTTAGTAGTAAAGTGAGTGAAACCTAAAAATATAAGTATTCTTTCTTTTTGATAATCTTTTAGTATACAAAAATGTATGTTTCTATAAAATATGTAAAAAGACACCTCAGTTTTTAAAATTACTAGTTGAAACACTTAAAACGAGTTAAGGAAGGAGCATGTACTAACTGTTGAAAAAGAAAATAATTATATCAACCCCTCCAAAAAATTGCTAAGTCGGAATACCGAAAACGAAATCTGGCAATACTGAATACATCATATGATCGACTGAATTTGACATTTCCTTTTTTTTTGACAGCAACAGTGATAAAATAGTGATTTTTTTAAATAATGTGCCCATTTTTGGACAGGCTAAAGCCTTTAAGGTCATACCGCCACTTCTTATGTATGTAATCTATAATGTTAAAACAATAAAAAATCATTGTAATTTTTCTGGTGGTCTAATATTAATTTTAATTAGTGATATGAAAACAGCAAAAAATCACATTCGCTGCATCCTTCTTTACCACACTCAACTACTGATTAATAAATTATCGTTTCTAACAAAAACACAGCCACTTCACTAACTAGCACAATAATAAAACTTCAGCGTAAGTCGCTCTTAGCTTTTAAGCAACTTGTGCCAGACAATTTCAGATATTCAAACGATGTTTGACTCCAGTCGTCACGGTCGCGAGCTCGGTCGCCGCGGCGCACAGCGTGACTGATAGCGGCCTTACGTCGAAAAATCGTCGCAGACATGTTTATTTTTTACGAAAACTCCCGAATAAAACAGCGGCTCACTTTCCTGAATAAACCACCGGTTGGTTAATGCTCCCCCCGGATCATAACTTAGAGAAATTATGGCTGTCTCTGTCACATTTTAACAAGTAGGAAAGAGATATTTACGGAGATGTGGAAATAAGATTATGATACGATTTGTTTTGTGTGTCAGCTTGAGTTTTGTTTAGTCTGAGGGGCTCGTTTGGGATATCTACTTAAGAACAGTTTTGTACTCTTTAAGTTAGGAACTATGTTATTGGGTCAGTAATAAACACATTACCACTTCTTTGCGTCGCGTAATCGGGTATAAATAGACATATTTTTCGGTCAACTTTGCACTAAATTTCCGATCCAATTTTTTTTCATCGAGCTATATTACTATTTCCTCAAAGTTTTTTTTAGGGTTTTTTTGATCACATACTGAGCATAAAATCACAAAATGCTGACAAATCCAGGCGGAGCTTCAAGCGCCATCTTATAAAAACGTTTTTGGCCTATATCTTAGAAACTATACACTTTGGCAAAATTTGACCATTATTGTAGAAAATAAAAATTTCGCATTTTTTGTTTCTTGTAAACTTTTTTGTGAAACTTACCGCTTACGATTTATGGCCCATTTAATGCACCAGTTTTAATATTTCGGAATAAATCGGAGCGTAATAGACTAAAAACAAATACAACACAAAACGAAGTTATCTACTACAGTCACAAACAACCTCTAGTTTCTCACATGTTGATGGATTAGCGTTTGCTTAGCGTAAGCCTCATCAACCTAATTATGTCCTGTCATGTCGGTCAGCGAAAATGTTGTTGTTCTCACTCAGCTCCTTCTTAATCTAGGTTATCTGTTGGGTACGATTTTCTTGGTTAGAATTAAAAGGCTGGGTAAAAAAAACATGATTATAATTAGTCTGTTAGATAGATTTATCAAATAATCGGCCAAGTGCGAGGGCCTCGCGCACGAAGGGTTCGGTTCCGTATGAAAGCCCTCCTTAAATTATATTTTATTTTAACCATTGATTTTTGAAGGCAATATACAACTTTGATTGTTGTGAATATTTCAAGCATCTTACTGTTGCTGTTATTAATATCGAGCAAACACGTTTCTTGTATGGGAGTCCCTTTTTAATATAGGTTTGTTGTATGAGAGCCCCCTTATTTTTTTATTCTGTTATTACTATTTTTTTGTTATAGTGGCAACAGATATACTTTATCTGTGAAAATTTTAACGTTCTAGCTATCACGGTTTATGAGATACTGCCTGGTGTTACTATTACTTAACGTAGGTTTTGTTTGTGTCAACATTAACATACCTACCACCACCATAGCGGTGTTTCCATTCAAATTTAGGCAAATGTTACCACACTACTATGACAATTTTTTCCTTAAGTTTTAGTATAATTTGACAGCTGGCTCATATTTAAATGCGACTGACGTGCCTCGAAAATTCGAGACATTGACGAATTACTTTAAAAAAGTAATTTGTTGTGCTCTGTCGGTATGTGCTGTGTTAATATGGGCGTTACACGTAGCTAGGAAAAATTAAGTCCGTAAGATCAAAACGACATCTCGAAAGATTTTTAGGACTGACTAATAAAATACGGTTTATATCATGACAGATTTAGAAAAACTATGTTCGCTTTAAACTAAATCAATTATATCAAAAATTGCAAATAACTTGTCACCTTAATTGTTGGAACGTAATTCTCAAGATCTACAACTACATTGTCATTCATAAGTTCCTCTCATTACTCCGCAAGTCACTCTTTAATCGGCTTGTTTTCAGTAGTCACACTCTCATCATCAGTTACAAACTCATTAGTTTTTGGACTTTCATGTATAGGTTACATTCACAGATTCCATAATTTAATTTTTAAGTAATTTCATTAAAAATCCATAACGACCCAATAATATAAATATTGATTATCCTACCATAAAATCAGCTTTCAAATCGATAAAATAAAGCAACAACTGTTTTGTATGGTTTTGAAAGTAAAAAACCTTGGTCGTATGGCATTCATCGATCATAATGGTGAAAATAGGTAAATGAAATTTTAGAATATTATGTACATCGTTTAAAGATACACTCATACAACTAATTCATTAGCAAAATTCTACCCCAAGTAAGCTAGCCGAAGACGCGGCGACGTCAAGATTTACAAAGTACAAACACGTCGTCATTAATAATTCCTCTCATTCCTCCGCAAGTCACTCTTTAATCAGTTTGTTCTCATCAGTCACACTCGCATCAGTTACGAGCTCATTATTTTCTTGTAACTTCCATACATAGGTTACATTCACAGATTCCTTTCATTCTCTGTTTTTTTAGTACCTATCCGACGAACACAATAATATTCTAAAATATCCATAACGATCCAATATTATCTACCATGAAATCAGCTTTGAAATCGATAAAAAAGAGAAACCACTGTTTTGTATGTTTTTGAAAGTTACTTGGATGTACGCTGGATGCAAACCGCTTGCAATGGTTTTATTCGGTGTTATTCAAGATCTAATAAGGGAGCCCTATGTTAAGCAAGTGTTTTAGGGCTCAAATGTAGCGCTCGTAGCGTAGTTTGACTTGATTGTCAGCGATCACCGAAATTGAGCAACGTTCCGCACGGTCAGTACCTACTTGGATGGGTGACCGCGGGTGGCATTTTCCAACTGAGCGCTACCGTGGCTCGGATGACACGTTAAATTGTAGGCCCCAGTTGTTTTAACCGTTTAGCCATGTCAGAGGCCTTCAGGCGGCCTAAAAACTCTGACACCAGGGCTAGCCACCTGGCCTATACGAACTTACTTACTTACTTAGGGTCAAATGCTTGCTAATTTGCTACAATAATATGAAAACGCGCTAAAACAACTGTGTTCATGTGTGTAACGTAAACCTACATTACGTGGTAGGTATATATTGTCCATACTTAAAAAAACCTGTCTTTAGCCAATCGTACCCAGGCAAAGTCAGGGCTGGCAGCTAATGTTGAATATAATTGATATTCTAGAATATGTCCATCGTTTAAAGATTTTCATTTAAAGACATTCACATTACTAATTCATTAGCAAAATTCTA
This sequence comes from Hypomecis atomaria, assembly GCA_964007245.1. Lineage (NCBI taxonomy): Eukaryota > Metazoa > Arthropoda > Insecta > Lepidoptera > Geometridae > Hypomecis > Hypomecis atomaria. Next base: position 21,200,474 of record OZ023288.1, read on the forward strand.
CCCCAAGTTAGCTAGTCGATGACGTCAAGATTTACAAAGTACTTACAAACACGTCGTCATTCATAAGTTCTTGTACTTACTCCGCCAGTTACACTTTAATCAGTTTGTTCTCATCAGTCACACTCTCATCAGTTACGAGCTCATTAGTTTCTTGTAACTTCCATACATAGGTTACGCGCACAGATTCCTTACAATGCTGATTTTATATGCATTTTTCTGTATCCGACGAACACATATCTATTTCCACACTCAAATTTTACCAAGCTCTGAAATCGAGAAGAAATAGCTGTTTGTACACCTTGTTAAAAGTCAATAAACTTTGGGCCTATTGCATTAATTGATCAGAATTTTGAGAATAAATATATTAGAACATATCCATTGTTTATAAACACTCATAGAACTAAATCCAAGTAAGCATAAGAGCATAAGTTCCTGTCATTACTCCCGCAACTCACACTTTAATCAGTTTGTTCTCATCAGTCACACTCATCAGTTACGAGCTCATTAGCTTCTTGTAACTTTCACACGTAGTGCACGCACACAGATTCCTTTTCATTGTTTACTACGGTTCATATTTATAAAAAAATTGTTTCTTTAAAAGCATAACATATGGATGTGAGCGATCAATTTTTACTACGGAACCAAGTCAAAAAAAATCAGGTGTAAACCGTTAGCTTTTCTGTCTTTTTAAATGGTTTTTCGAAATAAAATCTTAAATTAAAAATTTTAAAAACCCCCGACACAAAAACCTACCTTAAAAAAGTACGAAAGACAGAGTCCTACCACTGATAAAATATCTTATCTTTCATTTGACAACCATTTTGGGAACATTTATAGAATTTTGGTTCTTCCATCCCCACTTTAACCCACCATAACTCTTAAACGGCTCAATCGATTTTTATAATACATAGCTAAGAACACTCGATTAAGTCTCCTTTTATCCAAAAAAAAACTAAACTGAAACCGGTTCAGTGGTTCGGGCGCTATGATGCCACAGACAGACATACAGACACACAGACAGACAAACAGACACGTCAAACTTATAACACCCCTCTTTTGCGTCGGGGGTTAAAAATTAGCTTATTTTGCCTATACTTACTCGTATATTTTTTGTTTTAAAGTTACCTGATGTCTCAAAAATCACTACTTACGCTCAGTACTTTCGGCTTAAAATGTCAATGTTTTGTCGATTTTATCAAATGTTTATTGAAAAAAAAAATTAGAGGTAATCGAAAATGGATTCGAGAGTTTTGGTAAGAACAAACAATTTGCTATCTACAGAGAATAATCTTTCCAACCGTTTCAATTAAACTGACGTGTGCGTATTACTACGCCCAGAGTTTCATGTAAGAATTTCTTGTTTACTGCGACGTGTTTAGGGTTACACGGACTGGATACTGTGCCAAAGGGAGCTCATGGTTTTCATAAATATTACGAACAAACTTTAATATGGCAACCACCTTCAGGCAAACATTGCTTGTAATGAATAAATTCTAATTTACAGTGAAATGGTCTCTGTTTCCAATTTTGTTATTTCCTCATTTAAAAAATATTTACTTTTATGATCCAATGCTTTATATGTATAGTTAGTAGTTGTGTAGGTAGTTTTAGAATATAATATAGTACCTATTGTATTTGGTTGAGATTTACTTTTATGATCCAATGCTTTTTATGTATAGTTAGTATTAGTGTAGGTAGTTTTATATAAAGTACCTATTGTATTTGGTTGTAGTTAATAAAGGCACTCTTGGTCGATAGCAAAAAAAATTTTCACTACTATATTAGTTTCGATACTTACTAAAAATGTCGCTAATATTAAAAAGATTTAAATATTTGATCTCTTCTTTTTAGAGTAAGTGAATAAATTTAGCAAAAAAGTTTCGAAGAGTCATCATGTCTCCGTATCTCTTACGAACGAACCCGTGTGCCGTTTTTTGTCCCTGATACGTAACTTTGAAAAGTTGACACCCACGCTTTTACTACTAGATTTATCTGTGCCTCCTGTGCAAAGTGGTATAACTCAACTCACATCAAAACATTTAAGTAAATGCATAATATGCATTATAATGGTTGGAAATCATTATTATGGTTACCTATATCGTTATTGGATTCTCAAGTAATCAACTCTTCTTATTACCCGACTCCGCGTCGCAAAAAAAGTTCAAAATTCCAAATTATTTATTTGTGAAAACATGGTAGATAAATATAAAGTTAGGTGGTCTGTTTATTTTTCTTATTCACAGTGCTTTTTTTTTCTATTGCTTTTTATATACGGTTAAAATTGGCAGTTTTTCACTGATTAGCTAGGAACATTCTTACTTGCTCTATGAAACACTCTTTTAACAAAACTTAGTTTATTAATTAACAATGCTCCATAGAAATTTTTGATGTTTGGATTTATACCTTTTTGCCCAGAAGGCACAGAAACAAAGGATTCAAAGTAACTAGAATTACTTCTTGTGGGCGGAAATATCTGTTCAGTTTTGAATACACTTTTCGAACGTGTGGGTGAGCCTTTTCAGAATATTATATAAACTGATTATATGATTTATTACTACAGTAGGCTTGCTGTGTGAGATGGAATTTGTAACGATAAGAATTATTAGTGAGGCTAGTATTAATTATATTAAATTCCAGAGAAATACGATAATAGGTTATTTATTTGTAAATAGGAGATTAAGTCAGGCAAACACAAATTTATTTCGAGCTATTAGTGTTTAAATTTTATCTCAAAGTGTTATCATTTCAAACAAAATAAACGAGGTTATAATTTTAACCTGTATTTACCGGAAAAGAGGCTTTCTACATTCTATGTTTAGTACAGGCAACAAATAAGTATATAGATTCCAAATTAAAGATATTCGGCCCAGTACGAGTCCGACTCGCGCACGGAGGGTTCCGTACTGTATAGGAGCCCCCCTTAAATATTTATTTTATTTTAATTTTATTCTTTATTATTAAAGTAAATATACAACTAAATATTCTGTAAATATTAAAGCATCTACCTGTTACCATTATTAATGTACAGCGATAAACGGCATAAAAATCAGGTTTGTTGTATGGGAGCCCCCATTAATTATTAACTTTATTCTGTTTTTACAGCGGAATCTTAATAATAGGGTCCCGTTTTTACCCTTTGGGTACGGAACCCTAAAAATAAAGTCAGCTTTGTAAAAAAATTAGGGAAAAACATTGCACTTCAATCCAAAACTGAATAGTAATTTTACAATACTGTTTGACGGCTAAATAATTGGCAAAGTACTCAGAATAACCCAGCGAAAAGCTGTACCGCTACAAAGACTCCAAAAATACAAATTTACATATTACGGCCTGTTTTTATAAAAAGGTTGTGTCAATATAAGATTTACCGCACTTACTATCGCGCCATCACATCGTGTTGTTGTGATTATGGCTACTTACCGCAAAAATGGCGGATACCAAAAACTTATACTTTTCTTGTAAGGATCGGACCTTGAGACTTGAGCGCAATACAGTTTATTTAATGCGTCATTTTGTCAGATTGATTGGTACGTGCCAATATACGTGCGTATGCTTACTGAGAGAGTACATACTTTAATTAATTATGTTAATTTTGTGACAGGATGGCCGTGGTGGCTTTGTTCAAAGACAATACTGTAATGCTTGCGTTACAATTGTAAGGTCGTGAGTTAATTCCGGTCCCGTATCAAAGAGTTATTTGTTAATTTTTGGGTGAACTTTTTTTGTGTTCTATCAATGTATTCTATGTCGTTCCTAAGTTAATCTTACTAAAAAGCTTTAAGTTTTGAGCTCTATTACCAGACTGGTACTATTTGACAATTATGAAAAAAAAGTGCACCTATATCTGCACATCAAAAACGTTCCCGCAAATCTGATAGGTACCTGTATAGTCTTACCAGTTTTTGCCCGCGGCTACGCCCGTGATTTTTTATTTAAGTGGTATCCTTTTATTTTTTCGTGATAAAAAGTAGCTTTTGTCATTTTCCGTCTTATGAACTATGTCTATTCCAAAATTTAAGTCTATCTGTTGCTCTGTTGCTGCGTGAAAGAGGACCAATCCAATAAACTAGCAAATACACTTTTATATGTATTTGGATTTATAATATTAGTACCTAAGGATAGTCTTAGATCTTATTGATTCCATATTCTTAGTTTAGATGAAAAAAAATATCTTTCAATAGGCACATCCTTGTATTTAGATCTTTGCGGCAAACCGGAGCATCTTGCCAAGTATTCACTAAATCAAGTCAAGATAAAAAATACATCCCCCCGAGACGCCTTCCGCGACTCTTTCTTTGTGAGTCCGGAAAGATAGGAGGTAACGGCTTGAATTAATACGTATCAGGAGGGTAAAATGTGGCCTACTCTAAATAAATACACGTTAAAAAACGGCCCGAAACCTCAGGTTTTTGGAAGAATAAAGAATGGACTTACTTGACTCGACTTTAGCCTTTATTTATTAATTTTGCAAAGTTTGTAAGTTATTGTTGTTTTTTTTTTTTAGTAATGGGCACTTTTCATTCACAAAAGCCCGCCAAGATAGCTAGATTTTGTGAACAAAATAGCGTCAAAAAATGCGTCTTTGTTAAAAATCTAAATGTTCGTCACTCCGTACTCGTCTTTTGTATGGGGAAACAAATAAATGACAGTTGACTGTTCGTTCACTGTTCAGATGGGTGACGAGTATCTAGACACGCGGAAGCGTGTCCAGCCAAGTCAAAAAAAAGGAACTGGCGACGCGACGTGTGTAATATTACACGAACCATTTCGAGCCACTTTTGACCCCTTCATAACTCAAAAACTATTTAACCTATAAATGAAATATAACACATTTTTAGCTTATCTACAATACAAAATTTCATTAACTTTGCTTTGACGGTTAATGAAATATTAACGTTTAAAAACCGGGGTTTCATTGACTGATGACTGACTGAGTGATCACTGACTCACTGACTTATAGATCAAAAACCTAACCGAAGTGGGTTAGGTTTTTGATCTATAAGTCAAGTTTGACTAAGCTGTAGAGTTTGTGGAGTAAGGGCTTGTAGAGTAAGGCGTGTAGAGTTAGAAGCTTGGCTTTACGTGAGATCTGACAACTTTTTGATAGTGGGAACTGTGACTTGGCTTCATTTCACATGAAAATGTTTTTTTGTTGGATTATTAACACACAATTTTATATACATTGGGTATTCCAATCAGCTGTTGTCAACCATTTCAGAAATCCTCGAGTGGCTTATAAAATCTGACACTAGGGCACCACCAAAATATTCCAACTTACATTTACGAGTCACTTGAAATCAATATTCTGTATAATTTTATACCTACAAAATGATAATAGGTAGGCAAGTGTAGTAATGTATGCAATAATGATAATGGTAGTTTTTTTTCCATAAAAACTATAAAATTCTGCATGCTGATGGCACAAAAAAACTTTATTACAAGCCATTTAGGATCATAAACAAATTGTCAAATAGTTTAAGAACTAAATGAATGGAATTGAATGAAAATTTGTATATTTTTGGCCTTTTTTTACTGGCCAGTCTGGCACTAAAGTCGTTTATCTAATCTACATAACTCTATTATTATGTTATTATCTTAATGTTGGCTATATCTTAGCCTTGTTCTAACTTTATTAATACCAAACAGAACAGACGCTCCTAAGTGCGGATAATGGAACTACCTACTTAGGCAAAATCTCCTGCGGGGTCCCAGAAATCCGATCTAGTCGTGTTTGTGGTCTACTGGTAGTTCAATGTAAGCTTTTACAGGGTTATCTCCTTGCCCTGTACTAAGCCAAAAAGGGGTTATTAAGACCATCATTATCGGATTCGCTTGTCGTTGTAGTTTCAGCAGCTAATTATTACAAAATTATTTTTTGCTAGAAACAGCATGACCGACTTCAACCGTGTATATAATTCGCAATATTTCGCTCGGACCGATGTAACATTTTTCACATTATTGTTGATTTATCGAAAATGGCTCCGCCGATTTCGATAAAATTTAAATGAGACCAATTTCGAAGTATACATTTTCTAATAAAAAAAGAATTATCAAAATCAGACCACTACACAAAAAGTTATGGGTGGATTTACATAAAATATGTATATATATATACGCGTCGAATTGAGTACCTCCTCCGTTTCGTCAATCAAAAAGACGTCATCTGCGGTCTTGACGAAGTCATCCGCCCCTCTTGTGGGTAGAAGTCTTACGCTTTTCGGTACGTGGTCTCCATTCGAGATCTTTTAAAGCCCATCCGTCATCAGTCATTCGTAATACTTTTCCACTGCTATTTCAAGTTGCCCATATACTTTAGTTCTTCTAAAAATCTCCTCAAACCTCAGTCGATTTCACAATGAGACTCCAAGCATAGCCCTCTCCTTAAACAGCTCGTTGAACCGTTATAATGAACAACTCTTAGTTTGGAATCTTTCCGGAACTCTAGAAAAAACGTCTCAAAAGGAGAAAACGATACAATAAAGAACTTTAGTTCAGTTCACACTAAACAAGTCAGTGGCACTGAAACACCGGAAACATCCCGCAAATCGCTCCCCAAAATGTGTGGCTTTTGTGTAATAAATGCACATTGCGATTTGTGATGTATTTCACTCGTTATATACTCGGAAGAAGAGAAATGTTAATTTCTCTTCATACAATGTCTGTCGCATTTAGCTAATTTGTGAATAAGCTCAGGATAGCCCAACGTGCTATGGAGAGGGCTGTGCTCGGGGTCTCTCTGCGAGATAGAGTCAGAAATGAGGAGATCCGCAGACGAATCAAAGTTACCGATAAAACCCAGCGGATTAGCAAATTAAAGTGGCAGTGGGTAAGGCACATAGTTCGGAGAACGGGTGGCCGATGGAGCAGTAAATTTCTCGAATGGAGACCATGGGCCAGCAAGCGCAGCGTAGACTAGGTAGACTGACGATATAATAAAGATCGCAGGCACGCGCTGGATGCAGGCCGCTTCCAACCGGCCTTATTGGAGATACATAGGGGAGGCCTATGTCCAGCAGTGGACGTCTTACGGCTGATGGATGGATTGATGGACTCCATGCGTTATGTCGAAGGTCAATGCACTTTTTGTCTGTAACAGCTGATTTACTTTTCTTCGCGATTCCAGTGTTTGTCATCAGCATCATCTCATGTCAATGGCTTATATACCTCCAAGGTGTTGTTTGTTAAAATGTAAGGACTTCAGAGGTGTCGATAATGAATGAAAATATATGTTGTCAATTTCCCATAGTAAAAGTTCCTCACCTTTGAAAGTCTAAAAGTCATAGTTATGAATAAATGTACTCTTTAAACTACAGGGTTTTTAAAAATAGAGCGGTGGTATAATATCGCACTGCGTCACTTTTTGGTCTGAAGAGGTCCGTATAATAAATTGTGATTCGATTGTTTGACACGAAACTCTTGACCTAAAGCACAAAAAGCTCCAAGATTTATTTTCTCAAAATCCTCGGCACAAAGGTCCGGCCAGGCTGGGCCACTCCTCGCTCGCGTCAAATCTTATTATTAGCTATAATCGGCATTGTCGGCGGCCACAATGGCCCATAATGGCTCGCCTCTCGACAATGGACAAAGACCGTCCGCGGATCAAAACTGTACACGGGAAACCAGTTGCGTAGTTCACGCTATTTGCTTTCTTAGATCACTTTATATTTGGATAAAATTTAGATTTTTTTGTGTAACTTACCCTGCAAAATTTATACCTACTGCTACAGAATGGATAAAACCTAAAATATAGGAACACAGAAAATGATACATAAAACGTAGAGGTATATATTTTTCCTTTTTTTTTCTTTCCTCCCTATTTACTTTAATTTTTTTTTTCAGCTATATTCCAATGCCTACTACTCTACTTGGAACGCAGAAAATGCTAAAATACCAAAAATTACAGTTGTTCTTGAAACTTTTCATGAGTTGTAAATGAAATTTTTATTAATTAACCCACTACTCCCCACCGTGACCGTGCGTGTACACTTATACATACGATAGGTAATTGTAATTTATAGAAATTTGATACTATGGAAGTTATTAAATATTTTTAAGCTATACAGTCGAAGATGTTTAAAAAATAATAATAAATAAGAGATGCGTAAAAATAACTAGCTGAAATTGAACTCTGTTTTACGAAATATAAATATAGTTGGTTAAGAAATATGTATTTTTGTAATGCTATAATTAATTTATTTTTAACTATTTTCTATGATTATATTTCATTCGTCTATATACGTATTTGCAAGAAATATCGTGAGTTTAAACGTTTATCAATAAAACAGAGAAATTATTGTTATTTTTATTTTTCTGTACATCTTGATGTACAATGGGCGCTTATATGAAATATATTTTTATGATATAGTGATACTATAATACTTGATAATCGCATTTTACAATTAAAAATAGCTTTTTAAAACATAAAAAGACCAATTTATAATATTTGATAAAGCGTTGCTTTTACCATTTTAGTACCATTATTTGACATCAAACCTGCATTTCGTTGACAATTTCTTAGCAAAAGGTTCGAATAATAAGAAAAATCGAAGTATAAAGTTACACAACGGTTGATACCGTTGTGTAACTTTATACGACATTTCGTCAATGTTTCAGGAATGAAATTTAGTCAACATAAATTTTCCTTGAGTAAAGGTTATCATTTAGGAACGCCTTATGTCATCTGCAACTATACGTGGCGCAGAAAAACTATAATCACAACCTAAAACATATCGAAAATTCACTGTAATGTGTAATTTGATACTACTCTTCGGGTTGGTTTTAGTATATTATTATAAAAATACTCTTGATATAATATTGGCTGTTCCGTAGAATAATTTTCCTCCGAAAATTTTCCTACCTCATCCGCCTAGTGTACACACATGTGTACACCCTCAAAATGAATCAAAATCGAAATGAAAAAAAAAATGATATTTTTATTCTAACCTGTTTAACTAGTATACCTTAATGCAAAAAATAGCAAATGTCAGTGATTTTAACCGGCAGATTCAAATTGGGCGTTAATAGGTTAATCCGTATTTATTTTAAGCATCTCCATATCTGCTGATTTGCACATATTTGCAATATTTACGTAAATATACTCGTCGTCACGCACACCATTGTATTTCATCATCTAGGTCATCATCATCACGTTTTACCATCATCAACACTAAATCCTAAAAATAGCAGTTTCATACGAAAATGGTAATTAATTTCGACAGAAAGTCTATAGGGATTATTTTTTTAAATTGAATTAAAATGCTTAAAGAAAAGGAAAATATTATGAACTATGCAACTTACGATACTGTACAACACAGCTTCACTCACGTTTTTTCCGGCGCTTTTCTCATTCTCCGTACGCGATGTTTGCCCAACGTTCCCCGTCGCGGCGAGGTATCAAATACGAAGGGGTTAGCGGGTAAACTCCCTCTCTTTTGATTGTTTGGTTAACTGATAGACTAGTACTCGTATTCAGATGGGAGAGTGCTGTTAAGGTGTTTGCTTCCATGTTACTATGATTTATTTAATGTCTTGTTGCGATGATATTTTTCAAAACTTTTTTCAAGGAATAATAAATTTTGCCAGTTTTTTTACTAAGTGAGGGCACTAAAGTAGCTAGTAGTAAACCATGATAGCATAGTAGAGAACTCAACATGTGGAAACTGAAAATTTTCAGGCCTCAGATCTTACTAAAATCTGTACGTATTGTTGGACATTCACTAATCTGAATCACAATGATCTGGATTATAAAAGATCTCGAATGAATTAAAAAAAAAATATGGCAATCCGTCTATTTGTTCGAGATATATTATGTTACTACAAATTATACTACAGGTATACCACAAATACCTATTAACAGAGCCACATTAAACTTAAAATACTCCACCTTTTTGTATCGTCTACTATGCTTTTTTTCTCTAAAACTGTTTACTTTCCTAGAATACGGTTTAATAAAATAAGTCGAAAATTGATTCTATCTGCTAATCCACCATCAATTCTCGGAATATAAAAAGCATAAACAAACTACACAACAGACATCTGATTCCATTAAGCAATTTTATCACGAAATAGCCGCGAATATTTCGCTATTAAAATACCAGCTACATTTCAAAGCCGTTGTATTTTCCACGTAAATTTTTCCATCGTGTAAAATATTCCTTTGTCATTGATGAACAGCGGAAAAATATTTTGTTCATTTCGTCGTTAAAGAGGAGAAAGGCAAAAAATGTCTTCTCATCGCCGGAAGAGGCCCTGCTGAGAAAAATTTAGACCCCCTCCGAGACGTCGCTATGATTTATGAACCAATGACTGTGACTTTCAGTGATATCGGTTTATTTATAAACACAATAAGGAGTGTATTTTTGGTACACGAAATTTTATGTTCATAACATACTTTATAATAAGCCTTTATTTCAAAATTTCCTCTATAACCTCTTTTGTTTTTAACTTAACTTTTACTATAGTTTTACCTTAAATTATAATATTACTACTTGTTTTCTGTATTAGCCTTTTTAATAGTCAACTCCAGGACGTAGGCCTACTCACGAGGGGTGATTAGGCCATATCCACCACCCAATGTCCTTGGACCAACCAAAGGAGAGAACGGTAGCCGGAGAGTAAGGAAGAACGCCGAAATAGAGGTTTTGGTCCCTGAACCCAATATTATAAGCGAAACTAAGGCCCAAAGACTTCGCCTGGTAGGCCATCTGCTGAGGATGGGGGAGGATCGCAGTGACAAGAAGGCGTATCTTGGAGTAGCAAGCGGCTGCCGACCCGTCGGCCGACCCAGATACCGCTGGACTGACGCCGTGCAGTCCGACCTGCGCGAGCTCCAGGCGGACGAGTGGGAAGAGACAGCGCTAGATCGTGACTAATGGCGCTCTCTGGTGTCGGAGGCCGAGACTCATTTTGGGTCGTTGCGCCAGAGGAGTAAGTATAAAAACTTTAAAACTAGAGTGCTGCCGGCAGCGAGGCCCAAGCTACCGATGGTTGGGGCTACAGCGAGTGGAACCTCCTAACAATGCGCGCCTTGTCCAGGATTACTGCCTTCTGTATCTGATCCTTGACCCAACCGTCTAGCGAGAGCCTCTTAAGATAGTGGTCGAGACTCTTTGCTATTAAGCCGTTTATTATTATTACGACTCCTGTACAGTGTATTAAAAAGATGCTCGACAATATCCGTTAACAATCCTTCTAAAAACAAAATTCAAGCAAAATAATAACTGCCCAAATACCGGTCCGGCCATCTTGAATAATAAAATGTACCTAACCCCTTGACATTTCCACTTTGTAATTTGCACCTACTAACAAATTCATGTTCAATCGCCAACAAAAATGATGTTTTTTCCTGAACTTCTCCTTTAATATGGAAATTGCATTAGTCAAACTCTGCTCACTTTGGGACAAAAAATAATGGAATTTGGGAATCTAATTACGGAACCCTTTGGTATTACGCCACTTGACGAAAACGAAGGTATTAAAGGTAGGGTTTTGACAGCGATATTTTTGATTAACGATACTTATAAATGCATAAACTCACTGGTTGATTTGGTACTTTATTACACTATATGATGTCAATGTAGTTACGTTTTAATACCTATTGTAAAAAAATACAAGGTGAGTAAATATGAAAAAGTGGAGAAAATACAGCAGCAGAAAATGTAAGTTCATGAATTTCAAACAATTACAGAACTTTAGAGATTAAAAAGGTAATCCGATAGTATGCTTATAATTAGCAGTTGTGGATGCTCTAAATAATCCATCCTACTGAATATATTATATTGTGTCCAATAAAGTCCATTTAAAAATTAGACTTCATTATGTACAATATAATTGTAAAGATAGGTAAGTGTAAGATATTTAGAAAAACATAAACATATACAGGGTTATTTCTAATCAATTAGCATCCTTTTAGGGGCTTATTCTGTACATCAAAACTAACAACTTTTGTTCTGCGACTTTTGTCAGAACACAAAAAAAATTGTTGTTCCATAAAAAAATATTATAGTTCACCCGCTACAAAATGTATGAAACAACAGATTTTTTTTGAGTTCTGACAAAAGTCGCAGAACAAAAGTTGTTAGTTTTACAGAATAAGCCCCTAAAAGGATGCTAATTGATTAGAAATAACCCTGTATATTTACATAACAAACACGCCGTCCATTAATTCCGTACAGCATATTATTGAGTCCAAATTATGTGAAATGTAGTATGTTTGCAAGAAAAAAGGTTTGTTTCTCGATCAATGACGCAGAGTCATATCTACTACGCTGGTCTAATAAAGGTTGATTGATTCAAAATGCTTAACCGAAATTAAATTTCTACCAAGAAATGTTTTCCGCAAACTGCGTAGCCAAGCAAGTCTAGAACATTTTGCTATAAAACCTTGGAGCATGAACTTGTTCGATTAACTTACGAAACTATGTCACCAATGACGTCTAAACTAACATTATAAATTCGAAAGTGTACCTAATTGTTAGTTTGTTCCTGTTTCAAGCAGCAACGGAGCGTATAATTTGAGAGGCGGAAAGTGACATACGAGTACTAAGCATTTTTTTAGCGTGGAAAGTTTTATGATTCCTTTATGGTTCTCTTTGGATAAGAAAAACACGTTTTTATGAACCTACCAACTTATCTATATTCTTGTCTAATACTATAGATAAACGAAACGTCATTGGATGAATAGGTGACATTGGCTGTAGACTTTTATGCATAGAAGAAAGAAATAACCTGCCAAGTACGAGTCGGACTCGCGCACGAAGGGTTCCATACTGTATGGGATCCCCCTTAAATATTTATTTTATTTTAATTTATTTATTTATTATTAAATTAAGCATGCACCTAAGTATTCAGTGAATATTTCAAGCAACCACCTGTTACCATTATTAATATCGAGCGAAAAACAGTTAAAAATCGGGTTTGTTGTATGGGAGCCCTTAAATATTATTTTTATTCTATTTTTAGTATTTGTTGTTATAGCGGCAACAGAAATACATAATCTGTGAAAATTTCAGCTGCCTAGCTGTCACGGTTCATGAGAAACAGCCCGGTGACAGACAGACAGACGGACAGACGGACATCGAAGTCGTAGTAATAGGGTCCCGATTTTACCCTTTGGGTACGGAACCCTAAAAAGGCAAAACACCGTATGACAACAATTGATTGTGTGTAAACAAGATAAATGTCAAGGTTGGCATAAAGTCAAAATTAAGAGAAGGCAAAGCCACGGTTAGCAGCTAGTACCTAAAATTTATTAATAAATGAGAATGCGTCACCAATCTCCCTCCGCTCGGAAGGTCATGGCGTGTCACGTCGTATATTTCCTCAGATCATTGGGTTCGAGCTCACTGTCTGCGAGTTAACGTTTGCTCAATGGGCTGGAAAAAGCATTGCTTTTGCAAATACACAGGCGTGGGCAAGGGTTAGGAGGAAAGGCGGTCAGTTGAAAGGAACATTGTCTTATAACATCATGTCTTACAGCGTTATATAGAGAAAGCATTTTTTTGATACGTCGCAAAACTCAAATAAAAATATTTGACCTGTTGTAAAAGCGCATAAAATCATGTCAGTGACTATATAAATAAATATAATATAACTATTTGAGGACAGCTTACACACGGCTTCTGACCCCAAACTAAGCAAAGCTTGTGATATGGCTGCCAGATACGTATACACTACATATACGTATTTTTAAATACATACTTATATAGATAGTAACTAAATAACATCCAGACACAGAGCACACACTTACGTTTTAATATTTGCCCTGGGTGAGGATCGAACCCACGCCTCTTTGATCCAGAAGTTAGGGCACTAACCACTGAGCCACCGAGGCAGTCAACTATGTTGGCGCAGCGATTCAAACTGCGTCTTGAGTTCCGATGCTATTTGTCGCCACTCTTGGATTTTTCTTGCTAGTTCCTGAAAGCCTTTGTCAATCGCGATTTTTTTTTCTTCCTCATCGTTCCATCTTATTCCGGGACGGTGGCTTAAAAACTCTGACCCGGCTTATACAAGCTTACCTACTTAATGCAACATTAAAAATAATTGTAATTTATTAGCTCAAAATAACCTATACTCTTTCCAAGATAACATAATGATTATTTTTCACAAAAAATGGCAAAACCGTCTTCCATCGTGTACAAAATTCGAATATTTCGCTCATATTGTTTACATTATTTTTGATTTATCAAAAACGGCTCTGCCGATTTCTTTAAATTTGAATGGGACCACCTTGGGAGTACACTCTTTCGAAATTAAAAATGAATTTTTCGATTCGGTTCACAATTGGCGAAATTGTCGATGTTCATCGTATACAAAATTTGGATATTTCGCTCGAATTGCTCACATTATTGTTGATTTTTTCAAAAACGGCTCAGCCGATTTCTGTTAAATTTAAATGGGACTACTTCGGGACCCTTTTGAATTAAAAAATATTTTTTCGATTCGGTTCACAATTGGCGAAATCATCGATGAACATACACAAATAAAATACATACACACGAACATAGAACCTCCTCCTTTTTGGAAGTCGGTTAAAAAGCAACATAAATGCATAGCCCAAAACATTTTGGTCCATCAACAGTCAAGTAAAAAGGGATGACAGCAGATACTTTAATCAAAAAACCTTTGCATGATATCTTTTCAAAATCCATTGACTATACCAAATAAGTATGTTTTCCGCTCCTCAAAACTTCTCTGAAATTACTCGAGGCAGTAACCACCGGCCAAAGAATTTTTAAATCAAATAATCCGCCCCAAAACTTTCTTTTATACGAAGTTTGATTCGATTATACGAGTGATGAATATTCAATCGAGGTGGACAGGACTCCATTTTATCGAATCGTAAGAGTTCCCGGGTTCTTTTCAAGTTTGTTTTTAGATTACTTCCATAATTGAGTTGTTGCGGACCTCAATTTCCTTCGTTCCGAGAATGTGAGTATTCGTTAAGACCCTTCTCATACGAGGAAACTAAAATAAAATGTCAAATTGGCCAATGCCAAGTTTTGCGAGAACTCTGATTTGGCAAAGTAAATACGCTAATCAAAAGAACAGAAACGTTTTCAATAAGCTATGGAAGGACATTGCTGAATTGTTTTTATGAACGTGAACGTAAGGTAATGCAGTGTATGGGAGTCGGTAGGGCACATAGCGCGGAGGACTGATGACCGATGGGGTAGAAAAGTTCTCGAGTGGAGACCACGTAACGGCAAGCTCAGCGTGGACGGATGACCTCATTAAGACCGCAGGATTGCGCTGGATGCAAGCCGCTACCAACCGGTCGTATTGGAAATATATATGGGAAGGCCTATGACCAATGGGTAGATATATAGATGGGTGGAACGTAGAGCCGCCTCACGCGGATTTATGTGGCGTTGCATCGTTCTATATCGAAATAACGATAGCTTGCTGCCATTTCTAGCTTTTCCCAGCTAAACACAAATGAAATGTAACTATAAACCTTTTGAAACAAATATTCTAAAAGGTAGTAAAAACCGTGTTAAAGTCTGTTGTGTAGTTCAAAAAATTTAGCCGCTACACAAACACCCAGACAAACACAAAAATAGCGACAAAATACTTATAATGAAACTGATGATACACGACGATTTTAGGCACTTAGCCGCCTCGGCCGTTCACTCTAACATAGATTTTAAATGCTCGCTCTTACGTCTCTTGCTCTTATTTGGTCTTGTGAACATCTACACAAACGTCTCAACAGTATAAAATTTCAAAAATAGAGCTCCTTGTCTTTAGATAGGTACAACTTAAATTGCGCTATGAATATAACTTGGAAACGTTGCGAAACCAATTTACTTAGAGCTGAGGTTGTCTCGTGTGAGAGTAGCGTACCTCGGTGGAGTATCAATTAGGTACAAATTGGTCGGTGCAGTGAAATTAGTTGTTTCGAGAAAAAAGGTCTGTGGCAATTGAGTGGGGAGGAAAAACTAGATTACTAACTCGATGGAAATAGAAACTTTTTCTTTGGTAAATGTTTTAGTGTTATTTGCGAACTAAGTAGGTGTGTAGCGTAGAATTAATTCTCATATCATTTACTTTTTACCGACGAACCGACCGGAGGAGGTACTCAATTCGACGCGTATTTTTTTTATGTATAATCACGCATAACTTTTCTCATAGTTGTCCGATTTCAATAATTCTTTATTTATTGGAAAAAGTATACTTTGGAATTGGCTCTTTAAATATTTTATTAAAATTGGCTGAGCCATTTTTGATAAATCAACAATAATGCGAAAAATGCTACATCGATCGTACACGGGTGATGTCGGTCATGCTATTTTTGCAAAAAATAATTATAGTTAAAACATGTCGCACGAAGTTTTCAACTTAGTTGAATTTCTATTGTTAACACTAAGCGGACTATGGCGGTAGCCGTACACCTGAGAAATCGTTTCTATGTATTGAATTTACCTAGTTTCATCATCCTTACTAATATTATAAATGCGAAAGTAACTCTGTCTGTCTGTCTGTCTGTCGCGCTTTCACGCTAAAACTACTGAACCGATTTGAATGAAATTTGGTACACAGATAGTCTAGAGCCTGAGAAAGGACATAGGCTACTTTTTGATTCGAAAAAATAGTTTTAAAGGGTTGAAAACGGGGGATGAAAACGCATTGGCTAGAATCTTAGAAGAAAAAACTTATTTTCTACCATGACAAATGGTAATTTGCATCTTGACTTTCCAAATTACATTCTCTATGCCCAATGCCCATTCAAGGCTGCTCGAGTTGCAAATGTCAAAGTCAATCAATCTTTTCCTGTAAAATTTAGAGAAGGTTACATGTATTTTTTCAGTTTAATTACGTAGTTTTCATTCTAATAGGTATGCCTACAAAACGCAAATCGAATCTAGCGCGTAGTTCTAGCGGAGCTCGCGTAAAGAAAATTGCTAGAAGCTAAGAGTCTGAAGAGCACACTTAAATGCGTTTGACATTAGATGCCGAGCGCCACGCATCTCAAAGAGCTGCTGAGACTCAAGAGCGAAACCAAGCGCGTCGAATTTTAGACGCTGAGCATCACGCAGCTCAGAGAGTTGCTGAGACTGAAGTTGAAAGTCAAGCGCGGCGACTTTTAGATGCTGAGCATCACGCAGCGCAAAGAACTGCTGAGACTCAAGAGCAAAACAAAGCGCGTCGAATTTTAGATGCTAAGCATTAGACGTTAAGCAAAAAATTGCATAGTTCCTGTAGGACAGGACAAAAACTATCGAAAGCAAAACTGTCGCCACTATCACAAAGACGCTAAGTGATTAATTAGCTCTGTGGATTAATTCCTCTATGACACTTAACGAAACGTCACAGCGAAACGTAATTAGATGACAGGTGACATTGTCTGCAGACTTTTATAAATCACAGGTAGCATGGCAAGGGCACAAATTGTTTTCCCACCATTATATCCCCTTGAAGAGGAAATAAAGTATGGATTGAAAATGACAACTGACATTAAAATTGGATAAAATGTTTTATTCCCTCTGCATGCTACATGCATAGGGGCGGTGTTTGAAATGACATGGCATTATTGCTATGCCGATAAAGTTCAAATTAAAAGCCCTGCCTAGGAGACGTTTGAAGTTTGTCCACCATCTTTGTGAAATCAAATTTGACATTTGATCAGCAGTTCTAGTGTCATTTGTGTCTAGATTACATAGCAGTTTCTATGGATTTTCGACGCCATGTTTGTAGAATCATGCATCACAACTTTTTTACTTTATGTCGCTTCTACTGTTTTTCCTTATTCTGAGGCTACATGTTACTATGACGTTTATTAACAGGCCGTCATTTTGTCTGACATTAAAAATATTTTTAAATCTTCTATCATTAGAGGTTTAACATGTTTCTTTATTTTACCTTTATGGTACAGAATCATCATATTATCAATCCGAAAAGTTTGTTGGTTTGTTCCTCTTTGACGCAGCAACGGAGCAAAAGATTGAATTGATTTTTGGTATGGATCCCTATGGTTTAAAAGACAGAAAGTGATAACAGGATACTTTTGTATCCCGAGAAAATTCGTGATTCCCGTAGGATAAGACAATAACTTTTTCTCAGCAACGGAGCAACGGATTGCCTTGACTTATTGCATGAATATAGTTTGAAAGACGAAAAGTGACAAAGGCCACTTTTTATCCCAAAAACTTTTACAGTTCCCAGGATAGGATGAAAAGTAAGCGAGCGGGCCGCGGTAGCAGCCGTCTAAGCGCCAGAAATAACCTGTCATTTCAAGTTTAGGACGTTCCTACATTTTTCGCACTCCTTCGCGGCACTCAACAGCGCTAGCCCAGACTCGGGCTCCATAACGGACCTTGCGCTCCCGCCATAATGACGGTGTGTTTCGGAGCACAAGACACATCGTGATCCACCACTCGGGAGTAACCAGCACTGAGCGTCGGACAGCATTCCAACGTCCTGATCCCAGTGCAACGGGTCAGTCATAGTAGCCCAGCGCCTGCCTCTTCAACTGCAGAGGGCAGTGAGAACGGCCATCGCGATACCGACACTTCTCTTCCCCTGCAGCCCCACTGCGTCTTCCAACAGGTTGACGGCCTAGCGGAAGGTAGGGTAGGTGGCGGCACCCACACAACCAGTTCCATCCCACCGCAGCCCCTAATCCTCGGTTGCAGCGTCGCAAGAGCGGCACTGCAGCCCGCCTCAGAAGCAACACTCCTCATAAGGCAGGCAACCTACCGGCTATCCTCTCAGCTGCTTTAGTTAAAAGCGGCTGCACTACGAGTGCCGGCCTCTAAGCTGCCTTGGGGGAAAGACCCAAAGAAGAGGGAGACTTCGATCGCCGCCTTTTCAGCTGCCTTAGACCTCCCCCACCACGACAAGGCGGGAATACACAGGGGGGTTGAATATACACTCCAACCGTAACTTAACCAACAAAAGCAGCTAATAGGTAGGTAAAAGCTAGTATATACTAGCTTTTACCCGCGGCTTCGCCCGCGTTACATTTTGATTTAGGCTAATGTTTATGTCGGCTGCGAAACCTAACCTAAGCGACAAACATCAAAATACCTTAGAGGAATGCTTTTGTTGGTTAAGTTACGGTTGGAGTGTATATTCAACCCCCCTGTGTATTCCCGCCTTGTCGTGGTGGGGGAGGTCTAAGGCAGCTGAAAAGGCGGCGATCGAAGTCTCCCTCTTCTTTGGGTCTTTCCCCCAAGGCAGCTTAGAGGCCGGCACTCGTAGTGCAGCCGCTTTTAACTAAAGCAGCTGAGAGGATAGCCGGTAGGTTGCCTGCCTTATGAGGAGTGTTGCTTCTGAGGCGGGCTGCAGTGCCGCTCTTGCGACGCTGCAACCGAGGATTAGGGGCTGCGGTGGGATGGAACTGGTTGTGTGGGTGCCGCCACCTACCCTACCTTCCGCTAGGCCGTCAACCTGTTGGAAGACGCAGTGGGGCTGCAGGGGAAGAGAAGTGTCGGTATCGCGATGGCCGTTCTCACTGCCCTCTGCAGTTGAAGAGGCAGGCGCTGGGCTACTATGACTGACCCGTTGCACTGGGATCAGGACGTTGGAATGCTGTCCGACGCTCAGTGCTGGTTACTCCCGAGTGGTGGATCACGATGTGTCTTGTGCTCCGAAACACACCGTCATTATGGCGGGAGCGCAAGGTCCGTTATGGAGCCCGAGTCTGGGCTAGCGCTGTTGAGTGCCGCGAAGGAGTGCGAAAAATGTAGGAACGTCCTAAACTTGAAATGACAGGTTATTTCTGGCGCTTAGACGGCTGCTACCGCGGCCCGCTCGCTTACTTTTCATCCTATCCTGGGAACTGTAAAAGTTTTTGGGATAAAAAGTGGCCTTTGTCACTTTTCGTCTTTCAAACTATATTCATGCAATAAGTCAAGGCAATCCGTTGCTCCGTTGCTGAGAAAAAGTTATTGTCTTATCCTACGGGAATCACGAATTTTCTCGGGATACAAAAGTATCCTGTTATCACTTTCTGTCTTTTAAACCATAGGGATCCATACCAAAAATCAATTCAATCTTTTGCTCCGTTGCTGCGTCAAAGAGGAACAAACCAACAAACTTTTCGGATTGATAATATGATGATTCTGTACCATAAAGGTAAAATAAAGAAACATGTTAAACCTCTAATGATAGAAGATTTAAAAATATTTTTAATGTCAGACAAAATGACGGCCTGTTAATAAACGTCATAGTAACATGTAGCCTCAGAATAAGGAAAAACAGTAGAAGCGACATAAAGTAAAAAAGTTGTGATGCATGATTCTACAAACATGGCGTCGAAAATCCATAGAAACTGCTATGTAATCTAGACACAAATGACACTAGAACTGCTGATCAAATGTCAAATTTGATTTCACAAAGATGGTGGACAAACTTCAAACGTCTCCTAGGCAGGGCTTTTAATTTGAACTTTATCGGCATAGCAATAATGCCATGTCATTTCAAACACCGCCCCTATGCATGTAGCATGCAGAGGGAATAAAACATTTTATCCAATTTTAATGTCAGTTGTCATTTTCAATCCATACTTTATTTCCTCTTCAAGGGGATATAATGGTGGGAAAACAATTTGTGCCCTTGCCATGCTACCTGTGATTTATAAAAGTCTGCAGACAATGTCACCTGTCATCTAATTACGTTTCGCTGTGACGTTTCGTTAAGTGTCATAGAGGAATTAATCCACAGAGCTAATTAATCACTTAGCGTCTTTGTGATAGTGGCGACAGTTTTGCTTTCGATAGTTTTTGTCCTGTCCTACAGGAACTATGCAATTTTTTGCTTAACGTCTAATGCTTAGCATCTAAAATTCGACGCGCTTTGTTTTGCTCTTGAGTCTCAGCAGTTCTTTGCGCTGCGTGATGCTCAGCATCTAAAAGTCGCCGCGCTTGACTTTCAACTTCAGTCTCAGCAACTCTCTGAGCTGCGTGATGCTCAGCGTCTAAAATTCGACGCGCTTGGTTTCGCTCTTGAGTCTCAGCAGCTCTTTGAGATGCGTGGCGCTCGGCATCTAATGTCAAACGCATTTAAGTGTGCTCTTCAGACTCTTAGCTTCTAGCAATTTTCTTTACGCGAGCTCCGCTAGAACTACGCGCTAGATTCGATTTGCGTTTTGTAGGCATACCTATTAGAATGAAAACTACGTAATTAAACTGAAAAAATACATGTAACCTTCTCTAAATTTTACAGGAAAAGATTGATTGACTTTGACATTTGCAACTCGAGCAGCCTTGAATGGGCATTGGGCATAGAGAATGTAATTTGGAAAGTCAAGATGCAAATTACCATTTGTCATGGTAGAAAATAAGTTTTTTCTTCTAAGATTCTAGCCAATGCGTTTTCATCCCCCGTTTTCAACCCTTTAAAACTATTTTTTCGAATCAAAAAGTAGCCTATGTCCTTTCTCAGGCTCTAGACTATCTGTGTACCAAATTTCATTCAAATCGGTTCAGTAGTTTTAGCGTGAAAGCGCGACAGACAGACAGACAGACAGAGTTACTTTCGCATTTATAATATTAGTAAGGATAAGGATTTAGTACCTTGGCACTAAAGCTAGTTTTTAACCGAATAAAATGAGACGGTTTTATGTTCGTCTGTATGTGTTTTTTTTTTGTGATGTTCATCGATAATTTCGCCAATTGTGAAACGAATCGAAAAATTTTTTTCTGTTCAAAAGGTTATACTCCTGAGGTGGTCCCATTTAAATTTTGAAGAAATCGTCTAACCCGTTTTTAAAAATCAAAAATAATGTTAGCAATTCGAGCGAAACATTCGAATTTTGTACACGATGGAAGGCGGTTTTGACATTTTTTGCGAAAAATAATTATACATATATTCCATATTCATTGTACTTTTTTTTCTCCTAATTTAGCCTTGTCCGTGTTTCTAATTAAAATTGGAACTTTGAAAATATTAATTTGATTCAAGAGTTAAGTATGCACAAAGTACAAAATTGGAATCTAAACCTCGAGGCGATTAATAAACGGAAAATCATAGTTAAATAGATACTAAGCAAGTGCAAGTGCCAATTATACAGCTAAAGTTATCACTTGTCTACTTTTTTAGTTTACAGTACCGTTTCTATAAAACAAATCACTTTTAACAATAAGTACGAGTAAGTTCGTATACGTTAGCTAGCCTTAGTGTCAGTTTTTTTTAAAGCTGTCTGAAGGCCTCTGACATAATAAAAAAAAAATAAAAAAAAATAATAAAAACGTTTATTGTTCATAAAAGTTAACACAAAACAAGTTGTGCACTAGATCCCACACTAGGGTGACCTGTGTCGTGGGATCTAGGCTCTTCCTTATAGTCCCCCCCGAGTGGGTTCCCGCCTTGTCGTGGCGGGGGGGCTTAGTAGCCAGGTCTCGCCAGCCTGGTGAACCAAGAGGAACCCGAGGTGGGGCCGGCCTCTCTGGGTCTTGGGCCTCGATAAGCCCGTGCGGAGGCTGTCCAGTAGGTCGCAAGTCGACTGAGGTGGACTGCGGTGTCGCGCTCGTCGCGATACCGCGGCCGAGCCCATCGAGGCGGGGGCGGCGACGGGATGGACGGGCGCTGCCTATCCGTCCTGCCAGCGGCCCTAACGGGTGCCGCCAACGTGTTGGCGGAGGCGGTGGGGCTGCAGGGGAAGAGGAGTGTCGGTATCGCGACGGCCGTTCTCCCTATCCTCTGCAGCCGTAGTGGCAGGCGCGGGGCCACTTTAATTGACCCGTTGCATCGGGACCAGGGCTGTCGGACACGGGTGCTGTCTGACGCCCAGTGCTGGTTGGTCCTAGGTGGTGGATGACGATGTGTCTGGTGTTCGGCACATCGTTGTTCTGGCGGGAGCCGAAGCTCCGTGGTGGGGCCCGAGTTGGGCCAGCGCTGTCGGGTGCCGCGGAGGAGTGCGCAAGCGTGCCCGTAGCCCCGACACCAAGCGCAGTGGCGGAACACCCTGGGGTTTTGGTGGGTAAACTGTCCAGTCGGCAGGATTCCCACATAACCACCCGCCTGCACGGTAGCGTTCAGTTGTAAACGCCACTCGCAGTCACCCATCCGAAGACTGACCGTGCTGAACGTGCTTGACTTTGATGATCGCTTACAAAAAACCTAGTCCAACTAACCGTCTACGCTATGAGCTCTACTACAGTAAAAAAGCAAAATGGGACAAAACAAATCTAGGCAACACTTTTCGAACATCAATTGTCAATTATGTAACTAAAACTTTATTTGCACTTCCTTTATCTATACCAATATTATAAAGAGAAAAGATTTGATTAATTGTTTGTTTGCATTGAATAGGCTCCGAAACTACTGATCCGATTTGAAAAATTCTTTCACTGTAAGGAAGCTACACAATCCCCGGGTGTCATAGGCTATTTTTTTTTTTTTATTACGGAGGCTGCTAGTTGTAACATAAAAACATAATGACTCATAGCCTAAATAAGTACGACTACATCAAAAAAAAAGTTTCTAGAATCATTTCGGGCCTCACAAAAAAGGATAAGTATCCTCGTATCTCCATTTTAGGAAGACAAGATCTTGAATTTTATTAGATTGGTTCTGTTGAAGATCCTTACATGTTTCAAAACGTTTTCTTACAAAAATAACATAAAATCTGGGTTTCCATTAAGTGGTCAAATAAGATAAGTATTTCGAAGACCCAATTAGACGACGATTTCCCTTTGAAGAGAAAAAAATAAAACCGAATATTACTCGACATAAGGACTAAAAGAAAATTAGATTGGTATGGTTGGAAAACATATTTTATGGTGTGGAGTTTCCTTGGTAATTAAAATCTAGCCAAAACTATATGGATAAAATTGTGCTCTTTGTTTTTACATCAATAAAAGACTGCTCAACCGATTCTGGTAACAAATTAGACTGCTTCTGTAGTTTTTGAATCTACCAAACAAAAATATAGCATTACAATCAGTCAAGTCATTAGCGGAATAATTTCGTAACATACATACAAATAAAAATTTACAGACGAATTGATAACCTCTTGTGTTGAAGTCGGTGTCAATAAACTTGATATCAACCGAGAATTGTCTAATTTTTAGGGTTCCGTACCTAAAGGGTAAAAACGGGACCCTATTACTAAGACTTCGATGTCCGTCTGTCCGTCTGTCTGTCTGTCACCGGGCTGTATCTCATGAACCGTGATTGCCAGGCAGATGATATTTTCACAGATGATGTATTTCTGTTGCCGCTATAACAACAAATACTAAAAATTTAACAATATAAATATTTATTCCCATACAACAAACGACATTTTTAGGAGTTTTTTGCTCGCTATTAATAACGGCAAGAGGAATGGGGCTTCCATACGGTACGAAACCCTTCGTGTGTGAGTCCGACTCGCACTTGGCCGATTTTTGTTTTTTTACTCACAGCTGTTGGCCTCTGAGGCCTCTACAGCTAGCTAACCGGACATAGGCGAGTGCGGAAGGCGGCTGAGCCCTAAGATTAGGTTATAGGGTGACTAGCGCAAGGGCACCTGAGAAGGTACGGACCTCGGCTTGGGCCGTCACCCGGCCGTTGGGCCGGCGGGGGAATCAGACTTGCCCGGGCACCACAGAAGAGGTGTGCCCTGTGGCCCTTGTAGGTGGATCTGCGTTTGACTATTTGGAGACAATCTAACCGATCTTCTGACAGATTCGGAGGGTCCTCGACCTCGCCGGCGAGGTCGGTGTGTGTAAAACGGAATACTTCCTGTTGCAAGGAGCTGTCGGATCAGCCGACCCCAGCGCCGCAGATGTGACTACGGCGATGAGCTCGTTCGGAGAATTGTCTAAAAGCAAGCGTCACGTTTGGCCATAAAAGCTCAGCACTATTCAGAATTTTAAAGCTGCGACAAGTTGAAACTGTGTAACAATGAACTGCTTTTGCCACGTCGACATGATTTGTTCATGACTCGCTTTGAGAGCTCTAAGGCTCTTTGCACATGGAGCAACTTAAGTTGATGCAACTATCAACTTTTTAAAAGTTTCCTATAAAAAGTTGGTGGGTAGTTGCTATAACGTTTACCGTTGCCGCACTTTTATGGTAATGTTTGAGCAACTTTTATAGCTAAGTAGCTAAATTTACGCAGCCTTCAGGGTTCAATATGACGATTGTTCAAAAAGGCAGCACTTGTTCTCATCTTATTATGTTATTTAACAGTTGCTTACACTTAACTTAGATGATTAAACGATAACAGCAACAGAAAACTGTTGACGATTACCGGAACTCGAAATTCGAGTTGCTATGTGTGCGAAGTCGCATTGAAATTTTAGGTATGTAAATAGCTAGCGTGTTGCATCTGGTTGCCAGTTCCTGCAATAATTGCTCCATATGCAAAGCGTCCAACGGTCTTTCAGCCGGCAGCAGCTGTCTCACTCGCACAATTGCAATTTGTGTATGTATACAGACATGGAACTTTGTAAAGCCTTTGAACTTTGTATAGTTGGTTTTGATATATTTGACGATAAAAAAAACAGCTCCTTCACACGTTCTGGACCGTCTTTGAACTTGCTGTATGGAGCAGCAGCCATTAGTTACTAACTGCGATAGAATTTTGCCGTTGGTCCCATAGTAAAATATATATTATATTCTTCGAGCAAATATCTATGGAGTCATAATCGTGCAAAAAAAGTGTCCGAGCCAAAACCCTGCCCAACCTTCGTAGTGGGCAGGCTTTTTAGTTAGTCGTAAGGCGATTGCAAGCCGACTACAACGCTACGCGTTGCCAAACTACTTGGTTACAAACATAAAGTCGAGATTCGAAAAAACGGGTCATTTTGAATTATTTAATGTAAATATCTAAGTCGTTATGTATGCCGGCACTCGGATATTTTTTTACTACTTTCACTAAGGGGTTGTGGCTCTGTAGATATTTGCTCCAAGATTATATTGATAAAAATATTCAATTCTAAAAGTGCCTGCACTTTACAAAGCAATACAATGTCAAATCATACAAAACAATCTTAAATGTTGGCTGCACGGAATAAAATTCTTACTGTATAAAAGTGACGATTAGAAAAGCTACGACCCTCTCACGTCTTGGGGCAAAAATTCATATCCTCTTGAGAAAAATTCGACGTCGTCATGTCACGGGCACGAGCCACTGGGACGCTTAAATCCAGTAAGCACTGTATCCACACAGCTCTCAGTGGACTTACTCACACAGTATAGGATCTATATTTATTTCCATTTTGTTTTTTGACGTGATAACTTTTTTTTAACGCGAGCAAGTCCGTGCTTGACCACCAACTCGCCTGATGGTAAGCGACGTTGTGGTCGAAGATGAAGCACGCAGACCTAGAATATACCTATTCACTCTGACCTTGAAAAGCTTTAGATTATATCTCTTAGGAAACAGAAATGTAGAAAAACTGTTCCATTCCCTGGCGGTACGAATCAGAAATGTTAAGTCAAACCGCTTTGTACGTTCAAATTCTATTGAATCTAAAGTATACAATATCAGATTTAACTTATAAGAGTTGAATCAAAGTTAAATCCAGATTTTTTTCTGGAACGCAGTGAGTTTAAACCCTAATGCTCGACGTCGTTTAAATGTAAAGGACTTTTTCCACCACTTTCATTTATTTAATCTGATTTAATTTTATCTTAACGCACCAAGAGATATCGGAAATTTAAGTATCGTTTGAATATTCCAAGAATATTCTTTTAAATTTCAAGATGACTCAATTTATGAGCATGTCTTTTACAAGCTTTAATTTAACTTGCAGTGTTTTTTGAATATGAGTCAATGTACACATTTAATATGGAAACTGGAAATTTTGAACTAAGCAACACATTGAAATGGTCATACTTAAATGCTTAGTCTGGATGAGAATGTTTAGATAAGTGATGTCAATCTTAATCTCACATGGCGGACCGAAGATCCCAAGATGGCGGACTAGTTATCTTTAGTGTACAGCTATAATATCAGATATCTAATTGTAACAGATTGATATCGCTGTTTTCCTGAAAATCTAGTACAGCAGCTGTCACAACTATCAAATACGTATTGGAATTTGACATAATCATAAAAATCCGGCGCAACCCATCGAATTGAGATATTATTTTTATGTCTCTTTCTAACTCGTACCATATTAGTCGATGCATCTCTTTCAGGTTTTCTCGATCGACCACATTATCCCTGTGGTATCTCTGTGGCCTTGATAAATATCCAATGAAAGAGTTTACAGAAGAAATATGAAAATTAAGACTAAAAATCAATTAATTTAAATTGTATATGGACTGGAATATCTGTCTGTTCATTAAAGCTTCCACAAGTATGCATCAGATTTGATGGTTTTTTTTTTTGGTTTGAAGGCTATTTTTTTCTAAGTTTATTCCGTATAGTTTGCGTTTGCCTACATCCTGCCTGATGTGCAGATATGCGGTCTACGGTAAAAGGGTAAGGTTGGTCCATAATAAAAGCGGTTCATAATTACAAATATTTTTAAAACAATATATCACCTATATGAATATGACATTAATGCAAATAATAGCTTGAACACAGCAATTCCGACGGGAAATCCTACTGAAACATGAAACCCTATTAGTAATAAAATTCAATGTGGATATTAAATTAAATAATTCCGAATTGGCACCTCGTTTGTACAGCTTCCCAACAATTTGCTTCATATGTCGTTCCAATTATTTTTCGACCGCTGTCATTGTTCGGAACAAATACGATGTATTCGGGAAATGTTAATGATTTGCGCTTTATTTCGACCGATTACATTGTTTAAGACCCAAGTTCACCAACGCTTGATTAAGTTAAACGTACAATTACTGTATTTAAACAACGATTTAACTCGGGTTTTAGACCCTAGTTCGCCAACAGATGTTAATTTTTCAACCGTTAGTTAAATCTTGAACAGCTTTTCAACGAAATTTTGCTGTTCAGCAAGCAAAAACCGTTGGTAGAGTAATCACACGTTTAACTTAAACAAGCGTTGGTGAACTCTGGGCAAATTTTTTTTTTTTTTTATTCATCAAAAAATCAATCAAAAATCAACAGTTGTGGATTACAATTTGAGTATTTACAAATGATCGGATTTTCATGCATGCAAAATTAATGGATTAAAATATTAAAGCAAAGTTTCCTACTTTTTAAGGTTCCGTACCCAAAGGGTAAAAACGGGATCCAATTACTAAGACTCCGCTGTTACTCTTTAAGTTGAGCATAGGTGCAGCCGTAGGTATTCGCTTCTCAGATCCGTTTTGTACTTCCTGTAACTTTGCAGTGGTTAAAGCTAGATGTCTGAACCTTTGGTATCCAAGAGAGCTTTTATTGGATTCCTTCGCTTCCGCTCAATAAGAGCGAAAGCGAAGGAATCCAAAGGGAATAAAACGGCGATTTTACTTTCCTCTTTACAGGTGTTGATTTTCGTCTACAGGTCGCATTTCTCAACGAATCAAACGTACGTTGGAAACGTACCAGAGATCTTAGCACTTTGGCGTATGACGTCTCGAGCTTACGTTAGATTGACCGCTTCCTACGATAACGTAGTTACATGAAGTTGCCGTCTACAGGCCTGTTTTAGTGATTGAATGGAGATTTGCAATATATGCATGATGACTAAAAAAATATAATTAGTCATTCAGATAGATTAGCAAACAATATTAGACACGTATTTTTTCTTTGGTCAGATAACGAAGATATAACCCGTCAAAGTTCCGAGTGCCATACAAATGTATAGACTTTTGTAAGAGAAGTGACGTCACGACCCCCACTCCCAAACTTTGGCAAGTTTTATCTTTGTTATTTGTTGTTTGATTGACAAAAGAAAAAATACGTGTCCAAAATTTATTAATATTCTAATTCAAGGACTAATTATATTGTTGTTTTTTTTTACCCAGTCGTCATGCCTATTATCCACTAACTCAGACTTTTAATAATTTCTTACTTTAGGCAGGAGATACCGATTGTCGTTAGGTATATGTATATTGCCATGGCATCAGGGCTGAATCGACCATACCTAGGCTTGTTCTAAGAATAAAAAATGCTGTTCAAAGTATAAAAAATGCTGTCCCACATACCTGTATGAAAACAAGCACGTAACGTGCACATTGTTTTTAAGAAATTCGTGTGAAAAATATTTATTGTTCAAATAACAACACAACTCGGTTTATAAAATTATTTTAGCGTAACATTTATCGAACATTTCTCCAAACGAAATTCACGGAGATAAAAAAATACTTACTGCGTTACGTTACGTTTTGTCGATAGAGAATCAGGCCCTAGGACCAGAAATTTGACGTGTCAAGAGAGCTACGGTAGCTTTTAGTTGTTAAATCATCAGTCAACGGTCAGCCGGTCACCCATCCGAAGACTGACCGTGCCCGACGTTGCTTAACTATGAGAATCGCTAAGAAACACATAGTCATACAAATGATATTTTTTAGATAGGAAATAAAATAAATTAAAGAAAACGAGAATGTGTGCTTATCGGGTAAGAAACCCCGAAAAATACGTAATTACACAAGAACATGAGCCCACGCAATGTCTTGTAATCTGACAAGAAAGCCGAAATAACGTTTTCATAATTATATTTTACTCGAGGTGTACTCGTACGTACAATTTCTCAGTACTTTTTATGAGAAGATGTAATTTAAATTATCTGCCACATCCATTTTTATCATGGTAAACGACATATTTGCCGATACGTTTATTGAGCATTATTGTTAAATTTGCACGTTGTAGCTCCTGATTTGTTATTGCTGTTTGCACGTGACGTCACCTGATGGCTCTACCGGAAGACCAGCGCTGACTTGGCACAACCAGCATACGCTGAGGTGGGACTGGTTTGTGACAAATTTAAAGCTAATTACGGTCAGTCTATGGATATGTGACCGCGGGTGGCATTTACAACTGAGCGCTGCCGTGGCTGGAATGACACCTTAAATTGCAAGGCCCAGTTGTGTCAATGTTTAGCTATGTCAGAGGCCTTCAGGCGGCTTAAAATCTTTGACACCAGGGCTAGCCACCTGGCCTATACGAACTTAATTAGCTTAGGTTAAGGTGGAACCGGCTCGGGACAAGAACAAATCATAGAATGTCATAGTTTTAAATTTAATATTCATGTACCTATATATTTTTTCTATGTTGGAGTTTTTGTTTAAATTGTTATCCATTGTTTATTCTATCGTTTTTTGTATATTAGATTAATTAAATTAAATAAAATACCCATTATTCTTCAGAAAAGGCTAGAAGAAACCAAAATAGAACAATTAAGATTCCCTATTTATGTACGTAATTATCATAAGTCATAAGTCACTTACTGACTTATTGTATAGTATCTAATTTTTAAGAATATTCAATATTATGAAATTATTTTTAATGGGATTTCATACATTTTACTTTGGCATTATACCATTTCATTCTATACACATTTCAAGTTAATTTGTGATAAACAAAAACAAAGAAAACCATCACAAAAAAATATTAAAATATCCGAGACTAAGTTGGACAAAATCAAATATAATATAATCAATTCAAACATAAACGTAATTACTATAATATAATAGTCAAATGTTTTACTTAAATGACGTCTAAGAAAGAAAAAAAGAATTTTACTATTAAAAAGCACAAAAGATATTTTGACCAGTTAATAAACTTGATAATCCAACAAAAATAATGTGCACCTTATTTAATTACACACCCATCCTTAATATTTATATATTTTCTTATAATATATTTTATTGTTTATCTTTTATTAACAACAAACCAAAAATCTTCTAAGCATGGTAGACAGAGCAGTAAGACAAGTAATATAATTGTAAATATTTTCAACCACCCGTTAAAAACAAAAAGAACAAAGCGATATAACTAACACCAAATTTCTAACAATGACAGTATGTTTCTTACTATACAAAAAATTATAACTAATTCCCATATTTTTAAGTCGTTGTAAGTGATACTAAACTTTAAAAGTGACAATAAATCTGTCACTTTTTATTCAAATAGGTTAATTTTAATAGTTATAGTTACGGAAATGTTTTTTAAGTTTTTTTGATATTTTATTAAAGCCTAACAATGAAGCGCTCTTGAAATTTTCAAAAAGGTTCAAATAATATTATTCTCTAAGTCACCGAAAAATGTTTTCTTAACTTACCAACAGAATCCGTAAACCGAAAGAGCACTGTAACTCCAAGGAATAACAACATCTTAGACCACTGCATCACCATGTTCAAACTTTTTGCTCACAAAAAAATCGACACAGGCTGTTGAGAACAAAATAAAAATCACATCTCAAAAGTTTCGATTACGCGCATTCGGAATTTAAACTGCGAAGGAACGGACTTCTTTCCACAGTCGAGTGAACACTGGCTGTTCCGAGTGTACGCCAGGGTAACCAAAGAGTTTGTATAGCGCATGCGCGACTCCATGCCCGTGGCAAAGACAAGCCGGTCTCATAGATCAGAAAAGTTAGGGGCTACCTTGAGATGACAGTGTTATGGGGGAAATTTCAAATGAAAATAAGTCAAGAGGTACCTACTTTATAGTATAATTTGAGATTTAAGTTTACCTAACGAATTTTTATCGAAGTAACACAATGAGAGTCTTGGCATCTGTTTTGTTCAAATGCGCTTCCTTTATAAAAGATTTCAAATAAAAAACCGAGGGTTATACCTACAATAAATCTCAAGTATTTGCGTGTATAATTCCCAGTGTGGTAAACGATGTTTATTATCTGCCTCACAACGCAAATGGAAATCCTGTCGAATAATAAAAATGTTTCACGCAATTTTTACAAACGTGGACCTCAAAATTTAATGCTATGTTTTATCCTAATCTAATTGATAGTAATAACCATTTTACCATTTTATTACAACAACCTTTTGATGTAGAAAAAATGTTGTTCAATTATGATTCTTATAACATCTTTAAATTACGAGATTTACGAGTACGTTAAATAGTCAAAAACCTTGAAAAAAAACTCAATAAATGTCACTTATTCTACTCAAGGCACATGTTTTTGTTAAATGGACTTAAAAATCAAAACGTGTGAAGTTCCGAGGGTCGTACATTAAGTTTAAAGTATTTGCGTGCGATATATGCAGCGTGCATACATAGATTGATGATGTTTGCCGCCCGCGCAACGGCGCTAATGTTCCGCCTAAGAAATAATTGAAATCATTTAGACAACTTATTACAAAAATTAAGTTTATCTTTTGCTACACATTTTCTGAAAAATATTGTATATTCTTCAAAAGATAAATAGATTTAAAAATGTAACAAAATGTATAAACTTCCGAGGGTTGTACAGTAAGTTTGAAGTATTTGCGTGCGCGATATGCAGCGTGATTGATGATGTTTGCCGCCCGCCCGACGACCGTAATGTTCCGCCTAACGAATAATAGAAATCATTTAGACAACTCCAAAGTTAGTACGAAAATG
The DNA here is from genome assembly GCA_964007245.1 of Hypomecis atomaria. Classification (NCBI taxonomy): domain Eukaryota; kingdom Metazoa; phylum Arthropoda; class Insecta; order Lepidoptera; family Geometridae; genus Hypomecis; species Hypomecis atomaria. The sequence continues at coordinate 21,232,827 of OZ023288.1, forward strand.
TAGTTAACAATAAAAATTAATGGATAATACAACACCTCACTTCAAGCGTAATTTAAAGCTAACAATATTCTCACAATATAACTTGTATTTTGACCCTTACAGCTCCATATTAGCTTAGCTCCAGCGTAGCCCAATTCATTGCCAAAAAAAAATCAAAACTATGGTCTTTTAACTGCGTATTCTTAAATACATATTTCAAAAGTATTTACGTATTTACTATACTGATTTAAAAATGTATAAACTTCCGAGGGTCGTACAGTAAGTTTGAAGTATTTGCGTTCGCGATATGCAGCGTGATTGATGATGTTTGCCGCCCGCCCGACGACGCTAATGTTCCGCCTAACGAATAATAGAAATCATTTAGACAACTCCAAAGTTAGTACGAAAATGTAGTTAGCAATGAAAATTTATGGATAATACAACACCTCACTTCAAGCGTAATTTAAAGCTAACAATATTCTCACAATATAATTTGTATTTTGACCCTTACAGCTCCATATTAGCTTAGCTCCAGCGTAGTCCAATTCATGGCCAAAAAAAATCAAAACTATGGTCTTTTAACTGCGTATTCTTAAATACATATTTCAAAAGTATTTACGTATTTACTATACTGATTTAAAAATGTATAAGCTTCCGAGGGTCGTACAGTAAGTTTGAAGTATTTGCGTGCGCAATATGCAGCGTGATTGATGATCTTTGTCGCCCGCCCAACGACGCTAATGTTCCGCCTAACGAATAATAGAAATCATTTAGACAACTCCAAATTTAATACGAAAATAAAGTAAATAATGAAAATTTATGGATAATACAACACCTCACTTCAAACGCAATTTAAAGCTAACAATATAATTTGTATTTTGATCCTTACAGCACCATACAGGTAGCCCAATTCATTGCCAAAAAAAAAACAAAACTATTGTCTTTTAACTGCGTATTCTTAAAATACATCTTTCAAAAGATATACAGATTTAAAACTAAAACAAAGTAAATGAAGTTCCGAGGGTCGTACAGTAAGTTTGAAGTATTTGCGTGCGCGATATGCAGCGTGATTGATGATGTTTGCCGCCCGCCCAACGACGCTAATGTTCCGCCTAACGAATAATAGAAATCCTGATGCGGATTCAATGTTTGCGGCTTTCTGATTAATGCGAAACTGAAGATAGATGGGTATCTATTTTATGGTGTAAAATGTATTCGGTTTTAGTCTAGTTTTTAGAGAATTATTGGTTTAGATTTAAATCTACTAATATTATAAACGCGAAAGTTTGTAAGGATGGATGTTTGTTACTCTTTCATGCATAAACTACTGAACGGATTGAGAAGAAACTTTGCAATAATATAGCTTATATATCAGAATAACACATAGGCTATAAATTATAATGATATTGCGTTAATTTTCCATAATGTAACGATAAGTGTTAAGTAAGTAGGAAAAAATCTGCTAACTGCGAGCTATTCTAGAGCGCGCTTCAAGAAATGTCAAACTAAAAACAACTGTAGAATCGAACAACCGTCATTTTTTTTTTTTTTATTATTTTCCACCTCCTTTATTAAGGGTGGTAAGGTATGGCCTCGGCTTTGAAAGACGGAAAGTAATATAATAATAATAATAATAAAAACATCGCAGGGGCGGCTTTGTGGCGAGCCGTCGGTGAGTGGCGACACCGCGAACCCCGATTCCCTGGGGCTTAATGAGACCCCTGACTCCTCTCTTGCCTTAACTGGCTGGCTTGGAGTGGAAACCGCAAGAGCTAAGAACCTAAGCTCCAGGGTGGAAGTGTTAAAGGGCATAACGCCGCGAGTAGCGTCCAGTGAAAGCGCAGCACACCTCTCGACACCCTTAGCCGTCCACACCAATGTTGCCCCTCCGGCGCCAACTTAAGGTAGCCTTTATGGGGGGGCCCATTTAGTGGACGGCAAGTCACCACCTGCTACAAAATTTTGAAATGGGGCATAAATAGCAGGTGCCGAACCTCATTCCATAGTCCAATTTTACATAACATTTAATATTTCACCACAATAGCCCAGTTTCAATATTTCAAGTCTTTTTAAATGCCATAGTTTGTCTACAACGCTATACTTTTTATACCTACTGCTGTTTTTATATTTCAAATTGTAAAAAGGGCCTCTCAATGTTGGCTTAGGCTCCATTGATGCCTAATAAAGGACCAGGCCAAGCCTGTGAATTCTATTGAATAAAGAGGAATAATAATAATAATAATTCTTTATTCATCAAAAACATTTTAACAGTACATTAGTATTTAATTTTTAGTATGTATTAATTGTGACTTGTGTCCTGTGTGACTGTTATCCATCATTATATTCTCTAGCCGCCGCTGTAGGATTCCCTGTGTCGCGGTGGCTAGTTTCTTTCCAAACTGTTCAAAAGTGCAAATGTTTACAAAATATAACTCCTATGTACCTATACATGCGCAATGAGTATCATATATTCCAAAAAAAAAAAAAAAATTAATCGCGTTAATTAGTAATATGAAAAATCATTAGCAGTATTAGTAATAAATTTAGTATATATTATTTAATTTTGTTGCTGTTAGATTGCAAAAAGCACGCAAAGTAGTGATTCGTATGTATTAGTATTGAGTATTAAATAAGGTATTTTGCTGGAGTATGTATTTAGTATATTACCTATTATGTATAGTGTTTAGTATTTATGTACTGTTTGTTCTGTAGGATGATTTAGCTAATAATTCGTATAAGTTCCTCAGTTTCCAAATAATTCAAACTATTGAGATATGCTTTAATTTTGTTTTTACTAACTCTTTTTGTACACTGTAATATGTCAGTTTTACTGTTTACTTTTTTATAAATATAGCTACCACGGAAACTGAAACTTCTTTGACCTATTTGAGTATTTGTTCGTGGTAGTGGCCAGTGTGGTTTGCGTCTAGGTCTGGAGCCCTCAGTTGATGTAACCTGTGTGGTGAGTGCAGTTTTATGAAACCGTAGTGCCGTAGCCATGATGTATATTTGTCTAACTCTCAAGTGTTTTGTATCCTTATAGAGCTGATCAGTTGGATATCTAAAAGTTTTGTTATATGCGACTTTTAATAAAGCTCGTTGGGCTCTTTCAAGCTCAAGAAGATGGCTAGAGCCAGCTGAACCCCAAGATATTACACAATAGTTTAGTAAGGATAGGCACAGGGACGTATAGACCATTGTAATCACTTTTTCATCGGCTAATCTTCTGAGTCTTTTGAAGATAAATATTAGCTTCCTGATTCGACCACTAAGTGCATGTATCTGTTTATTCCACGAGAGAAGCTCGTCAATGTATATGCCGAGGTATTTAATGTGTTTTTCTTGACCTAGTTTTGGGCATGTACAAGTGACATAGGTAGTCTTCTTTTTATCCCGGATAAATAAAGGGTTCCCATGGGATAGCACTAAAATCAAAATATCATGCGGGCGAAGCCGCGGGTAAAAACTAGTTTGAAATAATTTTAAACCTTTCAATAGTGAAATGATTTTAATTTTATAGTGCTTTCTACACTCATTTTATCTCAAAAGAGTTAATTTTGTGGGTAGTTAAGCCGAAAGGGGATAATTTACACTATTATTATAATCAACATCAGAAAGTCGAGAAAAAAAATCGGCCAAGTGCGAGTTGGGTTTGTGCACGAAGGGTTCTGTTCCGTATGGGAGCCCTTTAGCTCCATTTCAAGCATCTACTTGTTGTCAATATTAATATCGAGCAAACAACGGCAAAAAAAAACAGGTTTGTTGTATGTGAGCCCCTTTTAAATATATATTTTATTCTATTTTTAGCATTTTTAGAAATACACCATCTGTGAAAATTTCAGCTTTCACTGTTCATGAGATACGGCCCAGTAACAGACGGACTGACGGACGGACAGCGGAGTGTTACTAATAGGGTTCCGTTTTTACCCTTTGGCTACGGAACCCTAAAAGCAGACGTCCCATACATAATCACATTTTAGAATTGACAAAGTATATTGGCTCCGTAATAAAAGTTGTTCATAATAATGGTCTTAATCACCACATTTTGATTTGGTATACCCTAAACGAATTGATGATGATTAAGGTATGATGCTACTGTACAGTACTCTTCTTTTTGGGAGATACAACCTGTTGTGTATACAAGTGAAACCACCAAGTGCGAGACAACAACTGGTTTATTGAACTACCTCCTAATACTATTAACTATACTACATCTCCCCCAATTAGTGGGATTTCTATGCACATAATCAAGTTAACAATGACATTTAAGTTAATTAGTAAGTATTAGGTTTTACACAAATTTAGATTAATATCTAAACACTAGTAACAATAACTAACAAACTAATTTATACCTAAGCACACCTCTTTATCCTTTCTTGTTTTAAAAGAATACAAATGCAATCATAAACAATTGAGAAGAATAATAGGTATTTATTTATATCTAAAAAACTAAACTTAATTTAATCTATCTATAAATACTACTATGAAAAAAAAACTTATCTATTGCGCATACAAAACAGATGTAAACAGTAATACATAAACATAATATTGAACTATGTATTATTTAGTTTATGCAAGCCTCTGCTGAGCAGCGATTTTCGCTTTACGAACGGGTGCTGTGATTTTTTGTGAGGAATTGGATTGTTCAGAAGAAGTATGTTCATCTTCAGAGTTGTAAGTGTCATTCTCTTCCTTATAATCCACATCCTCGCATGCATCACTGCACTCGTCGTTATCGCGTTATCACCTGCAGCACATTTTATCAGGTGGCGTCTATTCCGTCTGTACCTAGCGCCTATATTTGTTTGTACTATGTATGAACGTGGAGTATTCGCGCGGCCGATGACTGTGGCCCTTCCCCTATTTTTACCATCAATGTATATGACGGAATCACCTGTTTTTAAATCAGGTAAACCTTTACAGTGTTTATCGTAACTTGCTTTCGATTTATTTTGCTTTTCAAGCATAGTTTTATATTCCATTGGGTTAATGGGTCGAGGCTCTAAAAGTTTATGATGAACTGGTAATTGACAACGCAGCCTACGGCCCATTAACAGTTGTGCAGGAGAACTCAAACCGTCCCTAGGAGTGTTACGAAAATTCAAGAGCGCCATATTAAAATCTCCGTTACTTTTTAATGATTTTAATAATAACCGCTTCACTGTTTGTACTGTACGTTCACTTTTACCGTTAGACTGGGGATAGTTTGGTGAAGAGGTCACGTGATCGAATCCCCATTCTTGTGCAAATTTCTTGAATTTACGACTTGTATACTGGGTTGCATTGTCACTTATGAAGGTTTTTGGGATTCCGTGACGTGAGAAAACCTCTTTAGTCTTTTCTATGACTGTCTCTGTAGTTATGTTGCTCAGTTTACAAACCTCAACATAATTGGAATAATAATCCACTAATATTAAAAAATATTTTTTCTTATGTTCAAAGATATCGGACCCTACTTTGTACCACGGGAGTTGTGGAATCTCAATAGGTAGCATAAGTTCTCTCGTTGGTGCGTTTGAGTGCTCCTGACAAACTTTACATCTTTTTACATAAAGCTCAATATCACGCGACATATGTGGCCAAAACATTACCTGTCTCGCTCGCCGCTTGCACCGATCTATACCTAAATGACCTTCATGCACAATGCCTAACATTGTGTCGCGCAAATTTCTCGGAATTACAACGTATTTATCTTTAAAAATAACATCATCGACAACAAATAATTCATCCTTTATTGACCAATACTCTTTAACGTTATTCGCGACTTCATATTTATTTTCTGGCCATCCTGCCGCTATGTACTCCCTTAAAATCATTAAATCTTCGTCTTTTTTAGTTGCTTTTTTGACCATTGTTAATTTATCATTTGAGATAGGAACATTCTGTACGATCATTTGGACTTGGTATAGAATGTTTTTACTCACTTCGTCATCGTATAAGTCGGGCAAGGGTGACCGAGATAGCATGTCGGGAATAAACATGTACTTGCCGGGCACATAATTAACTATTAAATCGTAACCTTGAATTCTAAGCATCATGCGTTGTAGTCGAGCCGGGACAGACATCAGCGGTTCTTTAAAAATACTTTGTAATGGTTTGTGGTCAGAGTCTACTATAACGCCTTGTTGACCATAAATATACTGGTGGAACCTTTCACAAGCGAATACTATGGCTAACAACTCTTTTTCAATTTGCGCGTATCTTTTTTGTGTATCAGTAAGCGTCCGCGATGCGTACTCCACTGGGCGTCCGTCTTGTAGAAGGACCGCTCCCAGGGCCGCCCCGGACGCGTCCACCGCGAGTTTGACCGGACGCCGAGGGTCGTACAGCGCCAGCACGCCGGCTCCAGTCACACACTCTTTCAACTTCTCAAACGCTCTGCGCTCACTTTCTTCCCAGCGCCACTCATTATCCTTTTTTAATAAATTGGTTAGTGGAATCGCTATTTCCGAGTAACTAGGTATGAATTTAGACAAATAATTCACAGCCCCCAAGAATCTCTCTAAACTCTTTTTATCATCGGGTGGAGAAATTTCTTTAATAGCTTTTATTTTATTGTAGTCCGGCCTCATACCGTCGGCATCGAATACATGCCCCAAATATGTAACCTCTTGTACTCCAATTTTACATTTATTTTTGTTAAATTTCAGATTAATTTCTCTAGCCCTATCTAAAAGATTTTTTAATCTCCTATCATGAATTTCCTTTGTAGGCCCCCAAACTATGATATCATCAATATAGTTTTCCACACCCTCTAGATCTTCGAGCAGCTGATTAACTTTCGCATGAAACACCTCCGACGCGCAGTTTATACCGAATGGCAGTCTTAAAAATTGAAACCTACCAAAAGGCGTCGCGAACGTGCACAGATCGGCGCTCTCGTCGTCCAGCTGCACGGCCCAGAAGCCCGAGTTGGCGTCCAGCACCGAGAAGTACCGCGCGCCGTGCAGCCGCGCTGCCAGCTCCGCCAGCGTCGGCAGGTGGAAGTGCGCGCGCTGCACCGCGCGGTTCAGCTCGCGCGGGTCCAGGCACACTCGGATCCCTTTGTCTCTCTTAGCGACCAGTACTAGAGGATGAACCCATTGGGTCGGGTGACTTACCTTCCTGATGATTCCCATCTGCTCCATGGCCTTCAACTCGTCGTGCAGTTGGTCGCGCTGCCCGTGTGGCACTTTTCTAGAAGCGCATACGACCGGCGGGACCGACTTGTCGATCACGATGTGATATTTGCCAGGCAGACATCCGACCCCTCTAAATAGGTCGTTATAGTTAGACATTTCCATTGACCTAACACGTCTAACTAAGCCCATAGTTTCGCATGGTTTCCGACCCAGCACACTACTACAACGCATATCCGCTATGGCAAACTTAAGTTCATATACGGTTCCTTTATACGACCACGGCAAAATACAGGTTCCTTTTATAGGTATTACATCGTGTGTGTATGACAATAATGGTACATTTTGTTTTGTTATCATACTATCGGTGAAGCCCAACTCTAAAAATCTTTTATAACCTAACACGTTACAGTCCGCACCCGTGTCTAACTTAAATTTTTCACTTCCGTTTTCACAAAATAACACCTGAAACCAGTTTTCCGAACTACTTATTTTTCCATCGATGGTCGAAATATAAAATTCATCGCCTACGTCGGAATCACTATCGTACATATATTCGCGATCAACTTCGTATACGCGACGCACTTTATCACGGGACCGGTTATTATTAACAGATTGAAATGACTTACAAACTCGCGCAAAGTGTCCTTTACCCCCACAAGCGAAGCAGTCGGCCAACAGCGCCGGGCACCGGCCCTCGGCGCATCTCCCGTGGCCGCATCCACGGCACGCCTGCATGCGCGGCGGTTGCGCTGACGGCGGCGCCGGGCGGCGCGCCGGCGCGCGGCCCCGTGCCGCGCCGCCGCCCGCGCCGGCTGCCGGCCGGCCGCCCGCGCCGGGAGCGCGCCCGCCGCGACCCGTCACGCCGTCCACGTGCACCACTTCCGTACTCGTGCTCGCACCGTTGTTTATTTGTCGGCCGGGTTGGAGTGTACGAAAGGGGGCACTGAGGAAAAAAGACTTAGAAAAATTTGCACTAAAATCCTACACCTTATGTAATCTTCGGGATCCGGTGGGATGTGGGAGTATAAGGGTGGGGGAACCCCTGCACGCACCCGGAGGTCACTGACCTTGACTCCAAGATCATTGACCTTGAATGACCTTGACTCCAAAATAGTCGATTTTGACAACAAAATCATTAACCTTGACTGACCTTTACTCCGACCATCGACCTTGACTGTCTACGCCTATGTAATCTTCGGGATCCGGTGGGATGTGGGAGTATAAGGGTGGGGGAACCCCTGCACGCACCCGGAGGTCACTGACCTTGACTCCAAGATCATTGACCTTGAATGACCTTGACTCCAAAATAGTCGATTTTGACAACAAAATCATTAACCTTGACTGACCTTTACTCCGACCATCGACCTTGACTGTCTACGCCTATGTAATCTTCGGGATCCGGTGGGATGTCGGAGTATAAAGGTGGGGGAACCCCTGCACGCACCCGGAGGTCACTGACCTTGACTCCAAGATAATTGACCTTGAATGACCTTGACTCCAAAATAGTCGATTTTGACAACAAAATCATTAACCTTGACTGACCTTTACTCCGACCATCGACCTTGACTGTCTACGCCTATGTAATCTTCGGGATCCGGTGGGATGTGGGAGTATAAGGGTGGGGGGAACCCCTGCACGCACCCGGAGGTCACTGACCTTGACTCCAAGATCATTGACCTTGAATGACCTTGACTCCTAAATAGTCGGTTTTGTCAACAAAACCATTAACCTTGACTGACCTTTACTCCGACCATCGACCTTGACTGTCTACGCCTATGTTATCTTCGGGATCCGGTGGTATGTGGGAGAATAAGGGTGGGGGAACCCCTACATGCACCCTGAGGTCACTGACCTTGACTCCAAGATCATTGACCTTGAATGACCTTGACTCCAAAATAGTCGGTTTTGACAACAAAATCATCAACCTTGACTCGTATGTAAGGTTAGGTTTGAACAGTGACAACAATCAGTCCTTACAGAGACAATCAGTCCTTATTACGAGTGTAGGTCGTTCCTATTTATCCTAACCAACACGAGGACTTCGCTAAAGTATTTCGATGTCGTAGGTTAGGTTAGGTTAGGTTAGGTAGTATAGGTCGTTCCTATTTATCCTAACCAACACGAGGACTTCGCTAAAGTATTTCGATGTCGTAGGTTAGGTTAGGTTAGGTTAGGTAGTATAGGTCGTTCCTATTTATCCTAACCAACACGAGGACTTCGCTAAAGTATTTCGATGTCGTAGGTTAGGTTAGGTTTGAACAGTGACAACAACGCGCGAGCCGAGCGAGCGAAGCGAGCGTGCCGCGGCAGCGGCCGGCGAAGCGCCAGAGACAATCTGTCCTTATTACGAGTTTAGGTCGTTCCTATTTATCCTAACCAACACGAGGACTTCGCTAAAGTATTTCGATGTCGTAGGTTAGGTTAGGTTTGAACAGTGACAACAACGCGCGAGCCGAGCGAGCGAAGCGAGCCGAGCGAGCGAAGCGAGCGTGCCGCGGTAGCGGCCGGCGAAGCGCCAGAGACAATGGTAGCGATTCGGCGACATTCGCATTAAACTATAACTAGTCGCACTAAAAATTTTAGTTTAGTGCAAAACTAGCGAAAGGCTATTAGGTGTTTTCTTCGAACTACATTTAAAGTGATTTTAGTCGTCCGCCATGAAGAATTAAATTGAGTAACGCCACTTACGCCATCTAGTGGTGAGTAGCAAATTAGTTCGAAAAAGCCCACTAGATGGCACAAATATTAATTATGGTTGTTATTTTATCTGTGGCTGATCCATGGATATATTACGTAAACATAGAAAATCCTCGGGCTGTTCCCAATTTGTTACCATATCAATAACAAAGTTACAATTATGTTCTTTTCTATTTTAAGTCTCAAGAAATACTTACTATATCTGTTACGGATTATCACAATCGATTTTACTCCAAAAACGGTGCAACACGCTTTATTTTGGAAAGACTTTTACATTATTTTATTTCCGTGGAATGCACTAGGTTTTATATCTATGATTTGATTAAAAGGTTGGAAGTAAAATACAACTCGTTGGCTTTTATCGTAACTTTAGCTAAATTACTTTGGCAACACTTTTGTTTACATTTGTTTTCAGTCAGTTCACATTTCACAAAAACTTCGTAAATCTTTGCAATATTCAGAGGTAAAAGGTAAAAACTAGAGTAATGAATACAGTACATCATATTGGAATCGTTCAAATTCTCTACGTTTGGTGGCAGTGAAATACAAGACATTGGCAAAATTGTGAAACACCTTCACAGAAGCCATAAACAAGAATTGAATTGAATTGCAATATCACTACGACTATCACTAAGACTTTTACAATGAATAATGCCAATAAAAAGCAAAGGGAGATGTCCTCTCCACGCCAACATCACGATACTGAGAGACATAGGAGTACATTATGTGAAAGGTAGGTAAGCAATTCTAATTGTCTTTTAAGTAGATCTCTTTTTGGTAAATCAAGCAACTACTCAAGCTGTCGTGTTCCGAAAATCTGGCCAGTGAACTCAATGTCCTGGCCGCTACTTGTACCTCTTTTGCTTGTCTTGTGATATCTTCAAAAACAATTCTTGTAACTCTTGTGTAGGTACCAACTAAATGAATACCTATCATGATAAGGTTTTAATTTGATAAAAATTGTCCAATAGGTTTGGAATGTATGGACCTAGACAAAAATGAAAGCGAGAAAGATCAGACGGTCTATACATACTACTGGAAGAGACGCAGACCTAGACGATACAGAAATAAAGATTTTGGAAGAAATCGGGTCTTCATTGGTCTTTGGCCACAACAGCATAGAACTGGTAATTTATTTATTTTTACCTTATTTTACAGTCAATAAATAAAGCAAGTAACTTGAATAATCCTTATTAATAAAAGAAATATGTTAACTACTATTATACTTATGTACTATGTAGGTATAGGTACTACTATTTAAATTTAATTTTGTAATGAAATATTTTGTTTTACAGGGTATACTGCCATTACCATCTGAGCAGACAAAGCAGGGATTGTGGGATCTTTCTAGGATGATCTCCCAGAAATATATTATATCGAGGTACCCATACAACCTCCATCAGGAAGCCAACCTGCACTTCCGCATTCAACAAGCCAGCCTATAGCATGCCAGTCCGCACATAGCCAGCCCACAGCGTGTCAGTCAACACAAAGCCAGCCCACAGCGTACCAGCCTGCACAAAGCCAGCCCACAGCGTGCCTGCATTCTGATCTGCCTCAACCAAGTGGAAGGCAGCCTCTGCCTCGTCGTCATAGATCCAGTTGGCCAAGAACAAATGCAGCCTCAATCAAATGAAAGGGCTTGTTGAGCAGAGTGGAATTCGCCAAATTATTTTTATTTAGAATAATATTACTGATTAATTTTTGTTGACACAAATAATAAACGATTTATGTATATTTTTATGATTTTATTTTTAAAAAAATCTAGTAATTAAATTTGGGCATATCTCGCTTGCGATGGGAAATCTTGATCTTCATTCTATTCTGTCTCTTCTGTTGCACCAAGACTTGGTTGAATTTGCTGCAGCTTCTTGCAGTTTTCAGTACCACATTGTTATCTGCAACATGATAATATAAACAATAATTACTGTTTGTTTGTAGGAAAACGCATAGGAAAGCCAGAGATAGGGAGCACTGGCAACTTCTAGAGGCCTATGTTCAGGGTGGACAACCTAGTGAAATATGTAGCAATAAGAAAAATGTTTCATAAGGATTTAATATACTAGAGAATAAAGGCTATTTTTATTTTATTTTATTAATTTTTGTTGGAACAAATAATAAACCATATAAGTACATTTTTAGCGTTTCGTACCCAAAGGGTAAAAACGGGACCCTATTTCTAAGACTCCGCTGTCCGTCTGTCTCCAGGCTGTATCTCATGAACCATTATGCTAGAAAGCTGAAATTTTCACAGATGATGTATTTCTGTCGCTGCTATAACAACAAATACTAAAAACTGAATTAAATTAATAATTTAGCTATTTTTTCGCTCGATATTAATAATGGTAACAGATAGATGCTTAAATAATCACAGAATGTTTAGTTGTAGATACAATTAAATGATAAATTAAAAATAAATAAATATTTAAGGGGGGCCCTTAATAAGGGGGATATGGGCTCCCATACAGTACGGAACCCTCTGTGCGTGAGTCCAACTCGTACTTGGCCGATTATTTTATTTTGATGTTTTTATTAATAAAAAAATCTAGAACTTACTTCAATTTTGGCATATCAATCTCGCTTCTGACCGGAAATCTTTATCTTCATCATATCAGTCACACTTCTATCGCACCAAGAATTAATTGTTGCAGTTTGTCTTCAGTACCTCATTGTTATCTGCAATGTGATATAGAATAATATAATTAAACAGATATCAATCTTTATAGGTCTCTTATCTTTTCTCATAGATGAAGGATGGCTCTGCTAGCGGAGCGAAGACCAATCCTTCATCTATGAGTTTCTTATTGTAAGTATCTAACTGTTGGATAATTAATTAAGGAGTTTAATTGCTTTGAATAATTAAAGTTCTCTGTCAATGCGGTTTGTTTGTCAGCTGGCGTCATTGGGAATTTGATGATTTTAGGGCCCAGTTGTGAGACTTGACTGTGGCGTCAAGACATCTGCTGACGGTTGGCTGGCTTAAGCCCAAGAAATTGTTTTGGCCACATGCTGAATGGAAGACCATAGCATACAACCTCTATATGTTTTGGGATATCTTATAGTGATGTGCTTTCTCAAATTACCTAAGATCATTTATTAACTGTTGAGCTCCAGACTTTGGAACTCTATAGATACCTACAGATTTCTAAATTTTTCCTCTTCTATCTGAAAAGGGTCTGAAACGTCCCTAATATTATAATTCGAATTCAAACGCTGCAATAATTTGGAACTAGATGAACCACACATGAACTCTCACTTGTTTAGTGAATCAAGCAAAAACAGGTTTTTGGCTTTTTACTTACCCTTCCAATAGATCAACAGTTGCTGCCACAATGAAATATTCCATATTTCAGGATTAATTCGACAATAAAACCTCGATATAACACATCAAATTCTCCAAACTAGTTTTGATCGCCATGTTTTTCTTGACGACTAGTTTGACATTTGACAACTAAATTTTAGACGTAAATCACTCTAAAATGTAGGCCGCCGAATGCATTTCGACCAAATTGAGTAACTAAAATCGATTTAGTCGACTCGACCTAAAACTAGTTTAATCGTGTAGACATCCGAATACCAAAGCCTAGTTTGACAGGACTAAACCTATTTTAGAGAGAACTTAACTTAAATGCGTGTCGCCGAATTGCGACCATTCTGTCCTTATTACGAGTTTAGGTCGTTCCTATTTATCCTCATCAACACGAGGACTTCGCTAAAGTATTTCGACGTCATAGGTTAGGTTAGGTTTGAACAGTGACAACAACGCGCGAGCCGAGCGAGCGAAGCGAGCGTGCCGCGGTAGCGGCCGGCGAAGCGCCAGAGACAATCTGTCCTTATTACGAGTTTAGGTCGTTCCTATTTATCCTCATCAACACGAGGACTTCGCTAAAGTATTTCGACGTCATAGGTTAGGTTAGGTTTGAACAGTGACAACAACGCGCGAGCCGAGCGAGCGAAGCGAGCGTGCCGCGGCAGCGGCCGGCGAAGCGCCAGAGACAATCTGTCCTTATTACGAGTTTAGGTCGTTCCTATTTATCCTAACCAACACGAGGACTTCGCTAAAGTATTTCGATGTCGTAGGTTAGGTTAGGTTTGAACAGTGACAACAACGCGCGAGCCGAGCCAGCGAAGCGAGCGTGCCGCGGTAGCGGCCGGCGAAGCGCCAGAGAGAATCAGTCCTTATTACGAGTTTAGGTCGTTCCTATTTATCCTCATCAACACGAGGACTTCGCTAAAGTATTTCGACGTCATAGGTTAGGTTAGGTTTGAACAGTGACAACAACGCGCGAGCCGAGCGAGCGAAGCGAGCGTGCCGCGGCAGCGGCCGGCGAAGCGCCAGAGACAATCTGTTCTTATTACGAGTTTAGGTCGTTCCTATTTATCCTCATCAACACGAGGACTTCGCTAAAGTATTTCGACGTCATAGGTTAGGTTAGGTTTAAACAGTGACAACAACGCGCGAGCCGAGCGAGCGAAGCGAGCGTGCCGCGGCAGCGGCCGGCGAAGCGCCAGAGACAATCTGTCCTTATTACGAGTTTAGGTCGTTCCTATTTATCCTAACCAACACGAGGACTTCGCTAAAGTATTTCGATGTCGTAGGTTAGGTTAGGTTTGAACAGTGACAACAACGCGCGAGCCGAGCGAGCGAAGCGAGCGTGCCGCGGTAGCGGCCGGCGAAGCGTTAGAGAGAATCAGTCCTTATTACGAGTTTAGGTCGTTCCTATTTATCCTCATCAACACGAGGACTTCGCTAAAGTATTTCGACGTCATAGGTTAGGTTAGGTTTAAACAGTGACAACAACGCGCGAGCCGAGCGAGCGAAGCGAGCGTGCCGCGGCAGCGGCCGGCGAAGCGCCAGAGACAATCTGTCCTTATTACGAGTTTAGGTCGTTCCTATTTATCCTCATCAACACGAGGACTTCGCTAAAGTATTTCGACGTCATAGGTTAGGTTAGGTTTGAACAGTGACAACAACGCGCGAGCCGAGCGAGCGAAGCGAGCGTGCCGCGGCAGCGGCCAGCGAAGCGCCAGAGACAATCTGTCCTTATTACTTATGAAGGAAAAAAGACATTGATTATTTTTCACACCGTGTGGTATTCTGGCAACCCCCCTTTTTTATGTTGGGAATGGGTAGAGGGGATACTCAGGATCAACGTTTCCATACACCATTTTGACCTCCAATGGGTCTAAAACTTTTTTTTCGGTACTTGTTTACGAGAGGGGGCGCTCTTATGAAGGAAAAAAAGACTGATTATTTTTGACACCGTGTGGTATTCTGGCAACCCCCCTTTTTTATGTTGGGAATGGGTAGAGGAGATACTCAGGATCAACGTTCCCATACACCATTTTGACCTCCGGTGGGTCTAAATTTTTTTTCGGTGCTTGTATACGAGAGGGGGCGCAGTTATAAAGGAAAAAAGACATTGATTATTTTTCACACCGTGTGGTATTCTGGCAACCCCCCTTTTTTATGTTGGAAGTGGGTAGAGGAGATACCCAGGATCAACGTTCCCATACACCATTTTGACCTCCGGTGGGTCTAAATTTTTTTTTCGGTGCTTGTTTACGAGAGGGGGCGCAGTTATAAAGGAAAAATGACATTGATTATTTTTCACACCGTGTGGTATTCTGGCAACCCCCCTTTTTATGTTGGAAGTGGGTAGAGGAGATACCCAGGATCAACGTTCCCATACACCATTTTGACCTCCGGTGGGTCTAAATTTTTTTTTCGGTGCTTGTATACGAGAGGGGGCGCAGTTATAAAGGAAAAATGACATTGATTATTTTTCACACCGTGTGGTATTCTGGCAACCCCCCTTTTTTATGTTGGGAATGGGCAGAGGAGATACTCAGGATCAACGTTCTCATACACCATTTTGACCTCCGGTGGGTCTATCAATTTTTTTTGGTCTTTTTGTAGGATAGGTCAGTCAACCCGATGCTTGAAGTCAAGGTCAGTCAAGGTCGAATATTTTGGAGTCAAGGTCGATGATTCTGGAGTCAAGGTCATTCAAGGTCAATGATCCTAGAGTCAAGGTCAATGACCTTGGGGTCAAGGTCATTGAAGGTCAATAATTTCGGTGTTAAAGTCATTTAAGGTCAATGACCTAGGGGGCAAGGTGAGTCAAGGTCAATGACCTCCGGGTGCGTGCAGGGGTTTCCCCACCCTTATACTCCCACATCCCACCGGATCCCGAAGATTACTTATGGCGTAGTATTTTGGTGAAAAATTTTCTAAGTCTTTTTTCCTCAGTGCCCCCTTTGGTATCCTCTGACCGTCGGCCGCTTTCTTGTGACACCTCCTCTGCTTGGCACAATTTGATAGCTTTGTCAAGCGTTAGGTCGTCGGTTCGCAACAGCCGGTCCCTGACCGCGGCTTGACAAATGCCACACACGATTCTATCCCTTATTAGATCGTCTTCCAACGACGAAAACTCGCAGCATTTACTCAATAAACGCAAAGCCGTAACATATTGTAGAATCGACTCGCCGTCCTCTTGGCTTCGCGTGAAAAACTTATATCTCGATAGTGTGACGTTTGATTTAGTTGCAAAGTAGGCATCAAATTTTTTCAACAATACTTTTACGTCATCACGTTCTTCCTCGGTGTCGAAGCTAAATGTTTGGTAAATGTCGAAGCCATCAGACCCGATGAGGTTAACAAGTAAACTTGCTTGCACACTGGAAGGCTCCGAATGCACCCCTGAAGCCTTCACAAACAATAGGAATTGCTGTCTCCACCTCTTCCAAGCATCGGCGCGACCCACCGGCCCGCCGGTGGCGTCCATGTTTAATTCTGCGGGTGGCCGAGCGTGTTCCATTGTAAATCCTCGATTTACTTAATGTTTCGCGCCCGAAACAATCACAAACACAACACTTGCAACAAATAGTAACTGTTGATAATGTTTTTTACACTTTTTAAACAGTATTTACGCCACTATTAATTTTACCGCTGTCACCATGTTGTGTATACAAGTGAAACCACCAAGTGCGAGACAACAACTGGTTTATTGAACTACCTCCTAATACTATTAACTATACTACACAACCTATTAAAAATATATTTATAGTTATAATGTAAAATAAAGCTAAAAATACTTGATACACAATACATACAAAATACTTAGGTAATGAAATTGAATCATCGTTAGGTACTGAGAATATTTCATTGTATTATTCGCAAGTCCAAACGAATGTAATTGTAAGGAGGGTCCGGGCGCGTGTGAATGCAGAACCTTTGCTACGTTCCCATTGCTATACGGTTTGGATTTATTTTATTAACCGACTTTGAAAAGGGAGGTTCTTAATTCAACTGTTTGTTTTGGCGGTTCTTGACGGTTGTGAAGTTAGCTACAAGCAGTGCAAAACCCAATCCTGACCAAAGCTCACGTAACAACTACGCGAGGATTATGGCAGCTTGTAGGTAAATTTACAACTACCAAATTGATTGATTCGGCATATACTAAAGAAAAGGCAGTATTATTTCTTTGGCAGTATTAAACACAAATTCGCGATATATGCAAATAGGTCATGGTTATGTTATTAATTTAATTAATTAAGTTTAGCGAAGAATTATTCTGAAACAAAGATGTCAAACAATCAATAAAAGACCCAGTTTAATATTGGAGGGAAATTAAATTTGTAAACATCTTTATTATTTAAACAAGGACAGGAAAATTAGTATTGCGACAAACAAACTATATGCTGCATATTTAAACCATAAAATAGACGATGAAAGCGTTATGTCGTTGCCTCAATTAATTCGAGACATTTATACCTACCTATGTATATGTGGTCGTTTGAAATTTAGCGCCAAATATTTAAATTAATTCAAAGTTTAGCCGTGGCGCTAGTGATACTTGCTATGTCGTTTCTGTCGACGTGCAATCATAAAACAATTTAAAATTCTAATATAAAAATAAATTAAACTTTGACAACTTCGCAGTTGTAAATAACTTATATTTTAATAAAACGTTTCTAGCTAATTTATTTTAGCTAAAACTTATGTGTGAAAATAATAATTATATGAGCTGATGACAAGACAAGGGCTTCATTATCGCCAAAATATTGCGTAAGTAGAAACGTGAGCTGATTGTGAAGAAAATTAAAAAAAAGGAGATGTCAGATTATTGTCTTTGTTGAACTTGAAAAATAATCTCTAATTTTGGTTGTAATCGTTCCATTTTTAGTATTTAATCAATAAATTGTGAATTAATGGTTTCTATTTGTATTATTTAGGTTCCTGTCTCTCAAAGCAGCGGTGCTGGGATATCCATCATGACCTTCGAAGGGCTGTGTGATCTTCTGCGTACTGCAACTTGCGAACACGTGAAGAAACTGAGGAAAATCTGAGAAAGCCTTGAAGATTTAAACTTTTCGCAAGGAAACAAATCAGGTGATGTGTTTTGTTCAATATATTGGCAACGCAGAGTGACGAGATCGCAATATTTTACTTCTAACCTCAACTTTGTTCTTCTTTGGTTTGTGATATAGAAACGGTAGCTACCTAAATATTACATGCCATTGTGACTGCCTGTAAGTACTTTCAAAGGACTACACTCTCCTGTTGCATCTAGGAAGTGTTTTTGATTTAGGTAAAGTATGAGAATTGCAATAGTCTGTTACAGAGTATTCTGCCGAGTGCTGGTCTTCAGCTGACATGGAGGATGATCCATACGGTTTACTTCCGTAGTAATTACATTGTGACAATTGTGATATTTATCTCTTTATTTTCCTTCAAAAGCATTATCTGATCGATTTGTATAACACTCACAAACAGACGTACAAGTCACAATTAAACCTTGAAGACCTAGTTTCCTATTCGGCTAATTTAGAGTTATAATTAACTAGCTACTTGGTCCGGCTTCACCCAGCTATGAATGAATTATAGGTATAAACCTTTTGAAAAAAAAAATGTTTTATACAATAGCGGAAAACTGCATTGCAATCTGTTGTATAGTTTAGGTCATTTAAGAGAAAACAAAGGCACACAGAGATAGAGACTGCTTTATAATACGTAGTGATAATGTTATAGAGCTAATGCAAGTTGTTTTTCTGGCAGAGAATGAAAAATGCAGTTTGCTGGGGCTGAACCAGTGGTGTGACTCGGAAAGATGCTGCAGTGCTGCACTGGAGCAATGTAAGAGTGCTTCGAGGCATATGCCTCATGCTAGCGGCTACATACTGTCTTCAATTCCCCGCGCAACATGATCATCTACGCTTTCCTCAAGAACAGAGAGCTGATATCTAACAGTGGATTTTATATGTTATGAATGAGTAATAGGTAAATAATTTATTTTGTTCATGTTTATTTTTGATTGTTGCAATAATGCCAGAATAAGTGTTGGAGGTACTAAAGTATTTATTAGTGACAGCTGGCTATTTTCCAAAATTATTTTTAATCTAGAATAATATTACAATTTTACTGTTATGTTGGTTGTTGCAATGGAAGAACTGATAATTAATATGTTGAAATAAAATACCTTCGCTAAAATATGGCCAACCTATCATGGCTGAACTATCTGTCTTTACTGCTATAGAGGAAAATATTCAAAGACGTCTAATATCAGTCTACTATTATCATTTTCATAAATTGAGATCTTAATGCTGAAACATTTAAAAAAAAAAAAAAGTCCTTATGATATATAATTGAATATAAACAATGTAATACAATATTAGATCAAATACTAATCACTACATCTTTGATGCTCATAATAAAGAAATATAAAATGGAAACCAAAGTGTTCTGTTTAGCCAACTTCACATAAAGTAGCATGGTTTTCACCTTAGATCTTTAGAAAAACTGATTTTATCAAAGCTGTCTTGATATTTTAAAGGTGTGATAGTGTAAACTGTACTGAACATCATTTCATTATTAGGCTTAGAGACAAAATTAGATTTTTGACACAAATAAGTTACAAGATAACTAATAAATCCACTGGCTGTGAACTAATTTCACATATGTAATTTTCAGCCAGTGGCTTTTCTCAAGCTTTAACAATGTAAGAATGTGTAAATTAAATTCATGATTTCTTATAGAATTTTACTATGGAAACTAACAGCTTTTTTTTTTTAATACACATTTTAATTCTTTGTATAACGGGTGTCTACTCATGTATTAAATTAAAAAGAAAATTATTAAACTTAAAGAAATATAATTGGTTAAATATAATTCATAGAACCAATTGATAAAATATTTGATATCATGTATTGTAAAAAAAAAAGAAAGAACTTGGTTAATTCGTAATTTTGTCAAAATATTAGTAATTAGTGCCTGAAATTAGTAATTCATTCCTGTCATATTCTTGCTTTTCAAAAATAGAACAATGTGGAACGGTTTACAGGGCTGATCGCCAAAGTAGAACTAAAGTTATTGTATAAGTGTGAACCTGAAATAAGTTCACTTTCAGAGTTTTGTTTTTCTGTTTACCTAAATGAAGTTATTTTTATTGACATTACTTACATTTGCTTCTTTACATTCAAATCGCTCTTTCTTATAACTTCGCACAATTTTAAGCAATATTTATTGAACGACAACAAAGATCCCTTATTGCCTTTATTATCTCTTATTATAACGTTAAAGTTGGCATTTGAGTTAGATCTGCTTTAAACTTCGCTATGGTTAACATGAGACACTGATTCCTGAATTGGAAAGTTAAGGACACCAAATCGGAATTTCTATCAATATTTGTATTCGCTCGCCTCATCCAATAAATCCTTTTTTTTTTTTTTTATGTCATCACTTACTGAATTTTATAAATTTTGACTTAATTACGAAGTTCATTTGTTGGCAATCTGTCACCTTCCTGTAAAGGCGACATATTAATTTTGTTTGTGTTTTTATTATTATTATTTTGATGCGTTTAGTTCTGTAGATACGCCGTTCTAAAATAATTGCTTTTGAATGTACCTAATAACCATTTCTTGACTGTCATTTGTGTCGGGTTATTTTTAATCTACAGATAAGTATAAAAGTACCTGTAGAAAGTCATTGGAAGTTTTGAATAAGAATGATTTAAGTATTGGCCTTATAACATAACTAAACAATATAAATAAAAATTACAAAATAAAAAATTACAGAAGCTTTCATTGATAATGATTTTAAAATGACTTCATAGCGGATCAGGGATGGTCGAGCAGTTTTACATTCTGATTGTTTTAGTGCCTTGGTTGGATTAATATGAAATATTTGATGTCGCTTATTTTTTTTTTATTTGTAACCAAGTCAGTTATACTAAATTAAAATGCAGAAATAGTCTGTTTAGTACAGATATTCGATTCTTAGATAAGATGATGTTTCATTTCAGTAATGCAAATAATGTGAATGTAACTTTACTTTTCCTGTAAGTTAATGCGTCAAGTGTTATTTTTGCCTATTGATATTGCCACTATTTTGATGTTATGGTATATGGAATCTAGTAAGTAAAAATTCTAGGTAAACCTTGATTTTTATGTGAACAGTATATACAGTGGAAACTCCATCCGGATTTTTGAATATCCGAATGCTTAACGACACTAGTTAGTCCGGTTAATCGAGTCTCCACGTAGATTGTTTTTGAAACTGATGTCTTTTTTTTGCAACCATGGTTGAGCTAAGCATATAGATCATTTATTGATTATTATTTATTGATCATTTATTGTTATAATCTTTATTATTTCGAGAACGGCCGGCTGAATAAGATAGACATGCCATATCTGTTGTCTTTCCGGTAAGATTTAACGTATTTTCGCAATGCTTGCACTGATATATGTATGGTTTTTACGTGATTCTACTATTTCCATATCCTTGTCCTCTTTCCTTCTTCCTTCCTACTGATTCGCCAAAGTGAGATATCGGAATGGTTGAGCTTTGGCCTTCCTGGGCAATATGTCATGTGATTGTGATGAGCCTGGGGTCAGTAGGTGATACCTTTTCCTTCATCCTCTTTACTGATTTGATGAGCGAGACACCGGAATGGTGTAAGCTTGGAGTGGTGGTTGACTTGATTGGTGGTACCTTTCCCTTCATCCTTTCTACTGATTTGATGAGCGAAACACCGGAATGGTGTAAGCTTGGAGTGATGTTTGACTTGGTCGGTTGTACCTTTTTCTTCATCCTCTATACAGATTTGATGAGCGAGAAACCGGAATGGTGTAAGCTTGAAGTGGTGGTTCACTTTCTTTATTCTTTCTGATTTAAAAATATATCTATCCGCGTTTTTGCAAGCCGTGTTTTACCTTTACTATTTTTTTTACTTAAACTTACGACAAGACAACGGGACTGGCAGTGTTACTTCTGTTTGTTGTATCGTACATTGTTTGACTTTCTATTACATCTCCATGCATCTTAAATTCCTAATTTAATTATTCTCTTCATAACAAAACAAACCTATTAATCTATTGTTTGCACTGTGAAGTTAACATTGCACTATCTACTTTTATTACACTCAATCAAAATGTTTCACAGTGAAAATAATAACTGTGATTTTAAAATGTTTATAAATATAATTTTACGTCATGGCACCCACTAAGCATGAAACTTGCAATAAGTTGTAGTAAGTTTGTAAATGTCACATTTGTAAATTTCAGACATCATGTTGCAGGAACATGTCAGTTACATAAATCTTATTGTTATGTTGAAACTTATTATAAGTTAGTTTATTATGTTACTGTTATATTTCGCATGAAACTTTATATTTCAACTTTGCAGGGATATAGCTTCCCAAACATACCTAAATTTCAGTAATTAACATTGTTGCAACATTGCGATTGGAACGTTACAAATAAAACTTTGGAGCAATATAATTTTACTAACTTCACTGTCTGGTATTGCCTGTACTTTTGCGACAACTAAATAAATGCAAGCCACGTGCAAGTTTCATTTGTTACCTTTTAGCAAGATAGATGAGACAAGTTACTGTTATCTTTCAAATTTAAAGTTGTAGAAATGTTAAACGTTATACTTGCGGAAAGTTAACTTTACAACTTTCAGATATATTTCATGTGTAATGTTACTGCAACGTTTTAAAGTTATGCAAAGTTTTGGAAATCAACTCTGGGCAAGTTACATGGTTTATCTACAGCGTGGCCGTTAGGGCTTCGTTTCAAGCTCGCTGTAAGCTTGCATGAACTTTGCTGCCTTGTGTTTGTAAGTTACAAGCTTGTTGATGTTACTTTCAGTAATGTTATTGCAACTTTTGCTTGCTTAGCGGGTAATGATTATTTACTGACAATGTTATTACTATTACCCCATTTGTGAATAGAAGCAATCTTATTAATCAATATAATTAGGGCGCAATCTTATTAATTAATAACCTTTAGGGCTGTTATATTGTGATTTTGACACATTTCCTGATGTTTGTGTTTTTCTTAAATTATTCAATTAAGCTAAACCGTAATAATTTTGTTGCATACACTTTAAAAAAAAAAAAGTATTAATTGGTTAAGACAGTACTGCTACATTATTTCCTACATTGTTTATTGAACAACAAATTTAGATTCAAATGACCATGTGGTCGTAAAATATTAAAATAAAAATAAAAGTTATTCAGAATCTCTTCCAAAATTTATTGCCTTTTAAATTAAAGTGTCTCGCACAATGCAATTTTGGCGTAACGTTTAATTTACGAATAAATTCCGTAGGTACCGAACATGACATGTAAATATTATAAATTATAAAGGGGATAAAAACATCTAAGATATTGTTAATTTATTAATTAATTAAACATTATGAAAAACAAATAGAACAATCATGGAAAATTCCATTATTTATAACCATATTGTAGAACTTTCCAGTACTGTCTATGTTTGTAACATTGTAAGGTGTAATAATTTTACGCCCTTTCTTTGTTTAGACTTAATTTATTTTTTTGTTTTATAATTGTTAGTTAAGGTGATGATGATCCTTGTCGATGCATTTGACATGTTATTTTCACGTATTCTGTAAAGCCATAATCGCAGGGTCGCGATTGAGCAGAATGGCCGTGTGGTCGTTTGAAATTTAGCGCCAAATATTTAAATTAATTCAAAGTTTAGCCGTGGCGCTAGTGATACTTGCTATGTCGTTTCTGTCGACGTGCAATCATAAAACAATTTAAAATTCTAATATAAAAATAAATTAAACTTTGACAACTTCGCAGTTGTAAATAACTTATATTTTAATAAAACGTTTCTAGCTAATTTATTTTAGCTAAAACTTATGTGTGAAAATAATAATTATATGAGCTGATGACAAGACAAGGGCTTCATTATCGCCAAAATATTGCGTAAGTAGAAACGTGAGCTGATTGTGAAGAAAATTAAAAAAAAGGAGATGTCAGATTATTGTCTTTGTTGAACTTGAAAAATAATCTCTAATTTTGGTTGTAATCGTTCCATTTTTAGTATTTAATCAATAAATTGTGAATTAATGGTTTCTATTTGTATTATTTAGGTTCCTGTCTCTCAAATATACCTACCTATGTACATATTGTAACGCGAGTTAAATGTCTCATGTATTTTACCACAATAGCTCTGTGTTGCTCAATTTTACTGTACATATAAGTACGTAATTACACAAATGTGTCGTGGTGCTAATTTCTATTTGGGTGATAATCGACTTGGGTTTTCTTTACTATTTTCATATTGATGTGGGTGATACAGCTTCGCATGTCAAATCTGCCCGTGACCATGACTAATGCAACTTGGTCTAAACGTCGGGAAAAGAGGTAATATACCTTAAATTTTATTGCGCGGTAAGTATCGTAGTATAAGAATAAATTAAACCATAGTTAATCAGAGACAATTTAACTGAAAGGAATGTAAAAGTAATCTGTTTTTCTTTTTGCATTAAATGCAAAATAACAAATTTTGTTAAAAACATCACTCGTCGCCGTTCTTTCGCGAGTCAAATAAGAGAAAAATGTTCACAGATCTTTTCAGTTGAGTTCTAACTTGGTCATCGTCGTTTCAGCCTTAAGACGTCTACTGCTGAACATAGGCCTCCCCTAAAGATCTCCAATAAGACTGGTTGGTAGCGGCTACTGGCTGGTAGTTCCGTCTTAGATTGTCCAAATTGCTCTGGAACAACTTAAAAACCCAAGCCAGTAAGAAAATATTCGTAAACAACGGTACAGCAGATTAATTTCAATAACAACAGTTTCGTAGAAATACAGCGGTTGGTAGATATTTTTTGAATTTTTGGATCCGTAATTTGGAAACGCGCCCTAATAAATTAGTATTCCAGTCGACGGATCCCGAGCTATTGTGGTTTGTTTATCGACAAATTTCGCATTGAAAATATACCTGAATCCGGCGAAACGTCCTGATTTCTATTTGCTCTCAATCCCTTTTCTCTGGACCAGATTATGAAAGATAAGAGTCCATGTTAAATCTGTTCTTTGAGACATATACACCTAGATTTTCTGAGATATATACATTTTGTTATACTCATTGCTATAGGTAACAATTACAACGACCCAAACTTGGAGGGCAATGTCCTATGTCCAGCTGTATAAATCATATTATTATGGCTGATGAAGCGATGTGGCAGATAACGATGGTGTTAAAATTGAGATAAATAATCAGCCAAGTGCGGGTCGGACTCGCGCACGAAGGATTTTGTACAGTAGGTATGGATTATTTTATTTATTTATTTTTGAAGGATATATACAACTTAATATTCTGTGAATACTTCAAGCAACATGAAGATTCCTATTTCCGTTATTAATATCGAGCAAAAAATATCTTTTCTTGTATGGGAGCCCCCTTAAATATTTATTTTATTTTAATTATTTATTTTTGAAGTGAATATTCAACTAAACATTATGTGAATATTTCAAACATTTACCTGTCACCGTTGTCAACGGCTAAAAAAATCAGGTTTGTTTGGTATGAGAGAACCCTTAATTTTTTTCCAGTTTTCGTATTTGTTGTTATAGCGGTAACAGAAATACGTCATCTGCAACGTTCTATAATCCTACCGCTTAACTTTGTCCTCGCCTGTGCGGTACAGGGGCGCCGGGGGAGACGACAAAGAGGACTGAGACACTGGGCCGGGGACCCCTCAGGTCTAAGTCCCCCTAGGACTAAGACCCCCTTGGGGGTAGCCATCTTGTATTTACGTCAATACTGAATACAAAAAAATGTTTTAGATAAAGATAAAGATATGATAAAGATATCATTTATTGCTCTGAACTGTACATTATGGTGTTACAAAATTATTTAGACACAACAGCTTATCCTAACGGACATGCAATAGGTATCTGTTTTACTTACAATTTAAAGCTATTGTCATCGAAACTAAAGCTGTGTATCAAATATCATATCAATCTGTCCACGGAAAAGGGGTCAAATTTCAATTACTAAATTTGACCCAAAAACGGGCAAGTGAAGTTAAATAAAACAGTTTAAAACTAACCCTTCTGCGATTTCCTAGTCAACGTCAGAAAATATTTATATAGGTGCCTTTCAAGGTCCGTCCAATCAATCGGAGCGAGCTTAACAATTCTTTTGGGCTACTGGACGCGAACATGAGGAGAATCGCGGGTAGAGCTCATTTGAATACTGGCATCTCAGTGAAAGGGGCCTATCGTTTCTGTCCAGCGAGATTTTTTTTCGCCTGTAACTCTGCTTAAAATTACAAAGCAGTAACCAATAATTACACAAATATACCTAGTTACAGAGCACAACTACACAACAAAACACTCAATTATATTAGTTATGCACTCATAACACTGTGCCCTAAAATGTATGATTCGTAGAAATGCATTATGCGGAGCTTGAGTATTTGCTACAGTACCTCGCGATAGGTAAAAATAATGCCTCTCTACATTTTTTTAAGCTCCCAATATCCATAGGCCTTTGCATTAACACTATAATCCAGCAGTTTGAATATGTAGAGCAATCAAACGTTTTCAATCAGGATACTTTTCCACTATCGAAGATCTTACGGATGCTGTGCTTGCCGCTGCTGGTCTCCACATTATAAAATTCGATTCTATTGGCATTACTTCGTTATCTGCCAGTTCATCCCGCTGGACAGTTTGTGACTATAGTCTACCATCCATCCATTCTCCAGCCTTAGGACGTCCACTGCTGGACATAGGCCTCCCCTAAAAATGTCCAATAAGAGCGGTAGGTAGCGTCATGCATCCAGTGCGACCCTGCGATTTTAATTAGATCAACCGTCCAACGTGTGGGTGTACGTCCTACGCTGCGCTTGCTGAGCCTTTAGTACAGGTTTTGCATGCGCATTTGCGTGTGACTCCATACATTTTTGTTAATTGTTTCTCGTTTCCGCCAGGGGCGCTGTACAAGAATCAAAAGCCGTACGGAAACTAGTGTAGTATAAATTTGCGTGAAAACTTCTCTATCTCCCTCTGGTTCGTGGTCTCCATTCGAGATACTTACATCTCCGTCAAACATCCGTTCATTGAACTATGTGCCCTACCCATTGCCACTTTGATTTGCTAATACGATTTGATTTGCTATGTCGGTAACTTTGAGCTAATTCACATAAATTATAAGTATGACGTAACAAGATGATACGAATAAAGAAGGATGCAGAGGTTCGACCAGTAAAAAAAAATTTTTTTTTTCATAGATCAAAACATCTTTTCTAACAATAATTTGTTTCCTTGTTTCCACTTTGAAGAGATTAATTGGCGGAAAGACAATAACTTGTCCCTTTGCCCTGCTAGGAGTACGAAAAATTTGACTATCCGTGAAGTTTTACTATGAAATTCTACATCCATTGTGATACAATCACACATTTTTTGCGAACAACTGAACTAAATCACTATTATAATAGCTACTTAGTCCACTAATCTTTCCGGCATATTAATGAGTGTTTCAATTTTAATTCACTTCATGGACTTTATGATATGTGCTTCAAAAATATAGTGTTTTTTTTGCTGTTTTCATATCACTAATTAAAACTAAAATTAGACTACCGGAAAAATTACGATTTTTATTGATCTAAATCCCCTACCAATGCTTGTGAGTCCAAATATTTTCAAACTTCATTAAAAAAGAACTTGTACATATCAGAACAGTTTTAGAAGCGTCATAAATTACTCTGACGAACATAACATTTTTAGAAATAAACTTGGGAGAAAATTAGTGTATTTGTATACAACAGGTATTTGTATGTATGAGCTGCCGACATCCTTCTTTCACGAATGATGCCTAGGATAAACCAGATCTCGCAGCCATGTTAAACTTTCTGCCTAATTTTTGAAAGTTTCCAATAAACAAATACAACAGCAGCGCCCTCCCCAAAGCAACAATCCCAAGTCGTCAGGAAAATCGAATCATTACCGCTTGGACGCTCGAATTAATGCCAGCCCAAAGCGGTATCGCAAATTAAGAGAACCTCCTGTTACACCTGAAGACTGGATGTGAACAGTTTTTTTTATCATATTAATGATTAATGTAACAAAGAAAGTGTAGTCTTCTTCTTTGCCTGAAAGTTAGAGCGCTGCGTCGTTTATAACTGCCTCAGTGGCTCAGTGACAAATATTTATGTGATGAACTTAGGTGTTTGCTCTGTGCCTGGATGTTATTATTATCTATTTAAGTACATATGTATTTAAACATATGTCTATGAAGTAAATCAGTCTTTGGCAGCTTTGCTTAGTTTGGGGTCAGAGACCGTGTGTAAGATGTCCCCTAATATTTATTTTATTTATTGAACTGCAACACCAGAGGACTTGTCAGTAGTAACGGGCTAACACATTTTCCTTCAAAAGACTAGTTAAATTTTGCAGCGAAAATTCCAGATATCTTATCACTTACGTGTGGTGTAGGTTTAATTGAGAAAAAATGGGGATCTGTGTGTCTCCTCTTAGATAATTCTTGCGAGATTTCTACGATTCTGCGATTTAGTGAAAATATCAAAATTGATAGATCCTTACTGGCTAGTAGCCAGTGGCTACATCTTTGAGCTGTTTTGAGCATAATGCCGCCCCCCTACAATCTGCCGCACTAAACTCCAGCTCAGCCTATTTGTGAATCCGCTACTGCTTGTCAGTACGACCGCCTTTTCTTAAAGATGATACTATTCATATTCTTCTGAAACCATCCCAAGTGATAGTTTATATAAATAGGATAGATTTATGATAAATTTGGGCTTAAAATATTTTCCGTATCTAGAAAATTCGTGTAAACTAACTGTATGAAACTTCCAATAATAAAAGTACTACAAACTATCCATAAAAGTACATAACTGCAATAAAAATTTACAATAACCTGCCGCAAATTATAAAGTCACTACATGGAAATACATTTAAGAGAAATCTAAAGATATGGCTCACAGAAAATGTATTCTATAATATCGATGAATACTTTATATACACAAGTCTATTCAATTATAGATTTAAGTAGGTATAGTAGTATAATATAAAGCCAAATAACTTAACATTGTTCCTATTTAGTTTAATTAGCTTAAGAAAACTATTGTATGTCCGCAAGAAAATTATTGTATTCCGTTATAGTAGCTATAAGATACCTATTGTATAAAATATTGCACGCCCGAAAAGGGTAGTAAGACTGTGATACTTATCTTAATTTTTTTTTAACAACTTATGTACCAGTTTCATGGCAATAAACAATATTCTGATTCAATCCTCCACACCTCAAGCCTCAACGATTTAACTATCTATTTTTTCCAAGTACTTCTTGGGATGTCTTCTGTATGGCTTTTGCGTCACCATTACTCCTAAAAGCGGTAGGAAGGTTTTGGGGGAAAAAATACATATTAAAACTTGAACAACAGATCAAATTTTTGAGAAAAATTAATAGTTAAGTAAACATAACAAGTTTCTAGAAATCGTTCCACGAGTAAGTACCTACTCGTTTGTCGTATCGTCAGTGTTAAATGAGCATTCCGTTGTTCGCAAATGTAAGTAAATCATAACTTTTTGTAAGCAATTACCATAAATTCACGGCATTGGAATAGTAAATTACGGAGCGGTTCGGTGGTTTTTGAATATTTGTGTTTCGGTGTCAGATACGACTCGAGTTTTACCATTCAGGCTGTCGAGCATTTGTCTCGAAGTAAACTGTAGTTTCCATAAAGGTATATTATTCTGCTCTTATGTAAATAAAACATTATGGTAAAGTAAATCAGATGGATTTTTCTGCACTACGTAGGTCAGAAACCCGAATACGAGTATCAGCGTCACAACTTAAAGACAATTAAAAGTGTTTTAGGACAGATATTCTCAGTGATAAATAATTGCAAATTAGAAAGAATATAAGCCAGATTACAGAGGCGCCAGCGTAAATTTATTAGCAACGTAAAAAGCGTTCTCTCTATTGAATGCATAAAGTGAAAAAGAAACAGAACTATGCTATTTAGCTAATATAATTACGATGGCGCCTCTGTAATCGGGATTTATATTTAATTATATGCAAGACCGTTTAGACTTAGCCCTCGCCTGCGCGGTACAGGAGTAGGTTGTCGGAGGAGAGAGTTGTCGTCATACCCCTGGGGTATGACGACAAAGGGGACTGAGACAGGTGCTGGCGGTAGTCACACTAGCGCCCCCGCCGCCCGCGCAATTTTTGGCTAGATTGTAATTTTGGTCAAAGAACTTTAGTTAAAAACTATAAAAGAAAATCTTTTGTGTACGCATTGCTATGCGCACGCAGTAGATTTTGGTGGTTTTGGAACGCACGACCGACGTATAACCAAATCAAAGTACTCGGTGGCTGTGAAGTTAGCTACTAAAATCAATCCTTGCGCCGCTGTTAAGTAAGCTTTAGTCAAGATTGGGTTTTGCGCAACCCGTACCTAGTAGGTATACAGACACACAACATACGCAACTTATAACGTAGAAAAAATTCAGGCCTTACAATATTCTAGGATATCACTGTACTCCATTTGGAACCACTTTTATTGCAAAAACTAACAAGGTTTGCACACAAGAACGATAAGTTACTCGCGTAATATTTTGAGTCGTTTCTACTTGCCAACTATGAACTGTGTTTTCTTACCAAGATTAGAGTACTAGCGCGCAGACTCGTCTCGAAAAGCACAATATGAACAACTTTTGATTATGCAGATAAATTTTAATAAGGTTTGGACCATATGAATTTATTTTAATAGATAGAGTGATTCAAGGGGAAGGTTTACATGTACAAAACACTTGTGCGAAGCCGGGGCGGGTCGCTAGTTATTTGAGAAATCATACTCTTCGAGCATATACCTCAACACAATCTTCAGTCACAATCTTGCAAAAAAGTGTCCGAGACAAAATCCTGCCCAAGCTACGTAGTGGGCAGGCTTTTTAATTAGTTGTAAGGCGATTGCAAGCCAACTACAACGCCGCGCGATGCCAAAGTGCTCGGTCACCAGCACTTATTAGGTGATACAACGTCGAGATTGGAGAAAACGGGTCATTGTAAAATTTGTAAATTATGTAAATATCAAAGTCGGTATGTCTGACGGCGCTCGGACATTTTTTTACTACTTCGCTTAGGGACTGTGGCTCTGTAGATATTTACTCGAAGATCCTACTTCATGAATGAGCCTCGAGTAGTCTTTCATTCAACGTTGTAATTATTCTTGCATGTAACTAATGAATTTACTGCCGGTTTTGTTCTTTTGTTAACAAAATGTTGCCGCTGTTTTATCAGCACTGTACTGTACCGGCTATTTTAATAGTGCACTGCTGGACGTAGGCCTATGGACTAATTAGAATTAGAATCGTTTATTGCTGTATTGAGCTTAATACTAAAATTATATATACAACAGTTTGTACAATAATATAAAGTACCGCAAAATATATCTCGTCATTTCACAATACATAATACGTAGCAACGAATTTAAACAATGATTAAAATAAATAGCTATCTACTTCACAATTGAATACAAAATTAAAAAATGTCAGAGAGAATAAATGAAAATGTCATGGTTTTTTTGTTCAATACATAATTACAAAATTAAATTAAAAAAATTATTTAAAAAATGAACGAAAGGTGAATGGGCCATACCCATCACACTGGCCAAGTGCGGGTTTTGTGGACTCACATTTGCCGTCGAATTTATTCTACGGACTTATGCAAGTTGCCTTACGATGTTTTCCTTCATAGAAAAGTCAGTGGTGTGAAATTCCGTACATACCAAAATTCCCAAGAAATCATTAGTACGGGGCCGGGTTTTGAACCCGACCTTCCGATTGTAAGGCAGGTTTTACTATCATTGGACTACCAGGGCAGTTTTCAGTACCAGAATGCAATTATACCTAACAGTTACAGCCGAATCATCCGGCAGGTACACTTATACCTATCGATAGTATTTGTAGATTTAGTTCTACCGGTAGGGATTAGTGCACTGACCATTTCAACTCTACTGAAACCTAAAAATATGAGTTTAAAAAATTAAATACTCATGTACTAAAACTAACAAAACACGAGCTAGTAACTCAGCTTTCCTTCCTTCTTCCTTCCTTTCAGCCATAGGACGTCCACTGCTGAACATAGGCCTCCCCTAAAGATCTCCAATAAGACCGGGTGGTAGCGGCTTGCATCCAGCGCGAACCTGCGGTCTTAATGAGGTCGTCCGTCCACCTTGTGGGTGGACGTCCTACGCTGCGCTTGCCGGTACGTGGTCTCCACTCGAGGACTTTTCGACCCCATCGGTCATCAGTCCTCCGCGCTATGTGCCCTGCCCATTGCCACTTCAACCTGCCAATCCGCTGGGCTATGTCGGTAACCTTGGTTCTTCTACGGATCTCCGCATTTCTGATTCGATCGCGTAGAGAAACTCCGAGCATAGCCCTCTCCATGGCTCGTTGGGCTACTTGAAGCTTACTAATGAGGCCCATAGTGAGAGACCACGATTCTGTGCCGTAAGTCATCACTGGCAACACACACTGGTCGAAAACTTTCGACTTGAGGCACTGAGGTATGTCGGACGAGAAGACGTTACGCAATTTTCCGAACGCTGCCCAGCCGAGTTGGATTCGGCGATTGGCCTCTTTCTTGAAGTCGGACCTACCTAACTGGACTACTTGTCCTAGGTAGACGTACGAGTCAACGACTTCAAGAACCGAGTTCCCAACTGAAATGGGGGTGGGTACAACATGGGAATTACACATGACCTTTGTCTTGTCCATGTTCATTTTAAGACCCACCTGTTGAGATACTCGATTGAGGCCTTCGAGCATCGTACTGAGTTCCTCCATCGATTTTGCCATGACTACGATATCGTCGGCAAACCGAAGGTGAGTGAGGTATTCGCCATTGATGTTGATGCCGAATCCTTTCCATTCCAGGAGCTTAAAGGCGTTCTCCAGAGTAGCAGTAAACAGTTTCGGAAATATAACATCTCCCTGTCTTACGCCTCTCTTCAAAGGGATCGCCTTGGAGCTCTCTTCCTGTACTCGGACCGACATAGTGGCGTTATTATACAAACACTTCAACACTTCGATATACCGATAGTCAATACGGCATCGTTGAAGAGACTCAAGCACAGCCCATGTCTCGACCGAATCAAAGGCTTTCTCATAGTCCACAAACGCTAAGCAAAGTGGCTGGTTATACTCCTCAGTCTTCTGTATAACCTGCCGCAGCGTATGTATGTGGTCCATGGTACTAAAGCCTTTTCGGAATCCGGCTTGTTCGGAAGGCTGGAAGTCATCAAGCCTGCGTTCGAGACGATTCGTAATGACTCTTGAAAACAACTTATAAACATGGCTCAGAAGCGAGATGGGTCTGTAATTCTTCAATAAGGTGTTGTCACCTTTTTTAAAGAATAGCACCACCACGCTTCTGTTCCATGCTTCTGGCGTTATGCCCTCGAGGACGACGGTGTTGAAAAGCTTCTGAAGGACTTTAAGTACCGGTTTACCACCCGCTTTCAGAAGCTCTGAAGTGATTCCGTCGTCACTCGGCGCCTTGTTGTTCTTAAGTTGGTTCAGGGCCATTCTAATCTCGTACAGGCTGATGTCCGGGATGTCTTCGGTGAAGTGTCGGGTCAGCTTGGCTCTTGGGTCTCTAGCCGCGCTGTTTACAGGCTTTGCTTCCGAGGCGTATAGCTCCAATACCTCTGCCTTGGTCGACGCTGTACTGCCATCTTCTCTCTTCAGCTTTGTCAGCTGGCTTTGCCCAATAGACAAATGCCTTGCGAACACTTTGGAGCCTTTGTTCCGCTCTATCGTCTCCTTAATATGTTTGGTATTAAAGAGACGAATGTCGCACCGCACTGATTTTGAAATTTGTCTATTGAGCCGCCTGTATGACTTTGCATCATCGGAAGACTGCAGTCTTAGCGAGCGTCGTTCGGCCATGAGATTTAGAGTATGATCGGAAAATTTCCGAGGTCTATCAGAACGGCGGGGTCTAAAGAACTTAGAACCTACCGTTTGGACAGTTTCTACGAGCCCGTTATTGATCTCGTCCACAGACGCAAAGTTCTCCAGGCAAGCAAAGCGATTTGAGAGCTCGAGCTGAAAGTTCTCGGGGTTTTGTATATGAGCATGAGTAGGTCGGAGCGTAGACTTCATCAGGCGGGACCTTTCGAGTTTAACGTTAATATTCAGTTTGCCTCGCACGATTCTGTGATCACTACCGGTTTTTATCCTGTGGATCACGGAGACATCGTTGAATATCCGTTTCTCGCTAGTCATGATGAAGTCTATCTCATTTCTCGTAGAACCATCGGGGCTCATCCAGGTCCATTTCCTGTGAGGTGGCTTCTGAAAGAAAGAGTTCATCATGAAGAGTCCCTCTTTCTCCAGAAAATCTGCCAGCCTCTGGCCCCTGAGGTTCCGTTGCCCATATCCAAATTGCCCCACTCTCAACTCATCATCGCTTTTTTTGCCCAACTTTGCGTTGAAATCTCCCATAACAACCGTGAAGCGGGTCTTAGACGTATGTATGGCCCGACTTACGTCCTCATACATAGCCTCCACTTCATCATCTGGGTGTGACGAGGTCGGTGCGTATACCTGAATGACCTTCAACGAATATCGTTTAGATATTCTGAGTATTAGGTATACAACCCTGCTCGACACACTTTCAATGGTAATGATGTTGTTAACGAGAGACTTGTGGACGAGAAAGCCGACACCACCTTGGGACCGTTGGTCACCTTCCCGGTAGTAAAGTAGGTTGCCGGATTTCAGGGTTATCGTGTCCTCGCCCTCTCTACGGACTTCAGACAACCCCACAATATCCCATCGCAACCTACTCAACTCTTCTTCCAGTTCCGCAATCTTCTCGTCAGTCCTCATTGTGCGCACGTTATATGTTGCCAGGGCCAGTTGTCGGGTGGGGTGGCAGCCGGATCTCTTCCGGCGATTCTTAGCACCCCGTGCTCCGCCGTTACCATGGCCGCTGCCGGAGCCAGAAATAGCGGCGCTGCCGGGGACTGGGGGCCTGGTCTTATTTTTACTAATCATTAAGGGGGGGTTTTGCCCGTAATTGCCGCGCTGGGCAGGCGTGTTGGCAATCGCAGTGCGTAGCTCTCGCGACGGGGATGCTGCTGCCCATCCCCGCCCTGTTGCACTTGAGCTACGCTGTTTTGGATGGATATACCGCCATCTGTCGGTTCCGTAGTACCTCAGTCGGCTCTTACGACACCTGATACAAGAGGAGGGTGCTATTCTACTCTGCCGGCACCCCACGGCAAATTCTACTCTGCCGGCACCCCACGGCAACTCAGCTTTGGCTGGTTGTAAAGCCATAAGGGATAATTCTAGTTCAAGGAAATGAAGAACATTTACTATGACACCAAATCCGAAATCAAGGAAACCAATCGCAGTTCCAAATGAAAAGATTTAATTTTTTTTCGCGTTTTCGGTCTGGTCTTATTATAATAATTTGCTACCAAAATTACCATTAAAAGGTTGTTACCTATATTACCTGTAACTCGGTATACACAACCAATTCATCAGCTAGGACTTCCACTGCTGGGCTTAGGTCTTCCTTATGGATTTCCAACAAGGCCTGCTTAGGTTGGAAGCGACCTGCATCCGGCGCGTTCTTGTGGTATTTATATCGACGTGCTACGCTGCGCTTTCTGGTACAGGTCAGGGCTTATAAGAGTAGCGCTGAGCAAAGTGTGGAGGGGAGGGCTGCGCATAGGTTTAGTATGGCGGTCACCATGCGCAGCCATCCACTCCACACTACCCTCAGCGCTACTGAAACCGAATGGTTATAAAAAACCGTTAATAAAGTTTTTTTTCAGCGGGACGCTTTTGTGTCATCCGTCAAGTTCCGTTGTATTCAGTCAGTGAAAAACTACAATAGGGGCAATAAATCTACAAACAATACCTCAATAACGATCACGCGACCGACAGAAAAACGACGATTAATTTATAGTTTCATATCGAAACTTTACGACAAAAATAAAATTTATAACCATAAGTAGAAGCCTTACTAGGTGGATTTATTAATTTGTAAAAAAGCCGTTTTTTGTGATGAGACAAAGAATATAGGTAAGTGCTAAGCGTCGCGCATATACAACCAGACTTTTGAATACCTACTTACTTAGCACTGTAACTGCCTTTTTAATAATCCACTGCAGGACGTAAACCTCCTCACGAAGAGTGATTGGGCCATATCCACCACACTGGCCCAGTGCGGGTTGGTGGATCACACACGCCATAGAATGTATGCAGGTTGCCTCACGATGTTTTCCTTCACCGAAAATTCTGTGGTGTTAGATTCCGTACATGAATTCCAAGGAATTCATTGGTACGGGACTGGGATTTGAACCCACGATCCCACGATTGTGAGGCGGGTGTCATTATTACTAGACCACCACGGCTTACTTAGTACAGTTCAAAACTCTATGAGACACAACACAGTGTTTATCACTGAGGTACTGTACCGGAGTTTTAATAGTCAATTCAATTCTGAACACAGGCCTCATCACAAAGTTCGATAGGACCATATCCACTACGCAGACTCAATGTAAGTTACTAAATCGTTGGCTCTGTAGGTACAAGTTTGTGAATTTCACGATAAATCGTTCGATAAAATTAATAGTCACTATCGGCATAGATCAATTACTAATTAATCTATGCTATCGGGAAGATTATACATTTTTCATAATGTATAGAATTTTGCAGAAAAATTACGTTAAAATCCTAAACAAAATCTATTTCTATATAGGTATGTATTTAAATATATGTATATGACGGGGAGATCAACAAACGTGTATCATTGTCTCGATAACCTCCTTGATCATAGTGCTAGTTATTGAAATATGAACACCAGCGAATTTCCGATATCAACTTTATTGTGGTTACAGAGTAATTCTTCAAAATTACAGTAATTGTCTTCGAATCAAACAATTGAACACTCCGATGATTTTCCGACATCTTCTTGTAAATTCGTCAAAACAAAAAGTGACTCAAGCCACGCCTTGTGTACGTCAGTGTGACGTTGGCACGACATTGAAGTTGACAGAAAAGTCATCTGTCAAATGCACCTCGAAATATTATCTGTGTGTATTGCCAGTAATTAATTAAAACAAATCAGCTCAATGGGCTGTTCTCCGACATATATGTGTAGTATATCAGTCTCTGGCAGCTATATCACAAGCTTTGCTTAGTTTGGGGTCAGAGACCGTGTGTAAGATGTCCCCAAATATTTAATTATTTATTTAAAAAAAAAAACAAACCTTGCTCACCACTGATAATCTGTTGACTGGCAAAGGAGCCGAATCACCTCAACCGGGCGTTGCAACTTATCCCTACATCCATACTCGTACCTTTGGATGTATCCAATCCAAACAGGTGAATTTTATTTCTAAATGTAATTTAAGCGTATTTTTCGAGTGTTTTTGAATTATTTGTTGGGTTTTTCCTCATAAAACATCAAATCAAAGCCTTTTCAGTAAACAATTTTGGGTGCCACGTGTGCTTTCAAAGACGAGAGGCGGAAACGACATTTATTTACCCCCTGCTAAACGTAGGGGTGTTATACATTTAATTTTGATTCTCTTTAATAACGTGCAATAACGTCTAAAAATATTTGATCTATATAGGTAGCATAAGTTAAGATACGTTGTATCCAGTACAGTTCACCTGTACAGGGTCATAGATATTAAACACGAAACCTTTTATGGGCGGGTCTACTCGTAGTACATCTAGACAAACAACTTTTGTACTACTTTTGTGCTTCTCCATACATTGTGCCGTGCGTTGACAAACTTTTTGTATGAAAAAGCTGAATTTTACTTCTTGATTTTCCAAAAGTTCTAGAACAAAAGTTGTTTGTCTAGATGTACTGGACTCCCCCTTAAAAGGTTTTGCGATTAATACGTATAACCCTGAATAATATTGGAAACTATTTTTTTAGGTATTTTATATGTTTTTGAGCAATAAATGCATTTCATAGCAATTTTACGTCCATGTGACATACTTTTCACGCACTATTTTTTTGTAATAGTTTGTTAAATATTATACGGCAGAAATGACGATGGCACAAGCTCACAAAAACACCCGCTCCGTAGCAGAAATAGTTTCAAGATAAATCGCTTAAAATAGTCATAACACCGCCTAACCTTATACTCCCGCAAACTTTTCCAATAAAATCTATATGCTAATACACGTAAAAAACAGTTCTCCGTAAAGGTTCATAAACCGTGTGCTATAAAAGTCTCTGGAATGGACTTAGAACGGTTGTTTTCAGCTGCGGAACTGCCTGTCGTAAGCCACAGCGGAGAAAGTTTTCCAGGGAAACTTTAGCGTTTGCAGCAGTTAACACATTGTCTTTTAATTTTGTTCGTCGCCTTTATTTGCTGAATTGAAACCATTTTTCTAAGAAAATAAAAGTATTTACTATTAATTTATTATTTAGTTAGTAAGATAACTTTAGTGTTCCTATTTGACGTGCATCTCGCTCGGGCAGAAGATGGCAGATGGAGCGAGCCGTAGAATGAGAAGACAAAGCGAGCGCATTGTTCATTGGCATCCTAGAGACACCTTAAGAGATAGAGGACGACCTAAAAAATATGGAGTGACGACATTACCGAGGTCGCAGGTGCTACCTGGATGTGTCTGGTGTTCGGCACATCGTCATTCTGGCGGGAGCCGAAGCTCCGTGGTGGGGCCCGAGTTGGGCCAGCGCTGTCAGGTGCCGCGGAGGAGTGCGCAAGCGTGCCCGTAGCCCCGACACATAGCGCAGTGGCGGAACACCCAGGGGTTTTGGTGGGTATACTGTCCAGTCGGCAGGACTCCCACATAACCACCCGCCTGCCCTCGAGGTGCGGTGGTATCTATAAAAGATTTCCCCTGGTAAAAAAAAAAAAAGGTGCTACCTGGACCCGTCTAGCGCAAGACCGAATTGTATGGCGAGACATGAAAGAGGCCTTCACCAAAATGTAGGTGCCCTAAAATAAATAAGTTTAATTTTAAGATCAATTATTACTATTATTTTTTACATCATCGTGTTACTTTTTAAATGATGTAATCCAAATGTAATTATTTACTAAGAATGGCTAATAAAGGTTATTTTATTTATTTATTTATTTGACGTGGGAACCGCTGCTAATAAATAATTTGTTTCATTTATGCTACTAACAAAGAATTGAATCACTATTTAGATATAACTACAACATCCATAGAACGATGAAAGTTGAGAGTTATTTTATATTCTTGAGCCTGTTATAATTTACGGAGGGATTTGGCTTACCAAAAGTTTCTTCCCTACCGAGTTACCTGCAACGCCAGCTTACGAAAATTACTTTGAAATCCACGTAATTATGTACGTACGAGTAAATCAATGAATTTGTCCTGTGTTTTTCTTGTTGGATATCTAATTTTAATATTGCATTAAACCATTTTAAGACGATTTTATTTATTAGACTATTAAGAAAGGGGACACAGAACTAAATTTAGATCAAATGGCTCTCTGGTATCCGATGCAGATTTTTTTAGAATAGGTTTGCGTTTGACTACACACTACAGACTTATTTTGGGGTAGCTGTGCCTTAAAATTAAGTTAAAAACAATAACTATTAAAACTATTCCCCATTTTCTATACATAAGCCGAAATTGACTGATATTGTTAATTTTCTACACACTGAAAATAAATACGTATTTATAAAATTATGTTTTTTTTTTAGTTTTCATAGTTTTCAAATTACAGCGATGTTATATATGCACCGGATAGTATATTCACGTAAGTTCTAACATAAATCTAGTGCAGTTCTTTTTTCAAGTTAGCTAAGCACCTAAGCGTAACTTTTTCCGTGTGTTGGTCATTCTGTGCAAAGTTTCAGAACAACGAGATCGTTACGATTTGCAGAACAAGGATTAATTCAGTCGCAAATGCATCTCTGCATCCCTTCTGGCTCTGTAGTGTCCTATAAACAGTACTCAAGCTCTCCTCTTCCTCAAGTCGTTTGCTTACTGCTGAACGTCGTGATGTACCCCAACTTTGCAGTACTTCGTGGCATGTGTGTTTCTATCCCTGATGGTCTTCCGCTTGGTGTATGGTTATTTATGCCCAGTTCTGTGCCCACTTGGTCGCACCACCGTGTTAGGCTACGCCTCCCGGATCTTTTCCCTAAAACCTTCCTGGTCACTATCAGCTTCTCTAGGTTGTCGCAAGACATACTCGCGATGTGCCCGAAATATTGTAGCACTCCCTGCAGACAAATCCTGAAAGCCACGCCTCAAGCTCTAGTAAAAGTTCTAGTCTCAAGTCTTTAAAATAATTCAAGCTCTAGCCTCTAAAATGTATAAAATTAAAGGCATTAGTCACTTTTTAAACTAACTTTTTTCTAAAGCGGTTGGTACGAATGTTCCGAGAAAGGGTTCAGTTGAATTGGAAGAAGTCAGTTCCGTTTTAGTAAATAAAATAGGTACAAGTTGTTTTAAGTAAAACGTTTTGGTTGTAAAGTAAGAACGTATCAAAAGTTAGTAAATATGTATGGTGATCCAAGATATCAGTCATCATATTACTTTCCTAAACAATCTAGAGCATTGGTTAGACTCAAAAATAATCGTTTATTGTCTCCTTAATGTTTCAACAACAAGCATTAAACCTGAAGTGGAAGTGGGCTGGACATATAGCACGGCTTCAGGACAATCGGTGGACTAAAAGAGTCACCACATGGCAGGGCCCTAAAGGTAAAAGAAAGAAAGGGAGACCCTATACCAGATGGGTAGACGAGATCCAGAAGACAGCAGGACCAAACTGGCTTAAAGTAGCACAAAATAGAGAGGAGTGGCTATCCTTGGAGGAGGCCTTCACCTGTATAGGGAATCTTACAGACTAAAACTAACAAAGATAGCATTATAAACATTTAAATTCACAAAAAAAATATGTATATTTATAGAACATTAATGTAACCTTTAACTATTTATTTTACTGTAAGAATAAAAGGCTTTTTTATTTTTTATTTTATTTTATAATGTTTCACAATCCTTGCCATATGACAGAATAGTCATCTTTGACTTGCTTATCAATTAGTAAGCCAGGTAGTCAATAGTACGACTTGAAAGTAGCTAAAGGAGGTTCTGGCTTCTTTTCTGGGCTAAACAGTGGTTTGAAAAATGGATTTTAATTATCTGTTTTGGTGCCTGGATGCTAGTTGCCCTTTTTCTTTGCGTGTGTGCTCCATGGCTCTTTCATACCGAGAAATCCTAGTATGTGATTATTACCACAATGTGTTAAGCGTTTAACTTACCTGATTTTGTAGATGGAAACGTTCCTCTCAAGATGGACAGGTAACCTGATTCAGTGCACAGATTGCGCTGGATGCAAACCGCTTAACATCCATTTTACAAGTTTAATAAAAGCTTGTAAAAATATAGTAGCTTAAACATAAGTCTCTGTGAATACTTCCTTGCTCAGCTGACTCCAGTAGAAGTTGCGTTGTTCCAGCAACTTGCCCCGTTTGTCGCCGCCTTAATGTTGCAGAATAGTTGTTGGTTAATAGCTTGTTAGGACGTGCGGTGTTTAGCTTAATGCCTCCGTTTGGTTACAAATGTGCACGAACTTTATGTGGTCTCAGTTTCCTAACTTATGCTTTGTTATCAACATACTGAACGCTGGACGTTGGACAAAGCCGTAAGCGTAATTATTGCCAGAAGTTATGCTATTTAAAGCTGTAACAAAATCGGATAAAGTATACTTTTTACCGACTTCTATAAAAAAGAAAAGGTACTTAATATGTTCGTCTGTAGGTACCTATTAATTTTGTGTATGATCAGCGATAGTTTCGCCACCAGTGAACTGATTTATATTTGTTTTAAAATGGTTTATTATACTCTCAAAGTAGTCCTGTTATAATTTTATCGGAATCAGCTGAGCCGTTTTTGATAAATCAACAAAATAATGTACATGGATGTCACTGCGATTCGTGCAAACTATTCAAAAATTATTCACGGAAGATTCTGTGAAGCTGATGCTGATGATGATTTTTGCGAATTATAAAAATTATTGGATTGAGACTTATGACTTATAGTCAGTGAGGGATATAGAGAGAATAATGTACTGTGCAAGACAAGTATCCATACAGGGTAACACTGAACTGGTGTACTAAACCGAAGGGAGGTGATTCAAAACTTTGTAATACCCAACTTTTACCATGGGGCTAACCCTAAATTTGACAAAAAAACTTCAGCTGTTCTGAGTTGCGACTATGTATGAAACAGTTGATTTTTTA
Organism: Hypomecis atomaria; assembly: GCA_964007245.1. Taxonomy (NCBI): domain Eukaryota; kingdom Metazoa; phylum Arthropoda; class Insecta; order Lepidoptera; family Geometridae; genus Hypomecis; species Hypomecis atomaria. The sequence goes on from OZ023288.1 coordinate 21,275,214, forward strand.
TTGAATTCCGGGTTGGCCCCATAGTATAAGTTATCCATAATGATCGTCTTTTAATTACCCCTTTTGGTTTAGTATAGGGCACGCAGATTGCCCCGTTTTAAAGTCTTAGTTAAATTTTTATTATCGTGAAGAGGCTGTTTTCGCAAATGGAGACCTCGTACCGGCAAGCGCAGGTTAGGATCGACCAGTATGGTTACGTGCTTTTTTTAAGAATATCGTATGAAAAATATTAATTTATCAAATACCAGCACTTAAATTTTGTTTATAATTCATTTTAACATAATTTTACATATAAAAAACATTTCTCTAAACGAAATTCGAGGAAAAAAAAAATCTTATCGCTTTACGTTACGTTTTGTCGATAGAAAATCAGGCCGCAGGTAGACTGCGTACTCAATTCAAGCCTTTTTAGGGTTCCGTACCCAAAGGGTAAAAACGGGACCCTATTACTAAGACTTCGATGTCCGTCTGTCCGTCTGTCGGTCACCGGGCTGTATCTCATAAACCATGATAGCTAGGCAGCTGAAATTTTCACAGATGATGTATTTCTGTTGCCGCTTTAACAATAAATACTAAAAACACAATAAAATAAATATTTGAGGGGGGCTGCCATACAACAAACGTGATTTTTGGAGTTTTTTTTGCTCGCTATTAATAACGGCATGAGGAATGGGGCTCCCACACGGTACGGAACCCTTCGTGTGCGAGTCCGACTCGCACTTGGCCGATTTTATTAAAAGATATTTGGAGACGCATAGGGCTGGCCCGTATTGAATAGTCGCTGTTGTATGACTGAGATGATGATGATATACTTAAGTAATTAAATCGTTCCACCCAAAATCAAGGCAGTCCTTAATAATATACTTAAGTTACCTTAAGTATAATATATTGTTTTCACAGTAGGCACAAACAATTTTTCTTTCTATTCCATTTGTACGTCATGTTAGATTTTTCTTTGATCCATTTCCAGTAGTTACCTACTAGAAGAGCCGACTTAAGTCAGAATTTAGTTACTTTGTGGGTTTCTCGACATCGTTTAACAAGTATTGTTCTAAGATGTTATTCTAAGACTGCCGTGGAGAGGTAGTTTGACTTGGAAAACTGTTTGACTTGCCTTTCTCAGCTATCTAACCTTAGGTTAATAAACTCCTGTTTCGAAACTGAGATGTACCAGTGGTCTGTTCCCTATGTACACTTAACTTATCCTTTGTAACTACTTGTTGTTTAAATAATAGTCAGAAGGTTATTAATAATTGTGTAATAGTGTAGTTTGCCTAGGTGTTCGTTAGCGATCTTCGAAGTTAAGCAACTTTCAGCACGGTCAGTCTTCAGATGGGTGACCGCGGGTGGCATTTAAAAAAGGTACGCCGAAACTTTACAACGTGTTAATTTCCAAAGTGCTTGTATTTTTCTATGGGTTTATTTTTATTTTTGATCTCACAACCTTTTACTGTAGAATGTGTTCCCCTAGTTGTTGTATTTTTTACATGCTACGTTTTGGACGGAATATCTTTTAATGGTGACTCAACATTTTTATTCGTTGAATAAACAAAACTAATAATTATAAATAATAAAATATTAGGGGGCATCTTACACACGGTCTCTGACCTTAAACTAAGCAAAGCTTGTGAATCTTGTGATATGGCTGCCAAAGATTGATATACTACATTTACATATTTTAAATACATACTTATATTTATATAGTCCCTAACTAACACTCAGACACAGAGCAAACACATGTTCATCACATAAATGCTAGCCCTGGGTGGGAATCGAACCCACGCTTCTTTGATTCAGGAGTCAGGGTCACTAACCACTTGGCCACCGAGGCAGTCGAAACTTTAGGTAGTGTTACATTACGAGTATGTATTTATTTATAGAACTCAGTACCTCTGAAACTAGGGGAGATTATCTTCCTTCACACCATGGTTATAGATCACGGTAATGGGAGGGGTCATGATCCTTATAAGGATGACAATTTGTAGAAATTATAATCAGCTTACAGGTGGTGGCACGTAAGTCTAGCGCATAGAGTAATGGGGAAGGGATGGCTGGGCATTGTGACCGCTATACTAAACTCATGTCACAGCCCAGACACTCCGTGATTTTTCATACAAAATCTGCTGTCTTACGCACACTACACAGTACTTACTCACAGACAACACACATAACCACGCTACACGTGTATCTGTGTGCGGAACGTCTATGGCTGTCAGCCTTCGATCAGAAATACCTTGATCGAAGATCTAGTGCAACAATAGTTAATTTGGAAGCATTTTAACAAAAAATTATGGATCTACTTCTTTTGAAAGAAAATATCAAGAAGAAGTTACCAAATAATGTAAAATAAATTTCTTATATTTATTTATCTTTAGAAAAAAATATTTCTTGTTTTGTTACGTATCATTGATATTCAACCATAAACAGTACAAATCTTCCCTATTTTTACAGTCTAGGTAATTTTTTAGTTAGTTAGTTTTTTTTTCAGTGCAGTCCGTGCGCAAAGAAGACTCAAACGGGTGGGGGGTAACGAGTGGCCGTTCTATATGTAGTATTATTATAATATCTTCTTTGCTCATGTGCAGTCATCCCCTCCACACTTCCCTCAGCGCTACACTTATATGCCGCGACCCCAACAGGGCAAGTTGGTGGTCACACGTAAATTTATCCGTCTTAAAAAAACTGTTGATAAATTGTTTGTATAGATCGAATAAAACTAGTCTGTGGATATGAAGTTAGCTAAAAGTTGTGTGAAACCCAATCAACGCGCAGCTTTATGCGAGCTTCAGTCAGGATTGGATATTGCGCAACTTGTAGCTAACTTCACATCCGCCAACTTGTATGATTCGGCCTGTATGTAATTGCTTATTGAAAATCCATAGAAGAGGCAGCCTAGTATTAGACGCAATGGCTGATAGTAATGATGATGATGAAATAGCTAAATATATTTTTGCTAGTTTAAGTTTGGTCCAATTCTAAAAGTTGGTCATAATGACTTTTACAAAGATATACCTACATACTTATTATTATAAACTAGCGACCCGCCCCGGCTTTGCACAGGTGTATTATACATATAAACTTTCCTCTGGAGTCACTCCATCTCCACTTATTAAAAAAAAAACGCATCAAAATACGTTGTGTAGTTTTAAAGATATAAGCATACATTGGGACAGACAGCGGAAAGAGACTTTGTTTTATATACTAACTAGCGACCCGCCCCAGCTTTTCACAGGTATAAACCTTCATCTTGAATCGTTCTATCTTTTAAAAAAAACCGCATCAAAATCCGTTGCGACATAAGCATACATGGGGATAGACAGCGGGAAGCGACTTTGTTTTATACTATGTAGTGATAAAGTAGGTAGTGATGATGCAAATGTGAATGTTTTTTATTGGTTTGCTTGTTACTAGAGAGTCGTCGCTTTGATACTACGTGAGAGCACGTAGTATCAAAGCGACGGATACCGAGATAACGATGACTCAACAAAATTTGCCGAATTATCAAAACTGTAGAAAGTGTTATATTTTGTATTTCTTCATAGAACTCAGAACCCCTGAGACTAGGGGAGGTTATCTTCCCTCACACCATGGTTATAGATCACGGTAATGGGAGGGGTCGCGACCCTCGCAGGGATAACGATTTACGGAAGTTAAAACCAGCTTATTCTAAGTTATCTGGATACGCCTTATGCAGGAGCAGAGCGATAACGTATTTTTCGCCGACCAGCTTATTTAACGAGTTAGTAAATTGATTTTGGACATCTTGTTCTGACAATAACCTGTATTTCTGAGGTAGTAATCTCGGAAAATTTTCGGAAAAATGTAATCAGTGTTTTTTAGGGTTCCGTACCCAAAGGGTAAAAACGGGACCCTATTACTAAGACTCCGATGTCCGTCTGTCTGTCTGTCAAAAGGCTGTATCTTATGAAACGTGATAGCTTGATCGCTGACATTTTTACAGATGATGTATATCTGTTGCCGCTATAACAACAAATACTAAAAACAGAATACAATATAAATATTTAAGGAGTAGGGGGCTCCCATACAACAAACTTTTTTGCTCGCTATTAATAATGGCAAGAGAAATGGGGCTAATGGCGCTCCAACATGGTACGGAACTCTTCGTGCGGGAGTCCGACTCGCACTTGGCCGATTTTATTTTTAAATGTAGAAACAAAGTTTACATTATGATTAATATTTTGACGTGACAACGTCTTATAAATTGGTTTGCCGGGTGACACTTCAAGAAACTGCGTTACGCTCCGCTCACACTTCATGCGCTCTCATTCGTCTCAAAGTCGTTGTCACGTAAAACTTTCGCCCGTTATTTTGAAGGGAGTTATTGATTTGGCACAACTTGTTTTATGAATAAGCTAAATTTACGCGAAAAAAATAAAAGTAGCTATAAAGAAAAGTAGATTATTTTTTTCTACAAACACAATTTCATTTTTACGAAGTTTTACGGATTTAAAAGAACGCTCAGACAAAATAAGCACTTAACAACTTAAGATATCACTTTATCTTGTAACTTAACTATTCTGAATAAAATTTACTAATATTCCTCTATAAACTCCTACATTTTTGTAATCTTCAACCTGTTATGCTTACTTAGAAATCATTTCACGTAACTGACACACTAACAGTGCAAGACCAATTTGTTGGTAAAGTGTCAATAATTATTATTTTTCGAAAAAAATAAAATCGAATTCCATCGTGTACAATATTCGGATATTTCACTCGAATTGTTTACATTATTGTTGATTTTTCAAAAACGGCCCAGCCAATTTCTGTGAAATTTAAATGGGACCACCTCAGGACTTTCGAAAAAAAAAAGATTTTTTTGATTCGGTTCATAATTGGCGAAATTATCGATAAACATACACAAAAAAATATACAACCACACTAACATAGAACCTCCTCCTTTTTGGAAGTCTGTTTATAAAACACAAAACATTGTCTTTCCTTCGCAGTTGCGTCAGCAAAATGATAATAAACTTACGCAAAAAATAAATAAAGCCAGCGACACACTCGCGACGCGTCATATTTACCAATATTCGTCACGTCTGAGTTGTGTGCATTACCCGGGTGGATAGTAAAGTTCAGGGCAGTTTCTCGTTCGCGCGAGACATCGCACGTGAGGAGCAGGCCTAATGTGTCGAGGTGACGCACTTTCACTACTGTTCGTGGATTTAACGCCACAAGTACTTATAGCATTTTAGGGTTCCGTACCTGTAGTGTTTGTGTGTTAGACGTAACCTAATACATACACAGTCTCGGGCAAGCGAGTAGGTAAGGCGGCACGGGCAGTGTTACGAGAGCCGAGGGCGAGTGTAGACGTGCCGCTTGTACATACCGCATGTTGTCGAGCCTGTGATCATCTCCTTACTTAGAGGCTGTGTTGGCCTCTTTCTTACCATCGGCCTGCGAGTACTACATGTGGCGACAGGATAAAAGGTCAGTGAAATAACAAATAAAAATAAAATAGAATTGGCTAAACGTTACTGGGAACGAATATGTAGGTATATTGCGAATTATTTTGCTTTTTCGGGGGGAAGTAGAAGCTTCGACCGTGTCTAGACTCACTGGCGGCAGGCATGGCGGCAGCGCAGGCGCTGGCGCCTGGCGGCGGCGCGACAAAACGCAAGTTATTATGACGAGTATTTACCTACCTACCCGGTCGTTGCCAATACCTAATATGATGAAAACTGGGTTGCATATTTGATTGCATAGGTATTTTAGCTTTGTAGACCTGCTATTTTAAAAGATAATAGGTACCTACTAAAGTGTTTACGTCCTTGGACAATTCGAGGAATGAATGATTTTATTTTCTCATATGAATTAGCAGGCACACAGACAAGTAGGTACCTATCTAAGTAATTACCTATTTATTTCATTGACTTCTATAATAAACTGAAAAGCAGTAAGTAATTTAAAGTACCTACCTATCTGCAGGTAGGTACACCTTTATTCACAGGAGTTAAATAGATTATTAGATCGAGTAGAATAGGTATAGATCATGCATGCATGTATCCAGGAAAAAAAAAATGAAATGCTTACCAAGTACCCTACCTACCTACCTACGCACGATGTTAGGTACCTACTCACCTAATACTATAAAATTATCTATGTTACTTTAATAATTGCATAAATAGGAATACATAGGTTGCCAAACTTACGGCAACAGGTACCCACTCAACTGGGAACATTGATATAATAACTATAGCTTATTATGCTACCCACTAAACTGGGAAGAATGGTGCATTGATATACCTTCATTAAATTGAGAAAAAGTGGTACCCACTCAACTGGGAACATTGAAATAATAACTCCAGCTTATTATGCTACTGCTTAACTGGGAAGATTGGTACATTGAACCTTCATTAAATTGAGAAAAAATTGTTGAGGTACCCACTTAACTGGGAACATTGGTACTTTTAGTACCTCCATTTGATTGGGAATTTGTGTAAAATACCTCCATAAAACTGGAGACTGGTCTAACCACCCCCATTTATTGGAAACGGTTCTTGGTACATAGGGCATTGTTTTCTATTTCAGGTCACCCCAGATTAATCGTAGACCATGGCAAACCATACGACGCTGCCATCCATAGAAAAACTAGACCTAGAAGGCGATGGTGCCTCGGTAGGCCAAAGATGGGAAAAGTGGAAACGTTCCTTAAACCTTTACCTGGAAACGACTGACATAAAATGCTCAATCAAAAAAAGAGCTACCTTACTTCTGTTAGGAGGACAAGATCTACAGGAGGTTTTTTACAACCTACCTGGAGCAAATGTAGAATCTGTGGAAGGTATAGATGTCTTCAAAATAGCCGTAGAAAAACTTGACGACTATTTTGCCCCTAAGCAAAGTAAAGTTTATGAAAGGCACCTTTTCCGTCTCATTAAACAAGAGGAAGGTGAAAAATTCGAAAAGTTTCTGGTCAGGCTAAGGAAACAAGCTAATAAATGCAAATTTGATAAGCTAGAGGAACATCTGATTGATCAGATAACGGAAAAGTGTTACTCCACGGATTTACGGAAAAAGATTTTGACCATAGGTGACGACATTACTCTTGATAAAATTATCACTCAAGCAAACACTTTAGAAGTTGTAGGTTATCAATTAGAAGAGTACGAAGGTAAAAGTAAAAAATCAGAGATAAATGCTATCGCACACAAAGGAGGGAAAAAGAAACCAGCAAAACCTGGAACTACTGAATCTCAAGAAATAAAGAAGAAGGGTTGTTATAGGTGTGGAAATGCAAAACACGAGTCATACGACGTCAGTTGTCCTGCTAGGGGAAAGAAATGTCACCTTTGCGGAAAGATAGGTCATTTTAGACAGTACTGTAAGAGTGCAAAGAAGCGGAAGATAACTGAAACAACAAAACCAGACGAAGGAAGAAATTATAAGAAGGCTAAAAGAGATGAAGCAGACCACATAGATAGTGAAGATGTTGACTTTGTGTTTAACGTAAATAATGATGCGACTATCGAATGTGACGTGGGAGGCATCAAGATGAAAATGTTGATTGACTCGGGCTGTAAACTTAACCTTATAACAGACAAAACATGGAACACACTGAAAAGTCAGAAGGTCTTATGTTTCAATCAGGTTAATAAACCGAAAAAAACACTTCTAGCGTACGGAAGTAAGATACCGTTAGATGTCAAGGGCTCGTTCGAAACTGACATTAGAGCAAACGACCGATCTGAACGTACAACAATCTATGTGATAACGGGAGGATCAATAAATTTGTTAGGGAAAGATACGGCGCTACGTTTGGGTGTTTTGAAACTGGGAATTGGGATTGATCAAATTGAGAATCAGGTATTTCCAAAGTTCAAAGACGTGTTGATCGAAATTCCTATTGACGACTCCAAAAAACCCGTGTCACAACCTTATCGCCGTATACCGATTCCCATTGTAGAGAAAATAGAACAGAAAATTAAGGAACTGTTGGACAGCGACATCATAGAAAAAGTGCGAGAACCTTCAAAGTGGGTCTCACCAGTCGTACCGATACAAAAAGATAATGGTGAATTAAGGTTATGTGTCGATATGAGGCGGGCGAATGCAGCAATAATGAGAGAAAATCATCCGCTGCCAACGATGGAACACCTGTTGCCAAAGATACGCAAAGCCCAATATTTCAGCAAATTGGACATTAAAAATGCGTACCACCAAGTGGAGCTACATCCCGATTCTCGACATGTGACTATTTTCATAACTTCCAAAGGATTATACCGATACAAACGGTTAATGTTTGGTATCTCTTCAGCACCAGAGTTATTCCAAAAAATAATGGAAAGAATGCTTATCCAATGTGAAGGCTCCATTAACTTCATTGATGATATCCTGGTGTTTGGAAGCAGTGAGAAGGAGCATGATGCCCGGTTGAAAGTAGTTCTCGGAGTACTGGAGGACAATAACGTTCTACTAAATGAAGCAAAATGTATCTACAAAGTTCAACAGGTAAATTTCCTAGGACATGAGTTGAAGCCAGATGGAGTAAGACTATTGAACAAATACATCGAGAGTATAGCAGATTTTAGAGAACCAAAAACCATTGAAGAACTTCAAAGTTTCCTGGGACTGGCTAACTACATAAACAAATGGATACCAAACCTTGCCACAATCACGGAACCCCTAAAACTACTCTTACGAAAGAAGATAGGAAAAAATTCTAGTATTTCAGAATACTGGACCACTGATCAAGAGAATGCATTCAAACTGTTAAAAGAAGCACTCACAAAAATACACACTTTAGGTTACTATGATGTGAAAGACAAAACTCAAGTAATTGCAGACGCAAGTCCTGTGGGTTTAGGAGCTGTACTGGTGCAGATTGATGAAAGAGGACCTCGGATTATTGCGTATGGAAATAGGACGTTAACAGAGTGTGAGCGCAGATATAGCCAGACAGAAAAAGAAGCTTTAGCACTAGTCTGGGCGATAGAACACTTCAATGTTTTTCTGTTTGGAAAAGAATTCGACCTGATTACCGACCATAAGCCATTAGAGGTGTTGTTTGGACCAAAATCTAAGCCATGTGCACGCATAGAAAGATGGGTTCTAAGACTTCAGGCATATCGTTACCACATAAAATACAAACCTGGAAAAACCAATGTGGCAGATTCACTATCACGCCTACCCCAAAGTACAAACATTCCACAGGACACTAGAGAAGACGTTTACGTTCACCAAATCGTTGAAAATGCAAGACCATATGCGATTCCTATGAAAGACATCATTGACCATTCAGAAACAGATTCAGAAATTAGTTGTGTAAAAAAAGGACTTTACGATAGGGAGTGGAATGATTTAACCAAGGGATATAAAATTTTCGAAAATGAGTTGTGCTTTTACGGCAATGTATTACTACGGGGCAACAGACTCGTGATACCTCGCGCTCTCAGAAAGAAGGTATTGGACGCAGCACACGATGGTCACCCAGGGATCGTGGCACTTAAAGGAAGACTGAGATCAAAAGTTTGGTGGCCCAGAATAGACAAGGATGCTGAAGGATTAGTAAAAAGCTGCAAAGGTTGCACCTTGGTTGGACTGCCAAACTTACCGGTGCCTATGAAACGTAGAGATCTTCCTGCTGCACCATGGGTAGACATTGCGATGGATTTGCTAGGACCTCTACCGAACCACGAATACCTACTAGTAATAGTCGACTACTATAGTCGATATAAAGAAGTCAAGATCACAAAACTAATAACAAGTGCGCAAATAATAAAAATACTCAAAGAAATCTTCAGCCGACTTGGATACCCTATTTCAATCACGGCAGATAATGGACGGCAGTTTATAAGCGAAGAGTTCAAAACTTTTTGTCAAGAGTGCAATATAACTCTTTTTAACTCTGTACCATACTGGCCACAGCAAAACAGCGAAGTAGAAAGACAAAATCGGGATATACTAAAACGGCTTAAAATAAGCCAATTAGAAAAAAAAGATTTAAAAGAGAGTCTGTGGGAATATTTAATGATGTACAACTCGACACCGCACTCCGTGACAGGGAAAACACCAGCAGAACTTTTCTTTAAAAGACAAAACAGGGATAAAATTCCAACAATACACGATTTAGACGGAAGCAATCAAGAAGATGACCTTGAGGTAAGAGACAAAGATAAGCAGGAAAAGGAGAAAGGAAAAGAATATGGAGATAGGAAGAGGAGAGCCCAAGAAAATACTTTGATTGAAGGGGACAAAGTGTATGTCAAAGAGATGGAAAAGGGTAACAAACTCACCGCTAACTTCAACCCTACTCCACATGTTGTAGAAAAATCCCACGGTGGTGACGTCACGGTAAGGAATGAAGACACAGGGCAAAGAGTAAGAAGAAATGTCATACACCTTAAGAAAGTGGAAGGAGAGTGGAAAGCTATGGAAAGAAATGAAAATCTGGATCAGCAGGAAGATCAAAGTGATTTAAATACTTAATTCTACGACTATTGTATATATACTAAAATAATTATTGTACCTACTTGCTTTCTAATAAAACAATTTGATTAGATAGAGATGTAGTGTTTGTGTGTTAGACGTAACCTAATACATACACAGTCTCGGGCAAGCGAGTAGGTAAGGCGGCACGGGCAGTGTTACGAGAGCCGAGGGCGAGTGTAGACGTGCCGCTTGTACATACCGCCTGTTGTCGAGCCTGTGATCATCTCCTTACTTAGAGGCTGTGTTGGCCTCTTTCTTACCATCGGCCTGCGAGTACTACAGTACCCAAAGGGTTAAAACGGGACCCTTTTACTAAAACTGCGCTGTCCGCCCGTCTGTCCGTCTGTCACCAGGCTGTATATCATGAACGCTGATAGCTAGAATGTTGAAATTTTCACAGTCGCCGCTGTTTTGTAGCCGCTATAACAACAAATACTAAAAATAGAAAAAAAAATATGTAAAGGGGCCATACAACAAATCATTTCATTGTCACGTGATTTACATTTGCGTGCAAAATCAAAATCAGTTCAATCGGAATCCTGTACGTTGGTCAAATTTAACTTGCTAGATTCCACCCGTACATACATACATACATAGGTACATCCATTGCAAGTTAAATAAAAGCTTAAAATCGGCCAAGTACGAGTCGGACTCGCGCACGCAGGGTTCCGTACTGTATGGGAGCCCCCTTAAATATTTATTTTATTTTAATTTTATTGTTTATTAATGAAGTTAATATAAAACTAAATATTCTGTGAAAATTTCAAGCATCTACCTGTTACCATTATTAATATAGAGTGAAAAAGGTTTAAAAATTTAGGTTTGTTGTATAGGAGCCCCCCTGAATTTTTTTTTTATTTTTTTTTAGTATTTGTTGTTATAGCGGCAACAGAAATACATCATCTGTGAAAATTTCAGCTGCCTAGCTATCATGGTTCATGAGATACAGCCCGGTGACAGACAGACAGACAGACGGACATCGAAGTCTTAGTAATAGGTTTTTTCCCTTTGGGTACGGAACCCTGAAAATGACATAGTACACCGATTCGAGCGAACTGTTTTTAAGTTTTGTAAGGTATTGCAATGGTTTAAGTCGGTTGTGCAGATTTGCTATTTTTGGCGAAAAATAATTTACTTATGTAATACCCGACCAACTTATAAAAACTAATAATCGGCCAAGTACGAGTCGGACTCGCACACGGAAGGTTCCGTACCGTATGGGACCCCTTAAATACTTATTTTATTCTGTTTTTAGTATTTGTTGTTATAGCGGCAACGGAAATACATCATCTGATAAAATTTCAGCTTTCTAGCCATAACGGTTCATGAGATACAGCCTGGTGACAGACAGACGAACAGACGGACAGCGCAGCCTAAGTAATAGGGTCCCGTTTTTACCCTTTGGGTACGGAACCCTAGAAATACAAAAGCAAAAAAGTTTGCCATCCCAAAAATAGCGATGGTAAACTTTTTTGCTTTTGTATTTTATCTCCTTCTTTTCTCGATAAGTATGGAATCCAATGTCATCAACGGCAGTACCTCTGCCAGGAGAAGCGTGAAATGGGTGCACAAACTCCCAAATACAATTTGTATGTGCTAACTGCGATCAGCGGAGGCGCCTACAACACGTCTTTATACACGGTTTAAATGTGTTTATTTAATACCGTGTCTGTCTGGGTGTTGATGTGTTAATATAATGATACGTATAAAAATTGGAGGATCATCTAATTTTAACCGACATCCAAAAAAGAGGAAGTTTTATGTTCGTCTGTATGTTTTTTTTGTGGATGCTCATCGATAATTTCGCCAATTGTGAACCGAATCCATAAATTCTCTTTTAGTTCGAAAGGAAGCATAATCTTGAAATCTTGAATTTTGTACTCGATGGAAGGTTGTTGACATTTTTTGCGAAAAATAACTGTCCTGTACTTAATCGAAAGAGATGATTAGGACCAGCATTATGAACAACACTTACCTACTATAGGGCTAATCCGGAATTCAAGAAAAATCTGTTATTTCATACATTTTGTTGGTTCTGACTTGCAAAGTTTGAAGAAGTTTGTACAAATCACAATTTTGTTTTGTACATTAAGCAATGAAATAGATAATGTCATTCTAGAAGTTTGCACCAAAGAAATAGGGGAATACGTACCAAGATATGTGTTTGTAAGAATTAATAGAACAGCTTTACTGATTCAGCCGCTGTTACTTTATGCATAGCGTAGTGCCTGTGGAAATGGCTTAGCAAAGTATATGAATCACTAGATTTTGCCCGCGGCTTCGCCCGCATATTTCGAGGCCCTAACTTACCACCCTTAATAAAGGAGGTGGAAAATAAGAATACAAAAAAAATCGATTGAACATTTTTGTTTGATTTGACAGTTCTTTTTTGACATTTCTTGGAGCGCACGCTAGAATAGTTCGCAGATGGCAGAATTTTTCCTACTTACTTAACACTTATTGTTATAATATAGAAAATTTACGCAATATCATTATAATTTATAGCCTGTGTTATTCTGATGTATAGGCTATATAATTGCAAAGTTTCATCTCAATCCGTTCAGTAGTTTTTGCGCGAAAGAGTAACAAACTTCCATACATCCATCCATCCTTACAAACTTTCACGTTTATAATATCAGTAGGATTTTAGTTTTGACAACTCGCAGACTTCCAAGTGACAACGAGGAACTCTTGTAATTTCGTTGTGTCCGTCCGTCCGTCCTAACGCTACAAATTCTTATAACTTCCACATTTATTATCCAAATTGCATGAAATAATAGTTTTAGTTTAGATCTCAATTCCGAATACATAAAAAATTCAAAACTGTTTATTTAAGGGGTAGTTCCCGTACATGTAATGTGGGGATAAACTTTTTTTTCAACCCCACCCCCTCATGTAAGGTATCATTGTTTTGAGCACTGTGGGATCATAACTTTTTGAGTTATAAAGACAAATTTAAATTCTTAAGCTTGCACATAGCTCAGAATTCATTGACCTCACAAATATATTTTCTAGAAATTATGTTTTTTCTAGCACTCAACAATCATATGACATTATAAAATCGGTTATTATCATAATCACTATCACCATCTACGGAAGCCTATCATACCCGTGTCGAGACATGCACTTGACAACTTATTATTTTTTTAACAAACAAATACTTTGCTACGCATCCTCGTTCATCTCTAGTGGAAACTCAGCTCAAACGCGCTGAATAAAAAGCGATACCAATCTATCTTATTAGGAATCTACGGGAAAGGCTTACGTTCAAAGGTAGACGTCCTATTACTAAGTCGAGATACAGTAAACTTCGTGATCCAAATAAAATGTCCCTTTAAACAAATTCGATCCCTTTATACCAAAATTAGCAGCACTCAGACCGTGAAACCGTCTGGACTCCCAACTCAATAAAAAAGCAATGTCCTAATTCTCTGATTCAAAATTTTAATTTTACATTTTATCCATTCCGAGTCCTTACTTATTAGGCCGTTAGCGAGCTTTTGATTAAACTCGTTTACAAATTGTAAAGCTGTTTCGAGGAGCCGGCGCGAATTGAATTACGTTTGTTTGTCCTAATAGCTGGGAGATACTGCCTGATTACAGTATAGCTGGGAGACTTTAATGATAACATTTTAGTAAGTAATTGAACTATTAACTTTATTTCCAGGTAGTTCAACGAGCTATGACGAGAGCTGTAGCGCCCGTAGCTCCTATGTGAGATCGGATTAGAAATGAAAAGGTCCATAGAAGTACAGCCAATCGGCAAGTTGAAATGACATTGGACAGGGCACACAGCACGGAAGATTAATGACTAATCTTCCACGAGGACGTTAGAGGTAGGCAAACAACCTTATCAAGGCCGCAGGATCACGCTGGATGCAGGCCATTTCCAACCGCTCTTATGGGAGATCTAAATGGCCCGCAGTGGCTGATAGATAGATGCATGATTTTTAAGTGATTATTAAGGTCAGCTCATATGAAGTGTCCGCCAACAACGTACATTTTTCTTGTAAATAGATCTGCGGAAAAGCTTCTCAAAGAGCAGTGTATCATGCTCATCACACGTAAATATATGCCCACGCACCATCATACGCACATACACCCACCCACACGCACACACCCAAACAAGACACTGCCTTTTGCAACACAGTTTTAAATTTGTTATTTTTAAACTTTCGCGATTTGAACACATTATCATACTACTACACGGGACTTATCGCGCAATAAAACTTGAGATATGAGCAGTTTTAAATTGAGTACCTAGTGTAAGTTTTTGCAATAAAAAAATATCTTATCTTCTGATGGCAGACCATTCCACATCATGCATGTGTAGGGAAGATTAGCAGAAACGAATTTATTGTTTGTTTATTTTTTCTTTTCACTGCTAGACACAAGACATAGATCTCAGATAACAATAGTTGGAAGAGACTTGCATTAAGCGCAATTCTGCGATGGTAAAGAGGTCATATAAGACCTTAGGATGAGTTTGTAAAGTAGAGAAAAAATAATACCGTTATTGTGTCTCTCATAAAAATGTTGCTAGTTCGTTTTTCCCCCAGGAGTGCTTTGCAAAAATGTATGGATCCACAATGAATCTATTGTAGTTATCGTTTACTTATTTATCTACTGACACTTGCTTATTAAGGCCTATATTTTTAATCTCGTGGTTAAACTAATTAGCTGTTAATTAATTAACTAAACTCAACTGAAGTTAATAATTTAACATCTAAAAGTATTAAAATAATTTGTTCCAAGTTACCGAATCTTCCAGATAAGACTGCAATCATTATAATACCGTTCTAAACTTATTCCAATCATCTCGAGTTCAAACAGTTGTTTACCCTACCCCATCTGCGAGCTAACGGCTAACGGGGTAACGGCGGTAACGGCGCCGTAAGAGCTCCGAGTTAATGAGAGCTTCCGGCAAATCGTTATGAACTCTCCTAACGGCTCGTTAGCTCATTTTGAGGCAAGCTTTTTGCTATAACCTTGACTTGAGTAACTTTGGGTACAAGTTTATTAGGGAAAGGTATTGCGTTCGATTTAAATGGATATCGTATTTTATAAATTGTGTCGAAAGTGTAGATTGTAGAAGGTGAGAAAGATAGGTATACATGCTGCTTCTGAGACGATTATGATTTAAAAATAAACGTACCAGAATCACTAATAACTGAAACTTGCTCAGTTTGTTCTATTTTAATTCATCTCACTAAAAATACTTAAGGTAACATGGTTTACTATTGTCTGAGAACTTTCTCCCGAATGTCAGCATCACTTGCGTGGCGAAAGTTATAAAAATTCATACGAACTCAATCGAGACATCAAGCGCTACAGCTTTTTTTACAAAAATATGTATTTGTAACTTCACTACATTCGCTACAAGATGGCGCTAGCTAAGCTACAAGCTCTTCCGCCCGCCAATCACAGGGCGTATCGCCGCGCCTCAGCCAATCAGATTCCGGAGTCTGCATCGCGCAAACGAAATTTACAGCGACGGCCGAACCATATCAAGACCTAATGATACACTATCGGATAACTATCTCGGACATAACACCTCGCCCGGTGGAGTACGTCGACCACTTAGTCCATTTATTATAATCAAAACATAAAATGAGCCACGAAAATGACGATATGAGAAGTGTGACAAGGAGAAATACTCCTCTCTGAAAGTAAATGTAGCAAAAGGAATCATGCCGATGAGTCTATTTCACCTTTATGCAATATCATCCTGTCTCATCTACCTATCTGTCAGAATATTTTCACGTCAGTTCAGTTTCAATTAAATAAGAGTGACAAAGCTTTTGAAACGCTTTTGTCCGAACTGGAACAAATACTCGTGCACAATGCTCTGATTTTAAAAGGAGGAGAGCGAGCTGATGATTCTTTATTGTTATGCGACAATTTACATGGCCAGCAAGCGTAGCGTACGACGTCTGGACACACGTGCAAGTGATTAGAAGAGCACAGCGTAGAACTTCTACTGATGAGATGGATGGACGAGGTCGATTGGGACGGCAGAAGTTCGCTGGATACAAGCCACTACAAGACGTGGTGGTCCAGTGGTTGTAACGCTGGCGTATCATTCTTGAGGTCGTGGGTTCAAATCCCGGTCAAAAACCAATGATTTTCTTTGGAACTTATGTAAGTAATTTCTAATTTCGCACCACTGGCTTTTCGGTGAAGGAGAACATCGTGAGGCAACCTGCATACGTCCGTAGAAAAAAAAACGATAGCATGTGAGAATCCACCAACCCGCACTGGGCCAGCGTGGTGGATATGGCCCACATACGAACAGCCAGAACTAGTAAACGGTAAGTTTTACAAAAAAAAATTAAAAGAAACAAAAGATGCGAAAACTTATTTTCTACAATAATGATCTTAATGTATTTTGCCCTTAAGTACAAATAGTTTCCGAGATATCGGCCAAAAACATTTTTTCAAGATGACGTGTCAGGAACGCATTCTCTGAACCGCCGAACTATAGTTAATAACTGTATTACGTACAGGATAAGGTTTTCAAATCACGAAAGTTTAAAAATAACAACATGTAGGTATTACAGGAGCCGATTGACTCTCCATTAGGTACACAACTTATTTATTAAAAGTATTGTAGAATAAGAAACTATTCATCCCGTTTATTTTTTTTTTTAACTAAACAACTATCTCCCGTACTATAGAGGCAATAACAGCGCTACACCGGGATACCTGGCCATCAGATCGCCGTAATAGGATTATTCTTTGCTAGCTAGCTAGCTCTAAAAATACCTCCCTGTCTGTAATTGAATTTGGCAGTCTGTACGCCGTATGTCGCACTTTTGGGCAGATTTCATGTTAATATAGTTATAATTTGGAAACAAAGTCCGGGTATAGGCTGAATCATAGAACTTGGCGGCTGTGAAATTAGCTACAAGCTGCGGTCGCTGCGGATAGCCCAATCCTGACTGAAGCTCACTTATCAGCTGTAAAGATTGCGTTATACGCAACTTGTAGCGGTTTGTACAGATGATCAAAAATCTTCCTCAGTTTTGAAATTGATCTTCTTTTTTAGGGTTCCGTACCCAAACGGTAAAATCGAGACCCTATTACTAAGACTCCGGTGTCTGTCTGTTTGTCCGTCTGTCGGTCTGTTACCAGGCTGTATCTCATGAACGGTGATAAATATAATTATTTTTCGCAAAAAATGGCAAAACCGTCTTCCATAGTGTACAAAATTCGAATATTTCGCTCGAATTGTTTACATTATTGTTGATTTATCAAAAAACGGCCTCGAAAAAACGACTCAGCCGATTTCTGTAAAATGTAAATGGGACCACCTTGGGAGTATACCCTTTCGAACTAATTTTTCGATTCAGTCCACAATTGGTGAAATTATCGATGAACACAAAAAAATACATACAGACGAACATAAAACCTCCTCATTTTTGGAAATCGGTTAAAAACGTTGAAATTTTCACAGATGACGTATTTCTTATTCTATTTCATCTTATTTTCTAATTCTAATGTTCAAATTATCAGCGAAAACCTAAATAAATATGTACACAACAAAAATATTGTTCCTTGAGTAGGAACCAGTTTCCAAGACACGGGTTCCCTACATCCAGTTTGGCAGTTTTGGTAAGTACCTACCTATACACAAATGGAATGGCGTTTATATAGCCAATTCCTGGGTGTAATTGCTCACAAAAGTTTTTGAAGAAAAATTGGAAATAAGAAAGGGCAGGAAGATTGTACACAAAGAAAGAATTTGGTGTCGACGTATACACAGGAACTAAACTGAGACTGCAAATGACCGCCTTCATCTCCTCGTAGTCGAGACCGGCTGGAGAAGTCTTCTGCCACTGATGCACGGCGCCTGGTATCGTCAACTAAAGTCCTGTGTCGAGGCGAAATGTTCAAAAAAACTGCACTGCACACTAGAAAGTTCCGAAGTTCACAACATGAAGATATAAACGTTTGGCGGGTTCTCGGCGGATATGGAGAACTATGGAAGTCAACAGGCAGAATTATTTTCTGCCATGGTGATACGTCACGCGATGAATATCGCGTCATTTTGATCAATTGCAATGGTCGACGGCATCGCAGTTCTAGACGGCTAGCGCCATCTCTCGAAAAACTCCGGGATGTCAACGGAACATCGACAAATTGTCCCAGCGTTGCAGCTGTTTTACCGACGATACTTTATAGCGGGTAAATTTAAATTGTAAAAAGAAAAGATTACAGAAATGCGGAATTTTTTAAATAAAAAATATGTTAAGGCGCTTCACCAACAATAAAGAGTGAACATTAGTTTACTTATTCCATGATTAAATTATTTGGCGCTTGCGGGTGGATAAATAGTTAAAAGACCTAACTGTAAATAAGAATTACTTCAATCAAAATCAGAGTGACGCAAAGTGATTTCGATACAATTTATTGTCTATTTCGTTTGTTTAGTTCTAAGACTAATGGATCTATTTAAGATTTTGAATGCTTATTTATTATTCTTTCAGTCTAATGGTATTTTAATGTTCACTGATTGATTTATTATTCAGTTACTTTGAAAGTTGTGTAACGAAAATAAGATAATGTTCTCTGATGATACCTTTTGAGGCAATTTTTGGTCCATTTTCGCAGTATCATTTATAGGAGGTTTTTTGAAAAGGATTCTTAAATTTGAATTCATTATATTCAACATGAAAATTGTGAGAGATTTAAGATATATACCTCTCATGGTATGTTATATCAGCAAATCACTTAGAGAATAAAAAGGTACATTAAAAGTTATAGGCAAGAGGGAGGGCTATGCACGGAGTCTCTTTGCGATATCGAATCAGAAATGATGAGATTCGCAGAAGAACCAAAGTTACAGACATAGCCCAGCGTATTGGTAGGTTGAAGTATTAATGGGTAGGGCACATAGCGCGGAGGACTGATCACCGATGGGGTCGAAAAGTTCTCGAGTGGAGACCACGTACCGGCAAGCGCAGCGTAGGACCTCCACCCACGAGGTAGACATATGACCTCATTAAGACCGCAGGATCGCGCTGGTTGTAAGCCGTTACAAACCGGTCTTATTTGAGATCCATAGGGGAGGCCTAAATCCAGCAGTGGACGTCCTATGGCTGATGGATGGATGGCTGGATGGAAAGTCTATTATAAATATAATCCGAAAGAAAAAAACCTGTAAGATATAAAAACGAATTTCGAATTTTATTAAATTATCCTGAAATTCCTAATCAACTAAGTACCACTTAGATATATTTTTTTTCAATTAGGTATTTAGGCAGATAACAAAATCTGACATCAGGGTACAAGGACAAGAGGGAGTATGCATGACAATTAGAATGGAGTCCATTTTCAGTGAGATCTTTATGACTGCTTCACTGAAATTCTTGGTTAGCTTGAATAGTAATTAGATTATTATTTTATTTTATGTACGAATTTGTGTATATACCTAAGATACCTAAGTACTTATTTCAAGTTAAGATACAACATCTTATCATATTGCACGCCCGTTATGGGTCCACTATTGGAACTATAATATTAATTTGTAAGAACATTGTACATAGTGTTGCAATAAACGTTTACTGATTTCTGAATTCTGATTGGATCGGAAATTTAGTGCAAAGTTAAATTCTATTTTTCGTGAGGTAAAAGGCGTCTGACATGGCTATAGCTGTATGAAGTTTTGAGTATGAAGCATTACAGTTGATATTCTGTCTGTAACTATACTTTATGAAGCGGACCCGCCAAGAATTCGATTCAGAGCGTTGCACTGCGAGATATGACGCATGGCCACTTTATGATCAAATTAAAATGGCGACGGTGACTTATGACGCAATAACAGTGACGTCACAAGTCGTGAGCGCCATTACGCTGGCTAATATCGCGGTTCGGAGTGGATTGCCAAGATTTTTTCAGGCCATATCATGAAAAAGTAGTAGAACAATTTTTTGGTTCAAAAATCGAGCCTTGAACTTAAGATGTTTCAAAAATCTAGCTCTAATATAGAAAGATTGTATACCTAAGTAAGTAAGTAGGTAGGTAAGTAAGTTCGTATAGGTCGGTTGGCTAGCCCTGGTGTCAGAGTTTTAGTAGATACATTTATAGATTACTAGCAACCCGCCGCGACTTATTATACATTTAAACCTTCCTCTTTTATCACTCTATCTATTAAAAAAAACCGTATCAAAATCCATTGCGTAGTTTAAAAGACATAATCATACATGGGGACAGACAGCGGGAAGCGACTATGTTTTATACTATGTAGTGAAGTGATATACATTTTCATCAGTTGGGTGAATACAGTTACATACCTACGCGGCCGAAAGGGATGGTAGATCAAGCTGGCTTTTACTATAGAGCACTACTGGATACCGTCTTTCGTGAGAAATTACGCAAGCCCGAGTTGCTTTACATGCATCAATCTGTTATACTCGTAACTGAAACGCACACATTTAGGCTTCCAACCGAGCTTATTGGAAATCCATAGGAGAGGCTTATGTGCAGCAGTGGACGTCCTATATACGGCTGATAATGACACTTTTAGGTAAGACTAACTTTTAGGTAACAAAAGTGTAACTTAAATCTTGTAACAGTAAAATCAAGTCAGTTACTTAAGCTACTGTACCAGCCTTTTTAATAGTCCACTGCAAGACTTAGGCCTACCAACGAAGGGTGATTAGGCCATACCCACCATGCTGGCCCAGTGCGGGTTGGTGGATTGACATACGCCATCAAATTTCTTCTCCGGACGTATGCAGGTTGCCACACGATGTTTTCCTTCACCGAAAAGCCATAGGTGTGAAATTCCGTACATAAATTCCAAGGAATTCATTGGTACAGGACCGGGATTTAAACCCACGATCTCACAATTGTAGGTAAGGCGAGTGTCATTACCACTAGACCACCATGGCTTCTCAAGCTACTCCAAGACACCTAAGCTAACACTCAACTAAATAGGTAGGTACCTACTTCTTTCTTATTACCCGGGTGAGTGACTTGGCTAAACATAAAACAAGATGAAACAAATGCAAATCAACCATTAGCGGCTCCACAGCTCTAGATGAGAGATTACAGAGAGACGCGAGGTGGCGTACTGTGACGTACTCATGGCGTACTGTGACGTACTGTGGCGTATTGCAGCGTATTAAGGTGATTACTCGCAGCTCAAGAACGCGGCTTGCACTGAGTTAGTAGCTGAATTCCGTGGTTTATTTTCGGAACAATATTCTAGAATCTTAGAGAAAATTAGATTTCAGATGGGGATGTTGTTTGGTATGCAAATGAATTAAAATAAACAGGCAGTCGGTACAAAAAGCGGCACGTAAGTCTAGCGCTGAGGGTATTGTGGAGGGGATGGCTGCGCATGTTGACCGCCATACTAAACTCATGCGCAGCCACCCCCTCCACACTTCGCTCAGCGCTAGACTTATATGCCGCGACCTGTAGACACCTAAAATTAAAAACATTAACTAGAACTTATTAAAAATACAAGTTAAAAGCTTTTTAAGGTTCCGTACCCAAAGGGTAAAAACGGGACCCTATTACTAAGACCCCGCTGTCCGTCTGTCTGTCTCCAGGCTGTATCTCATAAACCGTTATAGCTAGAAAGCTGAATTTTTACAGATGATGTACTTCTAGGTATTGCCGCTATAACAACAGATACTAAAAAGAGAATAAAATTAATATTTAAGGGGTTACCATACAACAAACCTGTTTTTTAACCGTTTTTCGCTCGATATTAATAATAGTTACAGGTAGTTGCTTGAAATATTCACAGAATGTTTAGCAGTTTTACATACAATTCAATAAAATAAAATGAATTATTTAAGAAGGGCTCCCCATATACACATACTCGTATATACAGTACAGAACCCTGCGTGCGCGAGTCCCACTCGTACTTGGCCGATTATTTTGTGTTCTCTCCTATCGTTTCAGACATAGAACGTCCCCTGATGGACATAGGCCGCTTCAATATATCTCCAACAGGGCCAGTTGGTGTTTTTTTGTGTTCCATTTTTTAAATTATTACTTCTGACACTAAGGACAGTTTCTCCCCATTTAAACAATCTTACATAATTCCTGCAAGCCTCATCCATCATTCAATTTAACAAAACTTGTAACTATTGTACTGTATCATCTTTTCTTACTAAAAACTCAACAAAAACTGACAATTTCAATATTAAAAAATAAAGACTCGTACAAAACCCACATTCTTTTTAAATCAATCAAAAACTCGTTTCGCATTTTATTTCACTTTCAAAAATTACTCTTCACAAAACTGCCGGAGGAGTTAGGGGAGAGTAACCTATATTGAACCGTGTTTTAATTGGACCACTACTACTATTTCTAACAAATTAAACAAATTATTTACACTGGCAACAAAAAATGAAGCGATGACTACAGCATAAACTGTCTGCCATTTTGTATCAACGCTGTACAGTATTGCATTGCGACTGCAATCGAAAAAAAACGGTTTTTGTCTGTCTAAATGTAAATTTTGCTTGTGTTGCCTAAGGACCTCGTTCAGCGTAATAGTAAGTTAGAACTTTGTGTGATATTTTAAAAAATAGCTTGTATTATACTGTTTTAAATGTCAGTTAACAAACACAAATCTGTTGCGGGTATGTTTTGATTTTTCTTGATGAATTCAAATTTTACCATGGCCCCTATATTGGACCACTCCATGTTTCCTTAATTTAACTGCAGAAGACGACTACATAATACTTTTTTTTATAAGACCTGCCAACCACAAATCTTGACATTTGTGACGATTGTTTGAATTAACATTCCATTATTATCTTCTCAGTCGTTACGCTCTTGACAGAGCGGTCGTGGTCATCACGTAGTATTTATGGTAGGGGCAGATGTAGCACGCCTCACGATGTCTCGCCATCTCTCTCTATTAGAGGTTAATCGGGTACACTCATGTACAGGCCCGCCCACAGCTGATTTGATTTGGTCGGTCCATCGCATGGGTGACCTTCCGCGCGGTCTTGTGCCTTCCACTTTGCCCTGGACAACTAGACGCTCTATGGACTGGCTACCTCGTCTTGAAACGTGTCCGAAGAATGCGAGTATACGAGATTGTACTGTGGCCGACAGACGCTGCCTGATGCGGAGTTCTTCAAGTATCGAGACATTGGTGCGAAATTCCGTCCACGATACCCCAAGCATTCGTCTCCAGCACCACATCTCGAGAGCATCTATTTTCTTCTTTTCAATATCTCGTAGTGTCCACGTTTCCGAGGCATACAAAAATATGGGTAAAATTAACGTACGCACGAGCCTGGTCTTCGTGGTTTTGGTGATGTTTCGGTTTCTCCATATTCTTGTCATTTTGTCCATTGCAGTTCTAGTAATCGCCATACGCCTCTTAATTTCATCAATGCATCCGCCTTGACTCGAGATTAAAGCTCCAAGATATATGTAAGATTGGACTACTTCGCAATTTGCAATCTGAGTTACTTCCGGCAAGTTATCGTTCGTGCGGTTCACAATCATTATCTTGGTCTTGTTGCGATTAATCTTTAATCCGAATGCAAGGCTCACCTGTTCCATTTTTCGAAGCAGTTCTTCCAAATGGAGTGCACTAGTTGCAAAAAGCGTGGTATCATCTGCGTAACGCAGATTCGCAATCTTATAACCACCAACCGTAACCCCATCTGTCCAATCGTCCAGAGTGATGCGCATTATAATCTCGGTGTATATGTTGAACAGAAGGGGCGATATTATGCACCCTTGACGAACTCCAGCACTTGGGTGAAAATTACTGGAGAGGACGTCATCTGTGCGCACTGAGGCTGTGCCTTCTTCGTACAGGCGCCTTAGAAGGTGTACAAGATGTTTTGGCGCACCCATTTCGAGAAGGGTCTTCCATAAAATTGGCCATTTTACTGAGTCAAACGCCTTGGAGAAATCAACAAAGCAGATGTATGTTGGCTTGTTAAATTCTCTAGCCTTCTCAATAATTTGGCGGACAATAAGGATCTGCTCTCGTGTTCCCTTTCCTTTAACGAATCCAGCCTGTTCTGGTGCAATCTCCTTGGACAGATACGCCTTCAGTCGTTCGTTGAGAATATGTAACAAAATTTTGCTAGCGTGTGATATGAGAGCAATAAGGCGATAGTTGTTACATTTCTTCGTTGAACCCTTTTTATGTAAAGGAGTAAATACTGTATGCGTCCAATCAGACGGCCACTCTCCTGTACGCCACACTTTATTACAAATGACGTGGAATATGTTTTCACCACGTTCTCCCAAAGCCTTGATGGTCTCTATGGGGATACGATCTCTACCCGTGGCTTTTTTAGTTTTAAGATGTTTTATGGCGGCTCTCACTTCAGACAGAAGAATATCCGGTTCCAGATCTTCGTCATTTGGTTCCGTGTTTGAGAAACAACGTGACAGTGGGTCTTGGAATAGTGACTGACAGTAGCACTTCCACGTTTCTGAGATCTTGTCCAATTCTGTGACTACTTCAGCACTCTCGTTCTCGATTGCCCAGGTTTTGGATGGAAGAGTTTTCGTGATTAGGCGGATTTTACGGTACAGGTCTCTGGATTCATGTTTCCCTGCATGTGCTTCGACTTCCTCACAAATTTTGCGAAGATATGCGTTGTGGTCTCGTCTGCAGCTGGCCTGGATTTGGGCAGATAACCTGTTAATTTCTCTGACATCCGTTCCTCTTGCCTTTTTCTGTCTTCTCTCCTCAACCAGAGCAAAAGTACCGTCTGTCATCCAATATTGTCGTTTATGGGTCATTGAAGTTGGCGGTTCAGACCGCGCAATCGCTTCCTGAATAAGATGTTTCGCCTGGTTCCACAACATTTCTGGTGTTGCCTCATTATGGTTTACATTAGCCCAATCTGCCCAGTTTTGTTCGACAGCGTCAGTAAATTTTTCCTCATCTCTGACTTCGATTCTGCTTTGATTGTTGCGGGGTCTCGCAGCTGTTAACTTCAGCCTTAACTTAACAATCAGAAGTTCGTGATCTGATCCACAATCAGCGCCAGGCAAAGTATGGGCATTGAGGATAGACGTTCGCCAGCGAGACCGTATCAGGATGTAATCTATTTGGTTACGATATTCACCTCCTGGAGATGTCCAGGTATACAGTCTCCGTGGATGGTGTTGATACAGACTGTTAGCGACTACCAAGCTGTTTTCGTCCGCAAATTGCATTAGTCGTTCACCTCTTTCATTACGTCTCCCAAGTCCAAAATTACCCACACAGCTGCCAAATTGTCGAGAATTTGCCCCAATTTTGGAATTGAAATCACCCATAATTAAGAGAAGCTCTCTGTTGGGCATCTTGACGATGGTGCTCTCTAGTTCTGCATAAAAGCTCTCTATAACATCCGGTTTTGCAGAGCTTGTGGGAGCATAGACTTGAACGACATTCAGGTTTACAGGTGAGGCTTTCAGCTTAATAGTCATTACACGATCACTTACTGGCTCATAGCCCAATACACAATCCTTTAGATGTTTTGGAATCACAATCGCTACTCCATTCCGGCTATTACTGTCATTTCCAGAAAAGTATATGGCATGGGTGTTGGTAAGAAAATGTCCGCTGTCTCTCCAGTGGGTTTCGGCTAATCCGCAGATATTTAAACCACACCGGGTAATCTCTCTTTCTAAAACGTCTAATTTCCCCGTTTGTAGTAAGCCACGAACATTCCACGTTCCTATCGTCTGGATTTTGCGTAGCTTGATAGGATTTCCAGTAGCAGAGTTTCCATGAGAAGCCTGGTTTCCTACTCCTACATGGCCGGTAGTCCATTTCTCACCGCACGCCCCGGACGCGGCGCGGCGCCGGTTGCTAAGCGGCTCGCATGGCAATCGTGATTCATTTATTTGTACTGCCATGATGATTTTCTCGGGAGAGTAGTTGCAGTGGTTTCCCGTTGCCTTCTGCACCAGACTTTTTTGAGGTTATTTAAACCTCAAGGTTGCTGAAACCTCTTCCGACCAGTTTCCCAGCCAGGCGTATGGTTATACCGCCATTGCTCGGTCGCCAGTGCCTCGTCAGTTATCTAGCAGGGGGACCGCGGTCGCCCAAGGGCAACCGCCGCAGATTCAAGATCTGCGCGTGCAGGTGAGGATGACAGTTGGGGCCGGAAAGATATTAAGTCCGTTCTCCCCCATTCCCCCCATTATTATATTTAGTGATTATTTGTAGCATTGTTAATTTTTTGAGTTTTTATTACGTAATAGTTTGTAAAAATATTTATAACATAGTTGTTTTGTTGTTTAAGTAAAACTGCAAAG
This sequence comes from Hypomecis atomaria, assembly GCA_964007245.1. Lineage (NCBI taxonomy): Eukaryota > Metazoa > Arthropoda > Insecta > Lepidoptera > Geometridae > Hypomecis > Hypomecis atomaria. The sequence continues at coordinate 21,301,923 of OZ023288.1, forward strand.
AGTTTCTTAGAATAATATCGTTACTTTTTGAAGGACTGGTAACATTAAGAGATCGATATTATCTAGACACTGAAATAAGCTACATTATGAGCTATATTTCATTTATAGGATTTGGTGATTTGTGACTTTAAGTCAAAAGTGGTCCAATATAGGTTACTCTCCCCCTTATTTAGTTGAGTAAAATAAGGAATAACTCCGCTTTAAAACAACTAAGGGCGGACGTTGATTGATGAAAATACGCGCTTATGGCAAAAAACGCTGCACTGCGCATTATAATTTCGTTTATGTGCTTCGGAGTGGATGGTCATTTCAAAGGTACAGTAACAACAGGCTTGAGTAGCCAAATGTACTCGTAATGTAAGTGCTAATTTGGGGTTCTATTTGTACACCATTTAACATAATGAAGTCAAAAGCAAGCCTACGAATAAGACAAAAATTTTAACATTTCCGCATTTTATTTGTAATATTTCAAAGCTATTTAGTTAGGGATCTTAATTTATTGTGTTATTGGCTGTTATAATTCATATGAGATTTTATACATTAGTATACGATTTTGAATAATTGAACCTCAAGCTAGGCCCAGTGTTTTGGGGTTCGGTTGATTTTAGGAAATAATATTGCGGTTAAATTCAACGCTATTAAGATTATGAACTGTAATATTTTTGTTTGGGTAAGTAGTTTAGTTTAAAAAAAAATCTACATGGCAGCGGCAAAACGAACAAACACCATTTTATGGATAAGATTATTATAGGCAATAAAAACACAACAACTCATAAATGATAAAGTTTTTCAAAGAATGTTGCAGCAGGTTGCAAAAATGAACAATAATTTATAATTATTTATTTATATAATAATTTTTCTATTTTTCGACACTTTCATAGTATTTTGTCATTTAGCGGTTTACTTTAGATACTCGCCGTTTCCCTCAGCTGAAAGAAGATTGGACTTTATGTTTTGCGTTTTATTCCCACTTATACTATGTTGCTTCAGAATTTCTATTCGTTTTCAATATTTTGTTTCAAGGAAAATTTCCAAATAAAATCTCTTGGAGCATAAAAAACTATAGAAGCGGCATGCGCTTAAATTTCACGCTGTGCTATCAGATCAGTTTGTCCAATAGCTTTCTATCGAACGTACTAGGGTAAAACATTAGCCATAAATACTTCCAAAAATTGCGAAAACCGCAATTAATATTTTGAAACAATCAACAAATTTTAACATTCAATTTTAAAAAAGTTCGTTCAATAAACTAGAGAAATTAAAATTGAAACAGCAATTAATAGGAAAATGTTAATAAATTGTTTATGTGGTACTACTAGGTAGGTAACTATTTTTGAAGTAAATATACAATTTTATTTTCTGTAAATATTTCAAGCATCTTCTTGTGTTGCCTTGATGAGTATCGAGCAAAAAACACGTTTCTTGTAAGGGAGGGCTCTCTTACAAGAAACGTGTTTTTAAATGTTGTTGTTGTCCCTCAAATATTTATTTTAATTTAATAATTAATTTTAAAACACAGTAAACATATTTAAGTAAATATTCTGTGTATATTTCAAGCACCTACCTGTCACCGTTATTAATATCGAGCGAAAAACGGCTAAAAAATCAGGTTTGTTGTATGGGAGCCTCCCTTAAATATTCATTTTTTTTCTGTTTATTTGTTGTATTTGTTGTTACAGCGGCAGCAGAAATGCGTAATCGATGAAGATTTCAACGTTCTAGCTATTACTGTTCATGAGATATAGCCTGATGACAAACAGACGGACAGACAGCGGAGTCTCAGTATTAGGGTCCCGTTTTTACCCTTTGGGCACGGAACCCTAAAAAGCCCAAATATGACTTGATTCGTGTAGGATACATTTTGCCTGTTTCATGGGATACGTTACTTTTTTTTACGCTCAGTGAAAAGTTATTCTCCTATCTATCCATATTGTGTCTGCGGAAAATCCACTCCTAGACGATGTACTCGTAAGATTATGACTTGCAGCTCCGTTTTATAGCACTCGTGTTGAAAGAGATCGCTTTGAGTGATAAGATTGCACATTTCGAATTTAGCTTGTAATGTATTTTAGTCGTTATCTGTTGTTTGAACATGAAATGAATATTTGATTGCCTCGGTGGCTCAGTGGTTAGTGAACCTGACTACGAGATCAAATATATGTCAGTCTCTGGCAGCCATATCACAAGCTTTGCTTAGTTTGGTGTCAGAGATCGTGTGTAAGATGACCCCTAATATTTATTTACTAGACGACCCGCCCCGGCTTCGCACAGGTGTATTATACATATAAACCTTCCTCTTGAATCACTCTATCCATTAAAAAAACCGCATCAAAATCCGTTGCGTAGTTTTAAAGATTTAAGCATACAGACAAACAAACAAACAAACAAACGAAAATAGCGACTTTATTTTATACTATGTAAGGATTAATTTATTTTATCGGAAGGAAAGGTTTGGATTTGAATTTGTCATTATTAATTTTAGTGCTGGATTACTATGGAGTAGAGCGGACTACATGAATCGTTAATGAATTAATATTGAGGATTCAACTTGTCTGTGCGTAGCATAATTACTACACTGTAGGTATTTTAACAAGATGATATGCGTAATAAAGCGTAAAAATACGGTAGAATTATTTAACCAGAAACACTCTGCGTTATATGACTCATCTTCAAAAAAATTAGTACTCTACTAAAAACCGCAGTATGGATGGACCGGCCGAATCGCGCTTGCAGATTTCCTCACCCACAAATATAACAATCCTTCTGTGTACTAGCATAGTGCAACACTTCATTCAAAATGTATGATAGAGATCGGAGCGGATTTTTAGAAGGTTTGTTTCGTTGGAGTAGCTATTTTTGTGATTTCAGGCTCAACTTAAACTAACCGAAGTTACCCTAGAATGATGTCTTTAAAAATTCTTCGTAGATATTTTTTTTTTTTTTTTTTTTTTTTTTTTAGCCAGGGGAAATCTTTTATAGATACCACCACACCTCGTGGGCAGGCGGGTGGTTATGTGGGAGTCCTGCCGACTGGACAGTATACCCACCAAAACCCCTGGGTGTTCCACCACTGCGCCTGGTGTCGGGGCTACGGGCACGCTTGCGCACTCCTCCGCGGCACCCGACAGCGCTGGCCCAACTTGGGCCCCACCACGGAGCTTCGGCTCCCGCCAGAATGACGATGTGCCGAACACCAGACACATCGTCATCCACCACCTGGGACCAACCAGCACTGGGCGTCAGACAGCACCCGTATCCGACAGCCCTGGTCCCGATGCAACGGGTCAATTAAAGTGGCCCCGCGCCTGCCACTACGGCTGCAGAGGATAGGGAGAACGGCCGTCGCGGTACCGACACTCTTCTTCCCCTTCCCTTCTCGCCGCCCGTCCATCCCGTCGCCGCCCCCGCCTCGATGGGCTCGGCCGCGGCATCGCGACAAGCGCGACACCGCAGTCCACCTCAGTCGGCAAGCCGACCTACTGGCCAGCCTCCGCACGGGCTTGTCTGGGCCCAAGACCCGGAGAGGCCGGCCCCACCTCGGGTTCCTCTTCGTTCACCAGGCTGGGAAGACCTGGCTACTAAGCCCCCCCGCCACGACAAGGCGGGAACCCACTCGGGGGGGTTCGTAGATATACCTAATCTTGTAATCAACTACACGCAACTTCGTATTGCGTGTCGTGGTGGTCTAGTTTAATAAGATAATAAGATAAGATAATAATATAATATATTTATTTGACAAAAATTGTTACAATTGCTGTTAAAAGATAATAATATGCTATAAAAGAAATTACAGACAAGAGTTTTAGACTTTACAGTGCGTTCCAAACTCGGCTAGGCCTGTGTTTTGGTAACTTGCCGAAGTATACTCGTATGTTGTGCGCGCTCTCGTTTACAGTAGATAGGTATATAGTGTAATTATAGTGAACCGTTTTGGATACAATAATAATATAAATTAGATAAGATAACATTATTATAATATGATAGTCAACTATATTATATTAAAGTTCGTGAGATTATTGCCAAAATAAGGTAACTAAAATTTAGAATAGGTACATAAAAAAAAAAAAAAAACACTTAAAATCTTTTAAAATTCAAGATGCATTCAATCTACGGGTCGCCATCTGCCCTCAGGCATGATTTAATATTTATTTTTCTTTTAAGTGTTGTTAAATAAAATTTACTGACTGTCCAATCTTAGTAAAGTCGGAATGGGCAGCTGTACTGTACTGTACCAGCCTTTTTGATAGCCTACTGCAGGGCGTAGGCCTACCCACGAAAGGTGTTTGGGCTATTAACCACTACGCTGGCCCAGTGCGGGTTGGTGGATTCACATTCGCCATCAAATTTCTTCTACGGGCGTATGCAGGTTGCCTCACGATGTTTTCTTTCACCGAAAAGCCAGTGGTGTGAAATTCCGTACATAAATTTCAAAGAACTTATTGGTACGGGACCGGGATTTGAACCCACGACCTCACGATTGTAAGGCGAGTGTCATTACCACTAGACCACCACGGCTTACGGGCAGCTAATTTTAAACAACAGTTCCATCAAGTAAGGAAACCATTTCTAAACAAAAAAACATACGAATCCCGTAAAGCAAAATACTGAATATTATCCTTCAAACATTGCATTTTCTTAACCACAATCGGCCGTGGCCTGGAAACAAACAAAAAACATCATTAACACGACCCTCGGGTTCACTAAGCTCATTAATTCTATTGTTATATACATCTTCTTTTTGGAAAAATATTTCCTCTTATTACTTTTCAGCGAACAATTTTTCAGGGGATTTTGTGTTGACTCCACCTTTGATGTCTGAAGGTGTAATTATAAATCTTCATGGTGCATTTATTTTTGTAAAAAAACAATTTCTATAGCTTAAGAAAACTGAATATTGTTGGAAAAAAAGATAGTCTTTTGCTGTTCAAAATAATTAGTATTCCAAGCATAGGTACTGTTTATAAAATTAATCATCTCTTTGGAACTGTTCTTTGAAACGGAAAATTTAGTGCAAAGGATTATAGAGTATTTAGGGAGTATTTTTTTTCTGAACTTGTATTGCTGGCTGTCATAAAATTCGTATAATTGAATGTTTTATCTCTTGCTTTTTATCAATCCCTAGTGCCATGGGACCACGGGTAATTAAAATTACAATTAGGTACTTAAAATACCCGAGAATCCGGTAATGGGTCGACTTACTGGGACCACGGGTAACTACTCGGATTTTTTTGTTTTGCTATAAAATGCTGCTCACACAATATTTTCTTGGTCTGTCTTTTTCATAATTGTACCTATTTATTATTATCATATCTTATTACGTGATCTGTTAATACCATAGAAATGTGATGTAGGCTACTTTCAATCGGTCATAGGAATTCTATACGTCTTACGGTTGATATGATTAGGTTGGTTCAGTGTTAAAATCCTAGACCCAAAAACAGAGCGTACAGCCCAAATATAACTGATGTTAGCTACAAGTTGCGCAAATCCCCACTCCTTACTGACACTGACTTAATTGCGCCCAAAGAAATGATCAGTCGATGTCCGCGGCTAAAGCACGAATTAAACATGCTAACAGAAAGCTTCTCAAATGAGATAAACGCATGGAGGGGAACGTGCTGGGATGAGCATATTGCCCTAGTAAGTGAGAACCAGACAAATCTCTACAATTTAAATCGCAAACTAACCCAAGCGAAAGTTGCAGTCTGTCCTCTTTTGGATAGTTCAGGGAAGCGGCACTACCTAGCATCAGAAAGAGCGGAACTACTAGCGGATCATCTATCTCAGCAGTTCCGACTCCATGATACTCCCGCTGATACGGTACCAGAAACATATATCCATCATGCCGAAGTCACCAAAAAAGTTCAAGACTTCTTAAATAGCCAAATTTTGCCACTTGGAGGGAAAGACTTTATCTCACCGGCTGAGGTTGTGAGAGCTGTTAGAGGACTCAAAGTCAGGAAAGCCCCTGGCCATGATGGTATTACGAATGCTGTCCTGAGGCAGCTTCCGACTAGGGGACTTGTCTGCCTAACGAGACTCTTTAATGGTATACTGCGCTCCGGACACTTTCCCTCGGAGTGGAAGACAGGAAAAGTTATTGTACTTCCAAAACCCGGCAAGGATCGTCGGCTCCCTGCGAGCTACCGTCCAATTACTCTTTTGCCTCATATATCTAAATTATTTGAGAAATTGCTGCTGAGGAGGCTACGCCCACACCTCACCCCTCGAGATGAGCAGTATGGCTTTCGTAGCCATCACTCGACAACGCTGCAACTCACAAGAGTGTTGCATCACCTTGCCGAGGAGCACAACAAAGGCTGGCGCACTGTGGGGGTGTTTCTTGATATAGAAAAGGCGTTCGACCGAGTGTGGCACGATGGGCTCATTTTCAAAATAATGCATACCACGACGCCACCGGCAATTATAAAAGTAGTTGCATCATCTCTAGCCGATAGAAAATTTTATGTATCTGTCGAAGGCGCAGATTCTTTGCCCAAGCTAATCAAGGCCGGTGTGCCTCAAGGTAGTTGCATGTCACCACCATACTATGCAAAATATACCGACGATATTCCGATTTTGGACGAGCAACACCTACTTCTAGGAGAGCGTGGAGTTACACTTGCTCTATTTGCTGATGATAGTGCATACTTTGCTTCCTCTCGGAAAGCTTCTATCGCAGCAGGTAGAATACAGCGCGTTTTAAATTTACTGCCCGAATGGCTTGATAAATGGCGCATGGCTATAAATGTCGGAAAAACGTCTGCAATACTTACCGGCGCACAAAGAGTACTACCCTCTCCGTTAAAACTACGTGGGGAAGAAGTAAAATGGGAAAGCACGGTGAAATACTTGGGAGTCCATATAGATAGGACGTTGAGGATGTGCCCTCACGTTGACTATGTTGTAAGGCAAGCAAAAGCCGCAAGGTCACTTCTCCGTCCAGTCCTAAAGTCAAAACTCCCGCTACGTACCAAAATCGGAATTTACAAAACATACATACGAACCAGACTTACATATGCAGCACCATCTTGGTATGTGCTGTGCTCTGAAACACAAAGAAAACGCTTACAAGTCATACAAAACGTCACTCTACGCATGTGCACAGGAGCCGGGCGATACGTGCGCAACGATGTTATCGCCAGGGACCTGAAAATTGAATCAGTGAGGGAATTTGTAAGTCGCCTAGCCCGCAGAATGTATGATCGGGCTGATAACGGACCACACCCTCACTTGAGAAGCATTGCGCCACTACACGCGCGCCCACCGGACGTAAAATCACGACGTGCACTTCCACGTGAAATTGCTATACATACGGAGGAAGATAATTCTGTATAGATTAACAGTTTTAACTTACGACTTACGTAGACTGACCAAGATCGTCACAGACCACAACGCCGCGGAGAGGCAACCTACATAGAGCATGCAGTGCTCCAGCGGCACAACAAATTCCCCAGGGGTTATGGCCCCTGGCGCCCAGCCTTGGCAAAGGGGAGCACTTCCCGAGGCCAATTCTCACCACGCCTAAAGAGGTGGTGGAAGGACCAATGGAAAAAAATGATCAGATTTACATTTTTATTCGTTTTAGCTCTTGGTAATATCAATAAAATACATACTACCTACATATTTTTCAAACCTTTTGACTATAATAATATACTTATAGATGAAGAAAAACATTCTTTGAAATATCATATAAAACATCTTTCTTTGTCTATCGTTTATTCACAATTATAATCGGATCTTTAAAACTTAGAAGCATCAAAGGATCCAATTAGTCTTGTCTTGTATTGTAACAACAAATAACGAGAAACTAAGAAATTAAAACTAATTAAGCCCGTAGTTACGTCACAATGAAAGACTATGTCTCGCGAATGGAACTAGCAACGCTCCGGGAAAACTAATGGGCGGTCCCAGCTGTTAGTTTTATTTCCTTTTTTTAGGGTTCCGTACTCAAAGAGTAAAAACGGGACCTTATTATTAAGACTCCGCTGTCCGTCCGTCTGTCTGTCTGTTAGTTACCAGGCTTTATCTCAGGAAAAATGACAGTTAGAACGTTGGAATTTTCACAGATTATGCATTTCTGTTGCCGCTATAACAAAAAATACTGAAAACAGAAAAAAAAATTAAGGGGCTCCTAACCTGAATTTTAATCCGTTTGTCGCTCGATATTAATAACGGTGACAGGTAGATGCTTGAAATTTTCACAGAATATTTAGTTAAACATTTACTTTAAAAATAAATAGTTAAATTAAAATCGATATTAAGGGGGGCTCCCATACCGGAAACATTTTACAAGAATCATAAACATGATTTTTTGTTCGATAAAATAACGGCAATAGGAAGATGCTTGAAATGTTCACAGAATAAAAAGTTTTGTATTCTCTTCAAAAATAAGTAACTAAAATGGGGCTACCATACAGTACGGATCCCTGTGTGCGCGAGTCCGACTTGGCCGATTATTATAGAAATACGGTGAAATTCTCAAGTCTGGATTTTATTGTACAAATATCAGCTAAATAGATGTTATTTGTGATTTTAGAGCTTGTTTCATTGCTAAATTGTATAATCTTTTTTATTTATATGGAAAAGATGGCAATAGTTTGTACAAAAATATTTAGATTTATTGATGAAATAGGTTGCATAATTCTTAAATGCAGATTTATGAAGTCTAGTGTAGGCGCAGGCAAGCGTAAAACAGGATAAAACCGTTTAATATATAATATTATAATCTCTCTTCGTATCTATCTATCTTAATACTAAGCCAAAAGGAGGCCATTGAACTCAGCATCATACACAACTTTTAGTATGAGGTCTACTATTATATCATGAAAAATCGTTTTAAAATTGTCTCAAAATACCCAAAACCGTTCTTATCTTCGAGCAAATCTATAGAGTCACAATCGTGCAAAAGAGATTCGAGAATACGGGTAGGTACTGTAAATATTAGTACCAGCCTTGTTTTAATAGTCCACTGCAGGACGTTACCCTACCCACGAAGGGTAATTGGGCCATATCCACCATGCTGGCCCAATGTGGGTTGGTGGATTCACACACGCCGTCGAATTTCTTCTACGGACGTATGCAGGTTGCCTCACGATGTTTTCCTTCACCGAAAAGCCAGTGGTGTGAAATTCCGCACACAAGTTCCAAAGAATCTCATCGGTACGGGACCGGGATTGAACCCACGACCTCAAGAATGACAGGCCAGCGTTACAACCACTAGACCACCACGGCTTACTTACCACGGCTGTGGCTGTGTAGATATTTGCTCAAAGGTTCTCATGTTCATATTTCCAATTTATTATCTTAATTAGGTAATTATCTTTTCAAAATTTCAATAGAAAAATACTTAAGATAACAGACCTGCAAATATCAAACTCTATTATTTCACCTTCAGGGCTGTGAGACAGTTTTAATTCGAGTAAAATGGAAATGCTAAGTAGAGTGACCTTTTGAATTTGTAAACTTCTGGGAAGTATGAATATTAAATAAAGCAGGCATCTTGTAATCACGCTTAGCGGTCGGCTTTTCGCATTAAAATATCGTTAATGATTAAAACTTCTATTGTACCTATTTACTTACGGAATACGATCTGCGAAAGTTCAGCCGAGGGTAGCGCTCATTGAAATTTGAACTTTATTATTGAATACGTTTTGGTTCAAGATCTTATCGGGTCTGCTAAATTTTGAGTTTTGTCGGGGATAGGCAAATGAGATTTGAAATAAAACGTTTTTTTCCTCAAAAATTCGTATAGTTATACCAGCTTTCGAACGCCAACTACTTGATATGGGCTTAATCTTTATTCTATATGTAAATAGAGTACAAAATGATAAGACCATGTGCCGACAAACTCGACATGTATGCACGTCAAATTGATATACCCTCATAAGGTTATGTATGTATAACTGTACAGAACATGTTACTTAACAACCGCATATAAATAATAGAACTATTAACATATTGGAATGAGAGATTGAGAATTGAGTAGGTACATTAAAAAAACAGACAGACAGAGACTAGAAAGAGTAATTTGTGGATAAGTCATACAGTTGCTTTTTTTCAGTAGAAGTTTAAAAAAAAAATTCAGTGATTATTTCGTCTTCATTTTATAAATCCGCCAGTTTCCAAACTTTCATCAAACTACGATGATTTAGTTGTTTCTTAAGTAGGTGTATGTTTCTTGTACAGGGTTGTTTGTAATCAATTAGCATCCTTTTAGGGGCTTATTCTGTACATCAAAACTAACAACTTTTGTTCTGCGACTTTTGTCAAAACTAAAAAAAAATAAATTGTTGTTCCATAGAAAAATATCGTTCACCCGCGACAAAATGTATGGAACAGCTGATTTTTTAAAAAGTTTTGACTAAAGACGCAGAACAAAAGGTTGTTACGAGTAGTTTTGATGTACAGAATAGCCCCTAAAAGGATGCTAATTGATTAGAAATAACCCTGTATTAGGTAGTTAGTTTAAGATTTTTTAAATTTTTTGTACTTAGTTAATAGAGGCTCAAACTCCTAAAAATAATTAATAAAAATATTCGGTGATTTCATTATCATTTTACATTTCCGCGAGTTTCAAAACTCGTTCGCCAATTACTCGAGCCCGGTTTCCCCAAAACAATTTCCACAACAATAAATTATTCGTAAAAATTTAAAACAACTCTCAAAGTTTGCGGAGCGCGGAACGGGCGGAAATCGAACTCGCTGGCAACACCACGGGCAATGCTTTACGATAGTATGAGAATAATTGTACAATTGCTGATAATATATAGTAACCAAGTTTCAGATGGTAACAAAAATAACATATCAATGATGTGTTTTTGAGACGACAGAAATATTCAAGGATATACCAAATGGCTGAATCAAACTTTAGAGCATCTGTGAATACTAAGCGACTCCTTGCAGCGGCATATTCTCCAATTCTCTAATATATCTACGCAGCTTGTAGTTAACTTCACTGACACCATAAAGTTATCAAACTCATTCTCATCATTGCAACCTAATTTTACAATGGCGCATTGGCACAACACGAAAAAAAAACAACTGTTTCACAATTTTTAAATTCGACAATATAAGCTAGCTGATTTTTCGGGACTTTGGAGTCGATTTCATTGTCAAAGATGGTCATAATACCTATAGAGCACAACGATATCCTAAAATATAGCCATCCGCGTTGTACAGAGAAATACTTAACCTGTGACACATGAGGTTGTAAGCCCCTTGAATGTTCCGTTTTAACTTTGTGATTGTGTGCTTTTTTATTTATTTCACTTACCGAATCGTTTAAAAAACTGTACGCAAATAGCTCAGAATTTCAAAATTAAAAAGTGTTACAGGCACAGCGTTTGCATTTGATGCAAGGAAATGTAGGTGTTATTTTTCTTTATTAAAAACGAATGAACATCAAGAATATTTGCGTAAAGTTCTGTTGAAATATACTTAACTATGTATGTGGGTACGTGGTGAGTATTTTACCAAAACTATGAAGGCGATTACCTGAATACTAGTTGTAACTTTGATCAGAGAATACAATATTACGTAGTCTTCATAATGTACTCATTAGTATTGTCGTGATATTAAGTTCAGCTTTATTACAAAAGTTGTTTGAAAATGTCAAAAAGCGAGTGCTTTTATCAAGTTTAACAAAATACAATAATTATTACTTAGATTTATAGTATATTGTTTAGCTGCTACTACGTAAAAATTCAAATTCAAAATATCTTTATTTCAGGCAAATATACCCATATAGAACAATAATTCACTAGTATTTAAAACAATGGTTGTCAATATGTAATACTATGTAAAAATAAAAACAAAAATTAGACCATACACGGACCACACCGACGGAACGTCTAAAGAAAATTCATATGCACAAATGTACGACACCGTGTGCATTTCCACGCTGAATGGCAATGCCAATAAATCAAATAAAAACCAGCAATACGATTGTCACCAATTATAATTTTACAATTACGATTACGCGGGTCACGCGCCGCGTATATTAGTCGCTCAGACAGATTTTTAAAAACACCATACTTACATCTAAAATAAATTCATATTAGGTATCTACAGAATTCTAGTGTGTAAAGTATTCTGGTTAATTTGTTCGACTAGGACCAGCGGGTTTTGCATACGGACCATAAAAAAAAAACTATATCAACGTGTCAGAACGTGACAGAATTATGATTAAGCATATATCTGTCACCTTTGCACAAAAAAAAAAAACTCGAAAAACTCTTGTCGTGGTCTTGTATGCTAAGCTAGCAGGTAAACTTCAAAATGTGAACAACGTAGGTAGGTAAGTTTTAGCAAACGATTAGTCTTCTCAGATTACTTCGCTCCTAGATCACATAAAAAGTTTGAACTAGGGTAGAGCCGAGTGGATTCGAACATGTTCGAACAGCGGCAGCGCGGCGAATAAATGCCATTGCACTCCGCTTGGCAGGCTTGCTGCGGGAAAAAGACTATGTTGCGGTAGGCGGCTCTGTGGGCTGAGGTGCAAGCTAGAAGCAGAGAGATTTAAATGTTTTCCTGGGCAATAATAGATTTGATTATAATTATCCTTCGAGCAAATATCAGTAGAGTCCCAATCGTGCAAAAAGTGTGCGAGCCAAAACTCTGCCCAAGCTTCGTAGTGCGCAGGCTTTTTAGTTAGTCGTAAGGCGATTGCAAGCCGACTACAACACCACGCGATACCAAAGTGGTAAATTACAAGCACTAATTTGGTGACATAGCGTCGAGATTCGAGAAAACGGGTAATTGTAAATAATTTAATGTAAATATCTAAGTCGGTATATATGACGCCGCTCGGAATTTTCTTTACTACTTTCACATAGGGACTGTGGCTCGGTAGGTATTTGCTCGAAGTACCTAATTATTACAATATGGATTTCTTGTGTCAACGAGCTCGTAAAAGCAAGGAAGTTTTTACAGTTAGGTGTACCGTATATTAGATAATTTTAGATGAAAAATATCTATGAGCCTGTATGTTCTAGAGACTTATGCAATGAGAAACAGATCAGTGCGTGTAGGGCTATTTTCAAAGTGCGTACTAAACTGACTGGAGTCTGGGTGACTCAGACTATGATTATGAATCAGGTTTATTATGAGTCCAGCCGGAGTTCGAGAAAAATAACAGTTTTTTTTTTTTACATATTGTCGATTTACAGTTGGAATTTTATTTGAAGCAGTTGTTGTGGAATTGGTTTTTCGAATTCCGAGCCACTTTTTCGGCTTAGAACACCCTTTTTAAATATATTATTGTACACGGTCACACACATACACGGTCATGACGATCACTGCGCTTTGCAATTTGCAGTTGACATTAAGGTAGCTAATTTCGCGTTCATTACCTCGTCTTTAAACAAGGCCGAAAGTTGCGGCTGAAACTATAGTCGATGCTGAACTGCTACTAGAATTATTTACTTAATATATATATATGTCGGGGACTAAGACTAATCGTGTAAAGCACCTGCCATCGCTATTTGTGGGCCATCCATTGGTACGGCTTGCCGGCGGTCTCCAGTTGTCCATCTCACCAAATAAACACTCTGTACTACTGCGACGGGTGGTTTTATTGACCTAGTACCACTTGGTAATCAATTTAACGAGAATTTTCGAGGATGAAAACGGATTTTAAAGCTAATGGATTGGCACGGGAGCAGTCCGCCTTGCGTGCGGAATGGCATGACGTTTCTCGCCCATCTGTCAAATCATTTCATTCCGACACAAGCCTGCAGTGTTGCCACGTGCGACCCCATTCGGGTGGTACCCACTTTAAAATCATCACTGTTGCTTTTAACTAAAACCTACTATGCTGTCTCACTCCGTCACGGCCATCCTGCATCTTCATACGTCCTCGTATGTTTTTTTTTATTTCTTGGCAAAACAAGTAACTAATGCGTTAGTTAGCAACCACACTAGTTGTAACTATGTGGGGTGGTTTCCTATTTTCTTTGATTGTCACACAGAGTTACAACACGGAGCTACTACAAGGACTTACCACACGGATTTACCACACGGAGTTACAACACGAATTTACCACACGGAGATACCACACGGAGATACCACACGGAGATACCACACGGAGATACTACACGGAGATACCACACGGAGATACCATACGAAGATACCACACGAAGATACCACACGAAGATACCACACGAAGATACCACACGAAGATACCACACGAAGATACCACACGAAGATACCACACGAAGATACCACACGAAGATACTACACGAAGATACCACACGAAGATACCACACGAAGATACTACACGGAGATACCACACGGAGATACCATACGAAGATACCACACGAAGATACCACACGAAGATACCACACGAATATACCACACGAAGATACCACACGAAGATACCACACGAAGTTACCACACGAAGATACCACACGAAGATACCACACGAAGATACCACACGAAGATACCACACGAAGATACTACACGGAGATACCACACGGAGTTACTACAAGAAATTGCCAACCCAAAGATACCATACAGATTTTCCATACAGAGCTACTTCACCACACAGAGCTGCCACACAGTTACAACACAGAGAGCTTTCACACAGGCTTTTCACACAGACATTTCACACAGAGTTACCACACAGACTTGTTACGTGGAGTTGTCACACAGGCTTGTTGCACGGAGTTGCCACACAGGCTTGCCACACAGGCTTGTTACACGGAGTTGCCACACAGGCTCGCCACACAGGCTTGTCACACAGAGCTTCCACACAGGCTTGCCACACAGGCTTGTCACACAGAGTTTCCACACAGGCTTGTCACACAGAGTTTCCACACAGGCTTGTCACACAGAGCTTCCACACAGGCTTGTCACACAGAGTTTCTACACAGGCTTATCAAACAGGCTTGCTTCACACCACACAGGATTATCACACAAGCTTACCATACAAAATTATCACAAAAGCTTACCACACAGGCTCACTACACAGTCGTATCACACAGGATTACTACACAGGCTTATCATACAGGCTTACTACACAGTAGTACACAGGCGTTTCACACACGCGTATCACATAGGCGTACCACACAGGATTACTACACAGGCTTATCATACACACTTACTACACAGTCTTACTACACAGTCTAACCACACAGGTTTATCACACAAGCTTACCTTATAACAAATAACAAATCGTAGTGTTAGCTGAAATATGTTAGTATGTGTAATGACGTGTAACTAGTTGTTATCAATAAAGAGTATGAGTATGAGTATGAGTACCATACAGGCTTACCACACAGGTATAGAAACACACACACATACACACACACACACAGAATTCATATACCGTCGTCATTGTTGTCATGATATCGTGCTGTATATTTTCATCAGGTACGGCAGTAAATAATAGTGACACTGAAAAATTGTGAATCTAATCCTGACACTAATAATTGAAGTTAACAGTGAACATTAGAACCCTCGATTCCTACAAGTGTGACTGCACTATTTTGTTGCACATCCCGCGTTACTTTCTCTTATTAGAGAACATTCTGCGCCCGAATCGAAACAAAATGAAAACTGCTCACCGGATTTGAAAGATGATCGATCGCTGGTTGGATCGCAGGTGTTGACTCGATGCTCTACTCGTACGTCAATACCTTCTTCGCACAGCGCGATGCAACGTGTCTATTCTCTCCGCAGTAGTAGTGCGAAGGTAGCACTTTTGTACACCGTCTTCACTTTTGTAGAGTGCCCGCACTTTTTGGTCATTGTGCTGCGATGATCAATGAGGCTGTATCCTCATGCTGTGGGCGTTGTTGTGATCCCACTTCTGATGTCGGGGACTAAGACTAATCGTGTAAAGCACCCGCCATCGCTATTTGTGGGCCATCCATTGGTACGGCTTGCCGGCGGTCTCCAGTTGTCCATCTCACCAAATAAACACTCTGTACTACTGCGACGGGTGGTTTTATTGACCTAGTACCACTTGGTAATCAATTTAACGAGAATTTTCGAGGATGAAAACGGATTTTAAAGCTAATGGATTGGCACGGGAGCACTCCGCCTTGCGTGCGGAATGGCATGACGTTTCTCGCCCATCTGTCAAATCATTTCATTCCGACACAAGCCTGCAGTGTTGCCACGTGCGACCCCATTCGGGTGGTACCCACTTTAAAATCATCACTGTTGCTTTTAACTAAAACCTACTATGCTGTCTCACTCCGTCATATATTTTTTTTACTATGTTTCATACGATATCTAATTAATCGCTGCCTTCCGTACCTTCCACCACACCCCGCCCCAAAATGTAACAGCCTCGGTTGGCATAGCATCGTAAGACATCTTTGAATGTAAATACAATTTATTTATTACATCCATTGATGTTTATGTACGCAGCGTGCCAACTTATGGGCATGAATTAAATAGGTCAAATCGTTTTACCATTGCGGCTTACGGCGGCGGCGAAAACTTCGGCGGTTGAGAAATTATGGGGACGATTTGGGCAACGTCTCGATTTTTCTTTCTACATTTTTCTGCATTTTACACTGATTTCATCGCAGTTTTTGGATCATTTCTTTATCTACTTCAACAATCATGCCGTAATTTTTAAAGTAGTATTTCAGAATTTGTTGCAACGAGATTTTAACAGGCATTATTCAGGATCATAGGTATTAAACGCAAAACCTTTTAAGGGCGGGTCTAGTACATCTAGACAAACAACTTTTGTTCTAGGGTTTTTGGAAGATCACGAAGAAAAAATCAGCTTATTCATACAAAAAGTTCGTCAACGCGCGGCAAAATGTATGGAGATGCGATTTTTTTGGGAATTTTCAAAAATCTCTAAAAGTTGTTTGTCTAGATGTACTAGACCCGCCCTTAAAAGGTTTTGCGTTTAATACTTATGATTTGCATAAATTATCAAAACTTTCATCAGTTTACTAGATGTTTCTCAGGACAACTGACATATCGCTGCCCTAGTTCAACAGTAAGATATGTTGAACAAAGTATGTTTTGAGTAATTCATACTTTTATGATTTTAGTGTCATTAATTCACTCGTCCTTAATTGAAATGTGGTTGATTTTTTGGTTTAATGTGTGACGGAGTTATTTATATTTCAATATGAATAAAATAATTTGTATATTTGTTTTAAGGCTTTTAATAGTAAGATAACCTTATATTGAACTCAGACTAAATAAAACATGTTTTGTATTTTTAATGTTGTCTCTAAAATGGTTTATTAAAAATTAAGTTTATATTGTAACTCATAGAGTTATTGTTTTTTGTTTCGTTTAAGAAATACTAAAAATTTATCCAACCAAGCTTCCAAATTTATGGAAAATCAACAGAGATCGACATAATTTTAAGATATCTTAGTATTACAGCACATCGATATTTGAGAATGTAAGTTGTCCGACTAAATCCGCGGAAATGTTTGGTAACGGGATAGGAAAATTAATTAAAAACTGAGAAATTAGTTTGCTTGTAATGTATTATATATTACCTAGTATCATAATTGCACAAATCAGTCTCATATTATCAGTTAAAATCTTATTATTATTTTTTCACAAGTCAGTAACTATTATAATAATCAGTCAGTGCTATAATGTTATTTGTGTGAATCTTAATGGCACAAATAGGTAAGTCTTATAAAGCAGCTAAAATTTAGTATTATAATAAAATTAAAATAATATGTAGTTAATTAATTACAATAGTGAATTAATAGTTAACCTACTCGTTACAGGCTTTCATCATCACTATTGCCGCTTTCATTTTCCTGGTTATTTGTAGTTTTAAGACTTTCGTAAAAGCTGTGATGACATTGAGGTATCAAATTGGCACCTGTACACAATGATATCAGATCTCTCTTTTTGTGATTTGGTATTGCTGGTGCTTCATTATAAGCATGTTCCAGAGTTATATTTTCTGAGATGCGGCCCCTTTGTTTCCTTCTCGTATCCACAATTTTAAAATCAAGATCTGAAAATGAAGATTTGTAGCCAAAAGCCAATGACTGAAAATGGCGCCTTTTAAAAAAAAAAAAAAATTCGCGCGGCCATCAACCAAACCTTGTTTTTTTAGTACAGTAAGATGTTATAAACAACGTATATCAAACAAAAAAATTCTATCCTCAGTCCGAAATAAGTTATGAGAGTTAGAAGTTTGTTGGTATTCATCAGGTTTTATGTAAAGATACTGCATAATAGATCCTTTAAAACATTGAAATAATCGTTATATCGGTACCTACTATATTATGGTGCGCCAAGCACTCGTGATTTGACAGTGGGCAATCCGCGACAGCGTTTTGTTTTTCGCACGCGCCGCCGCCGCCACCGCCGAGGATGTGTATGTAGTTGGCTGTCTCCCGTCCTATTCTAACGCGCAGAGGAGCTTGGTTTGTTTCACAATAAAAAAAAAAGGATCAACTAATTCATTCTCACTCTCGTCTCGATCTTTGTGTTGTGTGCGTGCGTGTTTGGAATTATTCGTTACTACCAGTGTACCTACCTACTACCTCGGCTTTTGTTATATAGACTCTGATTTTGATAACGTACCTGTGAACGATTTAATTTTTGTTTTATAGACTCCGATTTGAATTACCTATCCGTTTTGGCTTTTGTTTTATGGACTTTGATTGTTGTACCCACTTGTACAACTGTTCGGGATCCTGAATTGTGGAGTGCTTATAGAATATTTGAAACGTGAAAGAAGATGGATCGAAGACCGCCGTGCATTTCTTGTGAACACAATCTTAATCGAAGTAATAATAGGATTCGAAGATCCAATGTTTTATCTATGGAATATGTACAAGAGTATCCATTCATAGTGGATTATCTGGCAGAAGTTAGAAATATCAGACAGGTATGTAAACAAAATACTTACCTATTCCATATAAAACACGTCATATATTTGAAAATTCCATTCTAAATGCATTATATTTCATATTTTTATTTTAGTACGCACTCATAAAGCCCAAGAGGGCGGTTATTTGTTTGACCTGTATGTATGTAATTGTAGGTAGGTATAAGAGATCGTAACTACTCAACGGTTAAATGTATACTATAAATAAATAAATAATACATTTATTAGATGTCAGATGTTTTTTCAATTCCTATGTATGTACATTACTTTTCATAAATAAATATTTTACTGAGGAATGGTTCCTTTCACATGAAAAAAAAATACAATTTTTCTTTTCAGATTGGACATGAAGATCGGCTTTGTAGACCTTGTTTTCAACGAGAAAGACGCTACGTTGAACAATGTGAGGCGGACCCGGCTGTCCACGTTACTGGACCTGAATCTGACGCTGCAAACGTTGAATCACAGTCTAACGGCACTGGACAAGATATTGTTGAACAAAATGTTGAACAAAATGTCCCTGGTTCTGAATCTGAGATAACTGACGCTGATACAGATCAAATGGCTGTGACACGTGCCCAATCTTCCCAAAATGATTCAAGATTTCCAATACCAGGATTTACAAGAGCACCTTTTAATACAAGAAAATGTTTATTTCAAGATTGCAATCATGGAAGTGGTCTCTTACTATGGGCCTTATTTTAGTAAGCTTCAAGTAGCCCAACGAGCCATGGAGAGGGCTATGCTCGGAGTTTCTCTGCGCGATCGAATCAGAAATGAGGAGATCCGTAGAAGAACCAAGGTTACCGACATAGCTCAGCGGATTGGCAGGTTGAAGTGGCAATGGGCAGGGCACATAGCGCGGAGGACTGATGACCGATGGGGTCGAAAAGTTCTCGAGTGGAGACCACGTACCGGCAAGCGCAGCGTAGGACGTCCACCCACAAGAAGGACGGACGACCTCATTAAGACCGCAGGATCGCGCTGGATGCAAGCCGGTACCAACCGGTCTTATTGGAGATATTTAGGGGAGGCCTATGTTCAGCAGTGGACGTCCTATGGCTGAAAGGAAGGAAATCATGGAAACTTGATCAGAATTGACAAAACTTTGAGAGCAACAATTCTACAAGAAAAGAGTTTTTACATACCGTTAGGTGTACGAGTATGTGAAAAACACAGATTTGATCCTTCATGGACCGACATAACATCCGTTGTACGCCACACACCCTAATATCTAATAAATGTAATATTATTTACTTCGTAGTTTGATTGAATACCAAATGTTAGTATGTGTGCTTTTAATATTTACCACAAAATGTATCTAGCACTGCTATGATTATAAATATCTAGTGTTATTGTAGACAACAGATATATTACGCGATATGCATTGTACACGGTAAATAAAGGAATGAATGAACACTTCATTGCACACAAAGACATAACATTACAGTATAAGTACAATGGCGGCGTTATCGAATCGATTTCTTCCATGCCATGTCTCAAGTAATTAGTCAATTACCACATTACAGACAAAAACAGATAATATGGGGATGAGGTTTACTGAAGGCGAGATAGTTTGGGGTACAACCTTACTCCTGACAATTCGAAAAGCATTTAACAGCTTTAATTTATGTCAATTTAGCTAGTAACTTGCGCCTAGGTGATAAAAATAACCATAAAAACGAGTAAATCAAAACAAACTTTTAAGTCTTATAACTCTTTTTGGACTGAAACTACAGCTGCAGCATTTCGTAATCATCATTTGTTACACTATACTGAACTATAAAAACAAGGTTTGGTTGATGGCCGCGCGAAAAAAAAAAGGCTTCACCTTCCATACAAAAACCGGCATTGGCTTTTGTATGGATCTTCTTGATACATTTGATGTCACCCCATACAATTTAAGATGTCTCAACATAGAAATGTTTTTATAATTCCATATAAGGACATTTGAAGAAGTCTCTGTGTAGAAATAAAAGAAAAGTAAAAATCTTCATGACTTTATAAATATCTTAAGATGTCAGAATCTTGAACTAAAGGTTGTTAAAAATATGCTTAAATGTCTCAGTGAGACATTGAAATTTGGGCATTTTGGTTGCGTTTTACAAATATCTGATTTTTGAACCAGACAGAAGAGCGAATTTTTCACATGAAACAAAACTTATCTCAATTTTGTTTTTTTTAAAGATATCTTACTGTTGAACTAGGACAGCGATATTATGTAACGATAATACCGCTCTACCTACTTACAGAACGTTTATAATTTTTAGACCTACTTTTACAACCAACCCCACAGTCGCACAAAAAAAGAACTGTTCAATAGAAAAAAAATGTCGGCTTTCGACAAAATGTATATTGTGAAACAGCTAAATTTTTTTGAGATTTTCATCTTAGCATATTATGGGCATATTAGACCTACATAGCAAAAGTTGGTCATAATAATTAATATAACAATTACATAGCATAATCAGTAGGTACCTACAATACAACCGTCGGTATGAACGTCAGTTGTGCCAATGATGGTACAACTCACGTAATATACCTACGTCCGCTAAAACCATTGATCAGTTCCATTGATACAACTTGCTTACTTATGCGTCACTAGTTTTATTTGTAGAGTATTTTTGCAGACTGATTGATTAACTTTAAATCACTAGGTAAGACTCAGCTCCAATGGCAAAAATATATCGCAAGTGATAAAAAATACAGACTCATTGAGTGTCTTTATTATTTTATAAATAGGCGAAAGCCCTTAAAAAATATTATGTTTTAAAAACCTGTCTCGAAGATTTTAAAAATCCTTTTAATAAACTTCAAAAATGGTTTAACACCTCGCCATATGGAACTAAATCTTAATGCACAATTTTGTCGAGACTGAATTTCTGCAACTAAATGAACCCTCACGTTCAAGCCCATTCACAATGAACTACAATACTCCACAGAATAGAAAAATCAAAAATGGTAAAGTTGTGTTCTGTATCTTTTAACTTTACATTGTGTGGTTATTTTCCAAGCTGTGGTTGGTAAGACAGTAGTATGATTGAGGACATAATCGTTTCATATCGCAGTTTCTCGTCGATTACGTCGACAAATGAGGTGTGCGGAATGTATTGTGTGCGAGAGAGACAAAGCAAATGGTGAAGAATGGAATAAACGACTATTGATCTACTTCATTTGAAGCTAAACACGTCCGATTTGCTTTGAGAGGCGTGTGTTTACTTGGGAATTCATTTTGAAGGTTCAACGGCTCTCAAGTGTGTAAAAGAAATTTCCTGAATTTCGCAGATGTTGAAATGTTCAAGGATTTTTAATAAAAGGCGCGTTAAGCTGTTCAAACTTCTCAAGACAGAGTTTATAATGTTGTTTGCCACTTTTTACCGACTTTTAATAAGGAGGAGGTAGTACGTTCGTCTGTACGTAATTTTTGTGTATGTTCATTGATATTTTTAAATACTTTTCATTCCGAAAGGGTGTACTCGCGAGGTGGTAAATTTTATTGAAATCGGCTGAGCCATTTTTGATTTATCAACAATATTGTACAAGGACAGGGTCACATCGATTCGTGCAAACTATTCGAATTCTGTTAACGCTGGAAGTCGGTGTTGCAATTTTTTGCGAAAAATAATTATTCATATCATTATTTCAGCCTGTATTGATTAGAATGGACCTAGGCTTCTCCATGCTAAACAATACTGAGACAATCTATAGAAATAAAGATACGCTCTGTAACATGCGATGTGAAAGAATGGAGAACTTTGGAGAAGTTAAAATGTTCAAGGATTTTTAATATAATTTAATTTTTGCAAAAAATGGCAAAACCGCCTTCCATCGACTACAAAATTCAAATATTTTGCTCGAATTGTTTACATTATTGTCTATTTATCAAAAAAGGCTTTATAAATGGGACCACCTTGGGAGTAAGTGGGTATACTTACTCCCAAGGTGGTTTCGAACTAAAAAAGAATTTTTCGATTCGGTTCACAATTGATGAACTTAACTAGAGTTAAATTTTTCATGTTTTTTTACATTTTTACATTTAGTTCCACCTGTCCCGTTGTCTGTCTGTCGGTCTGTAATCAAATCTTGCAAGTAAAATTTGATCCATTTTCCGGTTACCAATTGAGCTGAAATTTTGCATACATGTGTAAATCGCGCGACAATGCAATATTATGATAACATGGTGCGGATCTGATGATGGAGCTGGAAGGTGGCCAATTGAACTTAGCAATGAAACGACACAACCTCATCGAGTTTGGGTTCATTTGAATGGTCTTGGCGAGTAGTTTGACTTTCAGTGGTAACCAGGATCTGATGATGGAGCTGGAAGGTGGTCATAGAAATTATGTAATGAACCGACGCAACGCTATCGAGTTTCGGCTCGTTTGATTCGTCTTGGCGAGTACTTCTTCAGTAAAAGCTTGTTTTAAAAAAAGGTTTTTTTTTAATATAATACAAAACTTGTTTTTAAGTTGCTTTATTGTGATCACCATACGATTATTGCCACAGGCTCTATATGCTGAGAACCCCGAAGTGAAACAACGGTGCGGTCTGCACTGTCATGAGTGACCGGGAATAGCATTATTAACAACTTAGCGCCACCGCAATTTAGATGACACTTAAAATTGTAGGGCTTCGCTTTTTTAATTGTTAGCCATGTCAGAGGGTTCAAGCAGCCTCATACTACAGTTAACTGCCTGGTCTACACAAAACTATGTAAACGTTTGCAACAAGTTAAGTTCTAGTGCTACATGTTTAATAAACAACTTCATTAATACAAACAAAAATAAGTGCAGCATAACACTAACGTCCTCAAAAGCTTTGAAAACCATAAAGTTCATTCAAAGCATCGGAATAAAACGGAAAATGTAAAACATTAAAACCCTGTGAGAGCCGTGAGCGCTGCGAACCGTTTTACTAACAAGAAACAAAACTCTTCATACGCTTACACTATGTACTCTCAATAAACCACAGGTTGCTGGCGTGGTGTACAAGCGGTAGCGGGCTGGCAAAACAAAAAAAATATTGCAAGTATAGGGATGGGCATATCTACCGCATGTCAGACAATCTGTGCGCTAAACTCACTATACGGTGGGTTCCCCAGGAGGTCGGAACAGCTGGCAGGCCCAGGCGGAGATGGCTGGACGAACTCCAGTTCGTTCAGTTGTCAAAAAGGAGTTCACTTATTTTGTAATAACTGGACCCAGAATGCTTTAGAACGTAAAGAGTGAAAGAAGCCTGTTTCGTCCCAGTGCTGGGCAAATACCTCCTTAGTCTTTGCCCAGCACTGGGACGGAACAGGCTCATAATTAATAATAATAATAATGGGACCAATTCAAGTTATGCAAGCAATTGTTCTATTTGTAGTACTCGTACAGTACCTTTGCCTTTGAATATGTACTCGTATAGATGTCTACTACTAGGTCTACTACTCGTATATATTCTCCATCAATATGAAACGTAAGAGAAAAAAATCCAAGTCGATGTAGATCTCACATAGTGATTTATTATTCTTCTTCTTCTTCTTCTTTTCAGCCATTGGACGTCCACTGCTGAACATAGGCCTCCCCTAAAGACCTCCAATAAGACCGGTTGGTAGCGGCTTGCATCCAGCGCGATCCTGCGGTCTTAATGAGGTCGTCCGTCCACCTTGTGGGTGGACGTCCTACGCTGCGCTTGCCGGTACGTGGTCTCCACTCGAGGACTTTTCGACCCCATCGGTCATCAGTCCTCCGCGCTATGTGCCCTGCCCATTGCCACTTCAACCTGCCAATCCGCAGGGCTATGTCGGTAACCTTGGTTCTTCTACGGATCTCCTCATTCCTGATTCGATCTCGCAGAGAAACTCCGAGCATAGCCCTCTCCATGGCTCGTTGGGCTACTTGAAGCTTACCAATTAGGCCCATAGTTAGAGACCACGTTTCTGTGCCATAAGTCATCACTGGTAACACACACTGGTCGAAAACTTTCGACTTGAGGCACTGAGAAAACTTTCGACTTGAGGCACTGAGGTATGTCGGACGAGAAGACGCTACGCAATTTTCCGAACGCTGCCCAGCCGAGTTGGATTCGGCGATTGGCCTCTTTCTTGAAGTCGGACCTACCTAACTGGACTACTTGTCCTAGGTAGACGTACGAGTCGACGACTTCAAGAACCGAGTTCCCAACTGAAATAGGGGTGGGTACAACATGGGAATTACACATGACCTTTGTCTTGTCCATGTTCATTTTAAGACCCACCTGTTGAGAGACTCGATTTAGGCCTTCGAGCATCGTATTATTATTATCGATTTTTTATTAGCAGTTTAAAACCTCACTGAAAGAAGAGATGTTATTTCTGTGTGTATGTATTTATGTGTAAAGAATTAAATGTTCTTTTGAGCTATAATTACACTTAGAGAAAGGGATCAATTTTGATATACATATTCTTAGATTCATAAATAATCAGCAATTGCCCACAATTTATCAAAAATTAGTGATTTTTGTGAATGGTTTTATGGAATAGCTGTTATAATTATAAAACAGAAATGATAAATATGCATAAAAATAAGTCCAAAATCTTGTAAAAAAGTAAAAAAAAAAACTCTCGTATCGTAAAAATTATATCAGTATTTCAATAAAATATCGAGTACTTCAGAGGTACTCGTAGGCCTATGTTTCACGGTGTACTAATAAAAGTCGAAGACAAAATCAGTACGAAAAAAATTCAAAATGTCTATTAAGATGTTATCACGTCAAAAATGTTGGGGTGGTTATTACATTTTTTAAAACTTGATGCTTGTATATATTTGATTGAGATTTATTAAGCGACTTCCAAAAAGAAGGAGGTTCTATGTCTGTCTATATGTATTTTTATGTGTATGTTCATTGATAATTTTGCCAATTGTAAACCGAATCGAAAAATTGTTTTTTTTTATTTTGAAAGGATATACTCTCGGAGTGGTATCATTTAAATTTAACAGAAATCGACTGAGCCGTTTTTGAAAAATCAACAATAATATAAACAATTCAAGCGAAATATTCGAATTTTGTACAAGATGGAAGGCGGTTTTGCTATTTTTTGCGGAAAATAATTATACATTTAGTATTTATTCGCAACGCAAATCTTACGCAACGCGCTCTCACCCTAACCGAGTACTCATTATGAACTCGCGAGACAAAAGCCCGGAGCTCAAGTTCCATTAGAATATAAAAAGGAAGGGTAGGATTTAGTACAACATGCCGCCCACCATTGTTCGCTGCCGAAAAATAACTTTACATTTTAACTTTTATACAAGCTGACTAGTCACCTTGTACATTATTCAGGCCTTATAATATGTATTTATACGAGTAACCTTTTGTTGTTTCTGATCTATCAAAAACATACATACTTTTTAGGGTTCCGTACCCAAAAGGTAAAAACGGGACCCCATTAATAAGACAACGTTGTCCATCCGTGTGTCTGCCTGCTTGTCACCAGTCTGTTTCTCATGAACCGTGATAGCTAGAAACTTGAAATTTTCTCAGATGAAATTTCTGTTGCGGCTATAACAACAAATACTGAAAACAGAAAAAACAAAATTAATATTAATTGGTTCTCATACAACCAGATTTTTTTGCTCGATATTAATAAAAGCAACAGGTAGGTAGGCTTTATAATATAATATTCACAGAATACTTAGTTGAACATTCACTTTAAAAATAAATGATTTAGTAAATAAAATATAAAATTGAGGTACTGTACGGAACTCTTCGTTCGCGAGTCTGAATCGCACTTAGCCGATTTTTATTATTGATCTCGCTGTACAATCGTGTGGTCGTCGTTTCATATCCTGGTCCCTTATTAATCAGTCCGTTGGAATTTATGTACTTACGGATTTATAAACCTTTGAGTAAATCTTGTCTATAAAAAAAAAAGTCCACAATATTAATATAGTGAATACAGTAAGAAACATCTTTTCTGAATCTGTCAACGTTAATCAAATATTATTAATGAAATGAAATTGTTGTGATGAAAACTGTTTTTCGTTATTCTGAGGATGGAAACAATAACTGCCTCGATATCAGTTTTTTTTTTTTTTTTTACAGAATTGGCATCGACTGCGCCCCAATTTTACTACGACCGTTCTTCACCGAGCACGTTTTCTTTCAACATAAAATATTTATAGTTTATTGACGAAAAGAAAATGCTTTTGTGTCTTCAATATTTGTATCTGTATAAATGGGTCCAAGTATTTGCAATGTTTACCAATTTTGTGATATTTTTATTTTTTGAAAATTACTTGTAGTAATAATTAGTACAGGTGCTAAAAAGGTGATTTATTTGTTCATACGACGTAGGAGACGAACATCTTTTACTATGAGATCTAAGGTTACTGTTCTATACTTGCCTTTTGATAGTGTGCACTTATAGTGGCACTCGCCTTTTAAAAGTGGACATGGCCACCACGCTGACAGTGGACATTCCAAGATTCGGTTTGGTCCATACTTATACAGGGTTATTTCTAATCAATTAGCATCCTTTTAGGGGCTTATTCTGTACATCAAAACTAACAACTTTAGTTTTGCGACTTTTGTTAGAACTCAAAAAAATATCAGCTGTTCCATACATTTTGTCGCGGGTGAACGAAATTTTTCTATGGAAAAGCATTTTTTTTTTTTGAGTTTTGACAAAAGTCGCAGAACAAAAGTTGTTAGTTTTGATGTACAGAATAAGCCCCTGAAAGGATGCTAATTGATTAGAAATAACCCTGTATAACTGATACATACGGGTTTTTCTCCGGACAGGTTGGCTCACGATGTTTTCCTTAACCAAAAGCCAATCGTGTAAAAATTCGTTTATAAATTCTAAATAACACATTGGTAAAGAACCCACAACCTCACGATTGTAAGGCTCATTTTCCCTCTATACCACCAAAACCAAAACTGATGCTACCAAATAAACCAGCAAGGCGTCCACAGCTGAACATATTCCTAATTTTAAAGAGTGACACAACAGAACAACCAAAATAGTAACTAAACTCTATTCTAAGTCAAGAACAAAAAAGACAAGCACATATTTCGCATAAACTTGAAATGTTTTGATAAAAAAGCAAATCACTTTTATTTTTCAATAATTGTTTGGCTGTAATCTCAAAGGGTGATATTTATTTTCAATTTGTTCTTTTTATAAATCAGCGCTCGTTTTTATTATCAGCACAAAGGTATTAAATTGTATAGAAATAAGAAGCCAAGATTAAAACCGAATTGTTTGTAAATGAAAATGGATAAAAATATTATTCAGTGTTTTTGGAAATTGTTATTGTATGTATTACATATCTATAGGGCTATTAAGGGTTTAAGTGTAAGGATCGCATTTACGTAATAAGACCTTAGTTACATAATAACACCGCGTTATGTTATCCTGCAATGATTCGTTAATGTTTAGCATGAATGTTGGAAAGCACGATGAGAATGAACGAATTGTGAAAGAGAGAAATAGTGTGCTGCGTGAATGAGATTGTAAGTATTGAATTGTGTAGTAGGTTAGAAAGAAAAAAATAAAACAATTGTTTTGGAAGACGACGCCTTTTTAATACTTTTACATAAGGTTTACTGAGTCGAAAAGGAACAACTCACACTATAATTTTGAGCAACTTTTATTACCAACAGGGAATTCAAAAAAATAAAAAAAAATAAAAAAATTGAGAATTTTTTTTCTGGAATTCCCGGTTGGCTTCATAGTAAAAGTTGTCTATAATGACGATTTTGTGAATCAACCCCTTTTGGCTTGGACACCCTTTCTGAATAGCGCAGTAAATAAATAATTGGTTCTCTTCGAAATTATAAAAGTACCTATGTTCAATGTAGGTCAAATCAAACTAAATGGTGTTTGTGAAGTTAGCTGTAATCTTCGCAAATTGTTATAGGGGGAGAGACGTGGAAGGACTTTCACACATATGATAACCAGATGATATATACTTTTTATGAAAAGGTAATTTACTGTACTGTATCAGCCTTTTTGACAGTCAACTGCAGGACGTAGGCCTACCCACGAAGGGTGATTGGGCCATATCCACCACTTTGGCCTAGTGCGGGTTGGTGGATTTACATACGCCATCAAATTTCTTCTACTGAAGTATGCAGGTTGTCTCACGATGTTTTCCTTCACCGAAAATCCAGCGGCGTTAAATTCCGTACATATATTCTGAAGAACTCATTGGTACGGGACAGGGATTTGAACCCACGACCTCAATTGTAAGGCCACTAGACCACCACGGCTATATGAAAAGGTATTTACTTACAGTTAGACCTATGATAACTTGCCTATTGAAAAGTGTTCATGACTATATTTAATGCGACACATGCTAATCACGCTTATAATAGCATAAGCGTGTTTATAAATTGCTGATATTTGATTAAAAAAGTATGTCTGACCTAGTAATCACGCCGGTGAAGATCGATCTTCAGTTTGAATGATTTTTCAGATATGGCTCAGCCGATTTCTATAAAACTTAAATGGGACCACTCTAACAAGTATTATAGGTATACTCAACGAGCCGAAACTCGATAGGGTTGCGTCGTTTCATTACAGAGTTCTCCTATGACCACCTTCCAGCTCCATCATCAGACTCTGGTTACTATTGAAAGACAAACTAAACTACTCGCCAAGACCATTCAAATGAACCCTAACTCAATGAGTGTTCGAGTCAGGGAATGGATTTGTAATAAAACCACGTCCGGGAAGCATAGACAATTTATTGAAACTTAAACCAAAACATTTCGTCCATTGAAAGAGAAAGTTAATATCGCGGGCTAACTCGACGCCAGCGCCATCTAGTTTAGATTACAGTAAACGACTTAAACCTTTGCTTTTAGGATTGATTATTTACTTGTAACTAATTTACTATTAATTTTGATGTTATATATTTACATATTTAGTTACATATGAATTTACATTTACATTATATGAATTTTCATTTAGCTTATTTACAGTTTAGACAATGAGGTTGTGTCATTTCATTGCTAAGTTCCTTTGGTCACCTTCCAGCTCCATCATCAGATCAGCTGTCATCATAATATTGGATTGTCTCGCAATTTACATATGTAGGTATTCAAAATTTCAGCTCAATCGGTAACCGGAAGTGGATCAAATTTAACTTCCAAGATTTGATTAAAGACCGACAGACAGAGAAACTAAACAAAAGATTGTAATAATAATATATTCTTTCGAACTGAAACAGAATTTAGTAAATTAGTTAACTCAATTAACAAAAATATCGATGAACAGTACATACACAAAAAAAGACATACAGACAAACATAGAATCCTCCTTCTTTTTGGCAGTTGGTTAAAATATAATTACCCACATACCAAGTACAAGCAAAACGCCCAAAAGCAATTCTCATTGGCTTGCAATGGCCTAAAATGGCCTACAATCGCTGGAATGTGGCCTGTTCCCGCAAAAATTCTTATTTGCCGAGGAAAAGTGGCGTAAGACGTGATTAAGGACCAAAGGCGCAATAAAAGAGACCTAAATGTCCCCAATACATTGAAGGGCAGACATTCGTTACGTAAATTAGTGAATACCTTTGTCATAATTTATTATTTGAGACGCTGAAGGATCGGTAGGTATATTTTTATGAAACTTGAAAATTTTAAAGATTCAAGATTCAAGATACTTTATTTGTTAGAAACATGGTAGTGTAGACAACATACAAAGTCGCATACAGATTTTCGTAGTGTAGGTAGAGATCGCATGTTCTTGCCCATCGTGGCGTACAAATGTTAAAAGCATAATTATCAAAACAATACAAGTAAAATTTTAAATAATAATGTAAAAATAAAAATAAAGAATAGTACTGTAAACTGTTTAATTTTTGCAAAGAAAATCGGTATCATAAATCATGTTATTATGGATGTTATTAAGTTACTATATCAATAAGTATGTATTTAAAAATATGTATTATGTAGTATATCAGTCACTGGCAGCCACCTCACAAGCTTTGCTTAGTTTGGGGTCAGAGACCGTGTGGAAGATGTCCCCAAATATTTATTTACAGGTATTTATTTATTTATTTATACTGTATCAGCCTTTTTAATAGTCCACTGCAGGACGTAGGCCTACCCACGAAGGGTGATTGGGCCATATCCACCACGCTGGCCCAGTGCGGGTTGGTGGATTCACATACGCCATCGAATTTCTTCTACGGACATATGCAGGTTGCCTCACGATGTTTTCCTTCACCGAAAAGCCAGTGGTGTGAAATTCCGTACATAAATTCCAAAGAACTCATTGGTACGGGACTGGGATTGAACCCACGACCTCACGATTGTAAGGCGGGCGTCACTACCTCTAGACCACCACGGCTTTTTTTTTATTTTTTTATAATATAATATATATATTTATTTATAAGTGCGCCGCAATTATTTTGCCGCGCACTTTTTGAATATGGAACCTGTTCATGTTCATAAGTGCGCCGGCATTATTATTGCCGCGCACTATTTGAATTTGGAAGTATTTGTAATGTTAGAGTTCAGCGCCAAGAAAATGAATGAAAAGAATGTAAATTTAAGTTTTCAGTTGTTTTATTATTAGATACAATTTAATTTCAATTAAGTTGTTAATTGTTGTTGTTATTATGTCTCTATTTTATTTTTTCAAAAGACATGGAGCACAATCGCTATTTTATCACAATAGACACGACATACCGGTGCATATAGCATTCAAAGTGAAATAAAATAATGAATATCTCGAGTTTATTACGCCGAAAGGTATTTTAGTTCCTTAGATTAGTTTTGGTCCAGACCAATCATTAGTTTAAGTTCTATTAAAAAAATACGGTAAGTAAATTTTAAAGAAATGGTTATCTAATAGTTATCAAGTTTTAATAAATAAAGGAGTCTTTATAAATTACATTTAGTTCAAAGTTTAACAATGATCAAGTTTTCTTTTCACAAATTAAAGAACTCAATTTCGTGATTCGTTATGTCTTTCACAATAAATAATGTTTAAAACAAAACAAAGAACTATTCATTATAGATGATTTTTTTTTAAATATAATGCGAATTAATGGTAGGGCGAAGCTCCATAGCAGCGTAGGATGTATACCTACGAGGTGGACAGGTGATCTCGTCAAGACAACAGGATTACACTGGATGCAAGTCGCTTCCAAATAGTCTTATTGGAGATCCATAGCCTATGTCCAGTAGTGGATGTCATGATGAAGCTCGATCAGGGTGATAGCCTGACTTATTCTTATGACCTAAACTTCAATATTCAGGTCTGCCTTCCAGTATGTCTGCCTTGACAGTAGGTAAACGTCTTGCGTTTGTCGTAGCACCATTGTGTCGACATAATACTTTGATTCTTCTTCCGTTCATTATAGCGAGTCCTTAGGGAAGGCCAGGAATTCCACAATTCACCATCGAGCGTTGCCAAAAGAGGCCGCCAACTAATTTGTACAAATGTGGCTTGCTACCTCGAGCCCTAGGTAAAACTCCACCAAATTGAAGTGGAGCGAAGCATAGTGAGAGTAGAGGTGGGTAGTGTCGTAATCTGTTGTAATTTAAACAAATGTGCCGCACTATCTCGGGCCCTGGGCTCAAACGAAACAAAAAAGAAGCGGAGCGTAGTGTATAGGTGGGAAGAGTGTAGTCCGTCAGGACACTACATAAATTATCATGCTTGATTGGTGATACGCAAAACACAATACAATATAATATTATAGAGACTAGTACGTACGTAGTTAACTTTCGGAAGCGCGAGAGAATGTTTCTTAAAAACTAGAAATAAAACTAAGATGTTGCCGATGCGAAGGCACTATAATTAATGAATAAAATACACTGATACATCTTACAAGATAACTTAGGCATCTAGGTGGTCTTATTCGCAGACGCATAGTCAGCTCTACTGATAAGACCAGTGCTCGGTTTGTTTCTGCGAACCGGCCGCTTATCTCTAGTATTAAGTTACGTGGGAACATACATCGAATTACATCGCTTAGAGTACTAGAGGTGGTGCTGTTCGATGAGAGAACATAACGTCTCCCTCCCTAAGCGAAAAATTATCGGAGCACTCGATTTTAGAGGGATTCCGATAATTTTGAATGAAAGGATTAATTTTGGTGTACTAAACATAAAAAATAATCAAAACTATACTTAATACTACTAATCCTAATGCTATGAGACTAATTGTAGAGTCTTTTTCTCTGTTATCACCGAAAACTTCACTGTTCTTTAAAGCAAAGGCCATGTATTTAACTTCGTCCAGTGCAATCTCTCGCATGTTGAGTGCATGTGCACTGGATGGATAGGTTCTCGGTTGCGCGTAATTTCGGAAGGTTGATGGGTAGTGGGGTCCCTGGGTCCGCTTCGGTGTAAAAACGGTGGTACCGGATGGTCGTCCCGTTGACAGTGACATCACAGGGCCTATTCAGTCACAACGTGCGTTCCGCATGTCTGCTGCTTCGAAGCCTCTTCGCCGCAGGTCTCTGTGAGGGTTGTTTCCGATCTGGTGTATAGTATCCAGTTGTTTCTATCTATTTTCTGCAGCTTCACGTCCTCGACGTGAATGGGGTATTGCTTGCAGATGCCAGTGACGTCCTCGTACCTCATTAGTTTTTCCTCGCATGAGGGTCCGCTGTATGGGGCGCGGTTGTCATCGTCTCCAGCAGCAAGTGAGCGGCACAGCTGTGCGATCGGCTGATACTTCAGCCCTTTCGCCAATAGGAATGGGTACTTAGGAAATATGGCAACGGTTAGGTTCTCAGGTTTGAGGAGGATGGGTAAAGTGTACAATTTAAAATAGTTATACGTAACATTATCGGTCAGAGGGATTTCTAATATGAAGGTAATTTGGTATTTTTGATAAAAGATTTAACAGTTTCCTCAATCTTAATTAAATTAAATTCATTGGGTACATATACCAGGTTCCTAGATTCTGCTATCAGGTTCAAATGGTATAGCAGTTCGGTGGAGTTAATTATGGCTTGGTGTAGTATGGAGCCCTTGCTTAGAGCTATAGCGGTTTCGATTTCGCTTAATCTAATGAATATAGCCCTAAAACGACTTATGAATAAACTATATAGTTCTAACGCATAGGATGATATCCTTAAATTATTTTCTCGGATTACAGTCCCTTTAAGGGTCCCGTTAAGCAAGCAAAAGTTGCAATAACATTACTGAAAGTAACATTAACGAGCCTGTAACTTACAAAGATATGGTTGCAACGTTCATGCAAACTTACAGCGAGCTTGAAACGAAGCCCTAACGGCCACGCTGTAGATAAACTTGCCCAGAGCTAATCTCCTAAACTTTTTAAAACTATAAAACGCGAAGACCCAGTAACATTACACATGAAATATATCTGAAAGTTGTAAAGTTAACTTTCCGCAAGTATAACGTTTAACATTTCCACAACTTTAAATTTGAAAGGTAATAGTAACTTGTTTCATCTATCTTCCTAAAAGGTTACAAAATATTACAAATGAAACTTGCTTAGTTGTCGCAAAGTTACATTTCTAGGTTTTCAGTTTCAAAAAATGATTTGTTTTTCTAAATTTTGTTGAGGCTATATTATAGTTTTGAGTACATGTCCTAGAGGCAGGTGTGTGTGAGACTTTTCCACTTTCCGCTGTAAGGAATGTTATAATCAAATTTACAAATCGGAATACCAATTTCTGCAAACACAACGCCACCGCGATGCAGAATTTCAATGTGCGATGCTAACGCCATCTAGTTTTTCAATGTTAAGTAAGAAACTCTACAGTAACATTTGATAACTTTCGAAAATTAAGTTCCAGCAACATTACTTACCTACATAGGTTAGGTAAATAAAAAGAACAATTCGTAATGTTGTAGGAAAGTTGATAAAAATATAACAATAGACCTATTGTCGCAATGTTATACTATAACATTTCAGAAACTTTCATATATAAAGTACAGGCAATGCCAGACAGTGAGGTTAGTAAAATTACATTGCAGCAACGTTTTATTTTGTAACTTCCCAATCACATTTTTGCAACAATGTTAATTACTTACATTTAGGTATGTTTGGGAGGCTATATCCCAGCAAAGTTATAACGTAAACTTTCAAGCGAAATATAACAGTAACATAAGAAAATAACTTTTGATAAGTTTCAACATAACAATAAGATCTATGTAAGTGACATGTTCCTGCAAGATGATGTTTGAAATTCACAAATGTGCCATATACAAACTTACTACAACTTATTGCAAGTGTCATGCTTGGTGGGGTACTTGTATTCGAAGTCGTTTGAATGGTCATATTTGTATAGTCCGTACATGTCGTTTTTGTGAGTATAAGGGTAAGTATCATCAGGGTAAAAATTTTGTTCATCGTCGTCACCGGTTATCTCGTTAAGCTTAAATCCAATAGAACGGGCGGTCCTTAAGGATACGTCGCCGGATTGCAAGTGTGGCGGGTTAACTTGTTGAGGTTGTTCATAGGGTGGCTTGTACCCGAATTGGGGTGGTTTGTACCCAAATTGGGGTGGCCTATAACCTAGCTGAGGGGACGTCCCTAATCGGGGTCTGAACCCTTGCTGCGGTCTTGATTGTGGGCCTAATTTACCAAACTGAGGTGCGGAGCCTAGCTGCGGGCGGTAGTCAAATTGAAGCTGTGCGAACCTTGGAACCGGTAGTCTATTTAAATTTTGGTTCCCAGGTATACCGAACTGGAATTGGGGCGCGGGAATCGCGGGTCTCATGGTATTCTGGCTAGTAGGCATTGAAAACTGAGACCTTAGTAAATTTGACTTCATCCCTGTCTCTTGTTCCTTGAAGTTTACTTCTTCCAGCAGAAGTTTTAGAGCATCCTTTTTTAGGATTCCCGTTTGTGCAAGAGTAGCAGCTCTATGTTCTTGCGCCATTTCTAATTAATTTTATTTTAATATAACTAAAATAAAATAAAACACACCTAATTTAGAGTCTCGGTAGAGTTTATACCGACACTATTACTTAACATTAAATATTTTATCCTTAATTAGCACAATTTTATCGATTTGAGACAAAACTATCTGATATATTACTATTATTAAACACCTATCCTTAACTAACACAATTTAATCGATTTGAGACTAAATGTTCCGATACTATTACTTACTTTTATTAAATATCCTTAATTAAAACAATTAATCGATTTGAGATTAAATGTTCCTATACTATTACTTACTTTTATTATATGTCCTTAATTAAAACAATTCAATCGATTTGAGATTAAATGTTCCGATACTATTACTTACTTTTATTAAATGTCCTTAATTAAAACAATTCAATCGATTTGAGATTAAATTTTCCGATACTATTACTATTATTACCTAAATATCCTTAATTAACACAATTCGATCGATTTGAGACCAAATTTTCCGATACTACTACTATTCTTAAATAATATATCTTAATTAACACAATTCAATCGATTTGAGACCAAATTGTCTAATTATACAATTAACACAAGCAAATCTGACCGATGACCAAGGTCAAAATTTACAATATTCGAGGAAAATGGGGGTGGAAGGTTAAGGAAGGCGAAAAAGGCTTACTCACCAACCGACCTGCATCTTCTGCGCCCGTAGATAACTTATTTGTTTGGTTCGTGTGGATAGCCGGAACGGATACAACTGAATTCAGTATTAACACCGTTTACTTAATACTGCACAACGCGGGGGAAATTCACCGAATTTAAGAGCGAACTTTTCGCGCTGGCAGCAGCCGACTATCCTACCGGCTGCGCCAGTTAACTTTCGGAAGCGCGAGAGAATGTTTCTTAAAAACTAGAAATAAAACTAAGATGTTGCCGATGCGAAGGCACTATAATTAATGAATAAAATACACTGATACATCTTACAAGATAACTTAGGCATCTAGGTGGTCTTATTCGCAGACGCATAGTCAGCTCTACTGATAAGACCAGTGCTCGGTTTGTTTCTGCGAACCGGCCGCTTATCTCTAGTATTAAGTTACGTGGGAACATACATCGAATTACATCGCTTAGAGTACTAGAGGTGGTGCTGTTCGATGAGAGAACATAACGACGTACTTTACTCCGTTCCACGCATATCCGCTCCACTCCAATTTATTAGAGTCTGGGTCTAACTGGAAGCGCGCCAAGCGGAATGTAACTGTTTAGATTTGTTATTAATTGGATTGCAGAGCTAAATAAAAGAAAATATCTGTTATGTTCAACCCTCTTTCAATAAAAGTTCTCAATGCGGCATTAGGAATAGGAATTCAGATTTACTTTAAAAATATTTTAATTTTTTCTGATGTTACCTGGTTTTTAGGGTTCCGTACCCAAAGGGTTAAAACGGCACCCTATTACTAAGACTTCGATGTCTGTCTATCCGTCTGTCCGTCTGTCTGTCTGTCACTTGGCTGTATCTCACGAACGATAATGGCTAGGCAGCTATAATTTTCACAGATGATGTATTTCTGTTGCCGCTATAACAACAAATAAACTAAAAACAGAATAAAATTAATAATTAAGGGGGGCTCCCATACAACAAACCTGATTTTATAGCCGTTTTTCGCTTTATATTAATAATGGTAACAGGTAGATGCTTGAAATTTTCACAGAATATTTAGTTGTATATACACTTCAATAATAAATAATAAAATTAAAATAAAATAAATATTTAAGGGGGGCTCACCGTGGATCTCATACGGTACGGAACCCTCCGTGCGCGAGTCCAACTCGTACTTGGCCGATTATTACGATTGTGGCGTATTACCATACGCCCATGACGAAAAGTCTAAAATTCTTATGCGCTCGGGCCAGCTCCCAACAAGCAGGTTTTGCATGGGCGTATGGTAGTACGCCACAAGATTATGTTTCAGTGTTGAGTTTGAAGAGATATTTAAATATACTAGTAGTAGCATCTACAATGTCGCCTTGTCAATGCACTAAGTTTTGGAGAAAAAAAAACGAAAAAATGTGGGTAGTTTCTAGTCCTTCATTATTTCGCGCGGTAAACTGGTTCGTCATTGACACTTCAGTGATTCGCTGCGTCGTACAATTTAATTCGTTTTATAAAGTTTTACCGAGTTAGGCACTAGTTTTCTGGTGAAAATCAACATGCCGAAGAGAAAGCTAGGCCACAAATACTGGAAGTATTCGGATCCCATCAAGAAGAAGATGAAAAAGTTGGAGAGAAAACTTCTAAAACGCAGCAGAAAATTTTCGTCATCCACAGAATCCGTGCAATTGTCAAACGACCCAAAAGGTAATTACTTAAGTATATTACTCACTAGCTGCCCGCCCCGGCTTCGCCCGGGTGCGATTGGCTAAAGAAGACAGATTTTAAAATATTGTGACTATCACGTATGCGTTTTCGAGTTAATTTACAGCCTATGACACTCGCAAAGAATGTGGCTTGCTATTTGTAAAAGAATTTTCAAAATCGGTTCAGTGGATCCAGGGATTACCTACCCCCTACAACCTCACAAACTTAACCTCTTTATAATAATACTAGCAGCCTCCCTAAACATATAATATAGCCTGTGACACCCGGGGTTTGTGTAGCTTCCCAACAGTGAAAGAATTTTTCAAATCGGTTCAGTAGTTTCGGAGCCCATTTAATGCAAACAAACAAAAAATCAAATCTTTCCTCTTTATAATATTGGTATAGATTAGTATTAGTATATAGTATATTAGTATTAGTAAGTACTGTGATAAGTATAGATAAGTAAGTACCTACTGTGATCGGTTCACGTTTCAACGATCTGAGTTGCTACTTACCGATTATTGTCTTACTTATGAGGATTACCGTTCCAACGTTTTGAGTTGTTACTTATTCTTATTGTTACTCGAGTTCACGATGATAGATAGATAGATATTCTTTATTGTTAACACAAAGAGCACAAGTAACACAGATAAAAAAAACATTAAAACTATAGCGTGTAACAAGAGGTGGCCTTATCGCTAAAAGCGATCTCTGCCAGGCAACCTTTGGGTGGAATAGGATCATAGAACAAGGAAAAACGTGGGTGTACGTTAACAAAAATTCGTACTTACAAACCATAGACCCCACTAAGCATGAAACTTGCAAGAAGTTGTAGTAAGTTTGTGTTGTTACGATACAACGCCATGAATTCATCTTACTCACTATACATACAGTAGCTATATCTAGCTACGTATAGATACTACCTGTTCAGGTTCACATACACAATCTATAAGTACGTCGTACTTATGTATGTGTATTTTGGGAAGTTAACGACCCTTCATATTTATTGCAATCTCGTTTTGTATTACTTACCTAGTTGCAGAAATCATATGTAGCTATTTGGTAAATAGCGTATGGAGCGTTATATATTTGTATATATTATGTAGTACATCAGTACCTATTGATTTCAATTTCAGCTAACAACATCGAACCTGTGAATGTTGAAAATGAAAATCTGAGCGAACCAGGCCCGTCGGACTCCGCTTTGCACACAGATTCAGAGCATTTTGAAAATATCCCGATCATACCAGCACCGGAGGAGCCACCACCAACGGCTGAAGATTTCTCTAGTAAGGATGATGTTCCTGAAGACGAGCTTGATCAGTTTATGTTGGAGATCTTAGGGAAAGATCCCTCATCGACAACCATCTTTGGAAAATATATGCAAAAAGATTTAGCGCTTCGCTACAACTTCATTGCCACAACCGGCTTGACCAAAGAGGTACGCAAGGAACTGTTATGATACTCATTTGACCCTGCAGGCTGATAGCAGCGCCATCTCTGAACCCCGAGATAAAAGCGGCTATCACCGCACAAGTAGTAAACCGGGATAAAGCAATAGAAGCTAAATAAAAACGGGTTTGTAGTGCTATTGCATGTCTAAGCGAAGCTATTACTCCTCTTTTAGAAAAAAAAATTATAGATCCGACAATTTTAAAATTGCTTATTGACACTGGCCTATTTTATTTTTCCTAAAAATATTTGCTTTAGTTGTGATTTTTAATATAAGAATACGGAAGGAAATCATGAAAAATGCCTCAAGTAATTTATGGACGCCCCTTAACCATTCCGTCGGTCAAAATTATAAACAAACCAGTGTAAAATAATCTGTATTTATAAACATTAAGCGTCTTTGGTGAAAAATCCAAATTATTTTCATAAGAAAATATCATCCATTGTGTTAATATCTGTGTTGTGTGCAGCAGTTAATAATCCAAGATTTTAATATTTATGAATCCTTTTTGTAGCCAGTTTTCATTTTATGAGTTATTTCATTGTGCTCACAATAATCACTTAAATTCGTTAGGGGACCAACCCAGAAAAAATTTTAATAGTTGATTTTTGCCGACTTTAGCACAAATACAAACACATGCCCGTTAAAAAAAAATGTTTTTGTCGTATAAATGAAACATTTATTACTCAGTAATGGTCGTAAAAAACACATGTGTTTTGATAGCATCGGCTGTTGCACTGACTATGTTCACAGTGTTTAAACTTTTGGTATTTCTTACATCGCCGTTGCAAAAAGAAGAGTAAGTTAATCACATCAAAATAAAAACCAAAAATTATTTTTCTCAAAAAATGGAATAACCGCCTTCCATCGTGTACATAATTCGAATATTTATAGTATGACCATTTAACTGAGTCCTCGCCTGCGCGGTACAGGGGCGCGCGGGTAGACGACAAAGGGGACTGAGACCGGTGCGGGCGGCGGGTCCTGCCGCCCGCACCGGTCTCAGTCCCCTTTGTCGTCTACCCGCGCGCCCCTGTACCGCGCAGGCGAGGACTAAGTTAAACGGTCAGACTATAGTACGAATTGTTTACATTATTGTTGATTTTAAAAAAAGGTTCAGCCGATTTTTGTAACATTTAAATGGGATCACTTTAATTAACAATAATTATCATTATCATTAGTGTAATTCGTGTATGCGGTACTAATTGAATAAACAAATTCGGGAGTATACCTTTTCGAACTAAAAAATATTTTTTCGATTTGGTTCACAATTGGCGGAATTATCGATGAACCTTTTTGGAAGTCGGTTAAAATACTTTCTAGCAGCTTTCGAATAAAATACTGTGTCCAAAACGGGCATCAACAACAGCAAATAGTTTTTTTCTCGGGGTAAACTACGGTATACCGAATATCAGCAATACGGATTCAAATCCTGGGATCACAACAAACTTATGGGTTCACAACAAAAATAAATCTTTGAAATTAACCTAGTGTGGAAAGCACTCTAAATAAAATAGCTTCAACGACATCCTTCATTCCGCATGGAAAGAAAAACTGAAACAGAAGAGAAACTGATGGAATGATTTTTGTGCAGATGGAATTCGAAACATGAAGTAAAAGAGCTGCAAGAGAACTTGACAAGAATCTATTCTCAAATAAAATTGCTGACGAAGTGTCACAGCCGCCTTATATTAAGACTGAAAATAACTCCAGGGTAAGAGAGCTTCTCGATGGTATTTTTTTTTATTGTTTATATGTACCATATATATATACTCCGTATCCCCAACATAATTAGGGCAGTTTTTAATTAATTGTTAACATGTCAATGTTTAATTATACATTCATAATTGCTTAAGAATTCTATACATAGTTGAAGAGAACCAATTAAGGAAAATAATTACAAACCACAATAAATATCAGTTATTTCTCGTTGGTATTGGGTTTTGGGAGACTTATTTAGAGTATCTCTATTTTTCTTTTAATTATCATAAACTAAAAAAATATTTCTTTCACAGAACGCTAGTTTTATATACTGTCTGATTGAAGGAAATATATTTTTAGTGAAACATTTCACTAGATTGAGATTAATATAGACTGTAACTTCAGTGATTTCATTTCAGTGTTATCAACGATTCTACTTTTCAACAATATTCTCTTGGTTTTAACCCTGACGAGCACGGCCCTTCCGAAGAATACGAAATTTTTAGGCGGAGAACTTATTTCAACACCAAAGAATTATGGTATTACCTGAGTCATCAGCTAAGAAATGCCATTAACCAGAGTACGAAGCTGTTGGAATCACAAACTATAATAGAAGAGGTAGCTCAGAGAAAAAGGTACTGAAGGTTTTTCTACCTGACAGTGCGACATAAAAGAGTTGAAAATAAATGAGGTCGCCACCATCGCTTTGTTAGCATATTTTGCATTATTTTTTTCATAATGTTAACTGTTTTTCTGTTCACAATCCACAAAATAACACAAAACGAGAAAAATGCTAAGATATTAGCAATGATTGACAGCTCAGATTGTGGTTCCAGCAAAAGTGATAATTTAGTTCCCGAATAATTCATTTCATCTCTTTTGTGTCGTAAGTACTGTGAAGTATAACTATTTTATTCACCTTTGTTATTCTACTGCTGAGTTTTTCGGTGAGAACAGTTCTTTGGCGTTTTGGTAAAGGAAAACATTTTAAAAACCTCCAAGACCTCACCAACTTATACTAAACCAGTGTGGTAGAGATGGCTCGATCATCACTGGCTTTTTGTTAAAGGAAAACATCGTGAGGCAACCTACATACGTTCGTCCATACGAGTAGAAGACATTCAATGGTGTAGGTTTAGGTGTAGGCGCAAGCGTCGTGGATATGGCCCAATTACCCTTCGTGGGTAGGCTAATATCCTGCAGTGGACTATTAATAATTAGCCAAGTGCGAGTTGGACTCGTGCACGAAGGGTTCCGCACCGTATGGAATATTTATTTTATTTTAAGGATCATATTTAACTAAATATTTTGCGAATAGTTCTAGTATCTACCTGTCACCGTTAATAATATCGAGAGAAAAACGTCCAAAAATTCAAGTTTGTTGTATAGGAGCCCCCCTTAAATATTTATTATTTTCTTTTTTTAGTATTTAATGTTATAGCGGCAACAGAAACACATCATATGTGAAAACTTCAACGTTCTAGCTATCACCGTTCATGAGATATGGCCTGGTGACAGACAGACGGACAGACGGACAGCGGAGTCTTAGTAATAGCTAGGGTCCCGTTTTTACCTTTTGGGTACGGAAAGCCCGGAAGTCGGGCAGTGTTCAGCAGTCGACTATCAAATGAACAGTTCAGCACAAGTTGTCGTAGTGTTTTGGCCTTTGCTTATTACAGATGGCTGCTTTCCATCCAGGAGAGTTTACCAGCCGTGGATGGGCACGAGGAGTGGCGCAGGGAGGAAGCAGCTAGCGCCAGCAAGCTTGTGCAGCGCAGACTACACTACCTGCAAAACCCGTCTGATTGTCACTCGGCGCGAAAACTTATATGCAGTCAAGACGTAAGATTCACATTGTATATTATGTACACTGTATTAGTCTTATAGTCCACTTTTCTAAGCTTACCCTCGCAAAATGAATAGGCAATTTTCTGTGCGAAGCGGGTCTAGTAGCTGGCAGCAGTAGGATTACAGATTTGTAAATGCCATCTTTCTTCACTACAGGTTTCTTCACCATATTTTTCCGTCATCAAAAAGCCATTGGTCTGAAAATCTGTGCCTACGGGTATAGGTACAATTTCCAAGGAACTCATTAATAAATAAATATTAGGGGACATCGTACACACGGCCTCTGAGCTCAAACTAAGCAAAGCTTGTGAAATGGCTGCCAGAGACTGATAAACTACTTTTACATATTTTTAAATACATATTTATATAGATAGTAAATAAATAACACCCAGACACAGAGCAAACACCCATGTTCATCACGTAAATACTTGCCCTGGGTGGGGATCGAACCCACGCCTCTTTGACCCAGTAGTCAGGGTCACTAACCACTGAGCCACTGAGGCAGTCGTTCCTTATATATGGTCATATCATTGGTTCCAAGGAACTCATATTCGGGG
This sequence comes from Hypomecis atomaria, assembly GCA_964007245.1. NCBI lineage: Eukaryota > Metazoa > Arthropoda > Insecta > Lepidoptera > Geometridae > Hypomecis > Hypomecis atomaria. Next base: position 21,345,522 of record OZ023288.1, read on the forward strand.
TGTGATTCTACGGTGTTATAATTGCTTTGACGACGACATTCTTGTTTAATGTTTATAATTTAGCATTTTTTTTTTCAGTTCGGCGGGTTTGGTTGCAACACTCATCATCTTGTCTACTGCCTTGTGATCGCATATGCTTCAGAAAGGACCCTGTTAGTCTCACACATCGATGACGTGAGCGCCAACCAGTATTGGACGAAAATAATACAGCCTATGTCAGAAACCTGCACGCAGGACTACGGACGTCGTGTATACCTTTTATCAGGTACAGTAACAGGAAATTAAGAATATACATCAGCATATCCGTCATAGATTTTCAGTGCTAGTTAGGACCTTCTTATTCACACATAAATTACGGTTTCATCGGACGTCAGTTCTACAGGCTCTGCCCATCTGTTGACTGTCTGCCCACCTTGATAAGGCTACGTCGTGTATACTTTATATCAGGTAAAGTAAAAGCTAATAAAGAATAGACATCAGCAAATCAGTCATTGATTTCCAATGCTGGTTAGGACCTTTTTATTCACACAAAAATATCGGTTTCATCGAACGTCTGTTCTACGTCCATAGGCTCTGCCTCTTGTTGGCTATCTGCCCACCTTGATAAGGCATTAAACATTGAAAATTTACTACTAATTGTGGTAATCCTTAAAGATTGCCTGAAAAAGACATATTCACTTTATTTACACTCGCAAATCGCACGAAATAAAATACGATATTTTTTATATCTTATCTGTGACGTGAACGCTCTAAGAAGGGCGGCAACTCTGGTAACGTCACATGACAGTAAGCAAGAATTTCTCTATTGACTGTTGCTTTTGTAATTTGTGTTTTGTGATTTCGGAGTAATATTATTGGCTCTCTATGTTACTTTTAAAGTACTTTTTGTCAATTTTTGGATGTGACCTAGCGTATTTACTAGTATTAACTAACGTTATTTACTAGTGTGTGACGTCAAAGACCAGCGCCATTACGGAATGTCGCTTTTGCCGGGATCTTGAATATCTATTCTTTAACACTGATTTTCATTGTTAATACAGTAGAATCCAAGTAAATAGGTATCTTCTAGGTAAGTGTGTTACATCCTAGACCGCATATCTGATTAACATCAGGCAGTGTGTAGTCAAACGCAAACCTATACAGAATAAAAAAATAACAAATCTCTCGGAAATATAAATGTTGTGTGCTTATTATGTACTAACGAATAATTTAAAACGATTCCAACAACCAGTCTTTAAGCCTATTTCATTTTCTTTCGTTAATTTGTGTACGGATCTTTTCATTCTTAATTAAATGATGGTGATGCTAATAAGGGTTACATATTTTTATTTCAACAGATAAATATAATCACACAGCACTGTTTCTACATTATATGAGATACTTTGGAGAGCCTGGACGACCTTACCTTCTTCCAAAAGATCTAGCACAGAGGTTAGTTCTCATAGAAAAATAATATAAACTATTATGAGCCCCATTCACCATCAGTCCAAATCACAGAGCCTATTACAACAAGAGAGTTAGCGCTGTTATCGCTTGAGGCAATTCTCAACCGCAAAAATGTATGGACAATCATTATCACTAGTTGTCAACTGTCAAATATATGTATTGGAATTTGACAAGAATTTGACACTATCGGGACAAAGACACGATAACTAGCCAATGAATCGAGATATTTCTCATGTCTTTTTCTAACTCATGCCATTTTAAATCAATGCATCTCTTTCTTTCATTTCTCGATTGACCACATTATCCCTCTGGTAACTCTGTGGTCCAAATGGATGGCATCCATTCGATGTTACGAGTTTGCGACTTCGTCGTTAGAAATGGCGACTTTTCATTCATCAGCGAGCGCTTTAGCGTCAAAAATAGTTTAGCAACTTGTCTGATTACCTTCAAACTAAATCATCTGTGGATTTATCTTTATGTACATAGTATTTCTGGTTACCTATATATTCAAACAATGTTTATTTAAAAATGAAGCCTAAATTTAAATACACTAAATTGGCCACATTAGCCACATTCATTTGGATGTCATCCATTTGGACTGATGGTGAATGGCGCCTTTTAACTAATTATTCCGAAAAAATTAGTGAGAGACCAGTTGTTCCATACAAAGTGTTCAATGTCTTTAGACAAAATTTATGGAGTAACATTTATTCCTTTGTAAATAATGATCAGTTTTTTAATGTTTTCAGGATAACCCGTTTCAGCAGTGACTCATACGCGTGGTGGATTGGCCAATTTGTTAAATACGTTCTGAAATTGCAAAGACCAGATGTGATCAATGCTGAAATAAATAAGTTGAATTTTACATCGCCTATAGTCGGGTATGTAGACCTTATAAATTAGAATACTAATAGGCCAAGCTACCTAGAGCTGGTAATATACGGATGGGTTGTGTTGTCAACTGTTTGAAACTGGAATTGATAACAGCTGCAGCAGTAAGTTTCAACAGCTCTTCAAACAAAAAAATTCAAATCAAAAAATCGGCCAAGTGCGAGTCGGACTCGCGCACGAAGGGTTCCGTACCGTAGGGGAGCCCCATTCCTCTTACCGTAATTAATAACGAGCAAAAAACTCCTAAAATTTACGTTTGTTGTATGGGAGCCCCCCTTAAATATTTATTTTATTCTATTTTTAGTATTTGTTGTTATAGCGGTAACAGATATACATCATCTGTGAAAATGTAAGCTGCCTAGCTATCCCGGTTCATGAGATACAGCCCGGTGACAGACAGACAGAAGGACAGGCGGAGAGACGGACAGACTGACATCGAAGTCTTAGTAAGTAAGTAAGTTCGTATAGGCCGGGTGGCTAGCCCTGGTGTCAGAGTTTTTAGGCCGCCTGAAGGCCTCTGACATGGCTAAACGGTTAAAACAACCGGGACCTACAATTTCACGTGTCATCCGAGCCACGGTAGCGCTCAATTGGAAAATGCCACCCGCGGTCACCCATCCAAATACTGACCGTGCGGAACGTTGCTTGATTCCGGTGATCGCTGACAAACACCTAGTCAAACTACGCTACGAGCGCTACAGTCTTAGTAATAGGGTCCCGTTTTTACCCTTTGGGTACGGAACCCTAAAAACAAGCGAGCGGTGTATAACTACAGAAACTTCTATAAAATTAATACAAAAACTGTTTTTTTTTTATCGATTACATTGCCGATCTCATAGTTTATTACGATAATAAGTACTTACAGTGACATTCTGGGAAAGGTCCATTATCCAGAAACTAGCGACCCGCCCCGGCTTCGCACAGGTGTATCATACATATAAACCTTCCTCTTTAATCACTCTATCCATTTAACAAAAATGCATCAATATCCGTTGCGTGGTTTTACAGATATAGGCATACATAGGGACAGACAGGACTTTGTTTTATACTAGGTAGTGATGATGCAGCTGTATTTCACACGAAAAATCGTATTTTGAGAACTCAAACTTTAACTTTTCTAGTGTGCACATCCGGCGCACTGACAAGAAGGACGAAGCAGAATACCACAGCCTTGATGAGTACATGCACCACGTCGCTGACTACTACGAGCAGCTTGAGCTGACTCACTCTGTAGACCAACGTCGGGTCTTCTTGGCTACGGATGATGTTAATGTTAGTGTGTTTTAAACTTTGATTATGTGGCCATCGTCCTCTCGAATCCCCTGAATTGAATCGCTTGGAGATCCATTTTTGTCCATGTATACCGTTTAGACTTCAACTTAGAAAGATACGCCATAACCACTAGATATATTCACTATTGATTTTCCATCGATACGTACGAAGAGATGTGATTCCACATTTTTGATACGTAATGGCCACAATGGAACAGATGCCAGTTTTTTTTGTTTGTCGTGAGAGATATAACCTGTAGTGATTCAACGTCTGAGTGAATATAACATATCTTTTGTAGTCTGCCTTATTTTAAACAACAGCGTTGTTTTAAAATCTAGCCGTCTTACCTACCACAAAAGTTTTACGCACGCTTTAGACTATGTTAGCACGGTAAACACTGTTCAAAGTATGTTTAAATTTTTTTTTGGAAAGGCGGTAAATAATTTGCGGGCAAGCGCAGACTTATTCGCGATTTAGAACAAAAAAGTCTCTTCAATGGTTGCTTCTTGCGATAAAAGCTAGAACTCATCGCGCTCCTGCAATTTCCCTATTTTTAAGTTACTTAATACAGCTTTTACATGTCAGACAAAATGTCAATCTATTTAGTCTTAGTTATAGGCCAAATCATAGAACTTGACGGCTGTGATGTTAGCTACAAGCTGCGGATACTCCAATCCAGACTAAAGCTCACTTAACAGCTGTGCGAGGATGGGGCTATCTGCAGCTTATAGCTATCACACAGATGCTACGTTGTATGATTCAGCCTATATGTATATTTTGGTCTGTAGGTGTTCGAGGAAGCCATTTCAAAATATCCCCAGTACAAGTTCTATGGAAATCGCTCGAGGGCTAAGGCAGCGGCCGTGGGATTACGCTATACTGCCCAAGGCTATGAAGGAATACTCGTCGACTTGCATGCGCTGGCAATGTGTGACTACGTGATTTGCACTTTTAGTAGTAATGTAAGTTGTCTGATAGGCTCTTTCGTGGTTTCGCCCCACAAGCAATTCGGCCCGCGGGGCGAATCAACGAAGCCTCTTTTTGAATGCCCTCTTTCGCCCCGTGGGGCGAAACGCCGAGAACGATAAATATTTCATCATCATTATTCCCAGCCTTCTTTATCCCACGCTGGGTAGGTATGTCTGTCTTACAGTACCATCTTGGTCCTTTGCCAATCATGTCCAGGTTCGATCCGCTAGGCTACCACTCTCTTATCGCCTTGATCCACCTGTCGTCACGTGTCCTGCCGAGTTCCGTTTAAAATTAATTAACAGGGTTCTGATGTCCCGGGCTCTTGTCCTTCGCCTCATCTTATGTTTTATATTTACCTCTAAAGAATTTACGCGATTCTTGGACATTGAACTGCATGTACTGTATCAACCTTTTTTAATTGTCCACTGCAGGACGTAGGCCTACCCACGAAGGGTGATTGGGCCATATCCACCACGCTGGCCCAGTGCGGGTTGGTGGATTATATAGAGCTTAGGCCATTACCTTGTACAGTATTTTATTATTTGTTTTATTTATTTTGGAAACAAATTTTCATATTATTCTCTTTAATAACAATCTAATGTAATTAATTCTATTTTTAGTTGTTTCCGTATTTTGTTTGTGTGTACCTAACTGTTTTGTCCCGAATAAAATTTTCTGTATTTCTGTATCTCCATTTAAAATAATTTCATATGTTCGTATCTTACTATCCTTTGACATTGCTTGTAAAATATGGCGGCGTGATGGCGGCCTTGAACAAAAATCAAATCAGAAAATATGAAATTCTATTTAAATTAAGCATTCAATGCGGTTGTTTTACTCTGCGCATTTATTTACCATATTTTTATGGATTTTTTGGCGTAATGTACACAGTCTGGTCCTACTTTGCAAGATCTTTTTTGTAAGTTTGCCATGGTTTGTAGCTAGAGATTGCAACTCGGTATGTTTCTCAACCCGGCCGGGCCCGGTTGCATTCGTCGTCAACCCAGCGGACCCGGCCGGGTTGTCTTAGCGATGAACCCTTCAAAGTATTATATGAAAATTTTCTATATGTATATGAATGGAAAAAGACAATAATTCAAGGTTAATATTTATTTCCATCTGGCTTATTATTATTTCAATCTCACTCAAGTGTAAAAATCACACTTAATACAGAATTACTTTACATATGGACGGAAAAGTACTATTAGTATTAGAAATCATATATTCATGTTTATAAATATGTATATGTAGTATGTATAAGTAGTATATCAGTCTCTGGCAGCCATATCACAAGCTTTGCTTAGTTTGGGGTCAGAGGTCGTGTGTAAGATGTCCCCTAATATTTATTTATTTATAAGTTAAAAAAAAAAATAAGCAGGTCTTTCTCTTTACTCCCTAAAGTGTCTATTTGAAAACATGGAATTAAAATATGACACTAATAACGCAGCTTAAATTACTAAACGTGCAGATTACCGGGTCCGGTGACCTGGCCCGGTAAGAATGGCCGGGCGGGCCAAGCCCGGCCCCGGTTTGCAATCTCTATTTTTAACACTACATTAGAATATTACAGATTTACGTAATAATGCTATCAATTTGGTTAAAATGTCAGATTCGTAACTTTGCCACGGAAATGACATGATATTATTTTTGTGATGTTTGCAGGTAGGTCGACTGGCATACGAGCTGATGCACACAAAGTACCCGGACGCAGCAAGCCGCTTCATTTCCCTGGATGATATGTACTATTTCACCGATAATGAGTATCGTATGCGCAAAGCCGTGATGCGACACAAAGATATTACTTTAGAAGTGAGTAGTTCAAAATAGAGCCAGCAAGTTACAAACTAGTTTTTAGGATTTCATGGCTAGTTCTATAGTAAAAGTTGTGGCATTTGACATTATTTAGCTAACAGTTTTTACGTCAATATTCAAGCCTCGTCGGGTATATAATATGGTTCATATTGTAACTATGCCATCAAACGCATGTTTAGTTTATAAACCCAAGAAAGTTCTTGAATTAGTGCATTAATTGTGGCCACCTTACGTGGAAGTGATAGTCCGTGGTGGTCTAGAGGTAGTGACACCCGCCTTACAATCGTGAGGTCGTGGATTCAAATCCCGGTCCCGTACCAATGAGTTTTTTGGAATTTATATGTACGAAATTTCACACCACTGGCTTTTCGGTGAAGGAAAATATCGTGAGGCAACCTGCATACGTCCGTAGAAGAAATTCGATGGCGTATGTAAATCCACCAATCCGCACTGGACCAGCGTGGTGGAAATGGCCCAACTACGCTTTGTGGGTAGGCCTACGTCCTGCAGTGGACTATTAAAAAAAGGCTGATACAGTAAACAGTACAGTTACGTTGAAGTACTATGGATAAAATAATTATCCAAATAATCTCATAAATATTATTTTTAAACATTTATAGTAGATTGTAGTTCTTTTAGTTCTTATTTATAAGACTTCAAACGTGAAAATGGCTAAAAGCCCCACAGTACTAGTGCACCTACCAACATGTTTTTAAACATTCGGGATTTGAACACATTATTGTTTTAGTTGGTGGAAAGGAAAAACACTGGAAGCGACACTTTGGTTACAGTAAATACATAACAGTAGGTTATCTAAGGCGCCGAGTAGTACGAATTTCCGTCGATCTTATTTCTTACGCTGATGGAGCAAATAAAACATCTGACTCATGGTATTCTAAAATATTTAAGGGTTGCCAAAGTCAACCACAGAATTACAAAAACTTTGAGAGTGAGAGACATTACGGCACTTGTGCGGTAATATAATGTAAAACGCACGATGCTTCGACTGATGCACGACTTTCACTCCGCACGATGCTAATTTCACTCAAAGTCAGAGTTTTATTAATTTCCTCGCAAATATGTTATAAAACGTCGAATGACATACATGCGCTTTGAAAATTACAGCCTCTGCTTCCTTATAGCCCTCGCCTACGGCTCGGGATAGCAATATTGCCTCGGCTGTAATTTTCAACTTCCCGTACTTATATCATACTGTACTATTATTTAATTCATGATTTCAGGTTGGCGATATGATTAAGTATCAATGTAAAAACAGCACAAGCGTTGGAACCGTTTTGAGAACACATGACGTAAGTTTACTATAAAGAAGTAAGTACTTAGCAATACAGTGCAGTGTATAGTGTTTATTACGAGTGTAATAAACACTATACACTGCACGAGTTGTATATCTAATGTCATTTAATTTTAAGTCATATATTAATTTCATAGAGGCTGGTCAATTAGTTCTTATATTCAGTATTTTGAAAGTCGCTGAACAATATTGAACCGAATTCCAAAAAGGAGGTTTTATGTTCGTCTGTGTGTATTTTTTTAATTTTATTTTTTTGTGTATGTTCATCGATATTTCCGCTAATTGTGAAACGAATCAAAGTAATAATTTTTAGTTCAAAGAGTATACTTCCGAGGTGGTCTTATTTAAATTTTATAAAAATCGGCCGAGCCGTTTTTTTTAAAATCAACAGTAATGTTAAAGTTGTATATGTATTCGAATATTGTACACGACGGAAGACGGTTGTGCCATTTTTGCGTAAAATAAATTATTACTTACATGGCTAAAGCTATAGCGGCAACGCTACTAAACACGGCTATTCTAAAAGAAAAGGGAAACTGAAAAGAGGAACTATCAAATGGAACGTCAAAAAGTCGATAATTTTAAAACAGCGGTTTTAAAGTAGAAGACTTTTTACAGGTCGATCAGTGGCTTAAAACTTAAAAGGTTAAAGCAACCGGGCCCTTATAAGTTAGCGTACGAGTATCACTTAAACGGAATTGCACAATTTCAAATGCCATTCAATAATGACCCATCCGAAGACTGATAGTTACTTCAATTATAAACATAACATGTTGTATGATGGTAGTGTATTACTAGCGCTACCACACAGATGATGTGTAGTGGTAGCGTAGTAAACAATCCAAGTTTAAGAACCTAAAACCCAACTAACAGAAGAAAAAGGAGGCGAATCCCGTTCCAGCTCGTTTCTGGTGCAAAGAATGTCCTTCGCTATCCAGCGCAGCAACGCGGCTAGCATTATACACCTACACCTTGGTACCAACCGGCCCAAGATGCGCACCACGTAATATTTCTTTCGATGAGTCTGAACGAGACAGCGTTATGGCAAATTATATTTCTGTCACTTTTTCACATGTGGTCGCATGCTGGACTAGCAGGATTACGATACGATGACGATTTGGGGCGGGCTATTTGATTGCAGTTTTCTTACGTATATTTAATTTCAAAGTTTATTAATTAAGAATATTCAGATGGAACTAAGAGAGTATAATATGGATTATATTAAATATTTTCTTTCAGCGTGGACGCATCCCATGGCATAAGACAGAGGAACACTTCATGGAACATCCGTATCCTGAATACAAGCAAGTTCTGCTAACTTTATAGGTCAGTTACTTCGCCATGACTTTTTTAGTTTTTGCATGTGTTCGAAATGGCTCATAAGTTATAGCGGACAGAATTTTAACACATTTATTCATGCAAATAAAAAATATATGGTAAAAATGTGATTTAAATTGTGATCATTATCATTCAACGTATTTCAACGATCTTCCTTTCATTTTTGAACCTATACGAATGCGTAAATAGTCACGATACCGAGTAAGAGCGTGGACTCCTGCTGGTCAAACAACATCTAGTTAATAGAAATTTTATAATCGAATCGCTGGCTCGAAAAGAAGAAGAATCTAGAAGGCGAAGTCGTCATGTTTTTTTTTTCCAAAAAGCTAGTAATATAAAAATCCGTATATCTATAAAAAATATAAACAAACACTGAAGAACCTTCATACCTAAGTTAGTTACCAAACTCCCACGCCACATGCACTAATACTCAAAATAGTTTGCTCGAAGTTCGCTAACACCCGTCTTATCAATCAAGTAACGTGGTGGGTAGCACTTTGAAGGTTGTTTGCGAGAGTGCTGATAATCCTTTAAACACCTCACATCCAATAGATACGGGTTAAGTGATGATAACGTGGCTGTAAGTTATAAGATATCGGGGGTTCTTGGCTTTGTTTGGTTGAACTAGTTGTACGTATGATAATGCATCGTTTACTGAAATTGAACTGTTTTAGTTGTTACGCTCTTGATAGAGCGGTCATGTTCTTCACGTAGTATTATATTTCATGTATTACAGGGTTATTTCTAATCAATTAGTATCCTTTTAAGGGCTTATTCTGTACATTAAAACTATCAACTTTTGTTCTGCGACTTTTGTCAAAACTCAAAAAAATATGTTGTTCCATAGAAACATCGTTCGCCTGGGATAAAAAGTTTGGAACAGCTGTTTTTTTTTTAATTTTGACAAAAGTCGCAGAACAATAGTTGTTAGTTTTGATGTACAGAATAAGCCCCTAAAGGAGTTTTTTTGATTTTTAAAAGTTCTTTATTGGTCAGAAAAATACCTAGTTACAAAGTACGTACAAACTAGACACAGTCTAAAAATTTGTATGCAACAATATTATACAAATGACTTTATCAGGCTAACAGCGCCTCCGAAAGTATTTCAAAAACATAGTTTATATTTTAAAGTGTGTTTCAATCTATGCACTAAAAATTACATAGAAAAGTTAAACATACCTAAATACATACAAATAACGAACCTTTTGCACCAGGCTCATTTTTTAAAAGAAAACGCTACATATGGTAACGACGTACATTATGTACAATAAATCCATTTTTATAATAGAAATCTTGTAGACAACATTCGCGAAAAACTGATGGATTAATTATGTAAATATAATAACGAGGGTAGAATCAAATAAGGATTCCACCTTCATAGTCATACTTTAATAATCGAGTGCCTAGGAGTGAGCGAAATGGGTGACATTGCGTCATCAGAGTCGTCGAGCACGTAGTGATGGGGTAAGCAGTATCTTTTGTAAGTATCGGGAGTAAGTAGTACCCTAAAGGATGCTAATTGACTAGGAATAACCCTGCATTTGTGGTAGGGGCAGATGTAACACGCCTTACGATGTCTCGACATCTCTATTAGAGGTCACTATGGTAAATTCATCAATACGGGCCCACCTACAGCAGATTTGATTTGGTCGGGTGAGCTTCCGCGTGGTCTTGTGCTTTCCACTTTGCCCTAGACGACTATACTTCTGAAAGATATTTCTCCCATTAAATTCTAAGTAAAGGAGAGACTCATGTACTAAACACAGAAGAGACATTAAGATATTTTGTATAAGGTTGAAATTAGCAGATAATGAGATATTTAGAATCTTTCTCATCCATATGCAATTACAGAATTGAATTGAAATTGAACTGATAAACTGAATCCACATAAACAAGATTAGTGAAAATAAATAACTATTAAACAGAAAATTAAAGAATATGTAGCTTAATGACAAGGAAATTGGGTGGAGCCATCCTATTTCAGCAAAACAAGGAGCATTCAATAAATATATAGCTAAAAATTATTTTTCACAAAAAATAGCACGACCGACTTCACCCGTGTACAGAATTCGCGAATATTTCGCACGGATCGATGTTACATTTTTCACATGAATGTTGATTTATCGAAAATGGCGCAGCCGATTTCAATTAAAATTTAATGTGACGAATTTCGAAGCATACTCTTTCAAATAAAAAAAATTATTGAAATCGGACTACTAGGAAAAAAGTTATGCGTGGTTACACATAAAAAAAATATACGCGTCGAATTGAGTACCTCCTCCGGTTTAGTTCGTCGGTCAAAAAATCGCGTTCACTTTGTAATACCCAATAGAAGCAGCTGAAAGTTACTTAAAATATACTCAAAATACGTGTTAACACAACCCTTGCTTCGATAGAAAACAAAATTCTAAAGCCACAATGTTTAACCGTGTCACATAACATAATTCACAGGCCAATCTAAAAACACCGCGTTCAATATGCAAATCTAACAAAAGCAGGGGTAAGAAAAATATACTCAAAATACCAATCTTCCTGAGACAATTGGGTTCAAAAGCCGCAATGTCAAACCGTGTCACATAATATTCGCCAATCCATCTCACTCATGAGGCTCAGAAGAAATCCTCGATTGGAGCCACTATCAGCAAAGGTCAAGTACCGTCTTCCGTCAATTGCGCCACCAAGCGAAGGTATCTCGGAGGGCTCGTCCAAATCCTATTGTACGGGATTACTCGAGTTGCGGAGACTTAACGCAACTTCGGCCCTTGAGGTCTGTACCCACTTCGTCGTCAAGCAACGTCTAGTATTAAACCAGTGTTTTTTTTAAGTGAAATATTCTTCAGCGGCGTTGTACACTTTTTGGGATGGGAAATGTTAAACTCGCGTCACGACACGTGACCTGGGGTCTTACTGTGTAAGCCGTCTGACGTTCGGCTTCGCTTGCTCTCCTGCTCGCGCCAGTCACTCACATCACGAGGGCGAGCGAGAGGAAAAGCGAAGCCGAACGTCAGAGAGCTTACACAGTAAGGCGTCTGATCGAAAATTCGTAAGACGGCGCAGGGCGCTTGCGAGAGTGTGCGTGTGTGATATTGTATTTTACCACATAAATGATAGTCGTTTATATGTTAAGTTTTCACTTCTGCCACAGAGTGCCGGCAACCCGTTGTTTTTTTTTCTGGAAATTTTTCAATTTTCCTTCATGAGCTTGTCATGTGCTAATGATATAGAAGTTTACTGTACTCCTCATTATGGATAGCGGCTACGGGAATAACACGGAAATTGCGAAAAAAATCATCTGTTTCTTACATTTTGTCAAAATTGAACTGACAACTGACAGTGCAAAAATAATTGATGACAAGCTTACAATTTGCATATTTTAGCTTTCACAGTTAATTTCATTCCAAATTAATGTTTAATAAATATGTGATTACATTTTGTTATTTTATTTTATAAATCTTTAAATATTTTTGTCAATAAGTGTTAATGCAACACATAAAACAGAAATAAATAGAAAAGAAATATGGCGGTGAGTTATATAGCCAAGCATAGAGGTTTTCGTCAACCTGCAGAATTGTTATACCAATCGCTCAATTGATTTCAGAGATAGTGGTGGCCGTATAAGCCGTAGTGGTCTAGTGGTACTGACACCCGCCTTACATTCGTGAGGTCGTGGGTTCAAATCCCGGTCCGGACCAAATAGTTCTTTGGAATTTATGTACGGAATTCCACATCACTGGCTTTTCGGTGAAGGAAAACATCGTGTTCGTGAGGCAACCTGCAGACGTCCGTAGATGAAATTCGATGACATATGTGAATCCACCAACCCGCACTGGCCCACCAGCGCGGTGGATATGGCCCAACCACCCTTCGTGGGTAGGCACTACGTCCTGCAGTGGACTTTAAAAAAAAGCATCACTGTTCCAGCCATTTTTAAAAGTCCACTGCAGGACGTAGGTCTACCCACAAAAGGTGATTGGGCCATATCCACCACGCTGGCCTAGTGCGGGAGGTGGATTCACATACGCCATCGAATTTCTTCTACGGACGTATGCAGGTTTCCTCACGATGTTTTCCTTCACCGAAAAGCCAATGGTGTAATATTCCGTACATAAACTCCAAGGAATTCGTTGATACAGGATCGGGATTTGAACCCACGACCTCACGATTGTAAGGCGGGTGTCATAACCAATTGACCATCACGGCTTAACGGCGGAGACATTAAATTTATTGAAACACTTGTTATTAATTCCACAAATCTTCGTCTCAGTGAGCGTTGACCTGTAGAGCCCTTCATAAGGGCAAAGGAAAAATTGCCAGCCATTTTTGTGAGAAGACGAAATTAAGTCGTGATGTATCATTCCGCGGACGTTTGGGATGTCCGCTATTTGTGACGGTGGAAGTTTTTTAGCCAAACCGTTATGACTTTTAGATTCCATTTCTTTGGAAACATCTTACTTTTTTATTGAGTGATAAGATTGTATTGAGTGGGACGGGAACGAGAATTTCACTTATTAAGTACTACACAGCTGGTTTTTCCTTATGAAAAGAAAGATATTTCAGGGTTATGGTTTTTAATCCCTAAACTAAATAATCGGCCAAGTACGAGTCGGACTCGCCCACGTAGGGTTCCGTACTGTATGGGAGCCCCCTTAAATATTTGTTTTACTTTAATTTTATTATTTATTATTAAAGTGAATTTACAACTAAATATTCTGTGAAAATTTCAAGCATCTACCTGTTACCATTATTAATACAGAACGAAAAACGGCTAATAATCAAATTTGTTGTATGGCAGCCCCGCTTAATTATATTTTTTTCTGTTTTTAGTATTTGTTGTTATAGCGGCAAAAAAAAATACATCATCTGTGAAAATTTCAGCTTATTAGCTATAACGGTTCATGAGATACAGCCTGGAGACAGACGGACAGACGGACAGCGGAGTCTTAGTAATAGGGTCCCGTTTTTACCCTTTGGGTACGGAACCCTAAAAAGGGTGTAATAAGGATTGTGTGTGTTTATTAGCATGTATCTTGTTTATAGCATCAAAATAAGTTCCAAACAAGTGGACAAACTTTGATGTTGTTCTCATTTTGATTTAAATTGTTCTTAACTTTAATTCAAACCATTGACTTATAGTAAGCCACACTTTTTTCTGTAATCTACAATCCCTCTTCAATACGCCCATCTCGTAAGTTAAAATGATCGCAAAACCTTGTAACAATACTATTTCTTGTTATTCAAAACAAACAACAATCGTTGACTTTTGATTTGTGTGCCAGCATTTAAATAATTCCTTAATTCCCACCTTAAATGGGCCGCAGAAAGCTATTTGTTTTCTAAATCGCCTGGCTTCCAATAAAACACCGCGTTGGCTCCTTACCTCGCAATTTCTTCATATTAATTATTCAGTTTTAGGAGCGGGGCGAGTTACACGACCTTAATCGACGATCGATGGATAACCGGCGATGGCGTGTTTGGGGAGTGCTTTGAATATTTTTGCGGCTTTATTTCTGCGTGTGTTCATAGTTAAGATGTGCTGTATTGCCAAAATCTTGTGCCAAAAAGTAGAAAATATAAATCTAACAAAATTATTATCTAAATCTTTGATTGAATAAAGTCACTTAAAGGTACATTATGAAACAGTTTTCTCTTATTTTACTTTAAAACACAGATTTCTTATTAATATTCATAAATTTGATAAATGTTATTTGTCAAAGTTTTCATGATGTTCCGATTACATATCAAAATTTTGGTCTCATAACATCGATCGCTGAGAGACTATTGCAAAAAAACACGTGAATAAGTACCTAAGCAAAAGTAACTACCGATTAACATCTCCGTAGAGTGAGCCCTAAAATGAATTACAGGCTATTGATCAAGCAATAGAATACTTAATTTTAGCAGGCAGAGACACAGAGACTGCCTTTTGTTTAAACTCATTGTTTATGTTCCTCGGTTTGGCGCCGAACAAAATTACTCATCGGAAGACGTAGATTTAACTGCTAATTTAATCACTTGTTTACAGATAAATCGGACTTTACTGATTGATTTGATTTTGACTAATTATTGCAATTACGTAGGTATTCCTTTTTTATCCCTCTGTATATTTTTGGTATTTAAAACTGATGTGGTCGTGATTGTTTTGTTTTTAGGTACTCAAAATAAAATATATGGTCTAGTTTTTTAGGGTTCCGTACCCAAAGGGTAAAAACGGGACCCTATTACTAAGACTTCGATGTCCGTCTGTCTGTCTGTCACCGGGCTGTATCTCATGAACCATGATAGCTAGGCAGCTGAAATTTTCACAAATGATGTATTTCTGTTGCCGCTATAACAACAAATACTAAAAACAGAATAAACTAAATATTTAAGGGGGGCTCCCATACATCAATCGTGATTTTTAGGAGTTTTTTACTCGCTGTTAATAGCGGCAAGAAGAATGGGGCTCCCATATGGTACGGAACCCTTCGTGCGCGAGTCCTACTCGCACTTGGCCGATTTTTTATTTTTGTTTTAGTTACTTGTTTGCCGAACAATCACACTTAATCTATTGTTATGTCGTTACTTACTGAATTCTAAGCTCTAATCTTACTGAGAGAAAATAGAGAGCACATCGATAGAAAAGAGTTCTTTTTTATGGTTAAATCATGTAAGTACGTAAAATAAGACGAACTCGTCCAAATGAAAGCTGATACTAATATGTATTATGAATGATGATGAACTATGGTATACCTAATCTCGAAAATAAATGTAAATTTTGAATTAAATTTAAGGAAAACTAGTAGTTATTCACCAAACCAAACATCTGCGCTTAACTGCATAATTCGAAAGCAAATCATTAAATATTAATATTATACAAAATTAAATAGTTAATGAAACAGCCTGCGGCCAGTGACAAACAGACATACATTATTCACTGAGCATTAGCGATGTTTGTTGTGGTGATTGGGAACGGGTTAGGTTGAATCAAATACATTACTAATGGCAAATGTGTTTTACGTAACTGTTTTGGATGATTACAATTTTGGTAGAAATTACCTAACTACTGATATAGGTATCTACTAAGTATAACCTACTTATCTGGGTATACGGAGTGACTGCAAATTCGATAAGATAACTTTATTGATATTAATAGAACCTAATATTACAAAAAATATTGCAAAATATTGATTCATTAACATGCTCGTCCGGTTTAACATTTTTTCACATTTTTACTAATAATGACACTAGATACAGAAATGCAATTGCAATACCTTAGGATAAGGATTACATTTTTGTGTGGAATATAAAATGTGTCAATATCTGATTTTATATTGTGATATCGAGTTTGGTCCCGCAGTGAAAGTTGGTCATAATAACTAGCACAAGTTTTACTCGTACCGTCACGTCGCAAATATTAAACAACAATAATGTATAAATTATGATAAAACTAGCGGCCCGCCCCGGCTTCCCACTGGTGTATTATACATACTCGAAATTATAAACCTTCCTCTTGAATCAATATAATAAGCCCGATTACAGAGGCGCCAGCGTAAATTTAATAGCGATTAAAACGTAAAAAGTGTTCTCTCTATCGAATGCCTAAAGTGAAAAAGAAACAGAACTATGCTATTTAGCTAATATAATTACGATGGCGCCTCTGTAATCGGGCTTATTATCTATTTAAAAAATGTATCAAAATCCGTTGCGTAGTTTTAAAAATATAAGCATACATAGGGACAGACAGCGGGAAGCAACTTTGCTTTTTTACTATGTAGTGATAACGGAATTGTGCCTTATTGGTTTATAAGGCCTACATAATCCTATGTATACATTTATTTTTAATACTAAAACAGTATGTCGGTACTATAATTTCAAAACCAATACACAGTCATTTCTAAAAATATCCTCCATTTCAATAGCCATAAAGTAATTTCACACTTACTCAGAAGGCAGTGAAATATCTCAGCTAAATGACAGCTCATATATTCAGGGCTCCTAATATACGGGCTGAGCATGAATCATGGTACGTAAGTTACCTGGCGCACGCTCCAGAGGCGCACTCTTTCTTCGACCACGGAGGAGGATGTTGGCAGATGGCCAATATGCATGATCACTGGGTTAAAAAATCACGATTAAAAATAAAACCGTTTCGTTGGTCCGTAAGTTAGATTATCAATTAATATTTTACACGTATTTTTTCTTTTGTCAATAAAATAACAAATGTCAAAGATAAACCTTGTCAAAGTGTCGTGACATCACGTCCCTCACGAAAGCATATCCATTTGTATGACACTCGTGGCGTGACGCGGATTTTCAACTGGCAAGTTACCTTCATCAGTTTTTGTGTAATTAACAAAAGAAAAAATACATATCTAACATACAGAAAAATTATGTTTTCTTAGTCATAATGCCTTTTCATAATATATGTAAAGTAATTCGATGAAGTCTTTTTACTAATTTACCTCCATCCATCCATCCATCATCCATCAGCTATAGGACGTCCACTGCTGGACATAGGCCTCCCCTATGAATCTCCAATAAGACCGGATGGTAGCGGCTTGCATCCAGCGTGATCCTGCGGTCTTAATGAGGTCACCCGTCCACCTTGTGGGTGGACGTCCTACGCTGCGCTTGCCGGTACGTGGTCTCCACTCGAGAACTTTTCGACCCCATCGGTCATCAGTCCTCCGCGCTATGTGCCCTGCCCACTGCCATTTCAACTTGCCAATCCGCTGGGCTATGTCGGTAACTTTGGTTCTTCTGCGAATCTCCTCATTCCTGATTCGATCTCCCAGAGAGACTCCGAGCATAGCCCTCTCCATAGCTCGTTGGGCTACTTAATTTACTTCAGACCAAATAAAAAAAATCAAGACAGAACGTCGTAAACAGACAAGTAAGTGCGTCGGTGTTGCGTTGCCATAGTTCGACTGACGAGCTAAGGCGTAGTTTCGTTGTACGTGTTTGTATGTGTAATTGTGTACTCAGCGAGGCGTAGTTTTACCGGCCCCACTTGTTTGTTTCTCAACATTCTGTCTTGATTTTTTGATTTGGTCTAAATAATTAACCTTATTTCTAAAGTGGAGACCTACTTACTGGACGGATGATCTTATCAAGACCTTAGGATCGCGCTGGATGCTTTCCGATTCCAACTGGTCTTATTGGAGATCCTTATGGGAGGTCTAAATCTAGCCCAGTCTGCAGAGTCCAGCAGTGGACGTCCTAGGACTAAGACAACGACAACGGGGTGACTTAAGGTGCAACAAGTCGACGGCACGAACTCAGATTTGGCGTAGCTTAAATAAATCATATCTCAGCTGTATTGTCTGAAGAAGAGATAGATTCGATGATAATCAGTAGATATAGTGCGTGTGCACCTATTGTCATATAATTTTGTTTTTATTTGTTTTAAAATACCTATAACTACAGCTGCGTTCAAAATGCGCATAAGGTTTTCTCCGTAGTAAATTATAAAAAAACTATTTAGTTAATTTATTTAAATAATAGTTATTTGAATTAACGAATACATAAACTAGGCCGTTATTTTCTTAAAAAAATACTCTGTTTAGTTCTTCTGTGTTTTTATTGCATCCAAATTTTCTTAAAAAATTGAGTAAAAATTCAAATGTTCCAAGGCTTATATCATTTGAGTGGAGATTTTTTTTCACAGTTTTATTAGCAATAAGCATAGATTTTGTAAAGACAAATTGATATAAATCTTAGTTTTATATATTCAACAGCAAACACTGGTGTGATTACCCACCGACGTTTGTATGGAGTGATGAGCGATTTGTTTACTCATAAAGTAATTTTGTGTTAGCCACAAAATTTACAGAATGTTACCGCGTTGTATTGTGTTGCTCAGCAAATGTAACCGCGTTGTGAATGTTAGATCAGTGAAATTGCGGCTTAATGTCAAGGAAGTTGTTGGAGACGCCTGATACGATGATAAAATTGTGACTCTCTTTACTAAACAACACACACACATTATATATAGGTGTGTACAATAATTATTTTTCGCAAAAAATAGCAAAACCGCCTTCCATCGTGTACAAAATCCGAATATTTCGCTCGAATTGTTTACATTATTGTTGATTTATTAAAAACGGCTCAGCTGATTTCTGTAAATTTTAAATGGGACCACCTTGGGAGTATACCCTTTCGGAATAAAAAAAAATATAAAGAAGAAATATATTTTTCGATTCGGTTCACAATTAAATTATCGATGAACATTAAAAAAATACACATACACACAAACATAGAACCTCCTACTTTTTGGAAGTCGGTTAAAAATCAAATCGATCCGTCGTTCTGCTACTGTGAAAGAGTAACAAACCGGTTTTTTTTACTGACGTAAACAAACTGTCGGATTTATAACATATTATTTAAACGGTCAGAATTTTTGGAGTTGTCCATCTCTCCATTTCCCAATCTTTGCTCCAGGATTATTCAGAGCGTTTCGGTACTTTAAATTGATTTATGTAGAAATTGGAATGCGATGACGGGTCGAACGTTGAGGTGAGGAGGAAAAATGCTGAACTCACCAACTTTGTTACGCTCGTTAGGCGGATTAAATCCCGTGTTGAAATAATAATTTCCTCTGAACATGGATTTCGTGTGTTTTATGAGACAACGACAATAATATATTCTTTTATATGTAAATTTTACTCTGAATCGTTGCTAATGTTTAAAATTTGTGTGGCACATAACAGAAATAATCGGCCAAGTACTCTGACTCGCGCACTAAGGGTTCCGGACTGTATGGGAGCCCTCCTTTAATATTTATTTTATTTCAATTTAATTATTTATTAGTAAAGGGGATATACAACTTAATATTCTGTGAATATTTCAAGCATCTACCTTTTACCATTATTAAAATCGAGCGAAAAACTGCTAAAAATTCAGGTTTGTTGTATGACCTTAAATATTTCTTTTATTCTGTTTTTGTGTTTGTTGTTATAGCGGCAACAGAAAAACATCACTTGTGAAAATGTCAGCTTTCTAGCTATAACGGTTCCTGAGATACAGCCTGGAGACAGACAGACAAACGGACAGCGGAGCAATAGGGTCCCGTTTTTACCCTTTGGGTACGGAACCCTAGACAGGAACGCTCAATGGCGCGCGATAGTATCTTTTGTAACATTGACAACGATTGGATTAAAAGTGTAATTGGTGCTATACCAGACTTTATAATACGCCCACGGTCGACCACTAACAAAATAAGGGAAATCAGGCGCATCCTTTAATACTAGGTACAACAAAATACTATAGATAGATAGATAGATAAACTCTTTATTGCACACCAATAAATAAACAAAAAGAAGAAACAAAGATACATAAACAGTGTTACAATGGGCGGCCTTATCGCTATACTACAACTCTTCTACTTCTTCTTCTTTTCAGCCATAAGACGTCCACTGCTGGACATATGCCTCCCCTAAAGATCTCTGATAAGACCGGTTGGAGCGCCTGCGCGATATCCAGCGCGATCCTGCGGTCTTAATGAGGTCGTCTGTCCACCTCGTGGGTGGACATCCTACGCTGCGCTTGCCGGTTCGTGGTCTCCACTCGAGAACTTTTCGACCCCATCGGTCACAACTACATACTACAACTACCTTCGCTAAAACTACACAATTAAACTACTACTACAAACAAAGCAAACATACATTTATTCTGGCTCACAATTTTCACACAGAGAGATTTACGCCAATGACTAAAGCCGCAATTAAAGAATTTTACCGCGCCGCAAAAATGGACTGTCTAATTTAGCAATTCGACTAGACAGTCTAAATAGTTACCGTTCTTGTAGTTCCGGAACGCTAATGTGGTATACACACACACACCCATATTAGCGTTCCGGAACCAATCCGGAACGCTAATGTGGTTTACACACCCACATTAGCGTTCCGGAACTACAAGCGGTCAAACATCACCGCTGGTTCCCTGAACCCAGGCGTCCAGAACATTCCGAATATAAACCCATACATATTAAAATCTTCATCAGAACCTTCCAGACCGTCAAATTTGATCAAGCTGCTTAAGAAGTCTAATATACTCTGTACTAAATCTTCTTCATCGTCGTCCTCGTCACTGCCGTAGTTTTCTCCCTCTACGTTATTTGAATTGATGTCTGTTACAACGTCTCTTTCTGTCAGGGAATGATTGTAAGTGTCGTATATGTTATTTGAGTTAATGTCTGGTACAATTTCTCCTTCTCTTGGGGAATGATTGTTAAGGTCTTCGCGTTTTGATATTGGAACCGCAAGAGCAACTAATGCCCATTGAATTCGGCGTCCCTCAAGGCAGTATACTGGCTCCTACCCTGTTCACGATCTACATGGACGACATCTTCAGGTTGAACATTCCAAACTGTGAACTTATATGCTACGCTGATGACACGGCTGCTATTTTCCACGGAGATGATTGGGCTTCTGTAACCCGAGAAACTGAAATAGGTACCGAGAGGATATCTCGTTGGCTTGATGCAAAACTACTAACTTTGAATGTTAAAAAATCTAATTTCATTGCCTTTCACATTACGGCGGCCACAAATTCTACATTGTCCAAATTGGTTGTACACAATAACTGCATCACTACTTCAGACCCGAAAGCAAGCCCAGTAAAGTGTACTTGCAGTTCGATAGAAACAGTCAAGTCAGTAAAATATCTGGGCGTTATGGTGGATGAAAACTTGTCCTTTTCAGCTCACATCACGTACATCTCAAAGAAAATTCGTAAGTTGCTATACGTCATGAAATGCCTAAGAGCATCCGCGAAAGCAGACGTTAAAATGTTAGTATACAAATCGCTCTGTCAGTCGCTGCTACAGTACTGCATAGGAGTATGGGGCGGCGCAGCGAAGTCGCACATGGACGAGATAGAACGCGCCCAAAGAGCTGCGCTAAAAGTACTACTGGGCAAACCACGCCGATACCCTACTGATAAGCTGTACGCGGAAGCTTCTGTCCTCAGAGTCAGACAGCTGTTTGTGATGCGCGCTATAGCCAAAAGTCACCACCTGTCGAGCAATATCAAACTGCGCAGAAATAACCGCCATTGCGATATTCCACTACCGAAAGTGCACACCACGTTCGCAGCCCGGCTGCCGAAATACGTTCATATCTTTACGTACAACTCTGTCTGTCGACAGATAAACATTCAACATAGTACTTTTGCTGCTTCTAAGAAAATGGTAGTGAAATGGCTTTTATCACTATCCGGCGAGCAAACAGAAAGACTGATAGCATATTCTGAGATGAAGGGTAAAGAGGTTTTTGCTTCTACTTTCGAGCCGATAGAGATAATCGGAAAGGTTCCTTGACTAGGAAAATGCACACTCGCACACACACACACACACACGTAGCACTGCAAACCTTGACTCTCATGAGATCCTGCGTATTGCAGTGTTACACACACACACACACACACACACACACACACACACACACATTTATCTTGAAATCATCTATACTGATCACAAATTTAATAACAAAAATAATGCGAGCAATTCGAGTAAACTTCGCTTTACTCAGTTCAAATTAATTTATAATAATTCCTAATTTCAATTTAACATTAACAACTATCATTGTAATTCTTCAATACTTATTACTGTAATTTAACTACATATTAGCACATTAGAAAAATTAAGTAACTCTTTCCACATTATAAATTATCTGCTATCACAATGTACATTCTTGTAGTTAAACTTAATTCACACGTAATTATTCTTGAATGGTTCACTCTTGCTTGGCAGCGATGTTTAAATACGACCGTGCCTGCACTTTATGGTATTTCGAAAATAGATGCATACCCTAATTTTTATGCTTATCTAAATTTCATTTCTGTTCTACTCACTTGTTTAATGTAATGTGTAGGTATCTAGGTGTAAATTTTATAAACAATCTCTTGTTTAGAATTCTTAATGGTCATTCAAGGTCATAGCAATGTAAAAACTAAGTAAAAACTGTTTTCGGTGTTAACATGCGTACACCTCAGCGTGTTTGTGAAATTCTACTTGTAAACATCATTTGGGTACCCAAGATACAGGCTTAGCCTAGTTTGGGGCCCACTGTTTTCCAGTAGGTACTGAAACACAAATTTAGGGTGACGCCTTCGTAATTGTCGACATTGTAACACAAATCAATCGGAATATATAAGGATCGAGGATATTATATTTAATAGTGGTAATAGTACTGTACTGTTTTGGTTTTTTTTGGAAATAAACAACTCCGAGCAAGGAGAACAGAATCTGAAAATTTTCAATAATGAATATTATGTTGGCTTCAGGGAAAAGTGCCCTAATTAAATATAATAAAAAAGACGTGTGGCACTCGGGGACTGCCGCGGTAAAGCTATTGCATAGCATATTTTGGAGCAGCTCGTCTCGATTCGTGCGAGTTTCGTAGAGTCGTACAATACGTCTAATCGCACACAACGCCGTGTCGAAGACTGCCGAACTGAAATGACGTTATAAACGTTATAGACGATGCACGGCCTTCAAGCCACACCTCCTTGCCCGTCGGAGTGGGGAGCGTGAGGTTTTTTCGTTACGGAATTTCTGGATTCGGTCCCCGCACTCAAGGCCCGCGATAGAAGCTATGCAATAGCTTAAAATACTAAACTCCTTTATATGCTAAAACTACTATAACATAAAAATCATTGGATCATCCACAGAGCCTTGAAGGTCTAAAGATAATCCAACCGCTCTAGTCTGCTGCTTGTTGACAGTGTGACCAATTCTAGTATTTATTTGGCTCAACGCATAAGCATTGCTATTCAGCGTGGCAATGCAGCCAGCATGCTGGGCACCCTGCCAACTGGCAGTGGGTTTGAGCTTTTGGCTGCAAGTTCCATCATTATTATTGTCATCATTACATTTGGTTACAGGGTCTTGAACCCGTACACTGCTAGTTAAATGTTCAATGATGGAAAACATGGAAGTAGTTTTTAGACAGGACTAAATAAAAGTGGACCAAATCCAGCAAAAGATCGAAAGTTAAAAATTTCACTCGTGCTTGTTGCCTGCATTACTTGTGTAACATGATTTAGAATTTAGAAATTCTCTGCTATCATTGCATGTGATTACATAATTATATGCATACAATAGGTACCTCGATAAAATTTGATTTCTTAATTCTGTGTATGTAATTAATAATATAGGCTGGAGCTCATCTTGTTTTCAAAAGTCTTTCAGAGCGTATGGTGGACGCGACACGCGAAAAAAATGCTGGTGTTTATTTGGCTCAAAGTAAATGCATTGCCATTCAGCGTGGTGATGCAGCCAGCATACTGGGCACGCTGCCAACCTGGCAATGAGCTTGAACATTTGGATTATCTTTAGACCTTCAAGGGTCTGTGGATGATCCAATTGCTTTTTGTGTATTTGTAGTTTTAGCTTATAAAATATTATTGTATTTTGTTGTAGTTAATAAACACACTTTTGCCCATTTAATCAAAAAATAATATAGGCGTTGTACTCCCAATAGTTTTCATGCTGCTGGTCCAATGTCTACTAAACCAAGTGCAGATTTTTCTACTTGTGCCTGTCTTTTATTAAGGCTTTTATCTACTTACCGCACTTGAATGCTACTGATAGGCTTTTACCTACATTTTTGAGACATTTCTATATATAGATTGTCATCAAATTAAATGTCTTTGGGTTGGTCATGAAATGGATACCTCAATAATAATTAACTTCGGAAAATACTCAATGGAATTGTAAAATTTGTTATCACACTAATCACTCATCTTCTAATAGTGATGGCTATTTAAAAACCATTTAATTAATGTATCACTTTATTTGTCTGATAGAAATAAAAATAATACCGTTTATGATTTTAGTTCGAAACAAAACATTGGACTTTGTTTGTTTGCATGGTTATCAAATCATTGGAGTTTATGTTCGATTTGCTTGTTTTGTAAATTTAAATGTGCTTAGCTGTCTTAGTCTATATTTTTTGAAAAAAAGGTAGTTTTCAGGACACATTCGAATTGAGCGTACTGGTTTTTAAGTTCGCAATGAAAAATTTTCATTTGTACTTACGCAACGAATAAATAAAAATAAACAGTAAAATGTAACACTTACTTTTTCGGTAAGTGTGCTACACCATAGACCGCATAAATAAGGCTGGATGTGGTTAAGCGTAGACCTATCAAGAATAAAAGAAAAACTTTCTAAACAATGCACTCAAGTAGCTTCAATTTAAAACCTGCTATTCAAAGTCGATTAAAACATCGCGTTTCAAAAGGTGTTCTCGATTAACAAGGCTTAAAGTTGATACCTCACCAACTGTTGCTATAAAGCTCAAACAAACTCAGCTTCGCTTCATGCAATCATCATCTCGAATTGCCGTCGAAACAATCATGTACTGTTCCGTCGAAAGAATCATGTTCTGTTCCAATTGCGACCGAATATTGTTCCGCAGACATTTTGTTCCGAGGTCGGGCGAAAAATTCAGAGCAAACTTTTCATATATCCCATAACAATTATCTCGCAGTGTATGAGGCGGGTTTTTTGAATGTAATAATATTTTATGAGGTGCTCGTTTGTTCTGGCTGTAGCTTTAGTGGGGGTCCAAGGTATGAGATGGGGACGTTTTAACCGACTTAAGTACAAAAGAAAAATAGAGAAGAGCTATTGTTGCGCCAACTAAACGGTTGATTTACTTTTTTAGGGTTCCGTACCCAAAGGGTAAAAACGGGACCTTATTACTAAGACTTCGATGTACGTCTGTCCGTCTGTCGGTCTCCAGGCTGTATCTCATGAAACGTTACAGCTAGAAAGCTAAAATTTTCACAGATGATGTATTTCTGTTGCCGCTATAACAACAAAGGCTCTAAACGGAATAAAATTAATATTTAAGGGGGGCTCCCATACAACAAACATTTTTCGTTCTAAATTAATAATGGTAACAGGCAGATGTTTAATTTTTTTTACATAATATTTAGTTGTATTTTCAATAAAACTCAATAATAATAAATTTAAAATGAAATACATATTTAAGGGGGGCCCCCATACAGTACCCGTCCGTGACCGTTAACGTCCGGAACCCTCCGTGCGCGAGTCCGACTCGTACTTGGCCGATTATTTTTTTATGTTTGTAGTGTGAAGGAATTTTAATTTACTAACCGTTTAACATCGGAGGATCGCTCTGAATGTTAGCCGCTCTCAACCGATCTTATTGGAGATCTATGGGGAAGGACTATGCCCAGCAGTGGACGTCTAATGACTGAAACAACGAAACCGTTTAACATAACAAACTTGACTTCTTTCAGCGTTTAATTCAGAGCGAATGACGGTAATAATTTAGTTCCGAGGTATAGGATAGTAATTTTTGAATCTTCTGTCTCGTTTGCTTTGATTTATCAATACGTGTGAGTAAAGGTATGATTCCGATGTCCGCTGCAGGCAGCAGCAGCAGGCAGCAGTGCTGCCGCTGCAGTGTTGCCGCTGCAGTGCTGTCTGCCGCGCTGATTCCGAGTACGGCAGCAGTGTTGCGCTGCAAACAAGACGACATACAATTAAGCAGGTACTAATTGAAATAGAAATACAACTCACAAATATGAAATTGCAAATTTAGTCGCCCAAGCTTGTCACTTGCGTCGTCACCAAAAAACAACGGAGACGCCAACAGCGCACTGTCGCGCGCCTGCCAACTGCTTCCAACATTATTATTATTATCTTTTCAAAAAGCTCACATCACCCACTTTATACAAAACATCTTGAAACATGCGACACGACAGCAATAAACGACATTTTGTCGCCTATGAAGCGCGACGCGTTGCCAACAAAATGCAATAGAATTTTCGTGACATTCGTATTGTAGGTCGGAAGTAATAAAAAAGAAGTATAATTGTTCTCATATTTCGTCGACATTTATGAATGGAAATTAAAAAAATGCGGATATCTGCTGTGGAAGCCAAATAAAGAGTAAATTTTATATTGCTACGTTCTGGAATGGATTGGACAATGTATCCAATTTCTAAAAATATCGTAGTGGATTTTTGTACCTACAGATGAAAGAATAATTAATTCACATTTTATTACCTACGTTTTTGCTGTTTTGGAAAACAATTTGTGTGAAAAACCGTTGTAGCCACAACGTTTTCCTTCTGTTTTTTTTTTATGGTGGTCCGTGCTTGACCACCAACTCGCCTGATGGTAAGCGACGTTGTTGTCGAAGATGAAGCATGTAGACCTAGAAGATACCTATTCACTATGACCTTGAAAAGCTTTAGATTATATCTCTTAGGAAACAGGAAAGCAGGATGACTGTTCCATTCCCTGGCGGTACGAATCAGAACTGTTGAGTCAAACTGCTTCGTACGTATCAAAGGAAAACAAGGAAAACCGACAGTGTAGAGGCGGTAATGTGGAGTCCTCCTACTTGTCCTGTATTAAAAAGGGTATGGTAGGATAAGGTTTTTGCGTTTCTTTTAAGCGCTCGCCTTGAGTGACTGATATTGGAGAGTTCTAATCACTGTTCAGTATATAGAGTGCTTTACAATTTACCGGTAGGCAGCTTTTTACATATCTGGCTTTCTAATAAAGCAAAATATTTTAGGGTAAATAATAACGTGATATTGCTCAAATTATTGTTATTTTTTGCCAAAAATGGCACAATCGACTAACCGTTGAAATCTATGAACAGTATTCGAATAATTCTCCCAAATCGATTATAAAACCGTTTTAAATTGACGGATACTATTTTTAGATTACTTTCAAATTTTCAAAAACAACTAAACTGATTTTGATCAAATTCAAATAAGATGACCTCTGAAGTATAATCTAACAAAAAAAAAAACATTAAAATGTGTTTATGATTAGAGGAATAATTGCGTAACATAGATTCAAAATAATATACAGCCAATTGAGAACCTCTCTTTTTGAAGTCGGTTAATAAGAGTCAAGCATAGAGTTAACTATTGGCTTAATATGTTTTACATTGAAATCGTCATTTGACTGGAATTTAACTTTAATATCTACAAAGTTCACTAAGATTCTATATTACTAGAATTTGCACACAAATACACTCTAAGATTAAACCGTTGAAACTTGTATCAAGTCCGCATATTAGAAATGCGGTTTGCCTTCAGACACCGAGAGAGTAGAGCATTCATACTGAAACGCTTGTCTGCTCAAGCATTTATACGGTATTTCGATATAACTCTGCCAGTGAGGTATTATGCCTCGGAGGGGCCTTGTATCAAAATTAGTTGGGAGGCCCAAGTAAAGGGTATAAGGATTTGTCACAAAAGTAACAAAAAAGCTTGCATTAAATTAAATTAAATATTTATTGAATTAGTATTTTAAGTTAACACTTTCTCCCAGAAATGGAGCTCGCCAAACAATTATATTAAATTTATACACTTTTCTTGCATTCTTTCAGCACATTAATTTAATCAATCATCTGTAGCTGAAGACAATTTCAGTTTTCTCTCTCTATAGACAACTTTTGGGCGCACGCCTAATCCGGGAAAAAAAATAGTTTTTTTTAAATTTTGTCATTTCTGAAGAGAAAACTTTATTGGCATGTTTTTTTTTTATGTTTTTTTTTTCGGTAACCACGTCGTTGTGGATAACAATTTACTAATTTTTGCGTACACACGTTTGGGGGCCTCGGTAGCCCGGGGCCCCGTATCATTGAAACGGCTGATCCGGCGAAAGCTACATCAATGAACTCTGCAGCGATATTGGTTATTACTTAATTAGGTTTACCTAGAATTTAGTTTATAGAGCTGTATCATCGTAAACGAGTGTTTCACGGTAATGATATAAGTATCATATTTGTGTAATATACTGAATACGGTAGGCATTAGTGACTACGTTTTTTTTTTCATCGTGACCCCTTAGCGACAAACCATAGTTTGTAATAACCCTTAAATCGAGTCAATAACTGTAACTTCGCTTTGCCGTTTAAATGTAATTTACCCTTTTTAACCATTATTTTTATCATTTTGATACCCATTTTTAGGGTTCCGTACCCAAAGGGTAAAAACGGGACCCTATTACTAAGACTCCGCTGTCCGTCTGTTCGTCTGTCTGTTACCACGCTGTATCTCATGAACCGTTATAGCTAGGAAGCTGAAATTTTCTCAGATGATGTATTTCCGTTGCCGCTATAACAACAAATAATAAAAACAATAAAATTTATATTTAAGGGGAGCTCCCATACAGTACGGAACCCTCCGTGCGCGAGTCCGACTCGTACTTGGCCGATTATTTTTAATAAGCATACTTGCACATTATCACACTTGTAACATTTCCAAAGTTAGATATAGAAATATTACCACTTACCTAAGTATGTAGGTATGTAAATTTTATTTAACCGTGCCCATTTTTAATTTAATGTCCCATAGCAAAATGTTTTACTCTCACATGGCTATGTGAGAGTAAAACATTTTGTAGCAAACAATTGCTTATGCAAAGCAATTTTAGCTCATAGCTGACGAAATGTACAGGGAAATGTTAATTATTTACAAGTATCGTGAAACGTTATTCCGTAATTCAGAGCTCTTGGTCCTAGTATTCCCTGCGCGCAGCGGGTCTCGCTCTTTAACATTAATCCACGGAAGAGTAAATACTTTACCTATGAATAAATAAAATGAAACTACACTATTAGGGCATTTTCCTGTGATGCGGAATGCTCTCTACCCGCGCGCGGATTTGTTCCAAACGTATGTGACAGCATGCTTTTGTCTCATACGTGCGGAATAAATAAGCTATCTGTGTAATTGAAAAGTAATGTTTGGAATCCCATTATGAAAATGATGTGCATGTCTAGGATAATCCGCATTAAAAAACATGGCTTTTAATTTAATTTTATTTTAATTTATTTTACTTACAACATTAATAGGTGCGAAGTTACAGGTCGGCCCCAATGCGCCCGCCTATATTACATTACAACTTATGAGATTATAAAATGTAAGATCTAAACTATATAAACTACTTTAAAAATAATTTTAACATAGAAAAGTTGTGGAACAATATTAATAATCATCAGACAAGTAATAAATCAATACATAGACAATAAAATCGAGCAACAAGAACTTATTCTGGTGGTTTACGAGTAAGAATTAGATGCTTAACCCTACCATAAAGATCAATTGTCGTTCTGCGAACATCAGCTTCGGTGCAATTCGGCTACTAACTATGGTTTTAGCCAATTACCTACATTTATTGGGACGACAAAACGACGATAAAATGCACAGTAAGAATGTTTGTCATTTACGAGTGTCGTGAAACATGTTTCGTCGTGATCCGTGGTCGCTCCTAAAACTCTCAGCGGTCCTCGTTCTTTAACATTGATCGAAATACAAGTAAAACAAGTAATTTTAAAGCTCTTTGAATAAACGAATGTTCCTGGCATGCAGATTTTTTTCCGCGCGTTCGCAGACAGTCTGCAGGGGGATCTAAATATCTATAGTCACAATCGTGCAAAAAAAAGTGTCCGAGCCAAAACTCTGCCCAAGTTACGTAGTGGACAGGCTTTTTAGTTAGTCGTAAGGCGATTGCAAGCCGACTACAACGCCGCGCGATGCCAAAGTGCTAGTTACAAGCACTAATTAGGTGACATAACGTAGAGATTCGAGTAAACAGGTCATTGTGAATTATTTAATGTAAATATCTAAGTCGGCATGTATGACGGCGCTCGGATATTTTTTTACTACTTTCACTTAGGGACTGTGGCTCTGTAGATATTTGCTCGAAGGCTCGAAGAAATAAATTTGCATAACTGGGAAATACCTCTTCAAGTAATCTTACCTACTACTGACAATATTGGCCACATTGAAATAAAACTCTGAACGAATAAGCAGGCATTCTGAAATGCCCATTTTCAAATTCTTGTTTTGAATAAATATTTAGTGTATTTCCGCTCTGTCGTAGTCATATATTAAGTTAAGGGTACCATTCAAAATCCAAATTAAATCACAAACAAAATTAGTTATTAATCATCAACCTGTATCATGGTTCGACTATGGTTAGGTTAGGTTAGACCAGAAAAAAAAATGTAAGGTTAGGCTTAGGTATGTTTACAAAATATTAATGAACCTGAAACAAAATTATAATTAATCCGTTAAAAATAATAAAAAATAATTAAACATGTAACAAAAATAGTGATTAGTGATCTCTTTAAAAAATGTAGTAAACCTGAAAATTATATTTAGTTAATATGTTAAAAATTACAAATATAATTTATTTTTTACAAAAAATGGTATAAAATAGTTGAAAAGCAAAGTAACGCCTGATTTAATAAACTATGCCCATTTTCAATAATTATTTGTCGTAAAAAATGGCAAAACCGCCTTCCATCGTGTACAAAATTCGAATATTTCGCTCGAATTCTTTACATTATTATTAATTATTCAAAAACGGCTCAGCCGATTTCTGTAAAATTTTAATGGGACCACATCGGGAGTATACACTTTCAAACTAAAAAAGAAATTTTCGTTTCGTTTCACAATCGGCGGAATTATCGATGAACATACACTAAAAAAAAACATACAGACGAACATAGAACCTCCTCATTTTTGGAAGTCGGTTAAAAGTAAGATACATCTGTCAAGCTACAAGTACTTAACTGACGAAATTTACGGTAAAATATTAACTATTTACAAGTGTCGTGAAATGATATTCCGTCGTGATTCAGCTCGTGGTCTGTCGGTCCTACTTGTCCCGGCGGGACCTCGCTCTTTAACATCGCTCCAGGAACGGATAAATAAAATTCCTTCCTTCCTTCCTTTCAGCCATAGGACGTCCACTGCTGAACATAGGCCTCCCCTAAAGATCTCCAATAAGACCGGGTGGTAGCGGCTTGCATCCAGCGCGAACCTGCGGTCTTAATGAGGTCGTCCGTCCACCTTGTGGGTGGACATCCTACGCTGCGCTTGCCGGTACGTGGTCTCCACTCGAGGACTTTTCGACCCCATCGGTCATCAGTCCTCCGCGCTATGTGCCCTGCCCATTGCCACTTCAACCTGCCAATCCGCTGGGCTATGTCGGTAACCTTGGTTCTTCTACGGATCTCCTCATTTCTGATTCGATCGCGTAGAGAAACTCCGAGCATAGCCCTCTCCATGGCTCGTTGGGCTACTTGAAAAAAAATACTTTAAAATTACTGGAACACAAATCGACTTATATTATAGCTGTTATCGCTTTACAAATAAGCCTTTAGGAATAATAGAGCCACATTTGCTAGCTCTA
The DNA here is from genome assembly GCA_964007245.1 of Hypomecis atomaria. Lineage (NCBI taxonomy): Eukaryota > Metazoa > Arthropoda > Insecta > Lepidoptera > Geometridae > Hypomecis > Hypomecis atomaria. The sequence continues at coordinate 21,377,744 of OZ023288.1, forward strand.
ACACCTATTTTCCTTGTTGTTGAAATAAAATAATTTTACTACCCTATATTCATTTTGTGACAATGGTTAAGATTTTTTTTTCTACCCTCTGATATGTTGAATACCTATATAGAGTATACAAACTAAAACAAACTATGCACTGTTAGAAGCAGGTCCGTACTTAACAAATTAAATTAAGCACTGAACTCTAAACCAAGTACCCTTCTATATTGCTCTGAACTATATAATTAAAAAGAAAAAAAAATACCCATGAACGATTTGAACAAAGGTACAAAGAAATCATTGTTCGCCATACATCGGTGCAAAAACAAAGTGTTTAGCAGCTAAGTACCATTTTTACCGACAGCAATGTTTGCCGAAACAATGTTAAAAATAATAAATTTTTCACAGATAAGTACCTCGCGATTTTCAAATATTTCAGATATTTTAAATAGAAATAGGACTTAAGAATTTTCCACCCGCGAGCCAAGACAGCGTTATTTATAAAAGGTCTAACCAACCTTACATCTGAAAAGAAGACACATCCACCAAAACTAACGTTGTAACTAGTCCAACCATTACAGGAATCCAACTGGGAATCAAACCAACGACTACCAAATTAAATAACTCGAGCTATCTCGTCGCGAGCACTCAAATAATTCACTTGAGGCTCTCACAGCGAGATCCTTCATGCCCGGGAAGTTTTTATTTATATTTTTTTATTTCAAATACCTAGGTTTGAGTTTGACTACATACCTGATGGATGTCTAGGGTGTAGCACGCCTATCTAGAAGATACTTATTTACTCGAGATTCGAAAACACCTTTGTTGTGCTTTAACGGAAAGACAGGTTCAGGCATAGGGTGCCACAAGTCAACACACACTGGACACTGCTATATTTATTTTATAATGCTTGTTTGGTTTTACATTTATTAGAATCCCGAACACTTTGGAGTATATTTTATTTTTGGCTTTTTTTAACATTTGGTATCCCACTGTTGGACAAATGCCGTTAGGCTTAAACTTTTGTATTTATTTCAGACTAACCTTATATCAGAATAATTATTTTTTGCAAAAAATAGCATGACCGACTTCACCCGTGTACCTACAGAATTCGCGATATTTCGCTCAGATCGATGTAGCATTTTTCACATTATTGTTGATTTATCAGAAATGGCTCAGCCGATTTTAATAAAATTTAAATGGAACCATTTTCGAAGTTACTTTTTCCACTAAAAAAAAAAAAGAATTATTTAAATCGGACTACTATGAAAATAGTTATGCATGGTTATACATAAAAAAAAATATTTACTAATGTTGTAACATTCTACTTATGTTTCCAATACTCGACTTATAATGACTACTGTTATAGCGCAGACAACAAAACACTCAATTTAAGCAATTTCACATGATGTTATAATATCCACATCGATATCGTAAAATCTCATTATAACATCGCGGGCTCGCTCCTGATTGGCCCTGCGCGCGCAGCTGCGCTCTCATGGCGTCCATTTTGAAATAAAAAAATGGCGGACTTCAATTTTTTGAAAAAGTCGTCATGGGTATCGTTTTCGAGGTTTTTGGAGGTATAGATTTCAAAAATGGCGTCCACTTTGAAATTAAAGATGGCGGACTTCACTTTTTTGAAAAAGTCGTCATGGGAATCGTTTTCGAGGTTTTTGGAGGTATAGATTTCAAAAATGGCGTCCATTTTGAAATTAAAGATGGCGGACTTCACTTTTTTGAAAAAGTCGTCATGGGTATCGTTTTCGAAGTTTTTGGGGGAGTAGATTTCGAAAATGGCGTCCACTTTGAAATTAAAGATGGCGGACTTCACTTTTTTGAAAAAGTCGTCATGGGTATCGTTTTCGAGGTTTTTGGGGGAGTAGATTTCGAAAATGGCGTCCACTTTGAAATTAAAGATGGCGGACTTCACTTTTTTGAAAAAGTCGTCATGGGTATCGTTTTCGAGGTTTTTGGGGGAGTAGATTTCGAAAATGGTCGCAAGCACTCGATTAATTTATTTGGGCCACAAATCACAGCGACGGGATCCTGTTTATGCGGGAATTGAACACACGGTGGACACTTCTATATTTATAATGCTTATTGGATTTTACATTTGGAACAGTTCAAAGATAGGTTTTATCTAGTTTATCTATAGTTTAAGTTAAAATCTAAGTGTTTGTGATGTGTGTGAGTTTCTTACTCTTTCAGGCAGCAATGGTATGGACAGGCGCATCGGGTTGATTTTTTGCACTGATATAGTAAGGTCAGAGACAAACAAGTAGTTTGAGGGTGTCATAGGCTACTTTTTATTCCAGAAGATAATATCGGCAATCTATACAGTTACTTTCATAAATTAATTTCAATTAATTAACCATTTTGCTAACCGCTAACCTAAAAAAATACTTGATAACTTTAATTTATATTTCTGTGTATCACAAAATTATCCTAAAACCGTTTGCATTAACTTCTGGAATAATAAGTGGCATACGACACCCTCTTACTTTAAGTTTATCTCCGCATACTTATTTTTTAACAAATCTATTAAACTTATTTATTAATTATCTAACTAACTAAATCTATGCTCGGGAACGCAAAACTTTTTCAGATATTTAACAGTTTTCATTTCTTTGGCAGCCTTTCTTCCTTGATAGATTTGAGTTCAACCCAAACGACGAAAAAAGCAGATTTGCAAACTACTGAGCTATCACCGGCCAACTCACAAATCAAGATAGACGGCCTCGCCACATTTTCCTTAACACACAACGGAACACTAAAAAGCTCTACATTCTCACATACATTATGTAAGCTTCACTCCATCTTCGTTAACGGCCACAATACATAAGCCAGCAAACATTTCCCTGATCATCTACCTAATATCACTCTGGTAGAATCATCCTCGCACACGAGAGGGTATCGCTTAACGCAATTGGCGTAGCATTAACCAATTGCAATTTCCAAACAGATCTCCAGCTCGCCCACGTGATATTAATCAGGGAAGCTGCGGTCGCTTCTGATTAACGTGGCGTCTGTGTTATAAGCGACAGCGGACGGCCTATGAACATTGCTCTTCATTTATGACTTGGTTTTATCGTCAACTTCATAGTTAAGTCTTCATTCAAGATATTTACACATTCAAAATGCGTAGCAGGTTTTTACGAAATGTTATTGTTTAACACAATGTGCGTCCATCCATCATCCAACCATCAGCCATAGGACGTCCACTGCTGGACATAGGCCTCACCTATGGATCACCAATAAGACCGGTTGGTTGCGACTTGCATCCAGCGTGATCTTGCGGTCTTAATGAGGTCATCCGTCCACCTTGTGGGTGGACGTACTACGCTGCGCTTGCCGGTACGTGGTCTCCATTCTTTTCGACCCCGTCGGTCATCAGTCCTCCGCGCTATGTGCCCTGCCCATTGCAATTTCAACTTGCCAATCCGCTGGGCTATAGTAGCGTAGCTTTAATATGCGTAGAATTAACCAATTGCAATTTCCAAACAGAGCTAGCTCACGTGATGAATCAGGGAAGCTGCAGTCGCGTCTGATTAACGTGGCGATTGAGTTATAAGCAACAGTAGAATGTGGAATAAATAAATGCTCTTTTACGAGACGGATATAGCTGCAATGTATGCTTTGGCAAAAATGTGATAGCAATCTCACGGTGGAGAGAAGGTCCATCCATCAGCCATAAGAAGTCCACTGCTGGACATAGGCCTCCCCTATGGATCTCCAATAAGACCGGTTGGAAGCGGCTTGCATCCAGCGCGATCCTGCGGTTTTAATGAGGTCATCCGTCCACCTTGTGGGTGGACGTCCTACGCTGCGCTTGCCGGTACGTGGTCTCCACTCGAGAACTTTTCGACCCCATCGGTCATCAGTCCTCCGCGCTATGTGCCCTGCCCATTGCCATTTCAACTTGCCAATCCGTTGGGCTATGTCGGTAACTTTGGTTCTTCTACGGATCTCCTCATTTCTGATTCGATCTCGCAGAGAGACTCCGAGCATAGCCCTCTCCATAGCTCGTTGGGCTACTTGGAGCTTACCAATAAGGCCCATAGTGAGAGACCACGTTTCTGTGCCATAAGTCATCACTGGCAACACACACTGGTCGAAAACTTTCGACTTGAGGCACTGAGGTATGTCGGACGAGAAGACGCTACGCAATTTTCCGAACGCTGCCCAGCCGAGTTGGATTCGGCGATTGGCCTCTTTCTTGAAGTCGGCCCCACCTAACTGGACTACTTGTCCTAGGTAGACGTACGAGTCAACGACTTCAAGAACCGAGTTCCCAACAGAGATCGGGGTGGGTACAACATGGGAATTACACATAACTTTCGTCTTGTCCATGTTCATCTTAAGACCCACCTGTTGAGAAACCCGATTGAGGCCTTCGAGCATCGTGCTGAGCTCTTCCATCGATTTTGCCATGACTACTATATCGTCGGCAAACCGAAGGTGAGTGAGGTATTCGCCATTGACATTGATGCCGAATCCTTTCCATTCCAGGAGCTTGAAGGCGTTCTCCAAAGTAGCCGTAAACAGTTTCGGAGAAATTACGTCTCCCTGTCTTACGCCTCTTTTTAAAGGGATCGCCTTGGAGCTCTCTTCCTGTACTCGGACCGACATAGTGGCGTTATTATACAAGCACTTCAACACTTCGATGTACCGATAGTCAATACGGCATCGTTGGAGAGACTCGAGCACAGCCCAAGTCTCGACCGAATCAAAGGCTTTCTCATAGTCCACAAACGCTAAGCAAAGTGGCAAGTTATACTCTTCGGTCTTCTGTATAACCTGCCGTAGCGTATGAATGTGGTCCATGGTACTAAAGCCCTTTCGGAAACCGGCTTGTTCGGAAGGCTGGAAGTCATCAAGCCTGCGCTCGAGACGATTCGTAATGACCCTTGAAAACAGCTTATAAACATGGCTCAGAAGCGAGATGGGTCTGTAGTTCTTCAATAAGGTGTTGTCACCTTTCTTGAAAAACAACACCACCACGCTTCTGTTCCATGCTTCTGGCGTGATGCCCTCGAGGACGACGGTGTTAAAAAGCTTCTGGAGGACTTTTAGTACCGGTGTTCCACCCGCTCTCAGAAGCTCTGATGTGATACCGTCATCACCCGGCGCCTTGTTGTTCTTAAGCTGATTCAGGGCCATTCTAATCTCGTACAGGCTGATGTCTGGGATATCTTCGGTGAAGTGTCGGGTCAGCTTGGCTCTTGGATCTTTGGCCGCGCTGCTAATAGGCTTAGCGACCGAAGCGTATAACTGTCCATAGAACCTTTCGATCTCCTCTAATATCTCTGCCTTGGTCGACGCTAAACTTCCATCTTCTCTCTTCAGCTTTGTCAATTGGCTTTGTCCAATAGACAAATCTCTTGCGAACACTTTGGAGCCTTTGTTCCGCTCTATTGTCTTTTTAATATGTTTAGTATTAAAAAGACGGATGTCGTGCCGCAAGGATTTCGAAATTTGTCTATTGAGACGCCTATATGACTTTGCATCATCGGAAGACTGCAATTTTAGCGAGCGTCGTTCGGCCATGAGATTTACAGTGTGATCGGATAATTTCTGCGGTTTATTTGAACGGCGGGGTCTAAAGAACTTAGCACCCACCGTTTGGACAGTTTCTACGAACCCGTTGTTTATCTCGTCCACCGACGCAAGGTTCTCTACGCAAGCAAAACGATTCAAGAGCTCGAGCTGAAAGTCCTCGGGGTTTTGGATATGTTCACGAGTAGGTCGGAGTGTGGACTTCATCAGGCGGGACCTTTCGAGCTTAACATTAATATCTAATGTGCCTCGTACAATTCTGTGATCGCTGCCGGTTTTCACCCTGTGGATCACGGAGACATCACTAAATATTCGTCTCTCGGTGGTCATGATGAAGTCTATCTCGTTTTTCGTGGAACCATCAGGGCTCATCCAGGTCCATTTCCTGTGAGGCGGCTTCTGGAAGAAAGAATTCATCATAAAGAGTTCCTCTCTCTCCAGAAAGTCAGCCAGCCTCTGGCCCCTAGGGTTCCGTTGCCCATATCCAAATTGCCCCACCCTCAGCTCATCGTCGTTTTTTCTACCCAACTTTGCGTTGAAGTCCCCCATAACAACAGTGAAGTGGGTCTTAGACATATGAATGGCCCGACTTACGTCCTCATACATAGTCTCCACCTCATCATCTGGGTGTGACGATGTCGGTGCGTATACCTGAATGACCTTCAGCGAATACCTCTTGGATATTCTGAGTATTAGGTATACCACCCTGCTCGACACACTTTCGATGGTAATAATGTTGTTGGTGAGGGACTTGTGAACGAGAAAGCCAACACCACCTTGGGACCGTTGGTCACCTTCCCGGTAGTACAGCAGGTTGCCGGAATTTAAGGTTATCGTGTCCTCCCCCTCTCTACGGACTTCAGACAACCCCACAATATCCCAACGCAACCTACTCAACTCTTCTTCCAGCTCAGCAATCTTCTCGTCAGTCCTCAACGTGCGCACGTTGTGTGTTACCAGGGCCAGTCGTCGTTTACGGGAGTGGTAGCCGGGCGTCTGCCAGTGATTCTTAGCACCCCCTTCTCCGCCGTTACCGGGGCCGCTACCGTAGCCCCGGGCTAGCGGAGCTGCTGGGGACTGGGGGCCTGGTCTATTTGGTTTTTCCATATCGGGGTTTTTGCCCATAATCGCCGCGCTGGGCAGGCGTGGTGGCGATCGCAGAAACGTAGCTTCGCGACAGGGATGCTGCTCCCCATCCCTGCTCTGTGCCATTTTAGCTACGTTTTTATTTGAATGGTTATACCGCCATTAGTCGGTTCCGCTGTACCTCAGTCGGCTCCTACGACACCTGGTACTAGAGGGGGGTGCTATTCTACTCTGCCGGCACCCCACGGCATACTGCTGGAGAGAAGGTAACGCACTGGTACCAGTTTGGATGTGCCAGTTGTCTTTAGGAAACTACGAGTATCAAGAAGCCTTTCAACTTCATTGCCGCTTACTAGACAGTATTGCTTAACGCAGGTGGCTTAGCATTAACCAATTGCGATTTCTAAATTGAGCTCCGCAGTTTTGGCTCGCCCATGTTATATTAGGTTGCGTTGGGATATTGTGGGGTTGTCTGAAGTCCGTAGAGAGGGGGAGGACACGATAACCTTAAAATCCGGCAACCTGCTTTACTACCGGGAAGGTGACCAACGGTCCCAAGGTGGTGTTGGCTTTCTCGTTCACAAGTCCCTCACCAACAACATTATTACCATCGAAAGTGTGTCGAGCAGGGTGGTATACCTAATACTCAGAATATCCAAGAGGTATTCGCTGAAGGTCATTCAGGTATACGCACCGACATCGTCACACCCAGATGATGAGGTGGAGACTATGTATGAGGACGTAAGTCGGGCCATTCATATGTCTAAGACCCACTTCACTGTTGTTATGGGGGACTTCAACGCAAAGTTGGGCAGAAAAAACGACGATGAGCTGAGGGTGGGGCAATTTGGATATGGGCAACGGAACCCTAGGGGCCAGAGGCTGGCTGACTTTCTGGAGAGAGAGGAACTCTTTATGATGAACTCTTTCTTCCAGAAGCCGCCTCACAGGAAATGGACCTGGATGAGCCCTGATGGTTCCACGAAAAACGAGATAGACTTCATCATGACTACCGAGAGACGAATATTTAATGATGTCTCCGTGATCCACAGGGTGAAAACCGGCAGCGATCACAGAATTGTACGAGGCACATTAGATATTAATGTTAAGCTCGAAAGGTCCCGCCTGATGAAGTCCACGCTCCGACCTACTCGTGAACATATCCAAAACCCCGAGGACTTTCAGCTCGAGCTCTCGAATCGTTTTGCTTGCCTAGAGAACCTTGCGTCGGTGGACGAGATCAACAACGGGCTCGTAGAAACTGTCCAAACGGGGGGTGCTAAGTTCTTTAGACCCCACCGTTCAAATAAACCGCAGAAATTCTCCGATCACACTGTAAATCTCATGGCCGAACGACGCTCGCTAAGATTGCAGTCTTCCGATGATGCAAAGTCATATAGGCGTCTCAATAGACAAATTTCGAAATCCTTGCGGCACGACATCCGTCTTTTTAATACTAAACATATTAAAAAGACAATAGAGCGGAACAAAGGCTCCAAAGTGTTCGCAAGAGATTTGTCTATTGGACAAAGCCAATTGACAAAGCTGAAGAGAGAAGATGGAAGTTTAGCGTCGACCAAGGCAGAGGTATTAGAGGAGATCGAAAGGTTTTATGGACAGTTATACGCTTCGGTCGCTAAGCCTGTTAGCAGCGCGGCCAAAGATCCAAGAGCCAAGCTGACCCGACACTTCACCGAAGATATCCCAGACATCAGCCTGTACGAGATTAGAATGGCCCTGAATCAGCTTAAGAACAACAAGGCGCCGGGTGATGACGGTATCACATCAGAGCTCCTGAGAACGGGTGGAACACCGGTACTAAAAGTCCTCCAGAAGCTTTTTAACACCGTCGTCCTCGAGGGCATCACGCCAGAAGCATGGAACAGAAGCGTGGTGGTGTTGTTTTTCAAGAAAGGTGACAACACCTTATTGAAGAACTACAGACCCATCTCGCTTCTGAGCCATGTTTATAAGCTGTTTTCAAGGGTCATTACGAATCGTCTCGAGCGCAGGCTTGATGACTTCCAGCCTTCCGAACAAGCCGGTTTCCGAAAGGGCTTTAGTACCATGGACCACATTCATACGCTACGGCAGGTTATACAGAAGACCGAAGAGTATAACTTGCCATTTTGCTTAGCGTTTGTGAACTATGAGAAAGCCTTTGATTCGGTCGAGACTTGGGCTGTGCTCGAGTCTCTCCAACGATGCCGTATTGACTATCGGTACATCGAAGTGTTGAAGTGCTTGTATAATAACGCCACTATGTCGGTCCGAGTACAGGAAGAGAGCTCCAAGGCGATCCCTTTAAAAAGAGGCGTAAGACAGGGAGACGTAATTTCTCCGAAACTGTTTACGGCTACTTTGGAGAACGCCTTCAAGCTCCTGGAATGGAAAGGATTCGGCATCAATGTCAATGGCGAATACCTCACTCACCTTCGGTTTGCCGACGATATAGTAGTCATGGCAAAATCGATGGAAGAGCTCAGCACGATGCTCGAAGGCCTCAATCGGGTTTCTCAACAGGTGGGTCTTAAAATGATCATGGACAAGACGAAAGTTATGTGTAATTCCCATGTTGTACCCACCCCGATCTCTGTTGGGAACTCGGTTCTTGAAGTCGTTGACTCGTACGTCTACCTAGGACAAGTAGTCCAGTTAGGTAGGTCCGACTTCAAGAAAGAGGCCAATCGCCGAATCCAACTCGGCTGGGCAGCGTTCGGAAAATTGCGTAGCGTCTTCTCGTCCGACATACCTCAGTGCCTCAAGTCGAAAGTTTTCGACCAGTGTGTGTTGCCAGTGATGACTTATGGCACAGAAACGTGGTCTCTCACTATGGGCCTTATTGGTAAGCTCCAAGTAGCCCAACGAGCTATGGAGAGGGCTATGCTCGGAGTCTCTCTGCGAGATCGAATCAGAAATGAGGAGATCCGTAGAAGAACCAAAGTTACCGACATAGCCCAACGGATTGGCAAGTTGAAATGGCAATGGGCAGGCCACATAGCGCGGAGGACTGATGACCGATGGTGTCGAAAAGTTCTTGAGTGGAGACCACGTACCGGCAAGCGCAGCGTAGGACGTCCACCCACAAGGTGGACGGATGACCTCATTAAGACCGCGGGATCGCGCTGGATGCAAGCCGCTTCCAACCGGTCTTATTGGAGATCCATAGGGGAGGCCTATGTCCAGCAGTGGACTTCTTATGGCTGATGGATGGATGGATGGATGTGATATTAATCAAGGAAGATACGGTCGCTTTTGATTAACGTGGCGATCGAGTTATAAGCAACAGCGGAATGTGCAACACTCTTCCACGAAAGAATTTGTGTATAGCTGCGTTTGAGGAACCTGTCAAGAAGTCTTTCAACTTCTCTACTTCATTGTTACATTAAAGAAACGGTCGGGAAATGAAACTCAAAAAAAGATATCGCGCTGCGCAATTGGCGTAGCATAAGCCAATTGCAATTTCCAAACACAGATCCGGATTGCCCGCGTGATATTAATCAAGGAAGCTGCTTCTGATTAACGTGGCGATTGAGTCATAAGCAGCAGCGGACCACCTATAAAGCAATCTTCATTTTTCTCATATATGAGTCGTTTGTATCGTCAACAACATACAAATATGGAATGCTTTTCCACGACAAGCAATTTTGTAAAGCTATTTCTGGAAAAATGTGAACCTAATTCTTTCTCTCAAGTGTAGCAACAAACTGGCAACTTTTCTTTAGCGGCAACGGCAGCTAATAACGGTGGTGGAGCGGAGCGTCCGACCGCTCGGAATGGAACGACGTGGTGTCGTTGGAACATTTTTTTTTTTTTCAGAAACAACATTGGTCCTTACTGCTCACCGTCCTACGCCCCGCTACCGCTCATAGTGGCGAGGTCCTGGCCTCAGACCAAATAAAAAATCAAGACAGAACGTCATGAACAGGCAAGTGAGGCTAGTGTTTTTATACATTTGGTGAATGCGTCGGTGTTGCGCTACCATATTTCGACTGACGAGCCATGGCGTAGTTTCATTGAACATGTGTGTGTAATTGTGTCTGTACACGGCGTTTTCCCGGCCTCACTTCTTTGTTTCTCAATATTATGTCTTGATTTTTTTATATTTTGGTCTGAGATCTTGGGCTAGTGGTTAGATGTAGGTACTGTCAGCAAGAAATCGTTAGAAGCAATAAAGCATTTAAGCTTTTCTTGTAGATTGTTTGCCGTTGTGAATCGGTGAGCACAATCAAATGTAAATGACTATGTCTAGCGGTGAATTAAGGAAAGATTGATATGGTGAATAACTATCGTAAAAACTGCTCGACCAATTTCGATAACATTTTAATTGTGGCTACTTTTGGTGTCTCAAATAAAAAAAAAAGATTCTCATAATGAGCTGTCCATAATTGGTGGAATAATTGGGTATCCTACATACAAAAAAAAACGTTCAGTCAAATTGAGTACCCCCCTCTTTTGAAGTCAGTAGAAAAATTCTATCTATACTGGGTTTAATAAGTTTAATCGTTTTTCTTTTATACTTGTACCATGCCCTATAAACTCCACTGTGCGCTGCGATGTTTGTGTGAACGGAATGTAACAGCGCTCGTGTCCAATTCCTCCCCCGGAGATAACTAACCGTATCAATTTACTGGATTAACGATGACTTTGGGAAAATATTAATGACTGCGTATCTTATATGATTAGAGCACTGAAGGTTAATGGCACAAGGTAACTTGTAGGTACTGTACCAGCCTTTTTAATAGTCTGCTGCAGGACGAGCCCTACCCCCGAAGAGCCACCACGCTGGCCCAGTGCGAGTTGGTGTATTCACATACGCCATCGCATTTCTTCTACGGACATACTCAGGTTGCCTCGCGATATTTTCCTTCACCGAAAAGCCAGTGGTGTGAAATTCCGTAGATAAATTCCAAAGAACTCATTGGTACGGGACCGGGATTTGAACCCACGACCTCACGATTGTAAACAGGTGTCATTACTACTAGACCACCACGTAACCACGTACCACGAGGTAACATAATTATATTTCATCACTCGACTAGATCTGGGGGACAGACTGGAATAATCCGACTTCAATAGTGTCCGAATAATAAATGTTCGCACAAAAAAAAAAGACATACATATAGTCATAGAACATGGAGAATCTCCGTTTTTAATTGGGTAAAAATGAATACCAATTGATGTTTGTCGCCCTAATGCCAAAAAAGGTGCAATCGTGTATTTTTATACCTTTCTACGACTTCAGATCTCAAGTGCCTACTCTTTATAGAATCTATTGTCTAAAACTTATTTGAAAAGTGAAATTAAGTTAAAATCCAAATTTAGTGAAATTGAAATTACTTAATTACCTATAATCCTTATTTAACAATTTTGTTACGTTGGGATATGTCATATCAGCGCTAAGAAAACTTTGTGAATTATTTAGTAGTATCACTTATAAACACTATTTTCAACATATTACTCGTATCAACAGTTGTCAAATAAGTATCGCTTTAATTATTCAGTTATACATAATATAATATATGCTAAAAGACTTTAAACTAACCACGTGGAAATTAAAAATATAAGACTTGCTTCAAAAATGGCTGTTTGCCGGAATGTTTATTGTTAACATGGAAAAATAACCTTTGCAAAACTGACCAAAAAACTTTATACATGCTCTAAAAATATTTGAGCGTCGGAACTGGGGTTTAATTTAATGGAAAACATAACAAGAGAAACATAAAATGTATTTGGTTGTTTTTTGCTACTTCCTAAAATATAGAAATAAAATAAATTTGGTACATGGTACATAGGTTTACAACTATCCATTCGTCAACCATAGGACGTCCACTGCTGGACATAAGCCTCCCCTATGGATCTCCAAACATACCGGTTAGAAGCGGCTTGCATCCAGCGCGATCCTGCAGTTTTAATGAGGTCGTCCGTCCACCTTGAAAAGTAACCGGCTTCATTAAAAAAAAAACTTACAAATTTCTCACCAAAAAAAGTTTAATAATTCGAATGCTAAAAATTATCAGCGACAACATCCCATTATTTTTTACGAATAAAATAGCCTGATCATTTTTCTATTTTATAGACCGAGAAGTTATGTTTTTTAATGTGTACATTTTGAGTAATTAATTAAAAACTCACTGCCGCCCGCCGCTCTGGCGCGATCCTGTCGAGCGCGATCGCGTAAAATTTGTCCGAGTAAAGGGGCGCGGTACTCAATTTTTGAAACATTATAGTTTATCAATGCGTCACCTTAAACGTCCACCACCACGCTTCTGTTCCATTCTTCTGGCGTGATTCCATCGATATTTTTTTAGCCACATGAACAGCTCTAACATACAAAACTAAACAATTTAAGAAGCTCGGTCTTGCAATTTTACATGCATTCCGTGTCCCCATAAAGCTCGGCTATAAATGCCACCAGCGGTCACCCATCCGAAAACCAACCGTGCTGAAAGTTGCTTAACTTCAGTGATGTTTATATCAAAATACCAAATGTTTGCATGTCATAATTATTAGCAATTAAAAATCATCGACTTCTGGAAGCACTATTTATGCAAATACTAGCAGCTCAATCGGAGATCATTAGATCTAGACGCAACGTATACAGCCACACTGTTCTCTAATTAGTCTGTTAATCCCTTTGATATACGGAGTATACGGCAACCCAGATATTAGCAGCTCATGTATCAGTTTAGCAAACATAAACTACGATACACAATTATTAGCGCGAAGCACACACTTCAGTACGAAATTATTAGCCTAAGCCGTAAACTAACCAACCGTGCTTTACTAACTACGAGTAAAACTGACGCAGTACTTCTAATAACATGATGTTCTGGAAATTGTTGTTTTAGTAGCAGATCGCGTATGGGATGTTTGGTTTGACCACTGAAATGTTAATTTATACCAGCGTCACTTCCAACGCAGTAGCAAAGCATTGCAGAATAAGTTTTAATAGCATAGTTGACAATTATAACATTAGTTTAGGTATGGTACTAGTAGGTTGTAGCAGAGTATTTATTTTGTATTAATGCAGTACAATAACAAATCGTAGCAAGTAAACGTAGCACCGTAGCACATTGTAGCAGTGTGCAGTGTAGCTGAATGACTATTCGTAGCACTTGGACTAAGATTGATCGTAGCGGGGTATTTTTGTAGCACTGTACATAGAAAATTATATCAGCGTAACATTTTTTTTCTTGTTACTAATGTTACAAAAAACTATAATAAGTTTTAGTTTAAATATGTACTAAACAATACTACTCATACTAAAAAGTATGTTCTATTTATATTCCGGCATTTATTAAGTCAAGCTTTTAAAATTATGCAACTGTGCATGTGGTGCCTTAATTTGCTACCATCAATGAGTGCAGAGGCCACTTAAATGATGTTGCTATCATAATTATAACAGGTTAATAATATAAATGACTGCATTGTAACTTTAGTAGTAGTGGCAAAGTAATATTATGTATCACAATGTTAATTTGCTATTCATAGTAGCGTAACCAGCTTAGATAATATGAGGGAAGTCAAAAGCCGTAATTTCACGCGCCATAAGCGTTTGTTCCGCAACCTCATAGTGTTTTGCCGTTGTTTAAATGGTGCTGCCACACACTCCACGAGGCGACACGAGCACTGCAGCTGTAGCTAACTTCACATCGTATACAATAGACATAATATAGGTAACTTTATTTGCAACGAAAAATTACATATAACAAGACAAACATCTAAAGTACAGTACGTGAATAACAAATAAACAGTAATTAAATGCTACATTTCCGCCACAAATCGATCCCATCTCAGCATAATGCCGACCGTGACAGCCGGCGGCGCTGATCTTCCGATGGAACCGACAGGTGACGTCACGCACGCGACTGTCGCACGGTACCTACAAGTAATAACACAACAATAAACACAATACAATACACTTAACATGAAACAACAAATAAAAAATCATACATAAATAAGTACGTTAGTAACTACTGCACTGTTAACAACGCAACAATAAAATATATGGCGTTAGCTGTCCCTTAAAACACACTATCGTCTCACACAGATCTCACGTAGCAGAGCAAACATCATGGTTATTGTTTTCGGGAAATGGAACTAGATGGCGTTAGTAGTGTCTTAAAACGCGCAAATGTTTCGTCCAGATCTTAGAAATGACCTACGTTGAGAGGCGTATCAACCCGATTCGCCAAAAGACGCACAAATAACGATAAAACGATAACCAATAATGAGAGCTGTGACACGACCAGTCGACCACTGTTTTCGCGTACAAGTACCTATACAAATCGGCGATGTGAAGTTAGCTACAGAAGTTTCTTGAGAAGCTTCAGCAGCTAATATCACGACGCCGACGGCGGCACCAAAAGAATGCATCCCACGATTCCCACGGCACGCCAGAACGAGGCAGCGTGGCGAGAATATAGCGTGCTGATGTAGCGTGCCGAGTGTGTGGCCATTTGGCCAAGTTGTTGAGGTTTCCCGAGATTGTTGGTAATGTTGGTCTTACTAGTGGGGTACCTTATCAACTTTTTAATAGTCCACTGCAGGACGTAGGCCTACCCACGAAGGGTGATTAAGCCATATCCACGCACGCTGGCCCAGTGCGGGTTGGTAGATACACATACGACATCGAATTTCTTCTACGGACGTATGCAGGTTGCCTCACGATGTTTTTCTTCATCGAAAAGTCAGTGGTGTTAAATTCCGTACATAAATTAAATTCCAAAGAACTCTTTGGATCGGGATTTGAACCCACGACCTTACGATTGGAAGGCGGGTGTCACTACCTCTAGATCGCCACGGCTTACTAGTGGGGTGTTGACAGATTATTTTTCTTACTTAAATTGGTTGATACCAATTTATAGTAGCCAATATAGTAGTTATAGTATTTACTCGTACACTGCAAGATTTTTATCATTAGTATCATACACACCGCCCCTTAAGCGTTTGTTCCCCCAACCTCTAAGTGCTCGCCTCGGTTCGAAGAATGCATTCCGCGGCACGTCGGCCGAGATAGCGTGCCGACGTGTTTGAGGTTTGCCGAGATTGTTTGTAATATATTCTCTCCAGAATAACATTTTTTTTTTCTTTTAAAAAAATATTGTTTTTGGTACTAAAATCTTGGGTTTATATTCTGGCTACACATTTTATACACGACCCCCTTAAGCGTTTGTTCCCCCAACCTCTAAGTGCTCGCCTCGGTTCGAAGAATGCATTCCGCGGCACGTCGGCGTCGGCCGAGATAGCGTGCCGACGTGTTTAAGGTTTGCCGAGATTGCTTGTAATATATTCTCTCCAGAATAACTTTTTTTTTTTCTTTTAAAAAAATATTGCTTTTGGTACTAAAATCTTGGGTTTATATTCTGGCTACACATTTTATACACGATTCCCTTAAGCGTTTGTTCCCGCAACCTCTAAGTGCTCGCCTCGGTTCGAAGAATGCATTCCGCGGCACGTCGGCCGAGAAAGCGTTCCGACGTGTTTGAGGTTTGCCGAGATTGCTTGTAATATATTCTCTCCAGAATAACATTATTTTTTTCTTCTTTTTAAAAAATATTGTTTTTGGTACTAAAATCTTGGGTTTATATTCTGGCTACACATTTTATACACGATTCCCTTAAGCGTTTGTTCCCGCAACCTCTAAGTGCTCGCCTCGGTTCGAAGAATGCATTCCGCGGCACGTCGGCCGAGAAAGCGTTCCGACGTGTTTGAGGTTTGCCGAGATTGCTTGTAATATATTCTCTCCAGAATAACATTATTTTTTTTTTCTTTTTAAAAAATATTGTTTTTGGTACTAAAATCTTGGGTTTATATTCTGGCTACACATTTTATACACGATTCCCTTAAGCGTTTGTTCCCGCAACCTCTAAGTGCTCGCCTCGGTTCGAAGAATGCATTCCGCGGCACGTCGGCCGAGATAGCGTGCCGACGTGTTTGAGGTTTGCCGAGATAGCTGGTAATATAATCTTGGGTTGCTGCTGGATAATTTTGCTATCCACTAACAACTATGACTGGGTGTGTTAATTTCCTTATACAAGGACAGTTCTGCTGAAATTCATCACCTCTTTTACTCATTTGAATAATGAATCGTGAAGTCAATAGAACATGGCAACTCTATAGTTAGCCCGGGAGGTAAGCGCAAAAAATGTAACTACTTTCTAAAAGCTGAATTTTTGGTATTTGGTAGTCATGGTGGTGTACAACAATACCCCGGAGTCAGTCAGCTGGCATGCTTAGTAAGTATTTGATAGGAATGCACGTTTGAATAATAGATTATTTAAAAAAAAATTTGAAAGTAGTTGCATTTTTTGGGCTTACTTCCCGGTCTATTACAGTTCACCTTAACCTTTTCACGTGGAATGAAACGCAATGACGTGTTTATTGAGCTCGCTAGAGCGCTAGCGTAATGGATGCGTGATGCGTAAGTCGAAAACGTTTTTTTACCACAAACAATAAACATGTAACAAAGTCCTTACTCCTTACTTAATATTATAAATCTGAAAGTGTGTTTGTTTGTCTGTTACCCTTTGATGCAGTAACAGAGCAACGAATAGTATTGAAGCCTTTTTCGGCTCTTTCGTGGTTTCGCCCCACAAGCTATTCGGCCCGCGGGGCGAATCAACGAAGTCTCTTTTTGAATGCCCTCTTTCGCCCCGTTGGGCGAAACGCCGAGAACGATAAAAGAAGAGGCCTTTTCGGTCCACGTTGATAAAGATCAGTACCTATTACGTATTTCTTATGGTACAGCCACGCATAAAATTACATGACATAAAATAAAAATCCCACTACAAGTAATCAACAGATATGCAACGCTATTCGCATGGATACAGTTCAGAGGTAGGAAAGTGACATGCGATAGGTTACTTTTATCCCAGGTAAAATAGCATAGCATAAAAATTAAAAATATTACGCGGGCGAAGCACGTGCATAAGCTATTGTTAGTTATAATCATGATAGATCAATTACTGTTCCATTTATTTCATCATGCGACCTACTCATATGATTGATGAAATAAATGAAACAGTTTTAAAAAAAACTTTATGTTGTTAAAGTTGTAATTGCTCAGTCCTTACGTTTCCTTATTCCGAACTAGACGACCCGCCCCGGCTTCGCACAGGTGTGTTATACATATAAAACTTCCTCTTGAATCACTCTATCCATTAAAAAAAACCGCATCAAAATCCGTTGCGTAGTTTTAAAGATTTAAGCATACAGACAAACAAACAGACAAAAATAGCGACTTTATTTTATACTATGTAAGGATTTTTATTTATTTTTACCCGTGTATTCATTTCGTGTCAATGGCTAGACTGTTTTTTACCCTGTGAAGAACAGATATTGGTGTACACTTTGTATCTCTAGTTATGTCTGCTCAGAATCAGAATCAGGTGAGGTTTTTTAGAGCTTATGCTATTGAAATGGTTTATAACTCGTAGGTCGGTATGATTATGAAAAATCTGTGGTCGGGAAGAATACATTTTTTTTGTCAATAACGATTTTTGAAGATCTTATTTAGATTTATTTCAGTGTGGAGTCCTCTTGTAAAGCCTTTAATTGTAAGAAATGTTGTTCAAATCTTATTAAAAAAACAAAAACAGACCCCGGAGTCTGTGGAGTGTAATTATTCAATAAAAAAAAGATCGAATATTCGAACAAATGAACCAAACACCAAATAAAGTCCACATACTAAATAAGAGCGCTAGTAGCGGTCACAGGTGCGTTGTCTCGTTAATCAGCTGCGATTACGTTGCGATTACGCTGCGGCCGCGCTGCGGTCGCGCTTCCAACGTGCGATTAGGGGATGCATTCAGGAATTAGAGCGTTTGAGATAACAAAGTCCTAAACATGGAATTCACGCTGAGTAGTTTGTTTTATAGGGCGAGTGCCTTTATTAACTACCACTAAATACAAGACGTATATAATCTAAAACTACATAAACATCTACTACAGAACAAGCTATTGGATTATCCACAGACCCTTGAAGGTCTTCTGATAATCCAGTTCAAGCCAGTTGGCAGCGTGCCCAGCATGCTGGCAGCATTGCCACGCTGAATAGCAATGATTACACGAGTACTTTGAGCATTTTGGTCACGCGTCGCGCCCACCAGACCCTCAGAAAGACTTTTGAAGACATGATGAGCTCCCGGCCTCCACGGACCCAATGTCCAACTCCAAATGGTTCAAATATGTAACCACGCCTAATTGGGTAGTATTTATAAATAGCATTGAAGCTTTTCTTAACAGAATGTTTAGTTGTATATTCACTTCAAAAATAAATAATTATCCTAAAATAAAATACTTATATTAAGAATATAAGTACGGTGCGGAACCTTCCGTGCGCGAGTCCGTTTCGTACTTGGTCGATCATTTCAACTTACTCTGCATAATATAACGACGAGAGCAAATTGAAGTAAACATAAAATAAACACCATAATTAACAGTATTCTCTAGCACGCGGGTCCCGTATCTCAAATTACCCGTCCTAGGGAACCCTAATTTACGCGGTACATGCAACAAACAGCGCGCATTAATGGTAATGGCCCCCGTAAATTCTGTTAATAACTAAATTAAAAGCGAGATTGTTGAAGATGGCGAGTTGTGGGCATTTTATAATAGATACTCGTGTTCTATGGAAAATGAGGAAAACATGCCTTAATGATCGCATTTTTGTAAAAGGTTTTTAATTAGCTGGCAACGTTTTATTGGTTATAATAATTATGCTTAAAGCTTTATATAAAACTAGATTTTGCCTCGGCTTCGGCCGCGTGAAATTTTGACTGCTGAAATTTTGCTGTCCCCTAAGAACTTTTTGTTTTTTCGGGATAAAAAGTAGTCCATATCACTTTCCAACCTGTGAACTATCCATGCGAAAAATCATGCACCCCGTCCATTATTTATACGCTTTCTGTCCTTTCCATCCTAAGGTTGCCTGGCAGAGATCGATGTCAGTGATAAGGCCACCCATTGTTACACTTTTTATATGTCTTTGTTTCTTCTTTTTGTTTATTTCTTGGTGTGCAATAAAGAGTTTATCTATCTATCTATCTATCATGCCAATCCGTTACTCCGTTTCCTCGTGAGAGAGGAACAAACCAACAAACATTCTCTAGGATATTAATATTCGTAAGGACTGTTTGTTTAAAAACTATTTATTTTGTTTTGAGTGCTCGAAATAATTTCGTTTTTAATGTGCCCATACATATAATAGTGTTTTAAGTTTATTTTGTTATATATTTACTTTTTTAATAGATTCCATCTATTTTAAATAAAATTTCAGTCGTAGGAAGTAGACTGCTAAAAATTCTTAATTTATGTCTAGGATTTTTATGTATAGGTATCTAAAGAATCAGAACGATCGTCAACGGTTTGTATGTAGCGCGAACCTATATAACCTCTCCCACCCATAACTTAATGATGATACGAATATTTCTTTAAAGTTAATAAGCAACAACAAAATAGAGTTGAGAAATAAGTGTTTATTATTCTTCATTTAGGACCTTCTTTAAAACAGTAGTATTAAATTTAGAAAAATGGGTACCTTAATTATTCAAATCTAATTCGAACACCTCCTGTCTCAAATTGGCACCTCTTTTTTTGACCCAGGTAAAACCACCCCAACCCGGGGGAAAGCAGAGTGGTTTTGTGGAAATCCCACCTGAGGCGGTGTTATAACCCATTAAAAACCCTGAGGTGTTCATTCTCTGCGCATCTGCGTCGGTTTTGCGGGAACGCTTGCGCACACTTCCGCTACAAATTGGCAACTCTGTGTTAACTGTTAACATCGTGTTCATATATATTTTTTTTAATTTAACCCAACCTAACCTAACCATGTACCTAACTTTACAATGTGGTTTAGCAATCAACTGAATGCATTTTTATCGTTTTATATGGGATGATTTCAAACAAAGTCCATAGATCCATGCCTATTTTAATTTAGAAATCGAACGAGTGTTTCCCCAACACTTCGGTTCGAAACTTTGTCGATTTATTACCATTTCAAATATGGCGGACGCTTGAAAGCTTTATGAAACAGGAGGTTTTCATCCATATGGCCGCAGGATACGTTTTGCAAACACTGCAGCTAACCATATTGCTGCTTTTGACTTTGCAATTTTATGCTTGTGTTTTTTAGGGTTCCGTACCCAAAGAGTAAAAACGGGACCCTATTACTAAGACTTCGATGTCCGTCTGTCCGTCTGTCTGTCTGTCTTGCACCGGGCTGTATCTCATGAACCATGATAGCTAGGCAGCTGAAATTTTACCAGATCATGTATTTCTATTGCCGCTATAACAACAAATACTAAAAACAGAATAAAATAAATATTTAAGGGGGGCTCCCATACAACAAACGTGATTTTTTAGAGTTTTTTGGTCGCTATTAATAACGGCAAGAGGAATGTGGCTCCTATACGGTACGGAACCCTTCGTGCGCGAGTCCGACTCGCACTTGGCCGATTTTAATTTACGGTATACGGGATAAGTTTTAGCCAAAGCTGTTTCCGTAAGGACAGAGTATGGAATAAACTACAACTTTATAGTTTAAAAAACTTTATAATCATAATATTTTTGAATTAAAAATGCTGGATTTTTTCTTGGCCATTTTGCACGAATCTACCTCTTTAAAATGTGTATTTTGAACTTTATATAATAAACACATAGATAAGCCATTTGTTCCATTGCGTTTTTCAAAACTTAAAAGGGTTAATAAGTGAAGTAAATGTTCATCTGAATTTTTACTCTGTAGAAGTAACCTCTTTACATAGGTCTCTCTTTGTCTTTTCTAGTCTTCTGTTTCTGTAGATAAATTTTATTGAATGTATTGTTATCCAATCTAAACAAAACCAATTATAGAGAAATTAAGGGTTAACTAGCAACCCCTTGGGCTGGACATATCTGCCGCATGTCAGACGATCTGTGAGCCAAACTCACTACACAGTGGGTTCCCCAGGCTGTCAGACCAGTTGGCAGGCCCAGGCGGTGATGGCGGGACGAACTGGACTCCTTTTGTAACAATTAGACCCACATAGCTTTGGAACGTGAAGAGTGGAAGGAGAATAGGGAGGCCTTTGCCCAGCAGTGGGACGGAACAGGCTAATAATAAAAAAATAATGACTAGCAACCCCTATCAAATAAGAAAGATGCACCATCTCAGTCAATTATCATAATATCAGCCATAAAACGTCTATTGTTTGACGTAGGCATCCTCTATAAATCAAACTGAACTAACTAAATAAACTAAACTAAATATTTAAAGGGCTTGATTTTATCCGAAACAGTCTTTTTGACCGACGAACCAAACCGTACGAGGTACTCAATTCGACGCGTATATTATTATTGTATTTTTATGTATAACCAACCACGCATAACTTTTTTCGCAGTAGTTCGATTTCAATAATTCTTTTTTTATTAAAAAGAATATACTTCGAAATTGGTCCCATTTAAATTTTATTGAAATCGGCTGAGCCATTTTTGATAACTCAACAATAATGTGTAAAATGTAACATCGGTCCGTGCGAAATATTCGCGAAATCGTGTACAGATTCGGTGAAGTCGGTCATGCAATTTTTTGCGAAAAATACTTACAAAATTACTTAAAAAATAAACAACAAAACATTGTCAATGCCACAAGATTAACCTGTATAATACTGTATATACCTATTATCGGGTATCCGTCCCAGTGCATTACCATTTTTAAGACAGACCACACTGACAATCACGCCAAATTAGTCGAGTGATTCATCTTTTACCAACTCCATGAGGAAATTACTTAACGCAAAATGAACTCCATCAGCCAAGCATTTTAATATACACAAAAACACACACTCTCTCACAATATCTTGTGACTTTGACTTATCCTTGCATTATTAAAATTTTCTTTAAAAAGCCCCTCTCCCCGAAATAAAAAGCTACGTACCCTTGAACCTTTAGCAGTCTCACATTCTTTGCTGGCGAAATCTTAACTTACTTTCTTAATTCTCCACAAAAAACAAAAGAAATGGCTGGTTTAAATTGTACATTACAACTGGTGTCACAGCCTCAGCTGCCGCCGCGATTATGTATAATTTATGTACATAATTTGTACAACAAAATGGCCGTTTTTGCTAAAGCTTTGAAATTAATTATACGCATCTTAGTATCTGGTTTCGAGATTTCGGAGAAGAACTGCTTTGAGCACGATAAGTGCTTAGAAATTAAGGTCTTGACTAAAATACATTCGGCATTGAAAGGTAGAAATTATCTAGAAATGATCTTTGCGCTATAAATCCTTTGAATAAATTCGGTACCTGTAGTTTAATGTTGTGTAATGTACTGAAATAAGTGGTTCGATGTTATCGTCTCGCGTCTAAAGTAAAAATAAAACATTGTATTTTTAGGTACGCTGTACAAGTGTACACTTCTACTTGCATAGAACAAGAATTTCGATATCTCAATAGAGTATTTTAACGATGTTGTTATTTCAACGAACGGATTATAAATTAACATTGTATTTAGGTAGGTATACGAATTCTTACAGCGATTATTAGTTGTTTCTGAATTTTCAAATTAATAAAATTATTTATCGTTTAAATTTTGTCAGAGATGTAAAGACTGTCGATTACGTTATATTGGTTATATGTGTATGTTAGAAGTTAAAAGTATTTATTAGTTTATTATATTATATTATTTGTTTATGTATTAGTATTTGTAATAAAAATTTTATATGAAAAAAAAAGAGTATTTTAACGATTTTGTTATTTCAACGAACGGATTAGAAATTTACATTTTATTTAGGTAAGTATACGAATTCTTACAGCGATTATTAATCGTTTCTGAATTATCAAATTCATAGAATTTATTTATCGTTTGAATTTCGTCAGAGATGTAAAGACTGTCGATTACGTTATATTGGTTATATGTATGTGTATGTTAGAAGTTTAAAGTATTTATTAGTTTATTATAGTACATTACTTGTTTATGTATTAGTATTTATAATATTTGTATGTACATGTCTATTAAATAATTCTTTTTTATTTTTGAAGTGTACTCTAAATTAGCACACCTCGTCGTATTTTCTTTTGTACCTATCTCTCTCCATCTTAAGGTTGCGTGGAAGAAATCACTTTCAGTGATAAGGCCGCCGGTTGCTTAACATGCTGTAGCATCTATTTTTTTCTACTTTTCTGTTTTATGTGTGTGTGAATGTGAATCAATAAAGAGTATATCTATCTATTGGAGAAGAAAATTCTAGTCTTTCAAGTTTTCCCTGTAGCTATTGTAATGTGAAGCAATTTTTGCTGCATTAACAAGCTTGTTATTGCCCTACTGATTACAATCCAACAATATCGTGGCAAGTTTCCAGATTTACCAGCAAGTTCCAGCAACTTGGAAGTCCGTAAAGTTTTCTCGACCGATGCACAGAATGGCACTTAGTATTTCAGTGCCGTTGCATCGCAACCAACACGAGTTCTGGTCTTGTATGTTGAATTATAAATAAAAACTTCACGGTTCACGGCTCAGCGAGATAGCCATTTTATAGCGCGCTTTGGGCAGTTATTTTAAACTTTATTTTACACTGATAAATGGTATAAACTTCAGTAAATCAGTTTTATGGCAGTCAGTCAAAATACAAAGACTGTTACAAAGACAACATGACATTATTCTTCTAATTCGAACTTATTTAGACAAAATATCAATTATTAAGCATATTAAAAGATGTAAAATACCTAGTATAAATAACATTACCTAACTCTTTGGTATATCCACCTATATCCTTACTCCTTACTATATATATTATTATATATATTATATATATATATTTATATATTATATATATATTTATATATATATATATATATTATATATTTTATATATTTTATATTTTATAATTTTATATTTTATAATATTATAAATGCGAAAGTAACTCTGTCTGTCTGTCTGTCTGTCGCGCTTTCACGCTAAAACTACTAAACCGATTTGAATGAAATTTGGTACACAGATAGTCTAGAGCCTGAGAAAGGACATAGGCTACTTTTTGATTCGAAAAAATAGTTTTAAAGGGTTGAAAACGGGGGATGAAAACGCATTGGCTAGAATCTTAGAAGAAAAAAAAACTTATTTTCTACCATGACAAATGGTAATTTGCATCTTGACTTTCCAAATTACATTCTCTATGCCCAATGCCCATTCAAGGCTGCTCGAGTTGCAAATGTCAAAGTCAATCAATCTTTTCCTGTAAAATTTAGAGAAGGTTACATGTATTTTTTCAGTTTAATGGCGAGAAATCTCGCGATTTCTCCCGCTTGGTGGCGCTGTTGTAGATGGAGACCTGTCAAATCTGTCAAACGTGGTATATTCAAACGTGTTGTAGTAGGATTTTGTGAGAAGTAATTAAAATAGCACTTAAATAATTGAAAATGGTTGATAAATACGGTAGCTGGACTGTAAATGAGTTAAAAAATGAACTCAAGAATAGAAATGCGAAATGCGTTGGCAAGAAGGAAGCACTAATCGAAAGGTACGTACCTATTTGGCAACAACAACAATCCCTAGCTCACTACTAATCTAAATACAATGTACATATTTGCATTTTGAATGTACAATTCTCGTTGTAAAGTTTCATATTATTGTTGTTCTTGAAGAGCATAGTGGAACAACACATAGTGGAGGCATCCTTGTAAGTTCGAAAACGTGAAAATATTTATGAAAATAACAACGAAAATATTCACCGAAGTACTGAAATCCTGTCAAAGTGTCGATGACAGGTCTACATTTACAGCAGCGCTAACTGGTGACGGTTTTTAGAACTATTGAAATTATCATGCCATTACGTAGTTTTCATTCTAATAGGTATGCCTACAAAACGCAAATGGAATCTAGCGCGTAGTTCTAGCGGAGCCCGCGTAAAGAAAATTGCTAGAAGCCAAGAGTCTGAAGAGCACACTTATATGCGTTTGACATTAGATGCCGAGCGCCACGCATCTCAAAGAGCTGCTGAGACTCAAGAGCGAAACCAAGCGCGTCGAATTTTAGATGCTGAGCGTCACGCAGCGCAGAGAGCTGCTGAGACTTAAGGAGAAAGTCAAGCGCAGCGACTTTTAGATGCCGAGCATCACTAAGCGCAAAGAACTGCTGAGACTCAAGAGCAAAACCAAGCGTGTCGAATTTTGGATGCTAATCATTAGACGTTAAGCAAAAAATTGCATGGTTCCTGTAGGACAGGACAAAAACTATCGAAAGCAAAACTGTCGCCACTATCACAAAGGCGCTAAGTGATTAATTCCTCTATGACACTTAACGAAACGTCACAGCGAAACGTAATTAGATGACAGGTGACATTGTCTGCAGACTTTTATAAATCACAGGTAGCATGGCAAGGGGACAAATTGTTGTTCCACGATTATTTCCCCTTGAAGAAGAAATAAAGTATGGATTGAAAATGACAACTGACATAATTGGATAAAATGTTTTATTACCTCTGCATGCTACATGTTACTATGACGTTTAATAACAGGCCGTCATTTTGTCTGACATTAAAAATATTTTTAAATATTCTATCATTAGAGGTTTAACATGTTTCTTTATTCTACCTTTATGGTACAGAATTATCATACTTTAATATTATCAATCCGAAAAGTTTGTTGGTTTGTTCCTCTTTGACGCAGCAACGGAGCAAAAGATTGAATTGATTTTTGGTATGGATACCTATGGTTTAAAAGACAGAAAGTGATAACAGGATACTTTTGTATCCCGAGAAAATTCGTGATTCCCATGGGATAGGACAATAACTGTTTCTCAGCAATGGAGCAACGGATTGACTTAATTTTTGTGGTGGGCATAGTTTGGAAGACGGAAAGTGACATAGGATACTTTCCTTTCCGAAAAAATTGCGGTTCCCGTAGGATAAGACAAAAACTTTTTCTCAGCAATTCTCAGCAGGATTGCCTTGACTTATTGCATGAATATAGTTTGAATGACGAAAAGTGACAGAGGCCACTTTTTATCCCAAAAACTTTAACAGTTCCCGTAGGATAGGATGAAAAGTAAGCGAGCGGGCCGCGGTAGCAGCCGTCTAAGCGCCAGAAATAACCTGTCATTTCAAGTTTAGGACGTTCCTACATTTTTCGCACTCCTTCGCGGCACTCAACAGCGCTAGCCCAGACTCGGACTCCATAACGGAGCTTGCGCTCCCGCCATAATGACGGTGTGTTTCGGAGCACAAGACACATCTCGACTCGGGAGTAACCAGCACTGAGCGTCGGACAGCATTCCAACGTCTTGATCCCAGTGCAACGGGTCAGTCATAGTAGCCCAGCGCCTGCCTCTTCAACTGCAGAGGGCAGTGAGAACGGCCATCGCGACACCGACACTTCTCTTCCCCTGCAGCCCCACTGCGTCTTCCAACAGGTTGACGGCCTAGCGGAAGGTAGGGTAGGTGGCGGCACCCACACAGCCAGTTCCATCCCACCGCAGCCCCTAATCCTCGGTTGCAGCGTCGCAAGAGCGGCACTGCAGCCCGCCTCAGAAGCAACACTCCTCATAAGGCAGGCAACCTACCGGCCATCCTCTCAGCTGCTTTAGTTAAAAGCGGCTGCACTACGAGTGCCGGCCTCTAAGCTGCCTTGGGGGGAAAGACCCAAAGAAGAGGGAGACTTCGAGCGCCGCCTTTTCAGCTGCCTTAGACCTCCCCTGCCACGACAAGGCGGGAATACACAGGCGGGTTGTATATACACTCCAACCGTAACTTAACCAACAAAAGCATTCCTCTAAGGTATTTTGATGTTTGTCGCTTAGGTTAGGTTTCGCAGCCGACATAAACATTAGCCAAAATCAAAATATAACGCGGGCGAAGCCGCGGGTAAAAGCTAGTACATAAATATATGCTCTTTCAAAAATTTCTAGAATTCCATAAATTTGACAGCATATTACGATTGAAAATGGGAAAGTTTTGTGACGTGGGAAAACGAAAAAAAATCACTTTTCTCTTCAGTTTTGCCTTTGTTTAACTGACTCGTATATACCCTTGATTAATTTTGCAACTCATGACGTCAAGGAATTGAGTCCACGTGCCTACAAACTAGTCCTAGTAAGCATTCGTTAACAAGGTCTATCACACATTGAAGTGGACACTGGAGAAGTGGACACGCTTGGCAATGATGAAAATATGCAGAATCAAATATTATGACACAATATCAGTAGCGCACCTCACAAAACGCGTTGCACTGATATCAGATATGAACACATTCATCAACACTATCAATAGGGATGGACGACCACCAGCCCGATAGAAAGCTTTACCACAAAACACTCAGAGTACAGAAGTACAGGTTCAGATAAGGCGCGTTCTAAGTCTAACAAAGCTCACATAAACTTGGCTAACAGATATTTTCTTAAATCAGCTGTCAAATAGCTTGAGATTTAGATTCTACATTTAGCAATAGATATGTTTGAGGAGGTGAGTACAAGTGTTGTGTTACAGTTAAGGTTCAATATTCAAGATTATAATATTTATTTGTAACAAAAATGTAACGGAAAAGACATACTTACGAAATCGCATATAGATTTTCTAAAATCACCTCGACAGTCTCTGATTTAGTTGTGCCTAGGCCTAAGTGTGTTCTGATATTTTGTATTCGTAGGTAAGCAATACCTAAGTGCTCGTTGATCAAACGTACATTAGATACAAAATCATTTTATCAGAGAATAGTAACTTCATCAATTTTTCTTCACTCTAACTGTCAAACTAGGTGTTTAGAACCCACAACTTGATAATTGGATCTGTGTATTTAGCGAACACTATCATTTTATTCACAGTCGACCTCTGCGCTTTCGATGTTTTGTGCTGGAACTCTACGCTATCACGCGCTTTCAATGATTGAAGCTCGGCCTGCTTTGTATAACGCCAACTTTGCGTGAGATTGATTTATCGGACAGACTGATACAACTAGTCTATTTGACATTCGCTGTGACCTATATTAGTAAAACCGACCATTTTTACAAATCGTTTAATCACATCAATGATACTTTATATACAGGGTTATTCCTAATAAATTAGCATCCTTTGAGGGGCTTATTCTGTACATCAAAACTAACAACTTTTGTTCTGCGACTTTTGTCAAAACTCAAAAAAAAATTGCTGTTCCATAGATAAGTATCGTTTACCCGCGGCAAAATGTATGGGACAGCTGTTTTTTTGAGTTTTGACAAAAGTCGCAGAACAAAAAGTTGTTAGTTTTGATATACAAAATATGCCCCTAAAAGGATACTAATTTATTAGGAATAACCCTTTACGATATTTTTTTCCATCCACAAGGACAGAAGACTTCAGCTAGACTGCAGGATTGTGCTAGATGCAAGCAAGATTAGAGATCCATTCAGAAGGCCTATATTCAGAAGTAGGCGGCCTATGACTGAAACGACAACAATGATTATTTCCACAGCGGCTTAGGGAAATGTTTTCAAATAAACAAATCTACTTTTCATAGCAGTAACATGCATAAGTACAAAGCAGGTAAACCTTCTGGGTACTTAAGCAGCATACATACGCATCGATACTCATTATCGCTGAAAGGAGATGTACGAGTATGATAATATAATAGAATAATAATATAAATAATCATCATTTTTACAAATGTTTCAGACGTATTCCAAGAGCTAAACTATCAATAATCAGCCAAGTACGAGTCGGACTCGCGCACGGAAGCTTCCGTACTGTATGGGAGCTCCCCTTAAATATTTATTTTATTTTCATTTATTATTTATTATTGAAGTGAAGCAAAAAACGGCTAAAAACAGGTTTGTCGTATGAGAGCCTCCCCTTAATTATTATTTTTATTCTGTTTTTAGTATTTCTTGTTATAGCAGCAACAGAAATACATCATCTGTGAAAATTTCAGCTTTCTAGCTATAACACACACAGACGGACAAACGGACAGCGGAGTCTTAGTAATAGGTTCCCGTTTTTACCCTTTGCGTACGGAACCCTAAAAATGGATGAATAAGTCCCGTAGTATATAATAATAATGCAAAGCAAATATCTTTCTCAAAATTGGAAATGGCGCCTTAACTGTTAAAATTTTAAAATACAGCCAACTCTCTTTAAATTGAAATACAATTTAAAAACTCACGTCTTCAAATTTCATTCGAGACAATCGAGTTTCGCAACTATCTACTCTATTTCAACAACTCGAATTCGATTCGAAGTGAAACAACTGTCGTCTAGAATTTCAAACGTTTCCAAACTATCTTATTTTATAGTTCGAGATCTGGCTTAAGATATTTTCACACTCTATTGTTAATCGATAATGTTTATAATTATTTTTCGCAAAAAATGGCAAAAATACCTCCCATCGTGTACAAAATACGAATATTTCGCTCGAATTGGTAACATTATTGTTGATTTTTCAAAAAGGGCTCAGTTGATTTCTTCAAAATTTAAATGGGACCACCTCGGGAGTATATCCTGTCGAACTGAAAAATATTTTTCGATTCAGTTCCCAATTGGCGCAATTATTGTCGATGAACATTCACAAAAAATACATACAGGCGAACATAGAACCTCATCCTTTTTAGGGTTCCGTACCCAAAGGGAAAAACGGGACCTTATTACTAAGACTTCGATGTCCGTCTGTCCGTCTGTCTGTCTGTCACCGGGCTGTATCTCATGAACCATGATAGCTAGGCAGCTGAAATTTTTACAGATGATATATATCTGTTGGCGCTATAACAACAAATACTAAAAATAAAATAATATAAATATTTAAGGAGGGCTCCCATACAACAAACCTGAATTTTTAGAAGTTTTTCGCTCTAAATTAATAATGGTAACAGATGCTTGAAATTTTCACAGAATATTTAGTTTTACATTCAGTTTAATAATAAATAATAAAATAACTGTTTGAGGGGTTCCCTTACAGTACGGAACCCTCCGTGCGCGAGTCCGACTCGTACTTGGCCGATTATTGGAAGTCTGTAAATCATTAACGTTCAGATACTAGTACGTAGGTAAATAATTTGCTCATTGGTTGCCAAGTAAAATGTCCCACATTTAGTAGGTATGATAAATTAATTAATTCTATTTTACAGGCATTCCAATTGTTCTCTTTACAAGATTACTCTAGAGCAGCTCTGAATATCACGTTTTAAATGTGAAAAATGTTACTTAGGTACCTTTTAAGTAAAAAATTGGTTATCTTTTAATTAAGTAAACCACAAGTGTTACTCACGTTTGATTTTTAGTAGGATACTACTATAGTTTCCATCACATTTGGCGATCTTTCGCCAAATTTCTTCGCATTCGCATTCGCATTTTCGCATTTCGCATAGAGACGAGCCCGCGTTGAAGTACTCCGACCTTGAGAAAGATCGCCAAATGCGATCGAAACTATAGTAGTATCCTACTAAAAATCAAACGTGAGTACCTGTGTTTTACTTAATTAAAATGTACGAAAACCACGTTAGTTTCCATAGTGGAATAGGTTATCTGTAAAGTCGGTTTACGGTCGCTAATTTTAAGTAATAATAAGAAAACATTGTTAAATCAACAACTGCAACAAGCCCAACGCTTCGGCCGATCATGCCTCTCTCTCGGTTGTTCCATGCTCTCGCTTCCGCGGTCGGCTCTGGCGGAACGTGACACTTTTTCGTGCGTGCAGCTGGCGTTCATCGGTTTATGAGAGGTTATCTCGTCAAAAATTGTATTTACAAATTAGAGTTCGTTTCAGCCATAGGACGTCACTGCTAGACATAGGCCTCCCCTAAAGATCTCCAATAAGACCGGTTCGTAGCGGCTTGCATCCAGCACGATCCTGCGGACTTAATGAGGTCATCCGTCCACGACTTACGCTGCGCTTGCCGGTACGTGGTCTCCACTCGAGAACTTTTCGACCCCATCGGTCATCAGTCCTCCGCGCTATGTGCCCTGCCCATTGCCACTTCAACCTGCCAATCCGCTGGGCTAAGTCGGTAACCTTGGTTCTTCTACGGATCTCCTCATTTCTGATTCGATCTCACAGAGAGAAACAAAATAGAGTACATATTTTGTATTCACAAAGCCTGCTGAATAAAACTTGTTATATAATAGACTGGCTTCTGCGTTTGGGTCGGAAACCTGTGCAAAATCCACTGATCTGACGTAGGTACGTATGATCTAACGTCTACTCATAATCATTATCAATTAACAAACTAGGGTAGATATCTCATAGGATAGCTCTTATACTATCAAACTATCCATCGTTATATAGATCATAGTAATGGAGGTCCTAGATTGCCTCGAGACAACTCAATTTGAGACCTTTTAGGATCTGAAATAAAATTTGATTTAGTGTGACTTTGGTAGCATATTTGTGACGCTTTTGTTCTAAGAACAAAAGGAGTGCGTGGGTTCCGGACTGATAAAAATGAAGTATTTTTCTTTTGAAGAACGTTTCTGTCGTGTTACAATTTGTAGCTTTAGATTTAACTAAGTTTACACCCACTGCAAGGAGTTTCTTCAACCGGTCACAACTCTCTTAGTCGGACTCGAGCACGCAGGGTTCCGTACTGTATGGGAGCCCCCCTTAAATATCTATTTTATTTTAATTTAATTATTTATTGTTGAATTGTATATAGAATTAAACATTCTATAAATATTTCAAGCATCTACCTTTTACCATTATTAATATCGAGCGAAAAACGGTTAAAAATTCAGGTTTGTATTATGTGAGCCCCCCTTAAATATTAATTTAATTCTGTTTTTAGTATTTGCTGTTATAGCGGCAAAAGAAATATCTAATCTGTGACAATTTCAGCTTTCTAGCTATAACGGTTTATGAGATACAGGCTGGTGACACAGACGGACAGACGGACAGCGGAGTCTTAGTAATAGGGTCCCGTTTTAACCCTTTGGGTACGGAACCCTAAAAATAGTACAAAATTTCTTAAAACCATATTTAGCATCTATCAGTGTCATCAATTTATTTTATTTTTATTATCATTAATTAAATACTACTTACTTTGTATGTTGGATTGGTAAAATTTTAAATTATCTTTTTTATTTTTACTTTTAAGGTTGGCTAATTAACTTTTACAATTATTTTAATTTCATAATTTTTAATGTTTTGATATTTAATATATATTATGAATGTCTTACATAGTAATAATTTTATCTACCAGTTAAATTCAGAAAAATTACTTACAATTTTGTCGAAATCAGTAAAACGTAAATTATCTTTTTGTCTTTATTATTCTTTAGTTTTAGGTTTCGCTCATTTTATGTTAATTTTTTTTTATTATTTTGGGAGAAGCCTTTGGTACCCGAAACACTGTTTTATAATGATGCGATGTCAATGGATTCATGACAAATTTGTGATAATATTTTCAGTTAAATAAATGTTTATTCATAAAATATAGTAATACTAGCTGACCCAGTGAAATTCATCTCACCATCATCTGTCAACTGTCAATGACAACTTTTACATGCAGGAACATTTTGTATGGGAAAATGAGATTAATGTTTTCATCATTTTTCTCGCAACTTTTATAAATTTTCTCGTCATTTAAACCTTCCCTTTACTTTTTTAAATATTTCAAGATCAAAATTAGCCAAATCGGTTCAGCCGTTCTCGAGTTTTAGCGAGACTAGCAACCACGATTCATTTTTATATAATTGATGATTCATTTTTATACATATAGATCAAAAAACGTCGGTTTTGAAATTTTTGATTTGTCATATTGGCGCTCAAAACCCCCTTAAAACAGTATTATTTTATTAATAAAATTGTTTATTTTCAGTCTTTCCATATAAATTGAGGCACACATACTTGCTCATAACTCGGCCTAATGAACAACTATTTGAGAGTAGTTATTTTTTTTGACTTCAGAGTTGATACTACAGTCACAATTATTGTATGTAAGTAATGATAAGTACTTATAACCACTTCTATAAGTTTTCAAATCAAATAGGAATTTCAAAGGATCAATACACAATTAACTAAACTAAGCCTTATCGGCATAGTATACAAGGAAATTAGCAATACCTTTCATGGAGATAACTCTATAGATTCCGTACTTAGCCTTTAACGTTTGTTCAACTGCATTTTTATAAAAACTAACAACTGACTTAACAACATAAAGATAATATTTTTGTTCCAATTTTAGCTATTTTTTATTTATTTTAGGTAACATTGGGTTTCTCTACTATGAGTGTAGGTATTAATTCTCGCGTTTCTTTTTCAATTTGTTACAATATGTCACGAAAACGGTCTAGTAATATTCCAGCAGTTGCATTGCAATGCCAGCAAAAATCATGAGGTATAAGCCGAATCATACAAGTCGGCGGCATGAAGATAGCTAAAAGCTGCGTAATCAATAATCCTGACTTAAACTCACATAAAGTTACGCGTTAAGTTTCGCGCAGGTTGTAGCATAACGTCATGTCGCTTACGATCAGGCGAGTTGGTGGTCAAGCGCGAACTTATACGCGATAAATAAAACGCCGACTTGAATGATTTGGTCTTTAGCAAAAGTCGTTTTATTAGAGTAATTTGGTTTGGTAGGGGCTTGGGCTTGATGAAATAGTTTTTATTTTTATTTTTTTTCATTCATTCATTTATTGCAAATATTTACATAATTCAGTTAAAAACTAGATTAACTAAATATATGGCATATATACCCTGTATTGAGGGCGCAGCAAGTACAAACTTAAGTAACAATCTATACACGCGGAAACGTGTCCAGCCAAGTCTCTAAGAAAAAGGACCTGGCGACGCGACGTGTGTTATATTACACGAACCATTACGAGCCACTTTTGACCCCTTCATAACTCGATAACTATTTAACCTTTATATATGAAATTTAGCATATTTATTAAAATTCTTTAGCTTATCTACGAAACAAAATTTCACCAACTTTGCTCTGACGGTTAATGAAATATTAACGTTTAAAACCCGGGGTTTCATTGACTGATTCATTCACTGATTCACTAACTTATAGATCAAAAACCTAACCCACTTCCAGATGACCTAGAAACTTGATATTTGGCATCAAGGTAGACTATCAGGCATATACAAAGGAAAAAATCTAAAACTTTGAACTTTTACCCCCCCAACCCTATAAAATAGGGGATAAAAGCTTGTATGAGACTTCCACAAATTTTTATGCTATAAGTCTAAAAATTGATATAAAGACTACAAGTTAGAAATAATAAAACACGTATTTCAGGATTTTTAATAAATCAGCCCCCAACCCCTAAAATTGGGGGATGAAAATTTGTATGTCACTTTTGAAACTTTTGATGCCAGAAGTCAGAAAATGGAAATATGAACTCTTTGTTATAGATAATAAATCATAATTTCAGGATTCTTAATAAACCACCCCCAAACCCTAAAATTGGGGAATGAAAATTTGTATGACACTTTTGCAAAGATTGATGCTAGATGTCCAAAAACTGATAAAGGGACTCTTTTTTACAAATGTAATAAAACACGTATTTCAAGATTTTTAGTATATCTCCCCCTAACCTTTAAAACTAGGGGTTAGTTGGTATGAGATTTCCGCAAGTTTTAAAGCTAGAGATGTGAATAGTATATTCACATCTCTAGCTTTAACGACGATATAGACGATATAGTAGTCATGGCAAAATCGATGGAAGAGCTCAGCACGATGCTCGAAGGCCTCAATCAGGTTTCCCAACAGGTGGGTCTTAAGATGAACATGGACAAGACGAAAGTTATGTGTAATTCCCATGTTGTACCCACCCCGATCTCTGTGGGGAACTCGGTTCTTGAGGTCGTTGACTCGTACGTCTACCTAGGACAAGTAGTACAGTTAGGTAGGTCCGACTTCAAGAAAGAGGCCAATCGCCGAATCCAACTCGGCTGGGCAGCGTTCGGAAAATTGCGAAGCGTCTTCTCGTCCGACATACCTCAGTGCCTCAAGTCGAAAGTTTTCGACCAGTGTGTGTTGCCAGTGATGACTTATGGCACAGAAACGTGGTCTCTCACTATGGGCCTTATTAGTAAGCTCCAAGTAGCCCAACGAGCTATGGAGAGGGCTATGCTCGGAGTCTCTCTGCGAGATCGAATCAGAAATGAGGAGATCCGTAGAAGAACCAAAGTTACCGACATAGCCCAACGGATTGGCAAGTTAAAATGGCAATGGGCAGGGCACATAGCGCGGAGGACTGATGACCGTTGGGGTCGGAAAGTTCTCGAGTGGAGACCACGTACCGGCAAGCGCAGCGTAGGACGTCCACCCACAAGGTGGACGGATGACCTCATTAAGACCGCAGGATCGCGCTGGATGCAAGCCGCTTCCAACCGGTCTTATTGGAGATCCATAGGGGAGGCCTATGTCCAGCAGTGGACTTCTTATGGCTGATGGATGGATGGATGGATAGATGTGAAAATCGATAAAATTACTCCTTTTAGTAAACTACAAAAAGACGTGAAATCCAACAAAAACATTTTCATGTGAAATGAAGCCAAGTCTAAATCACAGTTCCCACTATCAAAAAGTTGTCAGATCTCAAAGTAAAGCCAAGTTTCTAACTCTACACGCCTTACTCTACAAGTCCTTACTTCACAAACTCTACACCTTAGTCAATATATGCGGCTTTTATGGGATCTGTGTTATTATTAAAGAAACTGGGTTGCAGTTTCTTCACTTTCAAATCGTATTTGAGGAGGAATGCCGTAGTTTCCAAAAACACAACTAAAACTACCTTATATTACGGCAATTGCTGTATCAATAATAGCACTGCATGGGATAATCTTTGCTTTTACCGTACGAGCTAGGTCGGTAAGGTCGAAAGTTCCCTGCAGTGGTCAGAGAGTAATTAACTGGGACTGCGACTTGACACAACACTATTAAAAACTTGCTCCGGCCGGCGAAGGCTCGCAAACTAGCGATTATTTATTGAAGGCTGCTGTAACTTTACGAGGTGCTAGATCAAAATATATATGATAATAACGCTTCATCATTTAAATGATAAGTCGACATCATTATTGACTGCCTCGGTGGTTCAGTGGTTAGTGACACTGACTTGTGGATCAAATCGATCGCCAACCAGGCCAAGCATTTACTTGATGAACATAGGTGTTTGCTCTTTGTCTGGGTGTTGTTTAGGTACTATCCATATAAGTATGTATTTAAAAATATGTATGTGTAGCACAGCGGGGCAATTCTGACAACCGATTTCGTTACTAAGGTGACACGCTCTTGAACTTGTCTCATTTTTCTGACAGTTTTGAGCAATCGGAACTGTCAGAAAAACGAGAGAGGTTGAAGAACGTATCACTTTCGTAAAGAGATCGGCTAACATAATTGCCCCGCAGATCATTGTTCCCGGATCTGTGATGTGTAGTATATCAGTCTCTGGCAGCCATATCACAAGCTTAGCTTAGTTTGGGGTCAGAGACCGTGTAAGATATTCCCTAATATTTTTATTTATTAATTTATTTTTATTATCACCGGTAGGACGTACCCAGCTAGACATCGGTGTTCTTAATGAATTTACAATAAGACCGGTTGGAAACGGCTTATGTAAACTAAGTAAGGTAAATAAAGGAAATTTTCCATTTTTGATCACCGACAGTGTTTTTTTTAGGGTACGTAACAATGACCTAAATTGCTTACAAAACAAAGTTGATACTTGCCTAAATAAGGCCGGGATTCCACCAAAGCAGAGATGTGTGCGGTGTGCTGTGTGCTGTGCGAGAAGACACTGCACGATACTAGCAAGATGGCCGGCCGGCGCGCACGTAGGGCTTTGCGGGTTGCTGGCGGGCGATAGGAGGTAGGTTGACATCGCTCACTGCACGCCGCTCACATCTCTCGTCTCCACTGCGCGTCTCTATCTCCGCTTCCATCGCGCCATACAAATATTACACACACAGCACAGCGATCTTCACTGAAGCTGAGCGGAGAGATGTGAAATAACACAATTCTATTGGTTGTTTAAAAAACATCTCTCCGCTCGTCTCGTCTCCGCTTTGGTGGGGTCCCGGCCTAAGCCTTGCTATACCTAATTAGCAATGGCATGCGCATACCATGTTAATTTAATTTTCATAATTTCTACCATTTTCATATATTTTCATTATTATATTATGACTCAAACCCTTGCGGTTTTCTGACGAAAAACATATTTTAATGGCCCTATGAAAATATCTTGAATTTCATTAGGCGCCCCGAGAACTTTCCTGTGATCATTTCTAATTAGAGAATTTCAGCGTGGTTCCAGGAAAGTCTCCCGTTGGCCACACGCTGTGCGTTTTATTTGCCACCGTTGCGGACACTTGAGAGAACTAAAAAATACAAATAGATATTTTATATTTACTAGATTTTGTGATGCTTATTTTATTTTCATATTCATATTTGTTTATTGCATAAAAAAGTTTTACAAAGTACTTCCAGAATATAATAATATAAACAGTTCGCCATATTGTGATTACCCTTTACCCTACCCTTTACAAATCAGTCCGTATCGATGTTTTGAATTTGTTTTATTTTTGAGTTATGAATTAAACTTTATCAAGCCGTTTAAAATTATCGTGATCTGTAAGAGCTGTTAAGACGGGCAGATGCATTGATAGAGGAACATGCGACTTACCCCATCTACCTCGTCACCCAGAAATCCCCGCGTGTCGTGTTTCAGGGTCCTGTTGAAAAATAAGCAAATGCTAATCTTAACCCAATCTAGGTAGCTCGTTCATTGAATCTGCGGTTCACGTCGCATGGCCTAGGCATTAGGCAAATAATGGACGGCGTCGATGTCGCTCATTTATGATATATACAATACGAACATATACCGGTTTGCGCGCTACAAAAAAAATAAAAAAAACAGGCGCGACTTTTAATACACGCTACCAAAAAAAATTAAAAATACAGGCGTGCCGCTTTGTTGTGTTTCCGCGCTACAAAAAAAATAAAAAAAAACAGGCGCGACTTTTTATACACGCTACCAAAAAAAAATAAAAATACAGGCGTGCCGCTTTGTTGTGTTTGCGCGCTACAAAAAAAATTAAAAAAAACAGGCGCGACTTTTTATACACGCTACCAAAAAAAATTAAAAATACAGGCGTGCCGCTTTGTTGTGTTTGCGCGCTACAAAAAAAATTAAAAAAACAGGCGCGACTTTTTATACACGCTACCAAAAAAAAATTAAAAATACAGGCGTGCCGCTTTGTTGTGTTTGCGCGCTACAAAAAAAATTAAAAAAACAGGCGCGACTTTTTATACACGCTACAAAAAAAAAATTAAAAATACAGGCGTGTCGACTCGTTGTGTTCACTTGCACGAAAAATAAATAAAAAAACAGGCAAGCGCTCAGGTGTGCGCGGACGTAGTAATTTTTGTCACCTAGTCGAGTTTAAGATTAGCACACTTAGTTTTTTATTGTTGAAACCGCTGAGGCCCCTCGCTTACACTTGCACCTCACTCTGATTAACTACGTTTGAATCACATGGTTTTACACTTTTAAATAAACTACTGTGACGATATTTAACTAGCATAATGAACTTTTCGTGTCATCACTAATCGCGGTCCGGGATCAACTGACCTAAGTGTGCATGCTTCCCGCTTCTTTCTTTCCCCTAACAAAAAACTTTGGCGCCACAGTTCTGAAATTCGATATTATAATATCCGAAGTCTACGTGCTGCGAAATTTATGAGTTTTTTGTTTAGTTTACTTAAAATGCTCATTTGTCTGTTAGGGACAACATCTGAAGCCACTTATCTCACAAAAAAAACATAAGAACTACCATTTCATTTTGAATAGCTCGTAACCCTCAAGTTTCCATGTGTGAGAAGTACTCATAATTTCTTCCTTATGTAATGTACATTGCCGATTAATTTTATATTCTCTCTAGGATACCTAGGTAAGAGTCAGTTACAATATGCAGCCTTTCGGCATGCAACATTAGGTAAGAGTATAGGCATTTAGTTGTTTTTCATCTAATATTTTTCATACATTTTAAACACTTTAACCACATTACTTTTAAAAATCATGAAAAAAAACAATACTACATCGCGTTTGGTTGCATCTGTCTAATGTGAAAAAATTATTGATTGAAAACTTATTGCTATTGAGGCCAATGGCAGTTTATTATATTATAGTTCCAGTCTAAAGTTATCTAATGGAGAATAGAAATCTAATGTAATGATCGCTTTAGTGCACACAATGTCAATTACTTAATTTAACGTTTAAATATGACCTTGGAGCAAAAATGCTCATAAATTAAAATCGATTTTTGGGTCAAAATTGTCACTTTTAAATAATATTTAATAAATAAAAAGTTTATTGGTCTAAAAAGTTTTCACAAATAATTTGTGCATCAGATCCCACACTAGGACTACCTGTGTCTTGAGACCTAGGCTCTTCTTTATTATAATACTATGGAACTAAAAAAAACACAGTAAGTTGAAACTATCATACTTTTAAAATGTATTTAACTTTCAAACAATTGTTTCCAAAATGACCATAATGACCTGAGTGTCAAATTGTATTATAATGTTAATGGAGATATATTTACACAATTAAAAAGCGCAAGCTACAGTACCTTGTGCACATATTGCGTAATGACAAATATGGCTTGCTCCAATTAATCATGCAAGGGAAGATCCAGGGAAAACGACCACCCGGAAGAAGACGAACTTCGTGGCTCAAAAATCTTCGTACGTGGTTCAATCTGAGCACAAGATCACTATTCCGCGCAGCGGTTTCCTAAGTCCGCATAGCCCTAATGATAGCCGACCTCCGGTAGGAGCTGGCACCTCAAGAAGAAGAAGGAGATCTATTGTAGCCATCCTCACGGCATATTGTGAAAATCTCACTAACCAGTGGGATCGATGCAAACGGCCTGATAGTTCGTTTGTAATCGAAGAATTATGAATTTGTGTAGTGTCTAACTACTAACAATTAGTAGTTAAGATTTATATCAAACAAATAATTTTTAAAACAAGTTCTCAGAGCTTCTTGTTTCATAAAGTATAAATGTATTTCTAGAATTAAAACGAAAGATTAATAAATGGAATTGATGAAGCAGAACATATAAAATACTACAATTTAATGTCCGCGTAAAGTCCCATCTCCCACTCGTTGAATTTAATGGTGATTGTTTGTAATCCTTTCTAGCATTTAGATTACAAAATAAGTGGCAAGGAGACCGATCGGTTTTAAGGTTATGACTCACCAGAATCATAAAACTACGTGTATTTCTCGCTGCCATGCCGTTTTCTTACCATTTCAAAGAGTAACAATTTGTATTATTACCTAAGTAACAAAAAAGTACCAAACTCACTTTCTGCTTCATGATACTTGAAAGTTAGTTTATAACACGTTCTAATGTGAGCCAACCTTCGAGCAACTATCTACAGAACGACAGTCTCTAACTGAAAGTAGTTAAAAATGTCCGAGCGCCGTCATACATACCGACTTAGATATTTACATTAAATAATTCACAATGACCCGTTTTCTCGAATCT
The DNA here is from genome assembly GCA_964007245.1 of Hypomecis atomaria. NCBI lineage: Eukaryota > Metazoa > Arthropoda > Insecta > Lepidoptera > Geometridae > Hypomecis > Hypomecis atomaria. Next base: position 21,418,810 of record OZ023288.1, read on the forward strand.
TGACGTTGTGTCACCTAATTAGTGCCTGTAACCGAGCACATTGGCATCGCGCGGCGCTGTAGTCGGCTTGTAATCGCCTTACGACTAACTAAAAAGCCTGCCCACTACGTAGATTCGGCAGGGTTTTGGCTCGGACACTTTTTTGCACGATTGTGACTCTACAGATATTTGCTCGAAGGAGCCAACTGCGAAACGGGTCTTATGTAACGTGGTCGATACTGTTTGGTGGCAGCAAGTCCAACCAGCAGGGTGGTTTTGTATGAAAACGTGCGCGTAACGCGGTGTAAGTAATGTTTTGTTATCAAGAAATTCAAGTGAATAATTTTAATATTTTTTATAAGTATTTCAAATAAAATAACTTAGTATCAGTTTATAGGTCAATATTTGTAACGTAATTTTACATTTAATAAACATTTGTACAAACTAAATTCGCGAAAAAAAAAAACTGAAAGGCTTACGTAACATTTGGTCGATAAAAATCTGACCCCAGACAACCATAATATATCGGCACACAGGACGTCTTAATGTCGGATATCGACTCTGATATGGTTGGTTTTAAACAAATCAGGACGTGTAATGTGTATGACAGTTTTATGAGAATATGGCATCATCCTAGTGCGGCTCCATCCTCGACCGTTCAGCCCAATCTCATGATCCAATCACTTTCGACGCGCATTTGCATCAAAAGGAGTAGGTACAAGTGGCATCGATCCGGCCATGGATCGGACTTGATTGTTTCACTTTGCAATGAGTTTATTTCATTTGCATTCTGAATGGACCATTTGATACCGAGAGATAGGCTTGTATTAAAATTGAAATATCTCGAAGTGGCGAGCGCAGTGCTATGCTGCTATGTCGGGGCTTGGGCGGCCATTTCATCTAATCTATTTTTTGCTATGTTGGCTCTTTCAAGTATACAATCGTGAAGATCTTGTAGAGTATCTAATTCTCCTGTTTTAAGGTAATCGTCAAGATCTCGTCGAGTATCGAATTCTCCTTTTTTGAGGTATACCTACTATTGAAGTCTAAAATAAAACCTCGTTTTTAGGGTTCCGTACCCAAAGGGTAAAAATGGGACCCTATTACTAAGACTCCGCTGTCCGTCTGTCCGTCTGTCTGTCACCAGGCTGTATCTCATAAACCGCTAATAGCTAGAAAGCTAAAACTTTCACAGATGGTGTAATATTTAAGGGGGGCTCACATACAACAAACCTGATTTTTTAACCGTTTTTCGCTTGATATCAATAATGGTAACAGGTAGATGCTTGAAATATTCACATAATGTTAAGTTGTATATAAAATTCAATAATAAGTAATTAAATTAAAATAAATATTTAAGGGGGGCTCCCATACAGTAGGGAACCCTGCGTGCACGAGTCCTACTCGTACTTGGCCGATTATTTGGAGTTTTCGAACTGATTTGAATTACCTCACAGGGCATTGATTTATTAGTGAAACATTAATTTTCACAAATAAATCAGTCGTAAGGTTATATACATATATACTACAGCAAAATATAGGATTTGTTACAGACCCTAATCGTAAATTTTCTACTTAAAGCACTAAAATATAAGACCTAGCTAACATGCTCATCCTTTTAGGTACGCTAACATGTGGACAAAATTACCCGCGTAAGTACTAGCATTATCTCGGTACCCAGGCTTGAAAAACTAGCCTAGTGTCACCCGGTCATTATCAGGCGATGGCTTACTAGCTCGGACCACAAAATGGCCGTAACCGCGATGTAAACACGGTTAAGGCCCCTCTATCTATTGTCACTCTGGCATACTGCCCGATACTTTACCAACCCTTTTACCGATCAATTACGGCAATTTAAACTTTACTCAATCGGTTTAAAGTTTCGTTGAAGTCAATGTTAATGATGTTTTTTGAGTGCGTAGCCAACTTTTAGATGCAGTTAGGGTGAGTGTTCTAGAATCTTATGTTAGTGCGTTTATGGCTTAGAGAGCTGTGATATTTTACTTTTCACTTTTAGTAACAATATTATTCTTTAGATGTTTTGTCATATTTAAATCAAAATTTATGGGTTATTGCAATGCCTGAAATAAAAATAATTTATTTTATTTATTTAAAATAATGCACCCCTATCCACCCTTCTCTCTAATAAGGCATCAATATCCGAAAACTCAAACAATATCCACAATCATAAAACAAAAAGACATTCAATTTCCACGTCCCCAAATAAACCTCCATTGGCTATTTCCGTTCAGTAACTCCGCTATCATCGGTAAGTACTTTGATAATAAAATATGCAGTAATAGTTATCCCAACAAGGTCAGCCAATATCCGGGAGGAGTGGACAAAGCAGCCTTCCGGATATACTATTACCGAATTACATAGGTTATCCCAGTAGATTCCGCAACGGTAGACAAGAATCTAGAATGTAGAAGGTAGCAATAATTTTACTGATTTTAATATACAAACGTAGCAATCCCAAATTCAACAGGAGCTTATCTTCTTCTTTTTCTTCATCTTCTTTTCAGCCATAAGACGTCCACTGCTGGATATAGGCCTCCTCTAACGATCTCCATTAAGACCGGTTGGTAGCGGCTTGCATTCAGCGGAATCCTGCGGTCTTGATGAGGTCATCCGTCCTCTTTGTGGGTGGACGTCCTACGCTTCGCTTGCCGGTACGTGGCTTTTTGGCAAAAGCTCTTACTTTTTCGATATCCCAAACTTTCGTACATCGACAGATGTCCGTGTTACAGATTCGATCTTAAAGATTGATGCCAAACATGGGCCTCTCTTCATCATCTCTTCAGGGTATTTGTGCTATTTTGATTTTGTTCACAATCATTTGGTTGAACAGTGAAGTTATTTCAATGTATTTCAACTTCAAACAAATTCTATACATACACCTAAATAAAAAACAAATAACAAAAATTTTGGTACTTATATAAAACTGCGCCGCGCTCTGTCTTTCTTCAAAGTACTAGGCATGCAATAAACTGAAATAAAGCAGTTTTGTTGGCGCTGCGACTCAAGTTGTCTAGACCTCCGATACTATTTGTTGCCGTTCTTCTCTGTCTCGGACAAGTCCCTGCCAGACGTTACTCCCGATCTTGCGAAGATTTTTTCCTACTTCATCTTTCCATCTATACTTGGTTACAGTAAGTACAAGTAAGCCCTTTTTACGGTCCGCTCCAATTCTTTCCAAGTGACAGAGCCAGCGGAGCCCATGGGATTTTATCCCACCAATATTATTGGGCTCCTCCACCAGCTCTTCAATTTCCTGACTTTTTGCGAAACCTCAACCGCCGTTATCGCGCCGGGTAGGTTTTTTTTTTGTTTGTTTGTCAGACTTCTCCTCCAACACAAGAAGAAGACGTTAGCAACAAACACTATAACATCATCTATCCGGGTAGGTTAGGTCCCAGAATTTTACTGAGTGCTTTGCGTTCTATCACTGACAGCTTATTTTCTTTCCTTTCTATTAGTGTCCAGATTTCACATCTGTACAAGAGTATACGAGTAGGTCGAATAACGGTGTTATAAATGCGGACCTAATGTTAAACAAATTTTCCCAAAGCGGTGTCTATAGCGGATATTCTGTGTTTTGTAAGCAGCGCTCCTGGTAATCGATTTACTGGATAACAGGGTCGGGCTGCCAGCTGCTGCGCGAGCGCCGATGTCGTCCTCTTAGACACAGGACACGAAATTGATTTTGGTCAGGTGTGTTGTAAGTTACAAGAGAAGTTTTCAGTTGCTGCATTTTCCAGTTATAGAACAGTGCAGACAACGCAACACCTATTGTCCTGTCCTAAGTGCCCAAAAACCTATACTTACACTGAGCAAGAGCAATCTAGTGGAGGCCACCCCTCTTGGGGTAGCAGTCGCTAACTACTGGGCATAGCCTCTCTAGACAGGTTTCATCTTAGAACCATCGACACAAAGAAGAAGTAGGTTGAAGTTTGAAGAAGGAAGCTGCTGCTGTGTGGATTTTTTTATGGGAGTCTTTTAAGACTGTAGTCTTCAGTCAGTGCTGAGTGCATCAACTAAAAACTAAGATGAAAATCATTTGAAAGCGGATTTGCGCCTTGTGAACCACCTGAGTCAGCATACGAACGGTTTTTGAGATCATTTTGGTTAAGCTGCCGAAACGTGGAACAATTTACTTTTAAAACGTGGAGAATAACTTGATGAAAGAAATTTTACCAGTTAGTGATTATAGTGTCTTATTCTGCGTCGAGTCTTCGGTCACCTCTCGATGCTACAATGCCCTATTTAAATTTATCTATCGCATAATAGGTTAGGTCAGAAAAAATAACCTAAGCCTAACCTAACGTAACAATTTTTTTTCTGACCTAACCTAACCTAACCATGGCCGAACCATGATACAGTTTGATGATTAATTACTAATTTTGTTTGTGATTTAATTTGGTTTTTGAATGGTACCCTTAACTTATCCCATTAAAATGTTATTTTAAATCGGCTGAGCCATTTTTGATATATCAACAATAATGTGAAAAATGTAACATAGATCCGTGCGAAATATTCGCGAATTCTGTACAAGGGTGAAGTCGGTCATGCTATTTTTTGCGATAAATAATTATATTTTATTTTTGATTTATCGCAATAATCTTATCACTTGAAGCGGAAGTGTCCGCCTGGCGTTCAAGCAAAGATATCTTGGCGACGTGCATCCAAGGAGCCGAGGTAAAATTAACACGGGACCTACTTAGAAACCACTTCGATGCAATTTCCAACTAAATAAGCCCACGACAATACTTCATTCCGTGCCGTTAAAGCCGGAAGCTGTGGTGGTCTAGTGGTACTGACACCCGGCTTACAATCGTGAGGTCCTGGGTTCAAATCCCGGTCCCGTACCAATGAGTTCTTTAGAATTTATGTACGGAATTCTACATCACTGGCTTTTCGGTAAAGGAAAACATCGTGAGACAACCTGCATACGTCCGTAGAAGAAATTCAATGGCGTATGTGAATCCACCAACCCGCACTGGGCCAGCGTGGTGGATATGACCCAATCACCCTTTATGGGTAGGCCTACTTCCTGCAGTGGACTATTAAAAAGGCTGGTACAGGTACAGTACAATACTTCTTTCCCCTCTTTGAGATAGTGTTTGAACAATATTTTACCATTCTAATTCCTTTTCGTAAGTATTTTACGTACGAAACGACAGTCTACATGTCCATAGAATAAAAGTCATACACATCACAAGTCTCCACAAACCAAAAAATTTAAACGAAATATTTTATACCTAACATTCATTATGGCAGCAATAATCCTACCATCAAAGATATCGTATCCTCTGGTTCTAAACTAATTTCTAAAATTAGGAGGTTCTATGATCGCCTGTATTTTTTTTTAATTTTCATTGATATTTTCGACAATTGTGAACCGATTCAAAAAATCTTTTAGCTCTAAAGAGTATACTCCCGAGGTTGTCCCATTTAAATGTTATCGAAATCAGCTTGAAAAAAGTTTAGTAAAAGTTCAATAATTTAAAGTTGTACACATCGATTGGAGCGAAACATTCGAATTTTGTACACGATTACAGTCGGCTGTACCATTTTTTGCTCAAAATAAATATAGTGACTAGTTTAGAATTGTTTCAGTAATTTCTAAACTTTCACAGTATCCCCTACACTTCAACCTGGCTATCTCAAGTAACCGCAGCCGTCTTCTCTCCACCTGGACTCCGTTCTTAGAACTTGTCGGTTAATGGAGCTGGTTACTGCCAAACTACTTTGGTCTAAGATTTACTCAATGAAATTAGGGAATGGTAATTTTGTGAGGGAATAAAAATAAATAGTTATAAGTAAAGTTGTGTAATACGAAAAAAATATATAATTAAAAGTCCGCTTTGCGTTCTCAAAGTACTTACTACGTTTTCAAAGTACACTCGTAGACTTACAGAGTTTAAGCAAGTACTAGAGAAACTATAAAGTTACAAAAAAATATCCAATAGTTATTATTTAACAATAAATAAAATAAACAGTTACAGCGATATGTGGGCTGGCCTATTATATATGTAAGTAGACGACCGCTAAACTTGCTCCTGCGAGAATCGCTTTTTTCGCCGCGACACGTGACGATACAAGAAGGGTTATGCGTTTGGGGTTAGGATTTTTATGCAAGCCAATGTTGTCATTTATCTCCAAAACTACTAGTCCGATTTCGTTGCGGTTTTCTGTAATGAGATTGTGATTAATGTTTTTTATCTTTCATTCCTTAAATTCTTTGAGTCAGTTTTATTTTTATCATTTTAAAAATTGCGTTTTCAGTGTTGTGTGTTTTAAAATAAGAAACTTTTTCTCCTCCTAGACATTGTGGTCACACAAAGATACGATCTACAACGGTTTGTCTAGACTATACACATGTAGGTACCTTAATATATGTCCGTCTGCTTCGCTTTGCTTCGATAAAATGTGGGTTTTGGCGGCGTCTCAGTTTCTAGTAGAGTGTAAATCGTAGTTATTTGCAACAGGCATCTAGGACAAATTCTTGCTTGAGTAAATCAGACATGCTGGTATAAATTTCTGCATGCGTAAGTCAGACTTATTAGAGCAAATTTCTTGCTTGAAAAGTCAAAGTTACTAGCTTAGATACGGGCTATTTTCCTTGACTATATTAATTTAACATATTAATCGCTTTATTCACTTTTACGTTATTTTCATTGGGATTTATGTGCTCACTAAGTCTCCGTTTATTTGTGTCATTTTTTTTCATTGTCATAATTAGAAATTCCGGACATTTCATTTAAACTGAAATGTATCAAATCAAAATCAGTTAATAATCATGATGGGCATAACATGTAGGATGATCAACACATGGATGTATAAAAATCCTTGGATTAACAGAATTAATTATGACGGTGTCTACAATACATAAAATGTTTTTTTGAACAAAAGCGAATGGAAAGTCACATGGTTATGTGAGATGTATAAAACAAAATGTTTCAATTACAAGATTCATCACTATCATCACTTCACTACATAGTGTAAAACAAAGTCGCTTCCTCTGACCCATGTCCCCGGCTTATATCTTTAAAACTTCACAACGGATTAGGGTGCGGTTTTTTTTAATAGATAGAGTGATTCAAGAAGAAGGTTTAAATGTACAATAAACCTAGGCTGTGCGGAGCGGGGGCGGGTCGCAAGTAATGATAATAAATTTAAAACTATTACAAGATTTATTGTCGTGTCACACACGTTTCACAAGAACAGTAGATTCCGCAAAGTGGGCCAAATTGGCGGCAACGGCAAGTCAGTAATGAAAGAGAATCGCCGGCGATAGAGCAATAACGAAGAAAGTTTCGCTCGACTATAACTCACGTCCGCGGGGGACATAAATCATCCGCCGACGTGTGATGGGGTTGACGCGCAAGTCATAGAAGAAACCGATTTAGGCTGCAGTTAGACAACGCGACAAACTTGCGGCCGCCGCGCATCGACCGCGCGATCACCGCGTACTAAGAGTTCAGTCATAGCAAATTTATGTTTCATAAACTAAGACTTAACATTGAAATTCTTTGTGAGTAACTAACTGCGCGGTGATCGCGCGACGTCCGCTCCTCGATCACACGGCGGCCGCGCGGCCGTCATAGTCATAGCCATATAAACGCGCCCTTAGGGAACAAGAAAGAACTAGGAAGAATAGTAGATAATATTTGCAGATACATTAATATTTTATCGTATTCAAAACTTTATAAACATCAAAAAGTACTCGATAGACTAACTTACGTCCGCGGGGCACATAAATCGGTTTTGTGTGAACGCAATAACAAATAATCGGTCCAGTACGAGTCCGACTTGCGCACGGAGGGTTCCGTACTGTATAGGAGCCCCCCTTAAATATTTATTTTATTTTGATTTTGTTATTTGTTATTAAAGTGAATATACAACTAAATATTATGTGAATATTTCAAGCATCTACCTGTTACCATTATTAATATATAGCGAAAAACGGCTAGAAAATCAGGTTTGTTGTATGGGAGAATAATTATTAAATATTTATTAATTTTATTCAGTTTTTAGTATTTGTTGTTATAGCGTCAACAGAAATACATCATCTGTGAAAATTTTAGCTTCCTAGCTATAACGGTTAATGAGATACAGCCTGGAGACGGACAGACAGACGGACAGCGGAGTCTTAGTGATAGTGTCCCGTTTTTACCCTTTTGGTACGGAACCCTAAAAAGTGTATCTCGGAGAAGCAACTGTAATTGGTGCTGTTTTTTTTTTTTTGTTATCTTATAGTTTTGTTACTACCTAATTTACTATATATCATGTGTGACGGTATTGATGCGCAGTCATAGTAGAAAAACATTTGTAAAAATTCTTAAAGAAACAATGGGTGATGTTTCAAGTCACAATATACCCCGCGCACAAAGTCAAAGTAGATAAATCAGATATGTATGGAACTATCTTGGAATGCTCTACTACGGATTACAAAAAAAACTTGTCAATTATCACACAGACAACAGACGAAACAAAAAACCACAAAGAACGTAAAACGAAAAAACTGTGCAGTTAGTAAAAGAGTAAAGAGCTCAATTGTATTTTCTTATATTAGGGGACATCTTCCACGCGTTCTCTGACCCCAAACTAAGCAAAGCTTGTCATATGGCTTGCCGGAGACTGATATACTACATACACATATTTTTAAACACGCACTTAGATTGATAACTACCAATAACACCCGCAGACAGAGCAAACACCTATGTTCATCACATAAATATTTGCACTGGGAATCGAACCCACGCCTCTTTGATCCAGTAGTAAGGGTCACTATACACTGAGCCACCGAGGCAGCCAAGTTCTAGTCCAATTTACATTTGAACTTTTCCTTGACTTTGTTTACAAATTTTACCTTTGTTATAATTGATCACTTATAAGTCTTTACAAACAATACGTATTATGTAGCCTGTTACTTATTTGAAACCTATGTAATGAGATATGACAGCGCTTCCGCTTGACTTTAGGTGCTATATTGACTCTCCCCGCCTAGTCAACTGATTGTTTTCTTCCGTTTGGCGCCAACTTGCAGCGAGGCTCGAGCACGTGGGCCGACGGCTCGAAGGGTTTCCTCAGTTGGCATTTAACTTTCGTTGTGACTACTTGGTGCAAACGACTTTGTCGTTCGTTATAAAAATAGTTTTATTGAAATATTATAGATTGCACAAATTATTCTTGTGGCTCAGAAATGAGCGAAGGTGAAGTGCGAAATGTTCAAGACTCTCCCGAGGCGGGAACGAGTGGAGCACGGAGGATCAACTATAAGCGGCCACGACGCTTATACAGCAGTTCTGACGACGATGGCGACGATGAAGATACGTTGCCGCCACCCGCGGCAAAACGTGTCTACCCTGCGGATTTCTCGGGGCAAAGGTTAGACTACCTTCAAAAACAGGTTAGTGAACTTAAATACCTACTGACCAACAATTGTCGAGATATTCCGGGTACATCCAAGAGCATGCCACATGAGGCCGCCCTTCTTTTCGAAAATGATAATGCCTCGGGTTTCTTCTGCATTAATAAAACGGACGGTTACGTCGGAATCGGTCAAGCGCACATCTGAGGCAAAGCTTAATTATTTGCGTAAAGTTCAACACTTGGATAGTGACCAGTGGAATAATGTTCGGTATACCGACGTGCAGAAAAAATATCTTACTACCCCGGGCTTTACTAATCTGACTTTGAATGATGAACTGTTGGCTTTTGAATCCAAGTTTAATAATTTGAGGTCATTGGATCAGACTTTTGGTGCCCTAACCAATATGCTGTTGATGCAGAAAGAGGCGTTACAAACTACCCTGAAGGAGTTATTAGAGTGGAGTGACCATACTAGTACTGAAGTGACGCAAGCAACTTTTTCAAATAAGATTAGGGAGCTATTTTCGAACACGTGTGTGTATAATAGTATTTCCAGGGATATCCTGCAGGTCGTCTGCGGTAGACGTGCAAATGTGATCGAGCATCGAAGAGACAGTGCGATCTCTGCCGTAAGCGATAAATACAATAAAACGATCTTACGAAGAATACCACCGAGTGCAGATTACCTGTTTCAACCGAAGGAGTTCAGTGACGCGGTGGCAAAGCCGGGTGGAGGATCGAGAGTTTTTCGCAAACCGTATTGTAGCAGGGTTTCTTCCCTATGAAAGGGGGAGGTTAAATATACCTACACTTATAGACTAAGGTAGTTAAATAAAAGCACAGCGTTTATCACCGGCATGTTTGTTTTTATTGTAAGTTTTTTAAAGGATTAATATTCACAGGAACAGTGAGGTCACCATGGTACTTTTACAATGATAGTAGTATTTAGTAGTATTTAGGAGTAAATAGGAGTAGTATAATGGGAGTATAATAGTAGCGTTGAATAGGTACCATGGGTAACACAAAAGGTAGACGGGGAAGCCGTCTAACTCTAATAGGTAAACAATGGTGAGTTGCTTGGTTACTTTACAATGGGTACTTAATGGATTAAATAGGTATACTAGGTAAGGTAGAATGTAGACGGGGAAGCCGTCTGACTTGAATATGTAAAATAGTGGTAAATAAAATAATGATAACGGTGGGTCGCTTGGTTATGTTGCAATGGTTACTCAATGAATTAAATAGGTATACTAGGTAAAGTAGAATGTAGACGGGGAAGCCGTCTGACTTGAATATGTAAAATAGTGGTAAATAAAATAATAATAACGGTGGGTCGCTTGGTCGAGTTCTGTCCCTTCACTTAAACTATAATCAGCAAATGGGTGGATCCATCCGATGGTGTCACCAATAGGAAGTAGGTGACCGACGGTAATAAAGGGGAATGAAATACCTCTGTACGCGCCGCCGGTTAACAAATAGGAACTGGAGGTAGACTGCCAATACTCTGGCAGGGCTCACGTGAAGGTCAGTGGTCGCACCGTTGACTGGGTGCACCAACGACGCCCAGGCGGCTAATCCAGGTAAGCCTGGTTGGGGGTATGCCCAAACATGCCGGCCTCACCTATACACCCTGAAATGGATGGAATGAATCCATGTTAACACCGAGTAGGAAGAAAAGTAAACAAAATTAAAATTACATTTTCTCAGGTCATAAATGAGAAAATGGGGTATAATTGGGCCTCACCACGTGCAGGGGCTTGTGGACAAACTATTTAATAAAGGTTTAATAGTCAAGTAGCATTTTAGAAGGGGGTATTACACGGAGTGTGTTTTTTACAAAAAGTCAAGAATCTCAGCGATTTTACATTAAAATCGGGGAAAATTGCACCTCGTCACGACCGCAGGGTCGAGAGGAAAGTGTTTAGCACAAATGTGAACATCTAGGAACATTACAGAAGGTTATTTTACACTAAGTAGGTTTTCTACCAAAAGTCAAGAATTCCAGCGATTTTACATTAAAATCGGGGAAAATTACACCTCGCCACGACCGCAGGGTCGAGAGGAAAGCGTTTAGCACAAATTTGAACATCTAGGAACATTCCAGAAGGTTATTTTACACTAAGTAGGTTTTCTACCAAAAGTCAAGAATTCCAGCGATTTTACATTAAAATCGGGGAAAATTACACCCCGCCACGACCGCAGGGTCGAGGGGAAGGTTTTTATCCTATATTCAATAGTTAAATAACGAAAGGGTTGTATTTTCAATCCATGTGACTGGCCCGAAAACGCATTGAAATCACATGTTGAAGTGAACATTTCAGGGTAATAATTTAGTGAAATCGATAGAAAAGTAGCTGCGCAAGCGCTCAATGGAAGATAATACGGTTTAGTATGTATTTCGTGATTATTTGACAAAAAAAAGTACGAATGGTGACGCGTCCACATACCTTGTTAGGGGGAAAAATATAATAATAGGGCGACTCGAGGCCGCTCCACGCCCGGTGAGTTAGAGGTGCGTGGCTCCTGGGGTCTTCCACAGTATCCCTGGGTCAAAGCTCAGCCTTCCACCGCGTTTTCGGAGCAAAAAACCATGCAGGAAGCAGGGGTCCGCCATCGTCCTTTTGGTTTTATGAATCCCTCTCACGCAGACAGTGGGGACAACGTTGAAAAAAGACTAGCAACTAACTCAACAAACAATCGAATTAGAATCGACTAAAAATAATACGAGGAGAGGAAATTACTCCCAAGGAAAACGGATAAATGCTAAAAAGGTGAGATTAATAATACTAAGGCTTATCCAAAGGTTTCACTTTGTTGAGTGGCTTTAAATAAGCGTTTGTTTATAAAAAGGAGACGCCGATATGAATTAATGAAAAAAATGATCGAGTGAAAAAATCGATAGTTTGGATCAAACGAGTATTGATTGGGAAACTGGCAATCACTAGACAGGTTGACGTTTCGTCCTGACCAATTAGAAGCGTTTACACTGTTGACAACTGTGAAATAAAAAAATTGCGTTCCGAATTATACATAAATTAGATATGTGTTAAAATTTGATGCTACAATGACCCCCTTTGCCACCGGAATTTTACTCGGGAAACGAGGAAAATTCAAGCTGGCCCTCCAGCTTTCCTGACCGGAATCGAAGGTAACTAGAAACAATGGTTATTAATAGTAGGTAGTAAATAAATTAGGGTAAGTTAGCGTATAAAAATGTAAGTAATAATATTTTGATAAATTAAGTCTGTAGACAATCAACCAATATACTTCGGGTAAAGTAGAAGCGAGAAATGTAAATGAGGTCATTATGGTTTAAAATCTTTGATATGCCACTTGCCGAGATATTTTCCATGCTCATCCTCGAGCACGTATACGAGTGGGGATAGTTTTTTAATAACTTTGCACCGTTCATACTTCGGGGCTAGTTTAGCGGAAAAGAATTTATCAGCGGAACTTTGCTTGTAAGACCTCTTCCAAATATAGTCGCCAACGCTAAAGGTGATATTTCGGCGCCTATTGTTATAATACTTTACATTACGTTCATGGGCTTTACGCAGCATAACTTTAACACGTGGGAAGATATCATTTAGGTGACCCAATTGATCAGCATAGCTATGGCGAGGAGAGACGACAAGTTCATCTATTTCTCCGCAAGAAGGGTAAATATTACCGTCCGGGACGGCTTCGCGACCATGAACCAACATGAACGGCGAGTAGGATGTAGAGTCGTTCACGGCGGTGTTGAGAGCGAATTGAACCTTGGGGATATTGACATCCCACATGCGATGATCCTCTTCCACATAGGAGGACAGCGCGGTAATGATGGTGCGATTATATCTCTCAACGGTATTAACTTGAGGACAATAAACTGGTCCTAAGTGTATTTGGGGTATATGATATTTATGATACAGAGCCTGGATCTCTTGACAAACAAACTGAGACCCATTATCAGAAATTATAGTTTGGGGAATACCATGCACCAGAAACACATGGTCTTCTAGTCGCTGGGCGATAACTTTGCCCGTAGCGCGACGCAAAGGGAAAATTAGACAATACTTGGTGAAACAACACACAACAACTAGCAAAAAGGTATGTTGCTGTCTCGACCGTGGCAGAGGGCCGACGAGATCGAGACTGAGGCACTGAAATGGGCGGGCGCAAATTTTGGGGTTTCCCATGAAACCAGGAATCTTCGTGTTACTATGTTTATGTGTATGGCAAGTAGAACAAGATTGTATGAATGCCACAGTGTCCTTGTACATCCCGGGCCAAAAGTACCGTAATTTGAGACGTTTGTAGGTCTTTGCCACGCCAAGGTGGGCCGCGGTAGGATTAGAATGATTGACGTTCAAAATATGTTCGCGTGATTCAAGCGGAACAACCTCCTTCCATTGAAAATCACTACTAAGTTTATTTGAGGATTTAGTATATCGATACAATTTTCCTTGGTTTATTTGATAATTAGGGCAAGCCCGGGGCTTATTAATGCAACGCTTTAGGAGGTTTTTATACCAACCATCGGAAGTTTGAAAAGTATCAATGACGGCCACCGGAACGGAGCGAGATAACGCATCCGGTACAATATTCTGGGAACCACTTCGATGTTCAATCTTGAAATTGTACGGGGACAGTCTACAACCCCATCTGGCTAGACGGCCAGTTGGATTTTTAAGGTTCAAAAACCATCTTAAACTAGCGTGATCGGTGATCACTCGAAAGGGTTTACTGCCTTCCAAATAGGGACGAAAATGTTCGACACCGTGCACGACAGCCAAAGCTTCGCGCTCAGTGGCGGAATAATTGCGTTCAGTAGGGGAAAGCGAACGACTATAATACGCAATGGGATGTTCTTCCCCTTCGATCGTTTGCGTCAGGGTCCCACCAACGCCAAAATCGGAGGCATCACAATGTAAGGAGAATTCTTTAGTAAAGTCGGGGGTAGCTAAAACTGGGGCGCTGGTTAAAGCAAGTTTTAAGTCGTTAAAGGCTGCTTCAGCCGCGGGAGACCATTTAAAAGGAGGAGCACCTTTACGGGTGGAGGTAAGAGAGTTCAGGGGTCCAGCGCGGTGACTGAAATTACGAATGAAACGACGGTAATAGGAAGCGGTACCCAAGAAGCGTTTTACTTCCTGTCTGGACGTGGGGATGGGAAAATCAATCAGAGCTCGAATCTTAGCGGGATCCGTACGCAGGCCGTACTCATCAACCACATGACCTAGGTACCGGAGCTGCTTACGGAAAAATTGGCACTTTTCCATATTAATAGTAAGATTCGCGCTATGCAATTTTTTTTTAACTTTTAGTAGTAAATCGATATGCGCCGAATAGGTATTACTTATGCAGATAATATCATCTAAGTAGATAAATAGGTTATCTCCGAATTCCGGACCGAATAACCGATCCATTAATCGTTGTTGAGTGGCGGGAGCCGACGTCAGTCCAAAACACATGACTTTAAAATGGAATAAACCGCGGGATGGGACTGTGAACGCAGTCTTTTCGCGCGATTCCAGGGAGTCGAGCGGTACCTGAAAGTAAGCCGATTTAAGATCGATAGAAGAGATGTATTTACAATCCCGAAGCTTATCCAGAATCTGATTAATATACGGAAGTGGGTAGGCATCATGTTTTGATATTTCGTTGAGCTTCCGACTGTCTAGACAGAAACGGAGCGTACCATCCGATTTGGGAGCTAGCGTGACGGGATTATTCCAAGCACTGTTGCTGGGTTCCACCACATCATCTTTCAACATCGAATCTAAATGTTTATTCATCTCAGTTAACTTTTCGGGAGACATGGGATAATATCGCTGTTTAATAGGAGGGTGATCGCCAGTATCAATTTTATGTGACACCAAATGTGTCCGACCTAAACCTTTCTTGTCAGAGGAGATCTCTTCAAATTGCTTGATAACATCCTCCGCCTGCTTTCGCTCAGAATCGGTGAGGGAATCGAAGTCCCGTAAGAAGTTATCGGAGGAAACAACGGTTTGCACTGGCTCCGACGAAGTAATGTATTGGCTCTCGGGTAGCAAGGACAATACATCAGGGGCAATATTAAATGTTTTCCAAAAATTAATACCGAATAATAATTTAGTGGTAACGTCAGGTATGATATAGAACTTAACCATGCGGGTCTCCCCTAAGACGGTAACGGGTAGAAGTATATAACCTGTGACCGGTGAGGATGATCCGTTAGCAGTTTTAATGACATGTAAGTCCGGGGACTCATGAACGGTAACTAAATTTTTGAAATGTTTGAGGGCGTCACTTCCAACAATGGAAATTTCCGACCCCGAATCCAATAAACCTCTCAATTCTAGATTGTAAACAGAAATCGTGAGATATGGGCACTTATCTTCACTTTGTATTTCGTGAACCAACGAAGTACGCTGGGAATAGGAGAAATCCTTTACAAATTTCACCCAGTCCTGCCATTCCTCAGCAGTAGTATGACCACGGGGGGTAGTAATATGACTTTTAGTAGTAATAGTATTTTTATAAGGTCTAGTAGTGGTATGATCCGGAATTTTGCCCGCTTGCTGGTTCACTAATTTAAGTTTTTTGGAGTAGAAGTAATAGGATTGGTATTGGAGGTAGACGGCCGCGGAAAGCACTTGGGACAGTTTTTAAACATCACGTCCTTCTCTCCACAACGATAGCACACTAGAATGAACGGAGCCCTACAGGATTTTAAACTATGACCGTTGATACGGCAACGGACACAGAATTCAGTAGCAGTAGTAGGGTCATTAGTAGTTTGCATGACATGTACCTTAGAAGTTCGTTGGCTCTTGTAGGATAAATCCGGGGCTAAACAAGAGGAAGTAGTTTTGGGAGGTTCGGTAAAGGAATCTGAACGTTGTTTGGCATTTTCTAACAATCTGCACTTTCGTTTTAAATCTGTCCAGTTTTCAGCAGGATTCAAAGCTAATTGGGACGTGTAGAATGGTCTTAGGTTGAATAGCACTATACTCAATTTTTCATCATCGGTGGTCGGTTTTGTTAAACGGGCAAAGTAGTTTTGCATAATACTGAGGTAATTTACTATACTCTCATCCAGACCTTGTGACCTTTCCCGAATCTCCTTCATTAATCGATGGTCATAATCGAAAGGTAAATACTCCTCAAGAAGTAAACTTTTTAATTCGGACCAGCTATGAACTTCATCCCGTACCCCTCGGTACCAACATAAAGCTTCATCAGAAAATAATTCAGCCGCTGAATTAAACAGCTTCGTATCCGAGACACCACGTGATAAACATAATTCTTCTAACCGTTGGAGGAAAGCTTTAACGCAAGATTTCCCGTTGAATTTTAAGTTAAGGGTATGCACGGCAGAGTGTTTGGCATCAGCCACTGTTTCATGTGCTTCAGCTCCAGAAACAGGTGCAGATGTAGTAGGAGTGGTTTGAGTTTGAACGAGATTCAAACTACTTTTAAAGTTATGTAGTAAATTATCTAATTTATAAAGGAGACGATCTATACGATCGGTTAGTGCACGTACAACGGCCTGTAGTTTGGAATCTTCCCCTGGTTCGATTCTACTTATACGATGATACAAGTGATGTGCGAGTGCTTGTATACGATTGAGCACTTTAAGCGAGCAAGCTTTCTGCGTTGAACCTATGATAAGATGATCCAAACTATCGAGTTTCTCCTGTATGACCGACAATTCAGCAGGAATATCCAACTCACAAGAAACAATTTCGTCCGAAGGAATATCTTTGTTTAGAGCCCGTGCCTGAGCGCGCAAGTCCGCCACAGTACCGGTGGGTTTAGCACCACGTATAGAGATTTCATATTCTAACTCATCTTTATGTAGTACGTTAAAAGTAATAGGTCTCTCCTCCATCTTGAGGAAAAGACTAAGAAGCACTAGTATCCGCAAGTAAATCCGGGTAAAAGCAGTATTATTATGTAGTGATTATTTAGAACTCGACCACACGTTACAAGGTAGTACAATATATAGTAGCTTAAGAATAACTTAAGTAAGTAATGTAGCTTATAGTAAAAAGAACTCGACCAACTTTTTGATAGCGAAGCGACACCAAAAAAGAACCTTTTTTAATAAGTATTTAAGGTTGCGACACCACAGGTCCCTGTTCGGGCGCCAATATGTAGCAGGGTTTCTTCCCTATGAAAGGGGGAGGTTAAATATACCTACACTTATAGACTAAGGTAGTTAAATAAAAGCACAGCGTTTATCACCGGCATGTTTGTTTTTATTGTAAGTTTTTTAAAGGATTAATATTCACAGGAACAGTGAGGTCACCATGGTACTTTTACAATGATAGTAGTATTTAGTAGTATTTAGGAGTAAATAGGAGTAGTATAATGGGAGTATAATAGTAGCGTTGAATAGGTACCATGGGTAACACAAAAGGTAGACGGGGAAGCCGTCTAACTCTAATAGGTAAACAATGGTGAGTTGCTTGGTTACTTTACAATGGGTACTTAATGGATTAAATAGGTATACTAGGTAAGGTAGAATGTAGACGGGGAAGCCGTCTGACTTGAATATGTAAAATAGTGGTAAATAAAATAATGATAACGGTGGGTCGCTTGGTTATGTTGCAATGGTTACTCAATGAATTAAATAGGTATACTAGGTAAAGTAGAATGTAGACGGGGAAGCCGTCTGACTTGAATATGTAAAATAGTGGTAAATAAAATAATAATAACGGTGGGTCGCTTGGTCGAGTTCTGTCCCTTCACTTAAACTATAATCAGCAAATGGGTGGATCCATCCGATGGTGTCACCAATAGGAAGTAGGTGACCGACGGTAATAAAGGGGAATGAAATACCTCTGTACGCGCCGCCGGTTAACAAATAGGAACTGGAGGTAGACTGCCAATACTCTGGCAGGGCTCACGTGAAGGTCAGTGGTCGCACCGTTGACTGGGTGCACCAACGACGCCCAGGCGGCTAATCCAGGTAAGCCTGGTTGGGGGTATGCCCAAACATGCCGGCCTCACCTATACACCCTGAAATGGATGGAATGAATCCATGTTAACACCGAGTAGGAAGAAAAGTAAACAAAATTAAAATTACATTTTCTCAGGTCATAAATGAGAAAATGGGGTATAATTGGGCCTCACCACGTGCGGGGGCTTGTGGACAAACTATTTAATAAAGGTTTAATAGTCAAGTAGCATTTTAGAAGGGGGTATTACACGGAGTGTGTTTTTTACAAAAAGTCAAGAATCTCAGCGATTTTACATTAAAATCGGGGAAAATTGCACCTCGTCACGACCGCAGGGTCGAGAGGAAAGTGTTTAGCACAAATGTGAACATCTAGGAACATTACAGAAGGTTATTTTACACTAAGTAGGTTTTCTACCAAAAGTCAAGAATTCCAGCGATTTTACATTAAAATCGGGGAAAATTACACCTCGCCACGACCGCAGGGTCGAGAGGAAAGCGTTTAGCACAAATTTGAACATCTAGGAACATTCCAGAAGGTTATTTTACACTAAGTAGGTTTTCTACCAAAAGTCAAGAATTCCAGCGATTTTACATTAAAATCGGGGAAAATTACACCCCGCCACGACCGCAGGGTCGAGGGGAAGGTTTTTATCCTATATTCAATAGTTAAATAACGAAAGGGTTGTATTTTCAATCCATGTGACTGGCCCGAAAACGCATTGAAATCACATGTTGAAGTGAACATTTCAGGGTAATAATTTAGTGAAATCGATAGAAAAGTAGCTGCGCAAGCGCTCAATGGAAGATAATACGGTTTAGTATGTATTTCGTGATTATTTGACAAAAAAAAGTACGAATGGTGACGCGTCCACATACCTTGTTAGGGGGAAAAATATAATAATAGGGCGACTCGAGGCCGCTCCACGCCCGGTGAGTTAGAGGTGCGTGGCTCCTGGGGTCTTCCACAGTATCCCTGGGTCAAAGCTCAGCCTTCCACCGCGTTTTCGGAGCAAAAAACCATGCAGGAAGCAGGGGTCCGCCATCGTCCTTTTGGTGTTATGAATCCCTCTCACGCAGACAGTGGGGACAACGTTGAAAAAAGACTAGCAACTAACTCAACAAACAATCGAATTAGAATCGACTAAAAATAATACGAGGAGAGGAAATTACTCCCAAGGAAAACGGATAAATGCTAAAAAGGTGAGATTAATAATACTAAGGCTTATCCAAAGGTTTCACTTTGTTGAGTGGCTTTAAATAAGCGTTTGTTTATAAAAAGGAGACGCCGATATGAATTAATGAAAAAAATGATCGAGTGAAAAAATCGATAGTTTGGATCAAACGAGTATTGATTGGGAAACTGGCAATCACTAGACAGGTTGACGTTTCGTCCTGACCAATTAGAAGCGTTTACACTGTTGACAACTGTGAAATAAAAAAATTGCGTTCCGAATTATACATAAATTAGATATGTGTTAAAATTTGATGCTACAGTATCTACCTGCCGAGGGTAGCCAGGTTATGCAAGGCAACAATAGGCCGTATTTGCCTGCCGAGGGCAACCAGGCCGCGCCAAGGCGGTCAACCGACCCCGCGGTGCCGTTTCGTGGAAATAACCACAACAAATTCCAGCAAGCTCCCGCTTCTGGAAAAGGCAAATCTATTGCCGGCAAACGCGGCTATACCTCTGCTAAAAACAAATCCTTTCCAAGATCAAGAGATGATTCTCGAGATCACCGAAGACAATGACTATGCCATGCCGTTCCAAGGCGGTTGATTGCACCTTTTTCGACGCTTATGGAAAATAATGGCGGCTCCAACCCGCTTTTCGCAGATAATAGAGTTTTACCGAATCCCTTATGTCAAGAAGCCACCGTTTCAACTGAAGTACAAAAATATATTCCCAGTGAAGAAAGCGGATGGCTTGGACGACACCCTTCTGGAAAATCAGTGCCAGCAAAGCCTGACGGAGACCATGGAACGTGTTATCAGATTCATGACCTCCCTGGCATGGGTAATAAACGAAAAGGAGTCGTCCACAGAACTGACTCAGCAGATAAAATCCCTCGGGACCCTTTGGGATACCCGCTTAAGCTTACCAGAAAAGATTTTACCTCTAACGCAACGGCTACGTCGAGCGCAACATTCCAAGTGCCCGACGCTCCTAGCACTGCACAAGGTACTGACATACAGATAAGTAGCAGAAGAATGGCTGAACAAGACCATATTGATTCAATTCAACCCACCAGCCCGCCAGCTGATATTCAACTCTGCAGATCTCATGGCGTCCAGGCAAGCTCATGTCCCCCGGTATGTGACTCAAGATCTAAAGGACCAGCAGGCAACCTCCCAAGACCCATTCAGTCGAATTTGGGATTACAAACTGGCAAGGGTGTTTCCACCACCACGCGGAAAGTACAGAGTACTACCATGACTGAAGCAAGCTCGGGGGGCGTACATCGTGATTTGCCCCAGATAGAAGAACGTGTTTTGCAGAGCAGACCTAAAGAGACGAGTATTCAGCCCGCCGTTTTCGATAGAGAATCTGGAGTTACGTCTAGTAGACCACCTGAGGATCAACGGCCCCCCAGCGCGAGTAAACGACCTTGTATTGGAGGCATGGAGATGTCGGGATGGGACGACCTCCTAGTTAGCTGGTCTCGGGCCGAGATTGATGTCATCGAATCCAGCTGGAGGCCCAGCACCTTAAAAACTTATAAACCAGCATGGACACGCTGGCTGGCGTGGTGCAAAAATTCGGGAGTTGATAATAAAAATCCAGGGGGGTTTGGCTTGGCCAAATACTTAATTTATTTACATACAGAACATAAATTAAGTTACAAAACCATACTGCTGCACAAGTCGGTCGTCTCTTCGTTTCGCCAGCCAGATTTGGAGGTTAAGCTGAGTTCCCATATATTAGTCCGACAAGCGTTGAAAGGCATAGCTAACAGCTGTTCCTCGACAAATAAAGTTAAACCACCTATTTGGAATCCGCAACTCGTGGTAGATTGGCTCCTGCGTACAGAACCCGTCAATGATAGTTTGTTTGATGTATCTCGACGTTGTGCTACATTGCTTATGTTGGCGTCTGGCAGACGCATCCATGATTTAACACTTTTATCTGTGGAAAGAGACAAATGTATTATTGAAGAAAAGGCAATCACATTCTGGCCTTTGTTTGGATCAAAGACAGACTCAATCAGCCATAAACAATCTGGTTGGTTATTAGTATCCGGGGACAACCCAAACATTGACCCTGTTTTTTGGATTAAGCGACTAATAGACATATCACAGACGCGTCGTGTACTAGCCAATGGGATCCAGTCTTTGTTCGTGACCACAAGAGGAGATCCGAAGCCCGCTAGCCGAACTATAATCGCGGGATGGATTAAGACAGTTTTGGTAGATGCTGGAATTCAAGACTCACCTGGTTCGATTAGGTCAGCAGTCGCATCGTTAAATTGGGTAAATGAAATGCCCCTAGAAGACATTTTGGCCAGGGGAAACTGGAAAACCCCAAATACTTTGGTTCGATTTTATAGACGGCCCTTAAGATCACAAGTCTCCAATGTACCCTCTCTAGCGGAGAGTTTCACGCCTTTGTAAATAAATTGAATTAACCATTCTGATTCAAATTACGATGATTAGCTAAAAAATATGAATTGTTATGAATAAATTAACTTAGACAATTTATTATGTTTTTGGAATAAATATGGTCAGTGTTATCCTTCTTTAAAACTGAAACAATGTATCACTATTGATAAAGCTGGCCTTGAATTATAATAAACACTTTGAAGTTTAACAAATGGTTATGTGTAGGTGCATCACACTTGGCATTCCTGTTTGCACAGATTAATTTTCTATTCTATTAAAGTTAAAATAATTATTTGAAAAGTATAAATTGTTATGATCATCTCAACCTAAATAATGTATTATGTTTTGGAATGAATACGGTCAGTGTTACCTTTATTTAAAACTTTGATTTATAATAAACATTCTGCAGTTTAACAAATGTTTACCTTACATCACAGTTGGCATTCCTGTTTGCATAGATTAATTAAGTATAACTTAATCTAAGCTGTTTGTTAAAAAAGTCCTAGTCAAGCGCCACCATGCGATAATAGACAAGTCTCATTATATAGGTTTCAAATAAGTAACAGGCTACATAATATTAGAATTTTACCTGAAATAAAATTACTTATTATGTACCTAACTTATTTGAAACCTAGGTGAGGGCTACGTGGTGAATGAGCCCAACTGAGGAAACCGTTCGAGCCGTCGGCCCACGTGCTCGAGCCTCGCTGCAAGTTGGCGCCAAACGGAAGAAAACAATCAGTTGACTAGGCGGGGAGAGTCAATATAGCACCTAAAGTCAAGCGGAAGCGCTGTCATATCTCATTATATAGGTTTCAAATAAGTTAGGTACATAATAAGTAATTTTATTTCAGGTAAAATTCTAATATTATTTCAACATTAAATCGCGTTTGCTTGTGACTTGAAATGTTTAAAAGTATAACAGAGAAAAGAAGTAGACAGTTCAACGATAGCATTATCATGTTGAAAAACCTCTTTTCATACTTTTTTCACGTCGCTGGAACCGTTTTCAAAACTAGGTACAAAGTTATTATTACAGTTTAGGAAAAAAAGGAAATGTCTTTTGGTTCTATGTATTCGTGGTTAGGTATTGAAGATTTTTGAATAATGTGAATGGGCAAAATGTAAATTCACATCTTCTTTTTGCAAAGAGTTTTAATAACATCGTCATCATGTCTGCCATTGGACGCATAGGTACTCCTGGACATAGACTTCTTCAGTAGATTACTATCACTTCACTATCACTACATAGTATAAAACAAAGTCGCTTCCCGCTGTCTGTCCCCATGTATGGTTATATCTTTAAAACTACGCAACGGATTTTGATGCGGTTTACTTTAGTAGATAGGGTGATTCAAGAGAAAGATTTATTTGTACAATACACCTGTGCGAAGCCGAAGGGCGGGTCGCTAGTTTCCAATAAAACCTGTCGAGAGCGGCTTGTACGATTTTAACAGGATTGTCAGATCATTTTGTGAATGATGAGTGAAACTGCATTTGCTGGCAGGCTGGCACCTTGTCTACACTTGAAAATATTTCGGCCTCATCGTTCATTTGTTTTTCAACAGTGCAATCAAAGTGTATAATCATTTACCATAAGAATTCAAGGTTCTTAGATTGAAACTGTTCAAACGTAAATTAAAATCTTGGTAAATAGCAAAAACATTATACTCACTTAAAGATTTTTTTAATGATTAGCACCTTTTTACCTACCTAATATACCTAAATGATGTTTAAAATTGTAATAAAATTATAATTTAGAAATTGTAAATATTTGATGTTACTTAAAATATGTTTTGTTTTTGTGTGTAATAAAGTAGCTATAAGATACGAGTACGTACAAAAAATACATAAGTACCTAATGTGTAAAATATTGCACGTTCGAAAAGGGTAAGACTGTGATACTTATCTTATAATTTTGTTCCAACTTATGTTCCAGTTTTAAACGATAATCGCAAAAAACGATATTCTGATTCTGATTCAAGCTATGTGCCCTAACCACTGCGAATTCAACTAGCTACACCGCTGGGCTTTGTCAGTAACTTTAATAACTAACAATAATATAATAATAAGCGTATTGTTTTTTACGTAGGCAAGTTTATTATTTGCTATTATTGCATGACAAGAGTTTTGTACCAAGTCACGTACGGATACGTGCGGTCACGCGCCGCTAGTGGGCGGTTAGCCACTTTAGGATTAATGATTGTAATGTTACTGTTATATCCATATTGAATGCGTTCAACTTTTTAAACAAATAAAGAAAGACGTTCTCGATTTGTTGCATATTTTTATTTGTTCCGATGTCACCTGATTTCTTCGTTGTTTGCGGACCGATTAGAAAGACATATTTCATTCAATATGTACAATGGTTCAACAAAAAATTATTTTTAGTTGATTTACTGCATTAGTTTTGAAGCAATTCGAGAAAATTGATGAAAAAAAAAAATTGGTTGCCTGTAAAGTCGGTATACGGGCGTAAGTTTTACGTGACAACGACTTTGAGACGAATGAGACGAATGAGAGCGAGTGAGAGGCACTTACGTACTTCATCTGTGAAAATTTCAACTCCCTAGCTATTACGGTTCATGAGACACAGCCTGGTGACAGACAGACGGACAGCGGGGTCTTAGTAATAGGGTCCCGCAAAACCCTAAAAAGTGTTAATAACTACTACCTACGTTATTATATAAACTAGACGAATTTATTTCTAGTAATAAAATTTCTATAATACGATTAAAAATTTAACAAAAAATACTGAACTACAAACTGAACGGCCAAATATCGAAAGTCAACAGAACAAATCATTATCCACACGACCTAAACTTTAACGTTCCTTTGCAGCTTTTATCGCACAGAAAACCTACACATTCTCGAAAATCTCGTACAATTTTCCTTTTCAGTGCGTTCTCTTTGGCATTTCTTTTCGTACGTGTAGCAGCAACGGTGTAATGTTTGTAAATAAGAAAACGTATAATAACGCTTAACTCCGGATTTCGCTCTAACTGCTCGGAACAGTTTGAGCAGAACAAACGAAATGAGCTAAACAGTAGGGGAGCCCAAGAGTTTTTTTTTTTTGCAATTACCCAAGCACTAGATCAAGAACGGCACGTCAGGATTATTAACTTGGTATCAGTCGGGTTCGGCAATTTGATGTTATAATCTTAATTAAGACTTTTCGTCACTTTTGAGTCGTTAGTTTCTTTAATAGGTGCGTCCTAAGGTTCACTTACTTAACTTCTTCTGAATTTCTGACCTACATGAATAATTATTTTCATTTTTAGCAGTAGGAATTCAACTTAAAAGCTTACGCGAATTCAGAGATACGAGGTTTCAAAAAGGAAACCTCGTATCTCCGAAATCACTGCGCGCATCAGCGTCTTCGGTTTCGACAAATTCGAACGTATTCCGCGTGGGATTGTTTTACGTACACAGTGCACATTCAGATTACGATAAGTTGTATTGACAAGATTAATGATAAGCATTCTGTATACCTACGTTATTTAAATATGCAAACTTGATCCTCAACTTCGAAAGTCGTAGCCGCATTCGTGTAGATTTCGACCTACGCGGCTATCGCTAGGTCCCGCCAACCGCGTAAGTCCAGGGTATGACTATATCTGACTTAGTTTACTTTTTATTATTTTTACTAGGAGCCTATACTGTCCCAACGTTGAACAAAGGCCTCCCTACCCTCTTTCCATTTATCTCTATCCTCAACTACCCTGGGCTAAAGTATGCCAGTCCTTCCGGTGCCTGTCAAGGTCGTCCCGCCCACAGAACTGCAGAGTGGTCCCGCCATCGTTTTCTGCGTCTGCCGCGAATTCGTTTTTGGCCTAGTGTCCAATCGGTGGTAATTTTGTTCCAAAGATCGTCCGACAGCGGCAGAGATGTCCAGCCCAGTCCCACTTCAAGTTGGCACAATTTTGGGTCACGTCGGCTATTTGTGTTTTGAAGCGCAGTATGGTGTTCTTTATGCGATCTGTTAGCTTTACGCCTAAAATACTGCATTCCATCACCCCCTGGCATACCGCAAGGTTGGACTATTGATCGTTAGTCATAGACCAAGTTTGCGCTCTGTACATATGTGACAAAAGACAAAATGCACATGTCCATGAGTCTGCGGTTCACGGATATTGGCGAATTTCCTTTCATAGGGTCTTTCATGGACCAATAGTTATTCCAAGCGTTTTCAGTTCGGCGTGTAATTTCTGCTTGTTGTTTCGCCTCGAAAGAAACTTATTGGCCCAAATACACATACTCATGGACATAATTATTAATTCTCTTTATCGTCAACCAAGGTATATCTTGCGCTTCGTGTTATTGGTCATCAGCTTGGAGTTTGACATATTCGTCTTCAGTCTACTTACTTGTGCTAAATCTATATTTCGTAGCGTAGGCTCTTCTACTACCTAGAGAAAGTGCGATGACTTGACGCTATGAATTTTTCCCAACTGCTCGCTAGTTGAAGGATTGAAATTATGTTATTCTTAGCAAGTAGTTTGTAATAATCTCGTTTAACTTCACGAGAATGTGAAATTCCCTTTTTTAGCGAAATGAAGATATTTTTTGAGCGATTGAACGTAGGTATTTAAAGAAGAAAACAATTATCATATGTTTTTTTTTTTTAATATCTTATAAGATAGGTACGCCTAGCGGCCAGCACCAAGTTTTGAAAACTACGAGTATGATTCAAAATTCATTCATTCAAATAAGTTGTCATTTAAGTCATTTATTAATTCTATAAATAAAAATAAAGCAGTCTTTATTTTAAAACTGGCACCATGTATTTAAATAATTTGTGAATTCAAATACAAAAATTCAAAATACAGATTTCCATATTCTAAAGGGTTATTGTATGTACGATCATTTTAATAACGAAACGGGATATTAAACAGTAGTGGAGGTCGTACTAGTTTTTGCTCGCGTTGGATTCGTATTAAATATCACAGAACGAGTGCAAATAAAGCTCAGTATACAATGGTTATAATAATGAATTCGAGAATACTGCTATTATTCGTATTTAATATCAGAACGAGTACAAATAAGGGTTATTACATAATAGGTGAGTACAATAAAATATCTGGAAATATTATTTCTTTTTATATTGTGTACTCACATACATATTTTATTACACATCGTGTGTTAAGAAAATAACGGGAATGTTAAAATTTCGCGGTTATGGAGTGTCCAACGGTCAATTTTTTATTATTATATTGATATACATGCCCCTGAATGACGATAATTTTTTTGCTGTATTCAATGCTTACTTTGTCTGTAGCAGCTGCTAATGTTAGAAATGTATTTAAAGCTTGCCGATTTTCGTTTGTTAGCTTATTTCGGTCTTGGCGAGCAAGGATGCTTCCACTAAGACGAATTGAGCCTCAGTTTCAACGTCATTTCCGTAAACCCTTGTTTCGCCACCTATTATAACACGTTTCAGTAATTCTGCATCTTCGTTGACTTTATTTAGTTATTCCTGAGCAACCTCCATTCGCCGCTGTTTGTGTTCAAAATACAGCAATTTTGGAAAAAAAAATGTCGTTTCATACCCAAAACATTCGAAATAATTTCATGGCATGAGCAAATTGATATGCCAACATCATCAGCGACTTCTGATTGTGATTCAGCTATCATTCATAATGGTATGCAATAGGCCGCGCCGTTCGCGGTAATTACGGACGGCGAGTTGTTTACACCTATTCGCGAGATTTATGGTTTTATGACTCAGGCGGTTTCGGTCTTTGTGTCGCGTCTATTGTGTGTTTTTTTTTGCCTTTGTTTTGATAACTTTGTAACAATAGGGATTCTCGAACTTTACACTTGTTTACTTTGTCAATCACAATGGCACCGAATATTCTACAGATTTCTAGAGAACCCTATTTCCGATATAAATAGGGCGATGGTTTTCGTTCGTGGCAGTTATCGCGTTTTATACCGGAGTGAAAACATCTCGTGTTCAAGTGCGGTACCAGTGATTGTGAAGTGACTAGTTGTGTGAATTTCAGTGTCGTGTGTACTGTGATTCTGTGCAATAAAGTGCAAAGTGAACAATCGGCGTTTTAACTGATTATCCAAGAACCCACCTCGTAACAATAACCAATGTTTTCACTTTTTCCACGTTTTCATCGGTTGTTGATACATATGCTGGGGCGTCCGAGCGCTAATCATCTTCAACGTCTTCACGGCCATCTTGGAAACTCTTGTTTTAATCCTAACAGAGTCACCACAGACTTTTGTTAACATTTCACACACTCTGTTACACTGTATTTCATTTTAACGCAAAATTTGATACAAATTCTGTGATCCATTTCTTTTAACAAACGAAAATCGCCAATCTTATAAAAGCACTTCTAATTTTAGCGGCTGCTACAGACAAATTAAGCAATGAATGTAACTGAAAATTTTATCGTACTTCAGAAGCATATGTAAATCAATATAAAAAAATTAAAAATTCGACAACAGGACTCTCCAAACCCGCGAACCTTAAAATTTACTTTATTTTCAGAAAACACACTTCGTACGCTCCTTTTTGGGCAGTTGTGTTAAAAATAAAAGAAAACGAAATTTTCTAGGCAAGCGCAGCAGACGTCCACAAATCAAAAACGAAAAATCCAACGACTTTCGGCACATCTCGCCATATTGGTTTAAAAAAGCTGGAGAATGTCTTTGTAGATCCGATATTACATCTAACAATAATGATTGATTTGGCAAAAGACTTTTCCTAATAATATAAAAGCAGCAAAAAAGAAGTTGACAGCAATAATTTTATCGTCCAGTACCTGTTCTTTCTAGTGTAGGTCAGATGTTTGAGAAGTAAATTACAGAATTACTAATGGCATTTTTCATGATAGACAAAAATCTTTTAAATGTAAGTCAATTCAAAAAAATCTGTAACACATCTCATTGTAGTATGGAAATTTACGTGGTTTTCACACATTTTAAACGATATAAAACGGGACACACTCACGTGTTCGTACAGTCATAACACTTCTTGACAACTTGAGAAAGGTCGCCGAACGCGACCGAAACTATAGTCGTGTTATGACTATACGAACACGTGAGTGAGTCCCGTTTTATATCGTTTAAAAAGTATCTCATTGTAGGTAGATATTTTTACGGACTTGAGAGAGGACAAAATATACCCTTCGAATATTTTGCTATATCTCAAAAGCCTTTGACTGTGTATCTCATTAAATTTTTCTGGGTAATGTTCTTGACGATGATGTTGCTGATATTTATTATTATTATGATTTATTGAAAGTTCCTATGTATTAAATTATTATGTAATTGTGCAATGATATTGATATGTAATAACGTTTCTGAACATGTCAATGGAATAAATTAATTTTAAATTTGACCCACAAGGTGGTCGGTTAAGTCGGCTCAAACCGGTCTTCTTAGAGATTTTTAGTGGTTATGATGTCCAGCAGTAAACGTTTCATGGCTGAAATGACAACTGTTACTGTTTCAGTTTTTGTGTCAAAGCCTTATCAGTAATACTAAACTGCAATTCCTGCATGGCCGCCACACACTCTCACCTGAATTTGTGTACATTCGCACACATTTTCTGACCACAATATAATTTGTCGGTTCAACTTTACTAAATTGTGTGCTCACCGGTAGTTTAAAATAGAATTCGCGATCCATTTGGAATTCTATCGCAATGAAAATAATGTTTCACATGTTCTTGCAAATGATGTATAGAAGTTGGTTTGTGTACTATATGATTAAGGATTTGTAAGTGATGTTTGAAGGTGATTTATAAATTGGAAATTTATTTGGTCAGGAGTTTTAAACCATTTTTAATATTTTGAACCTACTTGTTTAACACGAAATTAAAATAACTTAATACTTGTACATAAATTACTATAATATTGCAAGTAACCATCACATCATCAAATGGTCTTTTCTAACGTTCATACAGCCCCACTGTCCCTTTGAACCTTCAAAACCTGACAAAAACAAAGGCTATTATTCCCGGTGTTTTCCTCATCTATCACGCCGCGTCAATGGCACTCCTGCTTTACATACGGTACACCTTTTTCCCGCGCAAAAAATTAACGCATTTTTTCTTTTTTTTTTTTTTTGCAGTAAATCCTCAATTGAGTACATAATTCAGCGATGATCGCGAGCGGCTGCGGGAAACGACGACGCACCGGTAGTACCGGGACTTGCTAGTGATGTGCTATTTGACAGTCCCGTGTTTTATAAATATGGTCTTAGAAAAATTTTAAATCAATGTGTCAAGAGTGAAAATGTGACATTTATTCTTAATGCTTTTAAAACTCAATAAAAATACGAAAATTTAAAAATAAATTAATTTATCAGGCTTAAAGTTAAAAGTTTTGTAAGAACCAGAGCATCGGTTTTATTGAGATGTAGATAGGAAACATCCTTATCACGCAAACTATCAAAAATAAAACCAAATAAAAAAAAAAAATAGCTATGGAACCTTTGGATATTTTATAGTAGGTAAGTTCCATTTAAGTCAGCTCATGATCAGCAATTTTTGCTCAGTGATGTGGCCCTGCATGTGGTGACTAGGTTTAGATATTATTATTTGGTATTCAGGGTTGATTCGATTGGTCAGGTTGATGATAGTCAAACATGTCAAATACAGGTGAACAATAATCTTATAACATATCATCATCAGCGATATTCTTTGTATAGGTAGCGTAGGAATTTCCCGGGAACATGATTGCGGTTTGTGTGCTACTCGAGTGAAATTTATTTTATTTTCACGTGACATTTGTTAGAAGAACCGAGGATTCGGTGCAGTAGAAACACCATTATTAAAATAATACTTTGTAGATTTATTTCTTCCATCACAGTCTTCCTTATGCTTTAGAAATAATTAATCTAGACTTGTTCTTCGCTCCGACGGCTCGACCAGAATGGTCTTCAAAACCCCTGCTAGTCTCTGACCATGAATTCTTTTTAAATTTATTAATTAATTCTTAAGACTTCCTCAGTAATAGCCAACCACAGCTCGTTTCCTGTTGCATTTACTTCTTAAAAGTCTGTGGTTGACTACTACCCTCGAACTATCGTGTCCGTTCAAAAACTGCACATTATTTAAAATATGCAATTTTTGCCCAAAACCCAACACATTAATAAATTGCAATTTTATCATATTTCTGTTTGGTTTTAAAACTGAATTATACTTATTAGATTATTACTTTTTGCACTTCAGTAACTTTACGCTGACGTAGTTACAGGCAATATTTGTACTTCTTTTTTTTTGCGATTGTTAATCTATTACATCATTGTAATGAATGTATATTATTTGACGTGTAAATTGACATTTTACCAATAAATGACTTATGACTTATGCAACTCGAACCGCGTTCTCAATACAATTTTTAACAAAACTTTTTGATTTTGTTTTGCCTTTAATGAAGTCTTGATTTTTTAATGAACATCTCTACACTACGGGAAACAAGCACAGTTTCTATCCATGCCGCCGCACATCCTCGCTTGCCACAATTATGTAAATGCTCAAACTGCCTATTTATACACAGTTTTTGCCAACCGGGACTCAAACACACTGAATCAAATTTGATCAGTGAAATGTAATTTCATGTCATCTCTAGTCTCTTAACGTAAATGTCATCAAATAGTAAGTAGACATTTTTAATCCCGCTGATTTTTTTGAAAGGCTCAGACCAAATAAATAAACAAATCAATTTCTACATGTGGTGGATGCGTCGGTTTTTTGTCGCCATAGTTTGACCGATGAACCAAGGCGTAGTTTCGTTGAAAGTATATTGTGTGTAATTGTGTCTGTACACAGCGAAGCGTAGTTTTTCCGGCCTCAATTGTTTGTTCAGAACATTCTGTCTTGATTTTTTTGTTTGCTCTGAGGAGTAAGGTTAAAAAAACAGTAGTCTCATACAAAATCGCAACTCATAATTGTCAAAACGTATAAAACGTGTGTGTTGTTTTCTCAAATTTCGAAGTAGCCCGATAGCAAAAGTTGCTTATCATAATAATCTTGAATTACTCTCAATTTAAATCAACTCTCAAATTAATCAGTAGTCTCATACAAAATCGCAACTCAGAATTGTCAAAACGTATAAAACGTGTGTGTTGTTTTCTCAAATTTCGAAGTAGCCCGATAGCAAAAGTTGCTTATCATAATAATCTTGAATTACTATTTTTCGACTTAACATGAATTGAAAATATTAAACATTGACCCATACGCTCTGAAAAAGCGCTGTACATTGGTATTGTATATGAGAAACGATTGAACTTATGTTAATACGGTTAATTTATTTGAAAACCTGTGTAATTGGAATGTTTCAAATCTTTATTGCATTAAAATGTTTGGTCAAAAGTATAAACAATTTAGCCTTAATGTATTTTCCACATATTTGCCACATTTGCGGCCACAATGTATTTTCTCACTATAACCAGTAACCCTGTGCAATTTCCTAAAGTCATAATAAACTTGTGAAACAATCGCCATACATTCCGCTATACAAGGTTAGTCGCCGTTCGTGTTTACTGCGCAGTACGTCGTATTCGAAGCGTTAGCACGTCGTCACGCGTTATTGTTACTGCTGACAATTAGATAACGCGTGCTTTACTGCTGCTCAAGGAATATGTTTCGTTTACTCAGCTAACAGTTTACTTGCCAAAATTGTTTCTTACCATATTAGTTATTAAACAATCTATTCGACGTATTAAATCGAGTTTGAGCCTAAAAATAGATGTATTGTTTTATTTGAGTTCGGAAAATTACTTGGGTTTATTTTAATTACGATTTTGAATTTGAACAAGATTGAAGCTAACCTAAATGTCTGAGCTTTTCTTGACCGCCTAAAAGTTACTGATTTGATTTT
Source organism: Hypomecis atomaria (assembly GCA_964007245.1). Taxonomy (NCBI): domain Eukaryota; kingdom Metazoa; phylum Arthropoda; class Insecta; order Lepidoptera; family Geometridae; genus Hypomecis; species Hypomecis atomaria. Next base: position 21,451,537 of record OZ023288.1, read on the forward strand.
ATCAAATTTTGCTGTAAAGGATTAGGTAGTCGCCGTTTGTGCTTACTGCACATTACGTCGTAGTACAAGCGTTAGCTGTAACTGCTGACAATTGGATAGCCTGTGCTTTTAATCAAGGAATATGTTTTGTTAACTCAACTAACAGTTTTTCGACTATTCATCAAAAACTGCAGACTATTTCATACAGTATACATACATTATATTATTGAAAACAACCTAGTCGAAGTATTAGGCCGAAATGTAGTCCAAAAATAGATAACGCTATAAATGCAATTTTGATTTCGAACAATAATGGAGCTAAAATTATTCTTGACCATCTAAAAGTATCTGATTTTGATATAAGCATCCTCAAACTTTGCTATTTTTAGTACACAATAATGTAAATATTTTTGGAATGATTTGAATTACAATTTTGAATTTGAACAAGAATGTAACTTCAATGTCCGAATCTTTTTAGCCGTGTATAATTATGTGTCTGATTTTTCACATAAACTTATATCAAAGGCTATACAAGGTTGGTAGCCATTCGTGTTTACTGTGCAGTACCTACATCGTATTCGAAGCGTTACCACGTCGTCACGCATTATTGTTACTGTCAATAATTAGATAACCGGTGCTTTATTGCTGATCAAGAAATATGTTTCGATTACTCCAATATCTACCTCTAATATATATCTACTCAGCTAAACTATTTCAAGAGATATTAGGTATTGAACAATCTAGTCGAGGTATTATGCCGAGTTTGAAGTTTGAGCCCAAAATTAGATGTATTGTTTTATTAAAGTTATTTATACCTAGGTATGGGTTTATTTGAATTACAATTTTGAATTTGAACAATGATGTAGCTAACCTCAATGTCTGGGTATTTTTTGGTCATCTAAAAGTGTCTGATTTGATTTCATCAAATTTTGTTGTACAAGATTCGTCGCCATTCGTGTTACTGGGCATTTCATTTCATTATTCTCATATGTATTACTTGCGAAGTAGTTAAGACAATTTACATTGTGGTCTTATTAGTAAATTGGTACGCTACATCAGCTACATAGTTAGCATGCAAGCAGGTAATATTATGTATTACCATCATCTTAATCAAATAAATTAGTACAGATTTCATTGAAATTATAAAAACAAAATTAATACACATGTCAAAGTATAGTGTCTCATAATTGTTAATATTATTATTTGTTGCAATGTCAATAGTATCTAAATATAATTACTAATAACTATTTAAGTAAGGTCTTTATTCTTCAAGAATTCGTCAATTGTATAATAAGTTTTTTCAAGTAATAGTGTTCCAAGCATTGTCTTGAAGACATTAAGCACTCTCAATCCTTATATTTGTTGGGATTTTATTGTAAATTATTGATAGCATTCAAAAGACACTTGTTTTCGAGAGATGTGTTTTGCATTCCAGAAGACAGTATTTCTGTATGTTTTTCCATTTGTTGGAAGCGCAGCGCATGGAACTGTTTGGGCCTAAATAGATGTAGGTGCGTTTTTGCAAAAATTGGCACCTCATAAATGTACATCAAAGACATGGTTAAGATTTGAAATAACTGGAAATATCCTTGAGTCGGTCCGTTTCAGTCCTAAACTTGCTCGAATACACTTCTTTTGAGCTTTGAAGGCTTTTTCTTTATTTGTTTATTTGCCCCAGAATATGATGTCATATCGCAAGACGGAAGTGGCATGTGCATGGTAGCTGCCATTGAAACTCGCGTATCTACAACTCTTCTAAGTTTAGACAAGGCATAGGATGCTTTGTTAAGTCTCTTACATACATTGTCAATCTCTCTAATATTATAATTCCTGTAACTTAAGTCTAGCCTATCCGATTCAGTATGTCGTTGTTTGATGTTCATCATAGGTGTTTGCTCTGTGTCTGGGTGTTATTTAGTTACTATCTATATAAGTATGTATTTTAAAATATGTAAATGTTGTATTTCAGTCTCTGGCATCCATATCACAAGCTTTGCTTGGTTTGGGGTCAGAGACCGTGTGTAAGATGTCCCCTAATATTTATTTATTTATTATTTATTTATTTGTTCATAGGCGAGCAGTATAAACTGATGTGCATATTTCAAGCAGAGTCGAATAAAATTAGTATTGATCTGTCAAGGATATTTTTTTCCTTCTTTATCCAAAGATCCAGTTTATTCCTAAATGTGTTTATAGTCTTTGCTGAGATTACATCCTCAGGCAACCTGCTCCAGTTGTAAACCACTCTGTTGCAGAGGATGTGGTGTGCAGGTTTGTGATAGTGTAGACTGTAAGAGTAAATTATGGCGTCTGCTGTCGCATATGTTTTCCTTCAAGGTGTACATGTCGTGAATATCCGGAAGATTATAGAAGCCATTGAGAATTTTGAAGATCTCAATCAGGTCTCCACGCAATCGTCGTTCTTCAAGGGTCGTGAGACGAAGAGCTTTTAAACCTATTTTCATAGTTTTTGCGGCGCAGAGCATATGGTGTCCTGGTGGCTTTTCTTTAAAATATTAGTCGTTAATTTTATTTTTTAAATTGTTTTTATTTAGCTATTCTAATAAAGGTGTCAATTTTAAGTTAATATTATTGTAGTTTTTGTCACCAGTAAATAAGATGCTGTCATCAGCAAAAAGTGTCATTGGGTTAAATGTTATGGTGGTCGGAAAGTCGTTTATGTAGCCTAAAAACTCGAATGGCCCTAATGTAATGTAATGGTCAAATTCGTTATAAATAGTACCATACTAGAAACCCAGCCTATTCAATAAGGAACTTACTTTTTAATATTTTTGTCCACAATCTTGCTCTTCGTACTCAGCTAGCTTAAAACATGCATCAAATCAATGAAATCCTGAAGAAATTACAATCTTTGAATCACTTTGAAATACAGAACAAGAAGAATCTCCAAAAGGCGCCACGATAGACTTTTCATCGAAGCGAAGAAAACCTCTAAGATATCAATGAAAATGTACGTAGCTAAGGTTGAAGAAATGCACTAGAACCGCGCAAGCCAGAGACTAAAATACATATTTTGAGTTTTCAGTAACTATGAGTTCGAAATGATTTTAATTTTATAGTGCATCCCACACTAGGTTTATCTCAAAGAGTTATTTTTGTGATAAACATTTCAAAAATTCGTCGCAAATGCAGGACTCGAACCTGCATCATCGGATCGAGTCCTGTGGGATGCACAATAAAATTAAAATCATTTCATTGATTTAGCAGTTGCGCCATCTCTGGTCAATATTCAGAAGTTCTTCTAACTTCAATTGAGTGATAACCTGTCTAATACAGGTATCACGGGTGGCGCCACCAACGCTATAAGTTGGTTAAAATAATAAACACTTCATAATTATATTCGACGCTAAGGCAGTACAACTATGATTTTATTTCATTTTTGTAATTTAAATACAGAAGTAAAAAAGTTAGCAAACTAAAAAAAACTTAATTACACTATTTTACAAAATCATTACAAAGTCAAGGTCAAATCATTTATTGCAACATATGAAATTTACATGCTGTTCTTAATTAACATGTTTTGTACAGTTATACATATGACCCTGATAAGGGTATGGCAATTTTGTTATTCGTATGATTCGTATTGGAACGACTTAGTATGTTTTCTTTTTATTACTTTACCCATCCAAATAATTGTAAACAGCAATATCAAAAATAATAAACTAAATTAAACTTGTAGCAAACGTCGCCGCAGTACCGGAATTTTAGCCAAAATTAAATTTAAGAGGTATATTATTCCGGTTCGGTTATTCCGGTTCCACCAAGAGCATAAAAAAAGAAAAGTTTCTTCACTTTCATTATGCCCTTATGCCATAGACGGATTTCGCTCTAAAGTTAACTTCATTTCATTATCGTCAATATTTTTTAAGTCCTGCGGGGCAATTCTGTTAGCCGATCTCTTTACGAAAGTGATACGTTCTTGAACCTCTCCGATTGCTCAAAACTGTCAGAAAAACGAGATAAGTTCAAGAACGTGTCACCTTAGTAACGAAATCGGTTGTCAGAATTGCCCCGCTGGGCACTGTAATTAATTTTTTTAAATATTATCTATTTTCTATTGGTTGTGGTCTTTTTGGTTCTGGCAAACCATAATCTTTTAACACACGGCCACCCAATGCCAAAACAGATTCCTGAATATACTGACTAGACTGAATTTCAATCTGCCTTTAAAATCTTCAGTCAACTGAGCTCTTTGGTTTTGACTGTGGACGTCGCAGTTAAAGTTGTTGTAATTACTTTTTCTATATCTGTCTTTTCTCCCATAACCGCATTGGCTCTGATATTTGACAGAATACAAACATATAAATACAAACATATATAATAGTAAAAACTTTCCAATTTTTAATTGGCGATTGGCACAACGCAGTTTTTTTGGCGTTTCATGCCAATTTTGGTCATTAGCAAGCAAACCCTTGCAAGCTGCTTGGAAAATTGAGTTGTTTGAAAGTTGAAGTCCATTCACAGACTTAGTGCTTCGAATGAAGTTGGGCCTTTTATTTAATGTAACAACATACGGTTGTGTATTTGTATGGATGGACTGTGTAAACTCTGCCTAGAGCATGATCTTTTTTGATACCAATCCAACCATCAAATTTAACGCCTCTTTTCCATCTTTTAAACTTTTTTTCCACAACATAGTAAGCTATTCAATGTTTTTGCAAAATCATCTTCTTGGCACAGTTTATATTTTTAACATACAAAAAGCGTGGTTACCGGTGGATTGTCTATTTTATCAGCAATATTACTTTGATTAAAGTAAGTTCTTTAACCATTCTCAAGATGCACTGCAAGGTGATACACTGTTGGAAAGCGTTCTTGAATTGGGTACTCTAAAATTCGCCATGCTGCTTCCGAACTGCATATATATCTACCACTCTCGTAAGTCTTTACTACTTTCCAAAGTAAAAGCAGCCTGATCTGATCCCTTGTTGAACTACTTGCACACATATTTGATTAATTTAACATAATTACAAAATTTAATATTTATGTGTGCGTTAAAAGTCCTTAAAAGCTCCGAGTTATAAGGCACAACCCATTTATCACATTTAGCAACTTTCATGTCTTTTATGTTGACCGTAAAACTACCATCATCTGGAGAACGCCTTCTGTATTTCGGGTAGCCATCGTCACCTGTTTGTGTTTCACACTTAGGACCTTAGGGAACATTTTAGATCATTTATTGTTTTACATGCACGGTGAATGGTAATTGAAACTGCCACAGGGTTCGTGGATCATATTTGATTTTAATATGTTGTAAAACTGGGCGTATCTGAAATTTCTGCACATATGACTTTGTCCATAAAATCTGGAGTCAGACAATTTATAAACCACAATAGAATATGAATGTGCGGGAGACCTCCCTTTTGCCATTCTACGGAATATTACAGCTGAGATCTCAAAATATTTTGCCTTTTATCAAAAAATGCATCATATTCTTAACTTTTAGCCGAAATACCCTGGCAATCAAGTCTTGTCGATTATGGGGCTCCTGACCAGGAAATAGATGTTTCTTTATATCTATCAGCGTGGATTACATGCAAATGTTACAAAAAGTTCAGGGCGACCGTAATGGCGTACATAGGTACGTCATAGCATCTTGTGTACGCTCGTGTACATATCTTGGTCCACACGTAAAAGAAGAAGGCAGAACCACCATTTGACCGATACGAGATTTATTGCGTCATCCCTGTTCACGGCATCCCTAAGATGAACCTACACGTAACTTTGCTTGGTTAGTTCTGATGAAATTTAGTCTTTCAGTCTCTGTTTTTGCATATTCATCAACTAAGAATTGACTGAAGAGAAACCTAAAGTAGAAAAGATGGTTATATTTGCCACGCCTTACCACATTAAGCGATAAGCATAAAAACTTGCCGCAGAACGTATTTTATCAACGGTTTCTTTGTTTTTGGATCACACTGTGGAATATATATTGAGTATCCATCTTCGTTTCGACAAAATAGCAGTGGGTATTATAGAATATCATAAGATCTAGGAATTTCGTAAATTTTCTTCAGCATTTGACCGCGGCTTTCTAATATCATACCTCGATATTTAAACTGGTCATTTGTCATTACTAAAGCTACTTCATTTGCTGACGGTGCGTTGAAAAGACCCTTGTGCTCATCACGTGGTTTTTTTTTCTGCATTCATCACTGCTTCAAACTCTAATGTAGAAGGAAGAACTTTATCCAAGGTAATTTTAAAGTATTTTATGTAAAAGTTGACTTCATGCAACATTTCTGAAGTTGTTTGGCTAAATCTGTTTCTGTATCGGGAAAATTAGAGCACCTTAAATTTGCTTCTCTATTATCTTCACCCATTTGTAAGAATGTCGGAATGTTATTATTGGATGGCAATAAGGTGATATACCTACCCTTGTACTCTAAAAGTAGGCATATAACCTGATACAGATGCCTGTTTGCCGCCAAATGACGTCATTTGAAAAGCACCATTATACCTATATTTACGGATACAATCCATAGAAAGATTATATTTGGGGTGCCAATCTATCAGTAAACTATACAAAGGTTCTGGTAGACGATGAAATGGCTGCAACTGAACTTTTCCTGAATTACAATATATGCCTGGAGATTTTTTTTCCATTTAAGAGCTTTGCACCAAACACACTTTTCAACGTTCATATCTCCTATGGCCGTTGTATTTAGATTCGTATTCAATTTCAGGATCATACGCCATTGCTGTTAGAGCCTTAGTTGTGCACTAAGCCCGATTACAGAGGCGCCATCAATTACGATGGCTATGATATTAGCTAAATAGCATAGTTCTGTTTCTTTTTCACATTAGGCATTCGATAGAGAGAACGCTTTTTACGTTGCTATTTAATTTACGCTGGCGCCTCTGTAATCGGGCTTACTGTCGCTGTAATTTATTAAATTTATATGCAGAATGCGTTTTTCGATGTTGTTTAGTATTCATAAGCTGGTGTTTTTTTTGTGAATTTCAAGGTTAGTAATCAGATACTTACCGCCGCCCTGTGTACTTTAGGATTTTTTTGTGTAAATTTAGCGTACCTACAAGTACAAGTTTTTTGTACTTGTAGGTATAGTTATATACCTAAATATATCGAATAAAGATATTTTCATTTCATTTCACTGTAGAACTTATAATTTGCATCTTTGGCATCTAAAACTGGCGAGTATTAATCATCGATAGCGAAGGCGGACGATCTCTTTCTTGTTCGTTTGCCACAGTAGCTCCATGGCTGACTTATGGTTTCGTTTTCTTGTTGCGGACGTCAACGTTGACGAGACTCTTTTTGTTGGGGCACTTATGTTTTTCATCTTGTATGGCTAAAACTAGCACTAGTGGCACGTCAGATCGCGTCGCCTTGCAGACGATGCCGTTCTTGTCCGGATGCTTCATCTTTACCAGACAAGTTCAAAATTGCTTATGATTGTTCCCGAAACCTCTTCCCGTTGTAGCATTTATTTCTTGGATCTTTAATGGCCAAAAGTGGTGCATGTAAAAATGTAAAAAATGTTAAAATTAATGTAAAAAAATATCATTGATATTATCAACAGTGCTGATGAGGCCGATGAGCGCCGGTATTTGTCACTTCACGTGATGGTGCTCCTATGTATATGTACTGATTTTTATTCCAAATTGGGGTCTTTTGAGCTGATTTATCGGGGATAACTGACTAATACCAGTAGTTGACAGCAAAACTGCGAAACCTAAACAGTATGGCGGCATTTTCTTGTAAGTAGCCCGTGTATTTACGATAAACCTCATTTGAGATGTTATAATCTTTTTTCGAACATCAATAACAATGCTTACTTTTACTGTTAGAAACACTTAACCTCAGTTTAAAAATAACTGGCTTAAAAGCTGCTGAAGATCATTACCTTGCGGAAGATTCTGTTCTTTTCCGGTTGCCAGAGAAATCTGCTCATTCAGCTGATTTATGGTTTTGTTTTCAGGTTTGGCTTGACGTTGACGTTTACGAGACTCTTTTTGTCGTAGTACCTACTATTTTTTTGCAACTTTGACGGCTAATACTGGCGAGTTTGAATCATTGATAGCAAAAGAAGGACGATACCGTTCTTGTCCAATTTCCTGACAAGTCCACATTGGCTTCTTGAGTTGATTTATTGTTATGTGTTCATGTTTCAGTCATTGACGTTGACGAGACTTTCTTCAAGGTAGCACTAATTTTTATCATATTCGATAACTAAAACTAGCGTGTATGAATCGTCGATAGCAAAGCCAGATGATGTCGTTCTTGTCCGATTGCCATAAAAATCTACAGTAGTTCCTTGAGCTGATTTCTTGTATAGTTTTCTTGTTCCCGACGTTAATATTGACGAGACTCCTCTCGTCGTAGCACTTATTTTTTGCATGTTTGACATCTAAAACTGGCGTGTGTGAATCATCGATAGCAAAGGCGGGCGATTTTGCTCTTGTCCGTTTGCCACAGTAGCTCCTTGAGCTGATTTATGGTTTCGTTTTCTTGTTGTGCACGTCAACGTTGACGACGGGACTCTTCTTGTTGTAGCACTTATTTTTTGCATCTTCGATGGCTAAAATTGGCATGTATGAATCATCGATAGCAAAGCGACACGTCAGATCGCGTCGCCTCGCAGACGATGCCGTTCTTGTCTGGGTGCTTTATCTTCACCAGAAAAGTTCACACTTGCTTATGATTGTTCCCGAAGCCTCTTACTGTAACAGCATTCATTTCTTGGATCTTCATTTGCCAAAAGTGGCCAAAAGTCATTGATATTTTATTAATAGCGCCGACGAGCGCCGGTTTTTAGAAATCCGCGCACCGTGGCGATTTCTAATTGAAGACAGTGCTTCTACGTGTATGTGCTGATTTTTATTCCAAACTGTGGTCCTTTAAGCTAGTTTTGTGAGGTATAGCTAACTACCAGTAGATGCCAGCAAAACTGCGAAACCTAAATAACGTGGTGTCCCTTCCTTGTAGCCCCTATATTTAGGTGGCATTTTCTTGTAAGTAGCTTGTGTATTTACGATAAACCTCATTTGAAACTTCATAATCTTATTCCGGACATCAATAAAAATACTTTTACTGTTAGAAACACTTTTTAACGTAGAAGAAAAATAACCCATTCTGTATCACACACTACAAGCATAGTTATTTTTTGCAAAAAATAGCATGACCGACTTCACCCGTGTACAGAATTCGCGAATATTTCGCACGGATTGATGTAACATTTTCATATTATTGTTGATTTATCAAAAATGGCTCAGCCGAATTCCATGAAAAATTAATGAGACCAATATCGAAGTATACTCTTTCCAATTAGAAAAGAATTATTGAAATCGGACTACTATGAAAAAAGTTAAGCGTGGTCCATCTTGTATACTACTTGTATTATGTGTACTTTACCATGTTCTGACAAATAAAGAATATGATTATCCCTTCAGTGGCCCGCGCGTGTCCGCGCTCAAAGACAGACGTTACTGTAGTCATTGCCATAAGTTAAGAACTCGAAATTTATATAGTAGGTGCCAACCTACTCGTACGTTTTTCTAATTATGAGAATAAAAAAATAAGAATTAGTCTGCGCATAAAAATAATATTTTTGGAACTGTGTTTTTGGCTAATAAATACTCGTATTTTTTGTATGAATCTAAGTCACTGGCAACGTAGTTACAAATGCTCGTCAGACAATGGGCGGCGAGTACGCGGGGTATAAGAGGTTTTACTTGTACTGCCGGTGAGTCACCTCACTTCGACAGATAGACGTTACAATAGCCACTATTTATAAGAACTCGGTGAATGGTATTTATTGGGTCTGCTATAAACTGCATTTTCTAGAAGCATCTTCTAGTTAATATTTTAGAAGCTAAGAATAAATATAAATGCTCTAATATTTGTAGAAGAAAGAATGACATGTTATAAACTCGCATAAAAAAGGTTGACTGACGATAAGCTGAATGCAATTTTTAGGCCATTTTTTGACGCATTTACATTGAGTATCAGGAGCATATTTATTAATTGATATTTGACCTAGTCTTGTTTAGTCTTTTTACATTTCCTGAGTATTTATTTATTTGTAAATTTAGAGCTCATTTGTTCTTCTTTTCTCATACCTAATTTATTTCTATGCTTAATCAAATCATAAAATGTTGACTGTCGTTACCACTACTTACTAGTTACTTGTCGCATGATTTATTTTTAATTATTTTTTAAGTTTCATATCAATAAAAACGCTACTAGCATTCCGTGGATCGGGAGCTCAGGGGTACCATAAAGTGCATTTAAAAACTGACATTTAATATTCAGACGAAGAACTAGTTGAATAACATCAAGATCTACCAGGTTGAACAACTTGTTACTTGTCAGTTAGCTTTGTCAGCCATCCCACTGTTTTGATTGTGACCATGGATGTGTAAAAATAGCTATAAAGACACTCATCTTCCAAAAATAAGCTCCGCCGTAAAACTGTCAGTCTCAAAGTGTCACAAATCAATTTAAATCGAAGATAGTTCAAATGTCACAAATCAAGTTAAATTGAAGATTTTAGAGTAACTTTTAAGCGTTGTAGATAAAACCAATACCATTTAAAGAAACAAAAATAATGCCAAATCAATTATTTAAAGAAGTATCTTGACTTTCAACCATAAGGCGAATCCATTTCCGTCATCCATGGTTGTGACAAAACTCGTGTCGGTTCTCACGGATAAAAGTACATCTGGAAGTCCGCCAGAGAAAATAGCACAAGCCGTTCTTTTCGCTCGATGAAATATTATTACTATAGAGTTTTGTGCTCGAAGTTGATGTGTTTTGGCGGCTACGTGCACTGGTTTGCCGTTTACGTCATGCAATATTTTTATTTTCCTCTGTTATTTGCTGAAGCTTTTATTATTGCGTTCTGAAAAGAAAATGATAATTCGATGTTATAAAATGTTTGAAAATAAAAATTGGTTGTCTGTAAAGTCGGTTTATGGACGATAATTTCAAGTGTTAATGTCATAAGAAAACATTAAGCTTGATTACAGAGCGCCAGCGTAAATTTAATAGCAACGTAAAAAGCGTTCTCTCTATCGAATGCCTAAAGTGAAAAAGAAACAGAACTATGATATTTAGCCGCGCCTCTGTAATCGGGCTTAATGTTGAATTAACAACCGTAAGAGGCCTAACGTTTAGACCTAAAAGACATTATCATGTTAAAAATAAAAGAATATACTTAGTTAGTTTTTTAACCAACCTAAAAAATAAAAAGTGTTGACATTGTTACATTAGTACATGTAATATTTATTATTTCTCACAAAAAATGGCAAAACCGCCTTCCATCACGTACAAAATTCGAAAATTTCGCTCGAATTGTTTACATTATTATTGATTTATCAAAAACTGCTTAACCGATTTCTGTAAAATTTAAATGAAACCATCTCGGGAGTATACCCTTTTGAACTAAAAAAGTATTTTTCGATTCGGTTCACAGTTGACCAAATTATCGATGTTCATCGTGTACAAAGTTCGAATATTTCGCTCGCATTGCTTATATTATTGTTGGTATTTTCAAAAACGGCTCAGCTGATTTCTGTAAAATTTAAATGGTACAACCTCGGGAGTATAGCCTTTCGAACTAAAAAATAATTTTTCGATTCGGTTCCTAATTGGCGAAATTATCGATGAACATACACAAAAAAAAAATACATACACACGAACATAGAACCTCCTCCTTTTTGGAAGTCGGTTAACAATATATTTTAGGTACTGAGACTAGTATGAGTGTGTCCTTATGGAAATGCTGATGTCATTCACGGCACATATAGAAAAACCATCAAGAGGACTTTAGTAGGAATACATCCACTTACAAATGCACCCCAATGCAGTATTTTTCTATCCTTTAAAACTAGTATCGTACAATAAAGAATAATCTAACAGTTCGGTACCGTAACTGGTTATGAACTTCCGGTTTTATGTGCGACAGAATACGTGATCTAAGTGAAAATCTAGTGTATGATAAATGCTGACTTGCCTTGCTCAGTCGGTGGCATGTTCGTGGAAGGTTACAAGGTGTCAGAAACCCGCCGACGGTGCTGCGGTGTTATAATGGCCGCTTTCGGCGCGGGTTTGTAGTTCTGCTGAGTTGGCCACCTCGAATAATTGAAGATGGATTTTTATTAGTATTCTTGTGATAGTGGGCTATGTAATGGAAACGAGAAAAAGTATTACTGGCGACTGTTGTGCTACTTAATTTCTACAAATATCAAATAATCGAACATGTATTTATGTTAGTATTAGAAAATTTGTTGTAGAAACAAACAATTTATTTATTTAATTTTTATATTAACACAGATGTGGTAAAATTGTGCTACTTCCAATGAAGCAAAATTATCACAGAATCTAGATGAGCGGTGGCTTATAAAAGTCACTAAAATCAGTAACGGAGGATTACTGGCAAAAAATAAAAGAAATATAGATCGGAAGTACCATAGAACACGTAGACATTTAGATGATAAATGCTGAATTGACTTGCTCAGTGAGGTCGAGGTGTCGTGTTCGTGGAAGTTACGAGTACAAGGTATCAGAAACCCGCTGACGGTGCCTGCGGTGTCGTTATGGCCGCATGCTCGGCGCGGGTTCCTAGTTCTGCTGAGTCGGCTACCTCGATTCATTAAAGATGGAGTTTCGGATGGCCCGTTAATTTTTTTTAAGTTTTGTCACCGTCGCAACTTATGTGCTACAAAAAGTCCATTTAGCGACTATTCTGCTATAAACAAAATAGTAATCATAAAGATGTAAATAATTTTCACAAAAAACCTAATTATTCATTTTTATATTAGGTCGACGTATGTAATTAACATGTAATTGAATCTACGGTTACTAATATAACCATCTTCCAAGGGTCGTAGCGTAATGAAAATTGGCAGCTGTATGTAGTTCTGATGACAATACAATAATATGGCACTGTCGAACTGATCTGATGATGGAGCCGGAAAATATGAACTGGAACTTCATGATGGAAAATCGTATCATAACTGTTTTAGATTTCTTAGAGAGGTCTTGTAATGGACTTTGAACTCGATCAGGTTTCAAGGTCTGATGATGAAGCCGGAAGATAAGCACTGGCATTCCATGATGGAATATCGTATCATAGTCGTGTTTGAACTTGTGAGAAAGGCCACGTAATGGACTCAGCGTGTTTTTATAGTGTTTTAAAGTATTAATTTATTTATAAAAAAAAAAAAACAGGTGTGGTAAAACTGTGCTGCAAAGCTAAAATTATCAGAATCGAAATGAATGGCGTTTTAGGAGAGGCACATAAATTAGCAGCGGAAAAATTACGGGCTGAAAATAATAGATACAAAGATGGAAACTACCGTAAAATACGTAGATAACTAATTGATTTAATGTGATAAATGCTGAATTGACTTGCTCGGGCAGGTTGGCGTGTTCGTGGAAGTTACAAGATGTCAGAAACCCGCTGACGACGCCTGCGGTGTCATTGTGGCCGCAGTCGGCGCGGGTTTGTAGTTCTGCTGAGTCGGCCACCGCGAGTAATTGAGGACGGTGTTTTGAAAGATTCTATTGTTTTATTAGTTACTGTGAAGAAAAAAAATATGGACATGATTATATCGCGTTTTCAACTGTCATAAAATTGATAGTCATGATGGAAACGATCTATTTTCGGCTTAATTCTGGATCTCTGAAGCCTCACGTGACGTGACTAACGCCATGTCGTCCAGAAAGTAATAGGGACAGGTTCTACTGGTAAAACCCCGCGAATTTTTGTTGTTGTTATTGTATAGATGATAAAACCTCTCATGCTTAGATTAATGATGGGTCTCGCTGTTAAGCGAAACGAGACCAATCATCAATCTAAGCTCTCGTGCTTGCATTCATAACTTAATCATCTAATTAACCTGTTTAAGACAGCAGGATCACGTTGGATGATTCTTTTTACTAGAAATCTATATGGTATTTCTGGCACTAGATGAAATTATGATGAAATAATAATTTTAAATAAAGTACGATGCCTATATCCAGCAAAGAATAAATAGAACTGTATTACCCAAGCACGAGCCACCAACAGTCGACAGTATCGCACACCTTTTCTCAAATTACAATTACAAGCTTTCATTACTCCATCCGCATCGATGGCCATCAAACAAAGTCGTTCGGAACAGTCGAGCCATTACCGCTGCACCACAGGTTAGATAACAGTTAATGATAAGAGTTGCTACACACATAAGCGGGACGGTACAATCGGCAGAATGTGTTGAACGACAACAGCCGACCAGAAGCAGTTACTACGTTACATTCGGTATTACTCGGCTTGTGCCGATCGTCTAGTGCCGTCGAGTAAAATCGGCACAATTCAGCTTTCATTCGACCATTGTTATGTTACAGACGGGGAAGCCGTTTGCAGCACCACAAGTTAAGAATAAAGTGGAGGCGCTTGCAGCGCTACCTGGGCGCTTTAAGTGAAGACGCGTGCAGCGCCTATCGGGCGCTCGAAGTGGAAGCGCCAGCAGCGCTTCCTGGGGCGCTTGAGGTGGAGGCGTCGGCCCAAACTGGTCGACAGGGCTCGTTGACAGCGCCAGCCGGGCGCTCCGGGGTGAGAGTCAGTGACCCCAAAAGGTGAGGTCAATCTGAAAACAAGTTCAAAGAGACACGGAGCCTCTCACCCTAACAATTACCGGCCATGCATCCCGTCTTCACCAAACGAAGTTTACACACACTAGTCCATACTATTATGAGAGAAAGAAAATTCACTAAAATATCACATGTGCCTCGTCTGCCATCGCAAAACTGACTAAAAAAAATTGCCAAACAAAGATCGCTGATCTTGTCAAAGAGTCATTTTGAATTTTTATAATTGGAAGGGTTGATCTACACTATCCCTTGTGCCTCCGCGCGCCATGGAATTTCCAACCATTCATCTACCTACACATACTTATTTGATTTTATCGCCCGACAGTGCCGATCGAGGCCAGCTCTAATACTCGTATAAGTGTAGCAAGCCTAAGCTGTACGCTGCTTTACGTTGCCATATTTTAATTAAACCCTCCCAAACAATTACAGACCTTCAAATTGTTCTAATTGAAGTTTCATTCGCGTGGCAATAAATTCCTTCGGGCCGTTCGGAGCCGCGTTTGAAACGGTGGTAAAGACTTATAACGTTGGTGAGGATCGGGCCTGAGAAACGTTTTCGATGAGTTTTGATACTAAAAAAATCATTTGAATGACGATAATGAGGAAGTGTCACATTTTGAGTATAATATTCAATAAATGATGCTGTTATTACTGCTTATTAAAAACTATAAATACCTACTTTAAAACTTAATTATCAAGTTGATAACTGGACAAGTGGACACTACATCTACTTTGAGTGACTTCCGAGTGTGGTTGTTTTCTGGAAGGGAAGAAGCCAGAAAAGGATATGAAACGGCAACGGCGTTTATTCTATAAATCGTACTGAACAAAAATTCAGTATTAATAAAATTAATTAATTTTACTTTAGAAAGCTTCTATACTTGACTACAATTTTATTATTATGTTACGTTATTGTAAAAATAGAAAGAATACGTTAAATTATTTATTTATGTATTAAAGAACTACCTAACTAAATTGATGCAAAAGAAAATTGAACGAATAGATTTTTTTGGCATAATTAACGAAACATTGAAGGTCAAATATTAATTGACCATATCCTATTTTAAGACTATTGATTGTTAGTGAAATTTCATTACGTTTCAGTTATCGGAACACTAGACAATTTCATCACGGTCTAACGACGGTGTTTATTAGGAGAGCGACAATTAAATACAAATAAGCTTTTATTGCGCGCTCGTTGGGCCCATTTGGCGCATTATACAGGCGTGAATACCATTATGGAAGTGATACCTGCGCTCATGGCGCGCTTCCTTTGTTTCAATCTGTTCGTACGCGCTTAATATGGGATTACTTAGCATGTGTGAGAAATCGTATGGCTACGCATAGTACGCGTACTCACAATTTGCTAAGGCATTTATTAGATTTGGATTGCAATTAAGGAATTATGTAAAGACCGCCGGAAAATAAACATTAAAAAAACAGTTGATTGATTAGACATTAGATAAACGTCACTTTCACTCACCTTTGTAATTTTGAAATGAGACAAATAAGGAATTGTATGGCGATTAATATTTCTTTAGACTCCGCCTTCACGTCTATTCAACGCATTATACAATACGACGGCGTGAATACTATTATGGAAGTGATACCTGCACTGATGGTCTTTTGTTTCAATCTGTTTGTACGCGCTTACAATGAGCGTTCTGAAAAATTATGTGTGGCCACATAATTTTTCATAATAGGTACAAATTACCTAAGTAAGTATCACACGTGTTGTGTAAACTCACCACTTTACAATAAGTACATACGTATACCACTTCGTATAGGCCGAGCAGCTAGCTCCGGCTTGTATTTTTTTCACCAGTTATCGAAAAATAAATCTCGGTAACCTCTGCGGTTATTAATTTTAATGTAGGTAATAAATATTAATGAACACTTTTTTAACCCCCGACGCAAAAGAGGGGTGTTATAAGTTTGACGTGTCTGTTTGTCTGTCTGTGTGTCTGTCTGTCTGTCTGTGGCATCATAGCGCCCGAACCACTGAACCGATTTCAGTTTAGTTTTTTTTGGATGAAAGGAGACTTAGTCGAGAGTGTTCTTAGCTATGTTTTATAAAAATCGATTGAGCCGTTTAAGAGTTATGGTGGGTTAAAGTGGGGATGGAAGAACCAAAATTCTACAAATGTGCCCAAAATGGTTGTCAATGTGTCAGGGGTTTTTTAAATTTTTAATATAAATTAGTTATTTATCGCAAATAAGTCCGCGCTTGACCACCAACTCGCCTGATGGTAAGCGACGTTGTGGTCGAAGATGAAGCACGCAGATACCTATTAGCAGAGAGATAGCAGATACCTATTCACTCTGATCTTGAAAAGCTTTAGATTATATCTCTTAGGAAACAGGAAGACTGTTCCATTCTCTGACGGTACGAATCAGAAATGTTGAGTCAAACCGCTTCGTACGTATCGAAGGAAAATCGACAGTGTAGGGGTGGACTCAGTACTAAGGCGTCTTTCAAAACTAAACTTTATTTATCTAATTTCCATTTTCATCTAAACAGAATTATTGTGCTTAGATTACTATGTTTCACATTTTTTTTAATTAAAATAAAATTTTACTATGTCAACATTGAGAAAGTTAATTACTAGGCTACGACTTTACTAAATACTAATGTGGCTAATTATAAACCTCTTCATATCAATTGTTTCATTTTCGTCAAAGATGTTTCCTGCTTGCATCATAAACATAGTTCCGTTTCCGTTTCGATCGCATTGCAGGGGTACTCAACGCCTGGTTCTAATACAATTATCATAACATCCGGTTTGATGGCTGCAATATTCCAAAACAATAAAGCTTACGAGTACATTTTATAGGGCCGCAAATAATTTCGGTTTTACAACGAACATAAAACATATTTATTCATGACGCTGGATATAATAAAACTCACGTTTTTCTAATAAAAGTCGATGAAGAAATAAAAGTCAACCTTGCACGGTTACAATAAAATAAAAGTTATTCCAAAGTTGTGCGTCGAAAGTGTTGGATTATGACGTCGTGGCAATGACATTTTACAATAGATACGTACTACGGACTCTTATGTTGGCAAGACGAAAGCAAGGCAATTGCCGAAAGTTCACTCAGGGTTCAGACATCGCCGATAAAATACGTAACGTAACAAAAGCAATACTTAAGTTCAATTTGTGGTGAAAAAAGTCCAACTTAGCAATGCATAGTTCCAGTCCGCATTCTATGACTATATAATATAAATATTAAATAAACTGCCAAATAATCTAAAAGATATCGAAAAGGAAAACTGTTTTATACAACAAATAAAAGTTATTCTATTATCCAAATCTTATTACACATTAGACGAATTTTTTAACGATAATCTAGAAAACATAATAATAAATCGTTCCAATACGAATCATACAAGTAATAAAATTGCCATACCCTTACCAGGGTCATATGTATAACTATACAAAACATGTTAATTAAGAACCGCATGTAAATTTCATATGTTGCAATAAATGATTTTACTTTAACTTTGAAATATCTGCCAAAATTTACAAATTACGCTGTCATTATTATTGATAAGAAAAATATAGCAACTAACGTGTATCAAAAATCGATTAATCGGTTTTCGTCAACCTTATCGTTCTTTGAATAGAGATCATGTAGAGTACCAACGTACATAGAATGGAACTAGTGAACGTAGAATACGTACTCTATCAACAAAATGGGTAAACGAACCAATTACCCGACAGACCGAGATATAATCTAAAGCTTTTCAAGGTCAGAGTGAATAGGTATCTTCTAGGTCTGCGTGCTTCATCTTCGACCACAACGTCGCTTACCATCAGGCGAGTTGGTGGTCAAACGCGGACTTATTTGCGTTAAAAAAAAAGACCGCAGAAACGCACAGGATGCAAGCCGCGTCCATCCGGCTATACCGGATACCTACAGGGTAGGCTAAACAGTTATGGCTGCTTTGACGTTTATGTTCGTTTATATATACATGAAACAGTGATCTTCTAGTGGTAGTGATACCCGCCTTACAATCGTGAGGTCGTAAGATCAAATCCCGGTCCCGTACCAATGAGTTCTTTGAAATTTATGTAAGGAATTTCACACCACTGGCTTTCCGGTGAAGGAAAACATCGTGCGGCAACCTGCATATGTCAGTAGAAGAAATTCGATGGCGGATGTGAATCCAACTCGCACTGGGCCAGCGTGGTGGATATGGACCAATCACCCTTCGTGGGTGGGTATGTACTGCAGTGGACTGTTACTAGTAGTTTTTCAAACAGTAGACCTCACGACACGTCTCTTTAACTGATTCTTCATATGCGTATATCTCGACTTGCGCATGACATGACCGATATGGTTTATCGTACTCAAAAATCTTGCCAGTATGTTGATACTAAATAATCTTGCCAAATATCAAAATTGGCTAATAAATAGCGCGACAGCAACTTTCTCCCCTTTTTAAGAGAAAATCCCCCTTTATCATAAATAATAATTGTCGATAACAAAGATATCCATCTTCTATTATATAAAAATGAATCGTGGTTGTTAGTCTCGCTAAAACTCGAGAACGGCTGGACCGATTGGGCTAATTTTGGTCTTGAAATATCCGTGGAAGCTAAGGGAAGTTTAAACGGTGAGAAAATATAAAAATATAGTGAGTAAAATAATAAAGACATTCATTGAATTTTCCGATACAAAATGTTCCTGCATGTAAAAGTTGTCATTGACGGTTGACAGATGGTGAGATGAAGTTCACCGGGGCAGCTAGTTAGTGTATAAAAACTTTGTACCAAGTTTTGTCGACATTCGTTGTAAAATGGAACCTATAGAGGTAAACCAACATCTGAACAGACGAAAGTAAAATCACCATCTTTAAAACAGAAACTTTAGCTTAAGTCTTGTGGGCGTCTTCAAATTCCGACTAAATAGATATCTTCTAGGTAAGCGTGCTACAACCTAGACCGCTTATATGCTAACCATCAGGCAGTATGTGGTCAAACGCAAACCTATTCAGAATAAAAAAAAAAGGTCAAAAAGGTTCCTAAAGTACAGTACATATCTATCAAATAGAATGTCATTGAGTCTTGGTAGGATTACAAGGGGAATAAGTTTTCAATATCGTAATGGAGGCGTGATGCGAAGCTGGAAGGATTGCTGCGTATCGCCCGCCTTTCGCCACTTTATTTTATTGAGCAACCGCGAAATCAAATGCAATCGTCGATTATTTACATCGGTAACAAAAACTTATTTTTTCAAGTTTAATTTTGATTAGAACGGGTACAAACTCTCACTTAGCTAAGTATATAATATATTCGTCAATATGGCGCGGGTAACATATTATGGTTACGATACGATATCAGGCTTTGACAGCCTGGCAATTGAACCATCCTACTAATATTATAAACGCGAAAGTTTGTAAGGATGTATGGATGGATGGATGGATGTTTGTTACTCTTTCACGCAAAAACTACTGAACGGATTGAGATGAAACTTTGCAATTATATAGCTTATACCTATATCAGAATAACACATAGGCTATAAATTATAATGATGTCGCGTAAATTTTCCATAATATAACGATAAGTGTTAAGTAAGTAGGAAAAAATCTGCGAGCTATTCTAGCGTGCGCTCCAAGAAATGTCAAAAAAACAACTGTAGAATCTAAAAACCGTCAATTTTTTTATATTCCACCTCCTTTATTAAGAGTGGTAAGGTAGGGCCACGAAGCTAATTAGCTTCGTGGGTAGGGCCTCGGGTTTGAAAGACGGAAAGTGACAGGATATTTGCTCGTAGTACATTGTCAGAATAGGAAGAGACGGACTAACCTCTACAAAGTATCTCTGCATTTATGAATAACTTAGTAAGTGATTACTTAGATAAGAATAGATGATGATTGCCACCACCACACTACTTACGTACCATTACTACCACATTAATATCCCTAAACGACAATTTCCTCGGAAAATGTCATCAAAGGCGTAACGTCTGATTACTAATAAGTCATCCATTACAAACTAATCTTCTGGCATAAATCATTCAAATTCAATTAACCAACGCACAATGGCGGGAAACGCCGAGAACATTCGAACGCGAACTGGTAATCTTTATAGTCCCGGACAGTGTTGCCATCAAAAAGAAATTGACTGCCGCGTTTTGGTTATTAAATTACCGTATTTTGAGGCAAAATTTGAAAAATTGCCGAGTCCGAGAGCCGAGAAATTTGAGAAATCGCTTAAAGCGATAAGGCCGACAGTTAGAAACCTATAAATTTTATTGTTTTGTCCCTGTAATTTGTTTTTTATGTAATGTGGTTGTCTAATAAAGTGTTACTGTTTGTTTGTTTGAGTCCCATACATTTTCTTATTTTTTCACTCCTCTGATTACCATGTTTATGATACGGCAGTTCCAATGTGTGTTGCCAGTGATGATTTATAGCGCACAATCATGGTATCTTACTATGGGGCTTATTAATAATCTCCAACTAGCCCAACGAGTTATGGAGAGGGCTATCTTCGGAGTCTCCCTGCGAGGTCGAATCAGAAATGAGGAGATCCGTAAAAGAACCAAAGTTACCGACATAGCTCAGCGGATTACCAAGCTGAAATGGCAGTGGGCAGGACACAGAACGGATGACTGATGACCGATGGGGTTGGAAAGTTTTCGAGTGGCAACCAAGTAACGGCAAGCGCAGCGTAGGACGTCCACCCACATGGTGGACTTACATCCAGTGGTCTTAAATGACCACTGGATGTAAGCCGCTACCAACCGGTCATATTGTAGATCTTTAGGGAAGGCCTATGTCCAACAGTGGATGTCCTATGACTGAAACAACGACGACGACGGCGAGTTCCGGAAAGTTTTCACGTGTACCGAGTTTTGTTTTTACCGATTGCCGTATAACACGGCAATTGCCGTAGCAATGGCAACTCTGGTCCCGGGTACGATATAACTCATTTTCCCCCAAAATACGGGAAGTGGGGGAAACACGCGCATTTCCCTAACCACTTCCCGTGCTGACAGCTTAACACTTAATCAAGTCGTAACTTGTTTTTATTTAAGTTGGAGATATCTTGGATATATGAACAAGGAAGATGGAGTGTTGAATTTGGATACATATTCTATACAGGGTTATCTGCTTACAAAATTGCCCATACAAAACAGCAACAAGGAATCTAAACCGTTAAAAACAGCTGATTTTGTTTCTCAAATTTTGGTTTGGCCCCATAGTAAAAGTATTCATCACCTTCTTTTAGCTTAGTACAGGGGAATCAGATAACCCTGTATTTTTGAACAATTAAAGGCTCGCTACAAACGATACATCCTTATCGTTGTGTGGAGTTACAGGTTATTCGCATGGGGTATAAGCCGAATGGGGGTAACTCAGACCATTTTGATCAGAAACTTTTACCATGAGACCATCCCGGAATTTGAGAAAAAAACAGCTTTCCCATACCAAACCGCAACTTGGAATCGACAAACAAAACTCTATTAAACAAATGCATTTTTCCGGAATTCCGAGTTGGCCACATAATTTGAAATTGTTCATAATAATGTTTTGAACTATCACTTTTAGGCTAATTATACCATATGCAAATACCCTGCATATAAGCAGAATACGATCTATAGTTGTGCGTGCATTTAATCCTAAGTTCCTAACGCATTGAAGTCGACCTGTACTTAACACAAAAAAATAATAATATGCAGCCATATACCAGCAGCTAATTTTAATGAAAACTACTTTTTCTGACAAAAGAATAAAAATTTAAAAATACCATAAGTCCGAACCCGATTACAGAGGCGCCATCGTAATTATATTAGCTAAATAGCATACTCGTAGGTAGTTCTGTTTCTTTTTTACTTTAGGTAATCGATAGAGAGAACGCTATTTACGTTGCTATTAAATTTACGCTGGCACCTCTGTAATCGGGCTTATTGTAATTGAAGCACCAGCTAAAGTTTTTTTTAACTACATCTGGTTTTCTATTTCATCTGAGAGGTAACTGACGTGGGGTTGATGGATGTCAGTTGTATTTCGGAGGGAGGGAGGGAAAGTTATTGTTTCCTGCCAAGATTGAGTCAAAAGAAAATAAATGTTACCCCTCACTATAGAGTCTAGTTATTGTTAGGGCTCCGAACAAAAGAAATGAAATTTATCTAAGCCGTATGGTTAAAAATACTTACAAAAGTTTCAAAAATTGGTTTAGAAGTACAAATCCAATCTTTTAAAGTTATTGCAATTTGGTTGAGATGCTTGAGATGCTTCAAAGCTACTCTACCAATGAAAATAAAACTCTATCAGGCGATATTGCAAAATAACTTTACACATTGAAAATAGAAAGAATTTTAAAGGCTCACAAATACCACACAAAAACATGCAGCTAGTTTTCCTTCGTTTAAAAAGTCCTGACAAAAACATATTTTACGGAATTTTGAATCTTTTTTTATGTTTAATGGATGTATTTATGAGTGAGTCCGAAAAACTGAATGATTTTCTGCACCATCCTAACTAACATTTAAATCCTAAAATGTGTTTATTGGTTTGCTAGGTACTCTTCTACGTAGCAATAGTGCGATAAGTCGATCCGTTGATTGGCTTGATTTTTGCCTGGATATAGTCAAAAGAATAAAACTACTAACATATAATATATATATATACAACAAAAACATACTTTATAATTGTAACAACACCTTAAATATTTTTTAGGGTTCCGTACCCAAAGGGTAAAAACGGGACCCTCTCTCTCTCCGTCTGTCTGTCTGTCTGTTCGTCTCCAGGCTGTATCTCAAGAACCGTTATGGCTAGAAAGCTGAAATTTTCACAGATGATGTATTTCTGTTGCTGCTATAACAACATAGAATAAAATTAATAATTAAGGGGGGCTCCCATACAACAAACCTGATTTTATTGCCGTTTTTCGCTCGATATTAATATTGGTACCAGGTGGGTGCTTGAAATTTACACAGAAAATTTGGCTGCATGCTCACATTAATAATAAATAATTAAATTAAAATAAAATAAATATTTAAGGAGGGCCATACCTACAGTACGGAACCCTTCGTGCTTGAGTCCGACTCGTACATGGCAGATTATTTTAACTACATCTATTCTGGTTTTCTGTTTCATCTGAGAGGTAACTGGCGTGGGATTGATGGATGACAGTTATATTTTGGAGGGAGGGAGAGAAAGTTATTGTTAAAGAACTTCAGCAGTGGGATAAAGAAGGCTGTGGATGATGATGATGATGATAGTCAAAAGGTTAGAAAATGACGTAGGTTGCTTTTTATTGCGGTAAAACAAAAGGTTTCTATGAGTCAAAAATTTAACAAACAAACATTCTCTCATCCCAAATGCACACCCATACCGTCTCCTTGCCGTCGTGGGTAGAAAAAAATAAACCAGGCGAATCCGCGAGCAAAAGCTGTTCCTACTATAAACAGACCATTAAAACCGACTTACAGAAATTAATAATTCAGCGTATTTTCCGACCTAATTTGCCGCGAACAGTGAAACACCGGCATTAATCTTAATTTCGCAGAGTGCTATCGTTTTCACAATAAGAAGAAACCCTCCAAATAAAACGAGCCCCTTTGCGTGTCATCAAAATAATTAAACGTCGTGATATGGACACGTATTCTTGTTAACGGCCTTTTAATCGTGTCACAGCTGTGTCATGCTCACATTTTTTGAAAGATTGAAGTACATAGGCATTGAATTTTCAATTTTTCAGTATCGAACTAACTGTTTCGTTTCTTGTTCGATCTACTCCGTCACATTAATTAAATGACGTAGGTCACATTAATTACTCCGTCACATTAATTAAATGACGGTAGGAAAATATCAGTCTGAATTAATGCAAAATTATTGAAGTGAAACTTCTAATGCGACTTCCAACAAGGTTGCGTTAAACGTTTAACGCTACCATGGAGGGGGTATGAAAGCACTGTTGTGTCGTAGTTTCACTTATTCCGCGCGGAGGGACTCCACGTTGTTTTTTTACATTTATTAGTTTATATATTTTTAATGTATCTACTTTAATTTGTTAGCTATTGTATAAGTGGAATTTGGTGGCCACAGGCCCAGCCCAGAACTCGATAGCTTAGTATAAATCGATACTTAAAAGTAGGCTACTTAACAGTTAATATCCAGCTAAGTATGTTTTGTAAGGGAAGAATTAATAGAAATAATCTGCCAAGTACCTACAAGTCAGACTCGCGCACGAAGGGTTCCGTACCGTAAGGGAACCCCATTAATTTATTTTAATTTAATTAATTATGTTTTAAATGAATATACAACTAAAATGTTCTGTGAATATTTCAAGCATGTAAATGCTATTGTCGTGAGTAATATCGAGAACAGTATGTCTTTTCAACTGACTCTGAAACTGAAGAAAGTTTTCCTAAAGCCCTTTAAAAATCTACGAAACAAAGCAAGCCCTTAGCGTGTCATTAAAATAATTAAACTCCATGATACGTATTCCCGTTAAGCTCGCAACTTAGAGACAGCTTAGTGTAACTTGAAACTTGGAGTTGGTACAAGTAACATTCGGCTAAGTACACTTTATAAGTAGGCATTTTGTTGGAAGAATGGATTACAGGCGACTAACATTGCTTTATTTTCTAAAATGGCGCTTGAATATCAATCAGTTACTATTACATACTACAGTTAGTTCGTATGGGTTGCCTGGAAGAGATCGCTTCCAGCGATAAGGCCGCCTTGAGCTACACTAATAAGTTTTTCATGTATTACTGTTGTCTTATTTTTACTGTGTGCAATAAAGTGTTTTCTATTCTATTCTATTCTACTTTTTAGGGTTCCGTACCCAAAGGGAAAAACGGGACCCTATTACTAAGACTTCGATGTCCGTCTGTCTGTCTGTCCGTCTGTCACCGGGCTGTATCTCATGAACCATGATAGCTAGGCAGCTGAATTTTTCACAGATGATGTATTTCTGTTGCGGCTATATCAACAAATACTAAAAATAAAATAAAATAAATATTTAAGGGGGGCTCCCATACAACAAACCTGATTTTATAGACGTTTTTCGCTCTATATTAATAATGGTAACAGGTAGATGCTTGAAAGTTTCACAGAATATTTAGTTTTATATTCACTTATTGAAGTGAATATAAAACTAAATATTTTATACATAATAAATAATAAAATTAAAATAAAATAAATATTTAAGGAGGGCTCCCATACAGTACGGAACCCTCCGTGCGCGAATCCGACTCGTACTTGGCCGATTTTTTGTTATTTATTTGTAGCATGATATTTGGTTTCGAGACACGGCCTGCACTTTTTGACAGATGAACCACCGGAGGAGGTACTCAATTCGACGCGTATATTTTTTAATGTGTAACCACGCATAACTTTTCTCTTAGTAGTCCGATTTTAATAATTTTTTTTTATTGGATAGAGTATACTTCGAAATTCCCATTTTAATTTTATCGAAATCGGCTAAGACGTTTTTGATAAATCAACAATAATGTGGAAAATGCTGCACCGTGCGAAATATTCGCGAATTCTGTACACGGGTGAAGCCGGTCATGCTATTTTTTGCAAGAAATAATTATGAGAGCTAGGGTAGTTAGGACTTATGGCAACTTATAAGTTTTATGTACGTTACTTGTCAAGATAAAAATCTATCAGCAAGGTTCGCACATAAGAGGTTATAACTTTTTAATGCTCTATTTTCATGATCGAGTCAGGATAAGTTGGAAACTGTCACGCATAACTGTGTAGTGTCACAGTCTTTGGCAGCCATACCGCAAACAAACGTTGCTTAGGTTGGGGTCAGAGACCCTGTAAGATGTTCCCTAATATTATTTATTTTACGAAGGTCAAATCAAAATCATATTTCCTATGTAATTACCTATTTATAATCATCTTCATACTACCAGGACGTCTACTGTTGTGATTGGAAAACGACTCCCACTCAACGCGTTTCTACGTATGTGCACTTTGTCGATGGGCATCCTACGCTATGCATTTTTACGTAATAAGGCTACATTTGACCACCTACTTAAGTGCTAGAAAGTGATGTCATAAGCCGAGAATGGAGAAGACCTTGAAGACATATTCACTCTTGTCTTAAAAATATCCAGATTGTAATTGTCAGGAAATTACTACCACAACTACAATTACTAAGGTAGAGCTAAACTTTACAACTGCATGCATGGTTTATTCAATCTTTACGATGCCATCGACCAATTGCAAATCAATATATAATTCACCTTCTATTGCACACCTGCCTTACACCTTCAGCAAAACAAAGGGTAATTTCGTTTTTGATGTGTATCAATAAGGTCCACGAAAACATCGCTTGTGTTATTTTTGTTCAAATTCATGCTCGCGGCGTTTGATGTCGTGCTCTTTGTGTTCATTATGATTGTATCCTATTTTTATTGGAAAATGGCGCTCGCTACGGTGAATAATAATATGTGAGGGTGGTATTCAAATTTGTTTTTTTTTTGTATGTATGATGGCACACACATCTATGCTTAAAACAAATTGAAGAATTCAAATGGTATGTCGATAAACAAATCATTAAATTTTTAAGTGTTACATCATATCAGTCCTAGAAGTCCACTGCTGCGGATATACCTAACTAAAGATCTGCTATATATTTCCAATTAGACCAGTTGGAAGTAATTATATTTAGCGCAATTTTGTAACCTAAAACATTTAATGTGTTACCACCGGCACTGATAGGTATGCATGTATCGTTTAAATAAATGAAAACTTAACTTAAACTTAAGATTAGGTACACCATACATTTTCAAAATTATTATTTTCAAAAGTCTTTCTGAGCGTCTGGTGGACGCGATGCGTGACCAAAATGCTGGTTTTTATTTGGCTTAAAGCATACATAAGCATTGCCATTTAGCGTGGCAATGCAGCCAGCATACTGGGCACGCTGCCAACATGGCAGTGGGCTTGAACATTTGGGTTATCTTTAGGCCTTCAAGGGTCTGTGGATGATCCAATGCTTTTTATGTAAGGTAGTGTAGGTAGCTTTAGCATATAAAGTAGGTAGTATTGTATTGTAGTTAATAAAGGCACTTTTGCCCAATTAAAAAAAAAACAAAATGGGTTCTCAGATGAAAAGTGTTCCGGTAATTTAAACAACTTAGTAAAATAACACAGTAGACATAGGTATACAAAACGTGATTAAATAACGTTACTTATGATACCAAATATTTAAGACCTTCCCTCAGGAACAATCCCTGGGATAAATAATGTTTTTTGAAAATGTTACCTCAGAAGAATGACTCTTATTCTATGGATGTTACACTCCCACTTGATTAAGCAGTGGATTGTAAGCTTTAATCAAGACTCACCAAGGTCGAGATTTAATCATTGCCTTTATTTGAGAGGTTATAATAAATTCATCGTAGAAAACAGAGACTCAAAAACAAATGTAGGTACTGAACTCGCCTTCACACACCTCCATATTAAAATTATAGGAGAAGTTTCTTAGTTACTTTTTCACGCAACAAAAGAGCGAACGGACTTGATTTTAGAAGCTATTATTTACTTTCACTTGTCCCGTTGTCTGTCGTTCTGTAATCAAATCTTGCATGTTAAATTTTATCCACTTTCCGGTTACCGATTGAACTGAAATTTTGCATACATGTATTAAACGCGGGACAATGTAATATTATGATGACATAGTGCTGATCTGATGATGGAGCTGGAAGGTGGCCAAATCAACTTAGCAATGAAACGACACAACCTCATTGAGTTTCGGTTCATTCGAATGGTCTTGGCGAGTAATTTGTCTTTCAATAGTAACCAGGGTCTGATGATGGAGCTGGAAGGTAGTCATAGGAACTCTGTAATGAAACGACGTAACCCTATCGAGTTTCAGCTCGTTTGATTCGTCTTGGCGAGTACTTGATTGGAAAAAAAAGATTTTTTTTTTAAATTTAATACTTGTTTCTTATGAATATTATAATATAAAGGTCGGGGAGTGTCATCAGGCTACTTTTTAGCCCACAAGCAAAAGCTAGTCGCTCCATTCCTTTCACGCAAACCCAGTTATTGTCATAAATCAGATCGGATTGAATTAACAACCAAAAATCCATAAACATGTTAAAACTTTTTATCCACCAACCAAAATCGTTTTTTAATTATTCAAGTATTCACACACTTTCAGGATTTATTTTGAATATGCTTTCTAGAAATACATTTTCAAGATAAACTACACAACATGAGACATTTTGACACTGAAAGCTTAGTCGCTCAACCTTTGTCTCTAAAATATATGTATCTCCACCACCACAACTCATTCACTACGTCGTAACTTGGCATATGAACAGTTAAGTAAATCTCACACGGCAACAGCAACTCAACCTTAACTGGTTGGCCACTAACGCCTGAATACATTGCGCTATACCGGGAAAAAAACTTGAAACCTGTTTAGTAGATATTAAGTGCTTGATATTGAATGACAAGGACAACAACAAAAAAAAATATTAAGAAAAATCAGATATTAAGATGAAACTACTGAGGGGTTAGTCCAGGTTTACACGTAAATTAAAACTACAGCTGTTTCCGTATGGTTCTGTTTGCTACGTTTTTGTACAGCGCCCCTGGCAGAAACGCGGAAGAACTGACCAAAACGTATGGAGCCACTCGCAAACGCGAAAGTTTAAGTAAACTACGCAAAACATGGACTAAGGACTCTGAAAGCAGTGCCATCGAAAATTGGACAAGTCAATTGAAGACCGTCATAAAAAGTGCGAACGAAATTAAGTTTGTCCGTCGTTGTTGAAAACCAGTTTTATTTTACAGCATCGAATATAATTAATTTTATTCTATGAGATTTTCCACAAGATGCAAAAAAGCTGTTTCTCTCAGTCAGTGGGCAAAATTATTATTTTTTGTTTCCGTCTGTCTTTCTGTCCGTATCCAGGCTGTATATCATAAACCGTTATAGCTAGAAAGCTGAAATTTTCACAAATGATGTATTTGTGTTGCCGCTATAACAACAAATACTAAAACAGAATAAAATTAATAATTAAGGGGAGGCTCCCATACAACAAACCTGATTTTTAGCCGTTCTTCGCTCTATATTAATAATGGTAACATGTAGATGCTTGAAATTTTCACAAAATATTTAGTTGTATATTCAATTCAATAATAAATTACAAAATTTAAATAAAATAAATATTTAAGGGGGCCTCCCATACAGTACGGAACCCTCCGTGCGCGAGTCCGACTCGTACTTGGCCGATTATTTTGTTTACGAGAACGAGAGAACGCATGTAACGCCTATGAATAGGTAGTGTTTACGAGGTACATACACCTAAAAACCAAATTTGCGGTCAGTTTATGCACGAAAGTCCATCAACTGATTTTTACCTTAGTTTTTAGTAAGTGGACTCTTGTGCATAAAACAGCCACTGTTTCGGTTTATATATAGGTGTATATACCTCTCTAACATTATCACATATACAATTTTACATTGAACGAACTAAACTAGTAAAACCACCTTAAGTAGCAGCCAGATTAGGTTGAGTTGCCGTCACCTCGTGTGAGACCCGCCTAAGCCCTTATGAACAGGACGAAGTTACACGAGAGCGGAACAAGAGGGAATCAATTTGGATGATGAGTTGTGTTAGATTACGCGGTCCCTTGTTAGATGAACAGCTGGATGTAGTAATGATTATTAATACGTTTCCTTTATCTTTCGCGGAACTAATAGCGGGATTTAGAGCTATTTTTGCCTGACATTGGCTACAGTTGAGCTAAACGGAGATTGGGCAAGGCTTAGGCTTTCCATCTCATAGATGGAAAGAATATGACATAGGTCACGGTAAATAATTATAATATTATATGGCCAGATATGGCCAATAAAGTTTTTCACGAATTGCGTTAGTTTTTTTAACCGACTTCCAAAAAGGAGGAGGTTCTATGTTCGTGTGTAGGTACCTATGTGTTTTTATTGTGTATGTTCATCGATAATTCCGCCAATTGTGAACTAAAATGAAAAAAAATTTTTGTTAGAAAGAGTATACTTTCGAGGTGGTTCCAATTAAAATTTTACAGAAATCGGCTGAGCCGTTTTTGAAAAATCAACAGTGATGTGAACAATTCGAGCTAAATTTTCGAATTTTGTACTCGATGGAAGGCGGCTTAGCCATTTTTTGAGAAAAAGAATTATTAGAATGAATTGTAAATAATTATTAGAATGGGTTGCCTGGAAGAGATCGCTTCCAGCGATAAGGCCGTCTAGTGTTGCACTGCCTTAAGAATTTCACTTATGTATTTTTTTGTAAGTTTTATTTTGTGTGTACAATAAAGAGTTATTTGTTTGTTTGTTTGTTTGTTAATTGTACTTTATTATATGTAGAATCTATTTTTTTATTTTTACACTTTCACGATTTGTGCACATTATCCTACTATGCCCGTGACCACGACCAATGCAACTTGGTTGAAACGTCGAAAGAAAAAGAGGCATTAATGAAAAACTTATCTCATGTTTTATTACGCTATATGTACCGTAGTAATATAGTAGGATAAGAATCTAAAATATTTTTCGAACTTCTTACTTAAAATATGGTACCTAGCAAAGGGAGATATTCACTTAATAGTTGAGTCGGATATACTATCGTCTATAGCCAATGAGTTTTACTACAATTCATTGGCTATAATTTGACTATAGTTTCTAAAACAGTCGCCGAAAGCGATTGAAACCATAATATTATTTTCGTTCTGGAATAGTATTCTAGATCGTTGGTATTATAGATTATTACGAGTACCTATCAAGGCTTGAAAACCCGATTAATTATCGACCCGCTTAAGCCTTAAGTGACCGGTTTCAAGCTTATATAACCTTCCTGTACCCGCGTATTGGTCTGTGAGACCGACGATTTATTATTTCGCATTTATTTTAAATTCAAACAATGCACCGACTTTGAGCTTTTTGCTAGCTGCCTCATTTGTTGCTAGCTTCATTTCAGTACGCTGAACGAGCTTGTACAAGTTTGGCGTGTGGGTGTATTAGGCGCCAATCGGTCCGTGAGACCGACGCAGGCATTACGTGCAAAAAAAATGTATGAAATGATTGCATGGATTATAAGTTAATTGGTTTTGTTAGTGGCCTGAAATTTTGTTAGCTACAAAACTCATAAGGTACTACACAAATTTTTTGGAGTACAGATTTTATACTGGTATAGGTGTTACAACATTTGACGTGAGTATAGGAACGTTAAAGTTTATCTGAGCCAAGACGCTCCCTGCCAAACCCCACTAGACGCATGCAGCGGTTCCATCAATTTGCCGCCGTCTGGAACCGGAATGAGCTGCACGCGACTACGAACACCATCGTTTTTTACTGCCTGAGAATTATCGAGAAGCAGTTTCTTAATCATAATAAATAAATAATAATAAATAAATAATAGGGGACATTTTTTACACACGGTCTCTGACCCCAAACTAAGCATAGCTTGTGAGATGGCTGCCAGAGACTGATATACTACATATGCATATTTTAAAAACATACTTATATAGATAGTACCTAAATAACACCCAGACACAGAGCAAACACCTATGTTCATCACACAAATGTTTGCCCTGGGTGGGGATCGAACCCACGCCTCTTTGACCCAGAAGTCAGGGTCACTAACCACTGAGCCACCGAGGCAGTCATCGTTATCATATGGACTCACTCTCACGACTCACTGTGGGCCATACACACCGATGGATAAGACTTGCGCAAGACAGGGAAGATTGGCGAAAGAGGCAGAATTCGGGAGTAATTAGGTGTGACGAGACGCGTAACTTTGACGGGCTTCATCTCCATTATTAAAAATCATCATCTCTAACTCATCATCTAACTGAGTCTTTAATACAGGTTTTGCATAGTTTACTTAAACTTGAAAATCCATCAACCCGCACTGGGCCAGCGTGGTGGATATAGTCCAATCACGCTTCGTGGGTAGGCCTACGTCCTGCAGTGGACTATTTAAAAAGGCTGGTACAGTACTTAAGCTTGCGCGTTTGCGTGTGGCTCCATACATTTTTGTTAGTTGTTCCTTGTTTTCGCCAGAGGCGCTGTACAAAAATTTATAGAGCCATACGGAAACTACTGTAGTTCAAATTTAGGTGTAAACCTGTGCTAAACCCTCTGAAGGACTAGATATTTTTTTTAGTTATCTAGCGTATTCCGTAAGAACAAGCGAATTATTGTCACCGTAGCGAGTAATGGGGCGATGCGCTGACTGCGCGCGATACGCGCTCAATTTTAAGCCGCTTTATATTGTTCTTGAGCGGCTTACTTCAGCCATGTTGAAAGGCATTAAAATTTTCACGCCGTTTCGACGGGAAATATATTCCGGACTTCATTGACAGGAAACTTGGTGAATAAATTTAGGTATTTTATGGCATAACTGACTTTAACCGTGTACATAAATGGCGAATAGTTCGCACGGATCGATGTAGCAATTTTCAAATTATTGTTGATTTTTTAAAAATGGCTCAGCTGATTTCCATTAAATTTAAATAGGGCCAACTTCGAATATAGGTATCCTTTTCTTTTCTCTACGTGCTTTTTGTCGAGAGTCAATGAACTTTTATGGAACAGCTGATTTATTACGTGGCTTCGCAGTTGATCTTATGGTAAAAGTTGTTCATAAGTCCCTGCACTTTGCAATGCAACACCCTGTGTACATATATGAGCAATGGTTGGTAAGGCATTGCTCCTACAAATACACAAGGCAATAGTAACCAGAACAAGATGACGGTTGGTGATTCTCAAACGGAGACCACGGCCTGGAAAACATACAGAGCTATCGAAACGTGATAAACTAAACCATAAAAAGATGACCAGACTTATACCATTTTTATGGACAACTTTTACTGGGGAACCAACCCAGAAGTCGAGAAAAAAGTCAGCTGCTTTTTTTCTATTCCATTTTGCAATTTTGCAATGACGCTGGCGTAATGGCTGTAATGGCTACGTCGCTCTTTTAATCCGTCCGTCAGCCATATGATGTCCACTGCTGGACATCCTATGGATATCCATCTGAAAACTTTATTTTTCTGTAGAAAACCTATTTTTCTCAAGTTACGAAGTGCAGTACGCGCGCACCGAATAAACGGCAGGAGATCGTGTGTTAGCAATTCATCGCTTGCTTTACATCGCATCTCACTCGTAAAACACGTTTTATAGACTCGTGTATACAGCCAGCGATGAATATTAAACTAGCAACTCTATCGAACCGGCGCCCACTGGTTCCATTATAACAATCGGTGGACATAGGTATATTTACATTTCACAGCAACGTTCAGCACGGTCAGTCTTCGGATGGGTGAACGGGTCTTTGGGTGGGTACTGTGGGTGGCATTTACAACTGAGCGCTACCGTGGCTCGGATGACATGTTAAATTGTAGGCTGTTTTAACCGTTTAGCCATGTCAGAGGCTTTCTGGTAGCATACAAACTCTGACACCAGCACGGGTAGCACGGCAAAAGGAGAAATCCATTTTATCCACTTTTAATGTCAGTTATCATTGTCAATCCATACTTTATTTTCCTCTTCGAGGGGATATTATGGTGGAAATACAATTTGTCCTTTTGCCATGCTTCCCGGGCTGGGCTAGCCACCCGGCCTATACGAACTATAAAGGACTTATGTCCGCCAGTTATCACAATGGAAGTTTTTTTGCCATACCTAATGTTATATTTCAAGAAAAAAACGCTTATTTTTGTTCAACCATGTTGAATACAAGAAATCTTTATTTTGAAAAATATTAAAGCTATGATGAGTTATTGAAAGTTGTAGTATCTATTAGAAAAAGCCGCGAAATTAACGATTCCTATGTCCACCGATTTTCAAAACAGCTCCACTGTGCGGCGATGCATATTCAATATCATATCGGGCGTTTTGTGTTTCAAATGTCGAACTGAAAGTTGTTTGTGTATTTGTGAAAGTTAATATTCGTGTTTGTATTGGCTTTTCTGTTTGGATGAACGGGTTTTCTATGAGATACGATTGAATTTCAAATTTCGTTCTTGTTTATTAAGGTTGGAGCATTATTGCGTTTTGTTATTATAATAAAGGACTAGGAAAAGAACTGTGTAATATTTCTCTTATATAAACCATGTGAATTCCCAACTTTTAACATAGGGTCAAGTCCGAACTCTTAAAAAATATCAGCAAATCCGTACAAAAAAAAACTCAAAAACTTTTTTCCGAGAATTCGCTTACGAATTTGAGGTTTGTTTACATACGCATCGAAACGCAAACTACTTAAGTAATTAGTCTAAAAATTAATGAATAGAACCGATTGTTAGGGTTCCGTACCCAAAGGGCAAAAACGTGGGGACCTATACCATACCAGAAACGTGATTTTTTTGCTAGATATTAATAACGGCAACAGGAAGATGCTTGAATTATTCACAGAATATTAAGTTGTATATTCCCTTCAAAAATATATATTAAGGGGGGCTTCCATACGGTACGAAACCCTTCGTGCGCGAGTCCGACTCGAACTTGGCCAATTATTTTTCGATTTACTTCGCCATAGTTATGAAAAACGTATCTAATGCAACAAAAAAATAAAAGTAGGTACTTGTTGGAAATCGGCTAAAAGAAAAACAATCGTATCTCCAAGTTGGAATAAAAAGATAATCATACTTTACGTAGCGTTAACTGTAATTAAAAAAACTTCAGAGCTACGACAGGCTTGAATCTCTCTGACTCTCCTGAATGATAAATGGAAGAAGGGAAAGTATTTGCTTGGCGGGATATACGTTTTTTTTATTATTTTAGGGTTGGTTCCATAATACGTATATTCCATAGCAAAATTGTTGATAATTTATTATTAAAAGGTAAAAGTATTTCTACATAATTGTTGTACCTAACACTTACTTACCTACTTGTTGTCACATGTCACATGATTATTTTTGTGTTTTTAACCCCCGACGCAAAAGAGGGGTGTTATAAGTTTGACGTGTCTGTTTGTCTGTCTGTGTGTCTGTCTGTCTGTCTGTCTGTGGCATCATAGCGCCCGAACCACTGAACCGATTTCAGTTTAGTTTTTTTTTTTTGGATGAAAGGAGACTTAATCGAGAGTGTTCTTAGCTATGTTTTATAAAAATCGATTGAGTCGTTTAAGAGTTATGGTGGGTTAAAGTGGGGATGGAAGAACCAAAATTCTACAAATGTGCCCAAAATGGTAGTCAATGTGTCGGGGGTTTTTTAAATTTTTAATTTATATTAGTTATATCATTTTTTTGTCGTTGTTTATGTATTGTACCTCTTATTTTTGTTGCAAATAAAAATTTCTGTATTCTGTATGTATTTATTATGAAAATAGCTGACCCGTTTAACTTCATTTCACGCAATATCTTTATAAATTACAGCCCATGTGTTATTCTGATGTATGAATTTTATAAGCATTACTATTGCAAAGTTTTATCTCAATTCGTTTAGTAGTTTTTGCGTGAATGAGGAACAAACATCCATATAAATACAAACTTTTGCGTTTACAATCTAAGTATAAGCCCGATTACAGAGGCGCCAGCGTAAATTTAATAGCAACGTAAAAAGTGTTCTCTCTATCGAATGCCTAAAGTGAAAAAGAAACAGAACTATGCTATTTAGCTAATTTATCTAATAACGATGGCGCCTCTGTAATCGGGCTTTATGTAGGTTTATATTAAACAAACAAACATTATGAACAACATGAGCTTTTAAAAAATCAAGCGTGCTATTCGTTTCAGCAAGATTTTTTCTTGATGATTTCTTGTTTAATACCAAATTATAAAAGTTGATGCGCCTTTAAAAATTTTATTATTTCTCGCATAAAATGGCAAAACCGCCTTCCATCGTGTACAAAATTCGAATATATCGCTCGAATTGTTAACATTATTGTTGATTTATTAAAAACGGCTCAGCCGATTTCTGTAAATTTTAAATGGGACCTCGGGAGTATACCCTTTCGAACAAAAAAATAATTTTTCGATTCGGTTTATAATTGGCAAAATTATCGATGAACGTACACAAAAAAAAATACATACACACGATCATAGAACCTCCTCCTTTTTGGAAGTCGGTTAAAAATCAGGTGTGCTATTCGTTTCAGCAAGATTTTTTTATGATTTCTTGTTTGATACCAAATTATAAAAGTTGTTCTATCTTGATGCGCCTTTAGAAATAAAATACAACTAAACGTGTCATTTTATGATGATTTTCTTCTCATAGTTTTATGGAACTCACATGTCGCGATTTTTTAGATTTCATTCGCATTCATACACACTGCAAACCCTGACTCTCATGAGATCTTGCGTATTGCAGTGTTATGTACACACACACACGCACGCACATGTACACCCTCTCATACACACGCATAATCAAACATACTGGCAAACTAAAACAGGCAACATTAACATTAATATTTGTATTCATAAAATAATACTCCTGCAAATAACAAATGTACAGAATAGGCATACTGTATATTATATACCTAGCAATACTAAAACATTTACGTAGTCGCGCGAAATTCTACTCGTTAACTCACGGTTTGGGTCACCAAGACACAGGCTTAGCCTAGTTTGGGGCCCACTAGTAATACAAGACGATGTTAAAATCTATTAAATACCTATCTTTCTACTCCGGTAATTTTGTAAAATTCAATTAGTGCTTATACTTGTTACCTTTGTACCTATCTGAATTGTAAATTTTTCGTTTAGTTAATAAGTACTCAAATTGAATCTGTATTGTTTGGTGTTTGGGTTAGGTATTTGTGAATTAATAAATTATCTAATTTTATATCCTCACTAATGTGGGATTGTGAGGGCAAGATGAAAAATTGGCGACTAAAATCCTCTCAGCCGTATTTAATAAAAACTATAGAGCTGAGACGGGTTTGAACCTCTCTGACTCTCCTGAATGATAAATGGAAGAGAGGAAATTATTTATTTAGCGAAATGGCCCGACTTGTGACTAATCGCTAAAACATTATAGTGGGAGTAATCGGGACACCCTGTATTCAATAATTTATTTGGGACGTTTTGATTAATGGCTAGGAGACCTCTTTTACATTTATTTTAATTATTTTAGGTGTATATATTATAGTTAGTGCCATCGTCGTCATCAGTACATAGTATAAAACAAAGTCGCTTCCTCTGTCCCCATGTCCCCATGTACCTATGCTTGTATCTTTAAAACTACACAACGGATTTTGATGCGGTTTTTTTTTATAGATAGAATGATTCAAGAGAAAGATTTATATGTATAATAAACCTGTGCGAAGTCGCTAGGTCCCTAGTAAATAATAAATCAATAAATTAGTAAGTGACCAAACTGCACTTTTGAAATAAATGAGAAAGATAAAAATAGCGTCTTTCCAGGAAATCCGTTTACATAAATATATTGTTAAGATGATAAGTCCCTAAAAATAAAAAAATACGATTTGGTGTATAAATATAAAAAATTGCGTGAGAAATATGCACAAAAAATAAAAATGTTTTGTCAGGATAACCTCTAAAAATATATACTTATAAACAGTATCCGTCTTACGACAAAAAAACAACAAGCTTTAGACAATGTTTAACAGCACAAATTGCTCTATTAAACAGTGTTTAAAGCGTGTTTAAAACTTTTGTGGTAAGGCGGTATCTAACTTTGAATTGACTAGGTAATGGTATGATGTCTTATAATATCTTTGATGATTCGCTCTATAAATGACTAGCCCTACGAAATACACAATACTTCGATTTAATAAGATTAAATCGAAGATTTCATAAGATTAAATCGAAGAAATATCTCATCGTTAAAAATCTTCTAAAATGATAAAATCTCCACAATGTGCTCAAATACTCTACAATTCAACTTTAACTGGTAAAACTTACTAAATTTTCACTTTTAAAAGAATATAAGTAATATCCTTTATTAAATAACGAATGCTGCTAAAAATAATTTAGCTATAATCCGACCGCTTAACTAGGTCCTCGCCTGCGCAGTAATGAATGAATGAATGAATGAACACTTTATTGTTTACACAGGTCAAATACAGAGAAATACACAGAAAGGAAAAAAAGTAACTTAAAACTAGTGCAACAAAAGGGCGGCCTTATTATTTACAGCAATCTCTTCCAGGCAACCCTTACGAGGTACAGGGACGCCGGGGATCCGTCGTCCGCACCTGTCCAGTCCCCTTTGTAATTATTTATTATTCAGCTTATTAAAAACTTTGTTATTATTTCGCTTACTAAAAACTTTGCTCTTAATAATAATGAAATATCCAATGGTAAAATAATCCTCTATTAATAATTACCTCTATGCTCATGTACTCTACATTTCCTAGTAAAGCTTATTAAAAACTTTTTTTTAAATAATAAAATATCCAATAGTAAAATAATCCTACATAAATAATAACCTCTATAATATGCTCCACTACTATACATTATCTAGTAAAGTGTATTAAAACTTCGCTCATAAAAAATTAGAAATGTCCAAGAGTAAAAAAATCATCTAAAAATAACAATCACTACAATATGCTCAAATACTCTACATTAGCTAGTAATGCTTATTAAAACTTCGCTCTTTAAAGAATAAAATAATCCAATAGATGAAACATCTTTCAAAAATAATAAACATTATAAAAATAGTAGTATGCTACAATATTCTACAATAGAATTTTGTTTTACTTGCTCTACGTTTCTCTACAACACAGGTTTACTCTCGAGAAAACTAGATGTCGCTAGCGTCGCGCTGCCATCCGCTGAATCGCGCAAACGTTTGTCGGCCGCGCGCGGTGAGCACATTGAGAGTTCGCTACTACAGTTATCTATTCCACATAAGCTGGACATAGGCCTCCTTTATAGATATTTTTGCACGAGTCTCGCACAATATTTGTGCTGAGAACTGATACACCCTTGATAAAGAATTATAAAATCACGTTTACTTTATGTAATTTTTATAATAAAAATTCTAGAGAGAGATAGACTTTTCAATATATTTGAGAAATATCCGTCTCACTCACTACTTTTTACAGACTTCCGTCTGTGTTTTTTTGTTATTTTCGCCAATTGTGAACCGAAATAAAAAATCTTTTCTAGTTTAAAGAGCCATTTTTGATAAATCAAAAAATGTATGGATAAGGATGTTACATCGATTCGTGCAAATTATTCGAGTTCTGTACACGGTGGAAGTCAGTGTGGTGGAAGTATGTGACTTTTTGCGAGAAATAATTATCGAAATTTCGTTAGGTATTTTGCTTATTTGTATAGACTGACTAGCTGACCCGGTGAACCTTATATCACCTTAGCGCCACCGGCGACAAAATACAGTAAACTTTATCAGGTGGGAAAATGTTGTATGGGAAAATTAAATTAAAGTTTTTACCCTTTGGGTACGGAACCCTATTACTAAGACTGCGCTGTCCGTTTGTCTGTCTGTCTCCAGCCTGTATCTCATGAACCGCTATAGCTAGAAAGCTGAAATTTTCACAGATGATGTATTTCTGCTGCCGCTATAAGAACAAACACTAAAAACAGAATAAAGTTAATAATTAAGGGGGATCCCATACAACAAACCTGATTTTTTAGCTGTTTTTCGCTCTATATTAATAAAGGTAAGAGACTAACAGGTAGATGCTTAAAATTGTCACGAGGCTTTATCTCATTAACCGATAACGACAAATATGTACTAAACATTGAAAAAAATATATATTTAATTTATAAAAATATATTTTATATACTTATCCCATACAACAAACCAAAATTTTTTGCCGCTTTTGCTCGATATTAATAACGGTGACAGGTAGTTGCTTGTAATCTTCACAGAATATTTAGTTAAATATTCACTTTTAAGATAAACAGTTATATTAAAATAAATTAAATACAAAACAAATACGAGTCGCACTTGGACGATTATTATTAATTTTATCGCTACTTTTTAGGGTTCCGTACCCAAAGGGTAAAAACGGGACCCTATTACTAGGACTCCGCTGTCCGTCTGTCCGTCTGCCCGTCTGTTTGTCTGTCTCCAAGCTGAACCGTCATAGCTAGAAAGCTG
Organism: Hypomecis atomaria; assembly: GCA_964007245.1. Lineage (NCBI taxonomy): Eukaryota > Metazoa > Arthropoda > Insecta > Lepidoptera > Geometridae > Hypomecis > Hypomecis atomaria. The sequence goes on from OZ023288.1 coordinate 21,492,154, forward strand.
AAATTTTCACAGATGATGTATTTCTATTGCCGCTATAACAACAAATAGGTCAGAATAAAATCAATAATCAAGGGGGGCTCCCATACAACAAACCTGGTTTTTGCCGTTTTTCGCTCTTTATTAATAATGGCAACAGGTAGATGCTTGAAATTTTCACAGAATATTTAGTTGTATATTCACTTCAATAATAAATAATACAATTAAAATAAAATAAATATTTAAGGGTGGCTCCCATACAGTACGGAACCCTCTGTGCGCGAGTACGACTCGTACTTCTTGCCTAAACTCATGCACGTAAATCAGCTCAGGCAATGAAATACCACAATGTTTCACTAATCACTGATAATGACACAAGTTTAACAAAATAATACAATGAGGCGAATTGATTTTTCCGCGTTCCCGCCAAAAACTCCCGATACACTGTCTGAAACACATTCAAGCTGTCAGAAAAGCTCAATCACTGAACGTATTTAAAGATCAGGTTAAAAACCATTACCTGCAGAAATTGTCAACTGTTGTTGTTATTTATGTTGTTTTATGTAAGTAGTAAATTGTAATGTATTATGTAATGGTTTATTATTTAGTCATAGGTTTCTTTTATAATTTTGTATGTATGGTTTTCTTTATTTTTAGGTATGTTAAGTATTTATATCAATTTTATTAGTATGTATGTTTATGATGTATAATCAAACTTATATTTTAACTAATGCGCACCCCGTCCATTATTTATACGCTTTCGGTCCTCTCCATCCTAAGGTTGCCTGGCAGAGATCGCTGTCAGCGATAAGGCCGCCCATTGTTACACTGTTTATGTTTTTTTGTTTCTTCTTTTTGTTTATTTCTTGGTGTGCAATAAAGAGTTTATCTATCTATCTATCTAAGCTGGTTGAAACCTTCATCCCACCTTAGCACTAGCGATGTATTTACAGAAACTTTGTAAAGTTTCAATTTATTTTCTTTGTGGAAGCGTTCCGGGCGGAATTTTTACGAATAAATCCCCTAAGATTCGTTACAAAGAGTTTCATTTGCATCCCGAGTCCGGAGAGATCCTGATTGGGCCACTAACTCACAGGATATTGGATTGAGATTGTCGCCAAGATTCTTGAAAAAGTTCTGGAAAGTTAAGAAAAAAGGGTTTGTTAAGGAGTTTTTGTTAACGAAGAAGTAGGTACGCTTAATTTGTGTTTGACTTTGCTTTGTTTTGAAGGGATTCTGAACAGTTAATGTTGGAGATGTTCAGAAGCGTTTGATGGTTTCACTAACTCGCTCACAGAAAGACAAAACTAGTTTGGACTCGTCTTTGACGTAATGAGAAACAAGAAAAAAGATGAAAAGAAGAAGAAAAATCAAAGAAAGATGAAGAAACAGAAGCTCTTTTTACCCGGCTGCTAAATAAAAGATAGAAGTAGTCTCTAAGTAATCCTTGCCTCCTAATAGTTTTGATTTTGTCTCGCTTAGTCCAAGTTAAGTTCTTCTACGTCAAATAGTGTAATCTATTTGACGTAGAAGAAATAAAATTATTATTTTTTCGCCAAAAACTATTATTTTATTACTTTCATCGGGGAAAGAATTCGAATCGTTTTCACGAATCAATGTGACATCCTTGTATATTATTGTTGATTTATCAGAAATGGCTTAGCTAAGCCCTTTTGAAATCAAAAATACTTTTTATATCGGTTTACAATTGACGAAAGTATCGATAAGCAAACATAAAAACATTTTTTTTTGAAGCGTTTAAAAATATATATAAGTAGAGACGAACATAGTACCTCCTTTTTCGAAGTTGGTAAAAAGATAGGAACAGAGTGAGAAATAAATATCCTCATTATACCACAACAGCTCTATTAACCATGCTGCTAAACTAAAGATTAGGATGATATCAAATTTTTAGGATACAATGTAGAAAACTCTTATTTCCTTGCTCTCAAAAAGCTTGAAGTAGTTAAAGCGACTTTTACGTGTGGAGTGACGTAAAATTTGTAGGTAAGTATTTGCCACTGAAACAGGCTACAGTTTTAGGTAAAACTCTATTGCAAATTGAACTCTATTCTAGTTTTTGTAGTCCAGTTAATACAACTAAGTAAGCATCTTTATCACACACTGAGCTCAGTTTAAATGTTCTTATAAACTTTTTCACGGAAATTGTGTTAATGCTGCCAGCCTTAGACAAACAAATTAAAAAAAAACCGGACAAGTGTGAATTAGGGTCGCTCACCGAGGGTTCCGTACAAATCCCTAAATTACATTCAGGTTTCATGAATTATTCATTCAGAACTATACCGTTAAAACCTCCATACAAATCCTATCATTTTAAATCATTATGAAAAAATCAGCTGTTTCATACTAAACTGCACCTCGGAATCGCAGTATGAAAATGTATGAAACAACTGTTATTTTATCAAATTCTATTTTCAAAAAAAGTTGTTCATAATGATAGTCTGAATTGCCTCCTTTCGGGTTATAGTACATCAGTTCTAAATAACTCTGAACAAATAATGTCGAGCTAAATGCCCAGAAATACGATCCAAATGTTTCATGATTTTCACCGATAGTTATCATTACATGTTTGAAATGATTTGGTTGGAGAGGACGGTTCGTGACCACAATTATGGTTGCATATCCGGATCAAACGCATATTCAGGTTGTTTCACCGCCCCGTCCCGATATCCGTGTTTGCAGTTTGTATTGGTATTTTGATGCCTCTACAATGTACGTATTAATTATTTTCAGGATTCGTCATGGACGTTTGTAATGGATATTGTCAATAATATCAAAGTTTTCAGACAACTACGTAATAAAGTTGGCATCCGACGTCCAAGTAATGTGTAGCAAAATTTTCATTCTACAAAACCAACTTAATGCTAGCTTTTCTTCATGGAGTATGTGAAATGATTCTTAACTTAAAACTTCAAACATAACATTGTCCTTTGGTCCAGCATAGTTGTATAATTAGGTTTGCAATTGAATAAAATTAAACGTCTGGCATTTTACGCAAGTGATTACAAAATATAAGAACTATGCAGTAATTATAATTTATATCGTTTCAAAAATCATATTTGTGTGTGAAATTAGCTACAAGTAGCATAGATCCGCATTCCTCATCACTACTGACGAGTCTCCTCTTGGGGGGCGTCCATAAATTACGTGAGGTATTTAAGGGGGGGGAGGGGGTCGAGTCAAATCTTCATCTCAGAAAATTAAAAAAAATACCTCACGTAATTTATGGACGCCCCCTTGTCCATAGACAACATTAAGTTTGATTCAGCCTATACGGTTCAAAATTGTATTGTTTGTCTATGTTTGTATCAACAATAATTTCAAAGACTTGTCTTTGTGATAAAAAATTCAAAAGTTTGTCGCGAACACACGACACGCAACGCTGTTGGTAATAATCGGCCAAGTACGAGTCAGACTTGCACGGAGGGTTCCGTACTGTATGGGGCCCCCCTTAAATATTTATTTTATTTTGTTTTTAGTATATGTTGTTATAGCGGCAACAGAAATACATCACCTGTGAAAATTTCAGCTGCCTAGCTATAATGGTTTATGAGATACAGTCGGGTGACAGACAGACAGACGGACAGACGGACATCGAAGTCTTTTATTTTATTTATTTATTTATTTACAAGCCAACAGCACAAAAATAAAATTAAACTTAATTATACAGATAAATATAAATAGCCAATAACAGGCGTAATCCTAAAATTAATTATGAAAAGAAAAGAAAAAACAAGTCGAGTCTACCACATCTAAGTACAAACGTCTAAGTACAAATATCTATGAGTTTAAGTACAAATATCTATGAATATACTATAAAACCACAGTACATATTATAAATAATACTAAACAACTGAATAATAGTCTTAGTAATAGGGTCCCGTTTTTTCCTTTGGGTACGGAACCCTAAGAATTATAAACACTTCACAAAATTTGGCGGGAGCCACACAGGCGGACTAGCTTAATTGATAAAGCATCGGGCTAGTGATCCGAAATAGACAGGATCACGCCGTGCGTTCGCGACAAAAAAAAAATTAAATTATTATCACAAAGACGAGTTGTCTTTGTGATAAACATTTTGATAAATCTATTGTGGAAAGCACTACAAAATTAATATCGTTTCAACAAAATTATTTACACAATTTTAAAGCAAAAGCATAGACATCATTACTGCATGGTGCCAGCTCCAGCATCACCGTCAACTTAATAGCCTCCAATCCTCCTCCTCAGATTTATTAAGGCAATTAAACTTGGAGAAAGTTGACAGTTTTTTCCTTTGTTTCGGGCACTTTAATGAGCGTTCCGAGAGCTCGGATTTAATTCGTACGCCGAGGAGGCCGCGGTGGCAACACTGTCAAAAGGTTGTTTCTTAACTGGGAAACGTTATGTTTTGTTTTTGTTGTGATTTTTGATGGGCTTCGCGCGGAAATTTCTACCTGTGCTGTGTCAGTGGTATTCTGTTTAAAAATATTTCTAAGTCCATTGAAATATTTACTAGTAGAATTGGACTGCCCTACCTCCGTCATTGTTTCCTGACAATTATAATTTGGATATCTTCAAGTCAAGATTGAATAGGTATCTTCTAGGTCTACATACTCCATGGCACAGCTTCGCTTTCCATCAGGCGAGTTGGTGGCCAAATCTAGACCTATTCTACATTAAAAAAAAATTGTTTGTTATTGGGTAACGAGAGAGGAGAAAATTTTCTTCGTTTGTAACGGGTTACAAAATAGGGTTACAAACGCGGTAGAGGGTATTTAACAGCTTTCTTGCGAACTGTAAATGCTTAAAATGTATCTACCCGAGTTTTACGTTATAACACGTTATTTAGAATTAATAAGCATAATAATAGATTTTTAAGTCCACTAAGTAAGTAAGTTCGTATAGGCCGGGTGGCTAGCCCTGGTGTCAGAGTTTTTAGGCCGCCTGAAGGCCTCTGACATGGCTAAACAGTATTTAAGTCCACTAAAATAAGGGTACTCTTTCTAGATGCATGAAAATAATATGATTTTTTTTTAATTTATTGTGGCTTATATCCCTGGATCCGTTTTCCAGGATTATATTAGAGACATGTCTCGTCTTATTCTATTTCTACATTTCTTTCCATGTTTTGTTTCTTGCCTTAAACTATTTCTTTACATTGTGAAAATATGTTACATAGAGCATTTTTGGGAATTGTTGGGTTACTTAGGTTGTCACTCAGAATAAGGAGTAGTGTTGTCTAGTAAAAATACTCTTATCATCCTCCGCTGCGTTTTTTTTACTTCATTAATTTTGGAGAAAGTAAAATACTTAGAAACTCCACCGATTTGAATTTTTTTTGTCAATGGCAAGAAGCAAAAAGATAACAGGAGAGTTATTATTCTTGGAACTGAACATGATATTATGGATTTTCGCTATTACTTTGTGCGGACCTTTTAAAAGGACGCTGGTAACAAATGGGTTGGTATGTGAAATATTATCAGAGTGAATAGGTATCTTCTAGGTCTGCGTGCTTCGTCTTCGACCACAACATCGCTTACCATCAGGCGCGGACAAATTCGCGATAAAAAAGTAAGTATTTTTATCTTGAGTCACTCAAACACAGAAAATTTGATAAACGGATCCCTTTTTTGCTCTTTAGGTACGAAACTCCAAAAACTAGACCCGACAAAAAATATATTATTCAAAGAAAGAATGCTAGAAAAATTACTTCTAATAAATTATTCCTCAGTGACAATGCCTAAAAATGAAACGTGACTTTATCCGAATTTCCGAGTTGATCATTAGAAACTTTTGATATCTTTCCAGAAAAGATTCCTCCAGTAGAAACTTTCGACGAAAACCAAAAAATGTCTAGGAACAGAAATGTCTATTAAAATGTAAATAAGTACCTATTCTTGACACAAAATTATTCTAACAGTGAGACGAAAATAGATTATTATAATGAAAATAGATTATCTGCTACGTACTTATATTATAAAGACAGAACGTCGATTTTTGTTCGTTCATACAGGGCTATCTGATAACTCTGTACTAAACCCAAATGGGGTTGTTAAAACCATCATAAGAAACAACTTTAACTATGGAGCCAACCCGGGATTCGAGTAAAAGTCAGCTGTTCGCAACAACTCGGAATCAACAAAATGTATGATGCAGATGATTTTATTTTTCGGGTGGGCCAAATAGTAAAAAATTGTAATCCTTTCTTTTCAGCTTTGTACATAAGTTCTGAATAGCCCTGTATTTTACGGCTTATCTTTTTCAAGATCAGTGATAAGAGCGCCTGTAATTCTATTTTGTTTGGTACACATAATAAACATTTAGAGAGCGTTTGTAAGAAAGCTAGCAACAATCATGATATTAAAACAAACTTTTTTTTTAAAACAAGCTTTTACTGAACAAGTGCTTGCCAAGACGAATCAAACGAGCCGAAACCTGATAGGCTTGCGTCGTTTCATTCCAGAGTTCCTATAACCACCTTCCAGCTCCATCTTCAGACCCTGATTACCATTGAAAGACAAACTACTCGCCAAGACGATTCAAATGAGCTTAAACTCGATGAGGTGGTGTCGTTTCATTCCGAAGTTCCTTTGGCCACCTTCCAGCTCCATCATCATATCAGCACCATGTCCTCATAATATTGAATTGTCACGCGATTTACTCATGTATGCAAAATTTCAGCTCAATCGATAACCAGGAAGTGTTTCAATTTTAACTTGCAAGATTTGATTACAGACCGACAGACAGACAACGGGACAGGTGAAACTAAATAAAAGCTTTTATAACATATTTGCTCGTAAAGTGGCTGTAATTACACCAATTTCAATATCGTAATGTATTTCATTACGCACTTGTGCGTTATTGTAATGTAAAGCGCACGAGTGAACGATACTTTTTAAAATCTTAGCAAATAGTTTTTATGTCAGAAAAGTAGTCAATATTTTATGAATAAAATTAACTTTGGTAGATAAAATAGAATAAATAAACATTTAATTCTTTAATTTAACTAATTTTGACAATAAATTACAACCATATATCTGTAACAAAAACACTAAAAATTAATTTACTTTATTAGTAATACTGGCTACTGTTTTTGTACCTTAGCCTAAAAAAAACGTTGATGCAAGCGCATCGCTAATTTGTGGACAAGTAAAGATTTATTCGTTTAAGAAAGTCAGAGTTTTATTAATTTCCTCGCAAATATGTTAAAAAACGTCGTATGACATACGTGCGCTTTGATAATTACAGTCTTTGAATCCTTATAGCCCTCGCCTACGGCTCGGGCTAGCAATATCGCCTCGGCTGTAATTTTCAACTTACCGCACTTTTATCACAATGTACTAATAAAATATCCGAATGGTGAAACTCTGGACACGACATTTGGTGGGTACCTAACTGTTTTTAACGCAAATAGGCACATCCCTTAACTTATTATTTATAAGTAGACTAATACCAAATCTTTGACTGGTAGACAAACAAAGCTAAAACTCCAACCTCAAAGACAAAGGGACTAAAACAGAAGTTTCAGCTGTTTAAATATAAATGTGAAAGGTTAGGTACGTTTTAATGAATTTAAAAGGTTTTAAATTCCCTTAGTGGACTGTAAATGTTTTAATACCTCTCTCCGGAAATAATAATCGTAAAGATAAAATTAAAGTAAGTAATTATAACTTTTTAGAGGCAAACTTAAACGAAATGAAATGAGAATTTTACATCGTTTGAAATAATTGACTTTATTATTAGCGAAACATTTTATAAGATTTTGGAAAATTAGCTGGCGTGATCCACTGAATGTTCGTACGACTTATGGTAAGTGACGTTGTGGTCGAAGATGAAGCACGCAAACTTAGAAGATATACTTATTCACTCTTGTAGAGACTAGACTTATTATATTGTCGTTATAATCATAATTTCATGTGATGAAATGTTATTTGGTAGTTTTCTGGAATACATACATATTGTTTAATAATTATTTTACAGTGTCATTCAGAACAGGGGCCTTTTTGTGTAAGCGCTCTGACGTTCGGCTTCGTTTTTTCTCCTGCTCGCGTCAGTTTACTCACGCCACGAGTGCGAGCGGGAGGAAAAGCGAAGCCGAACGTCAGAGCGCTTACACAATAAGGCCCCTGGTGTACTAAACCGATGATAGGAAATTAAGATCATAATTATGAACAATTTTTACTATGAGGCCAACTCGAATTTGAGAAAAAATAGCTATTTTGTCGGTTCCGAGTTGCAATTTTGCATGAAACAGCTATTTTTTTCTCAAGTTCCGAGTGGCCCCATAGATAGTAAAAGATTTTCATAATAATAGGCAAGCAGATTGTGCTGTACTGTAGGTATGCATTATTTTTACACACAATTAGATCATAACCAGGACAACTTGAAAGACAGTCGAGATTAATTAATTGACTCTGATCTAAATGCACGATTTTCTATGTTATATGCTTATACAATACTTAATGCTTATTAGAATGAAGAATTAATAAATATAGGTACCTACTCAGTTATTTTAGTTCCAATAAAATCATACAGAAGATAACAAAAATTACAATTTGGATCTATATAATGTATATGAACCTTCATGTTTTGTAGACATTACCTATGTGAGCTCTTTTTTGTGAGTTTTGTACTAGATCCAAGTTTCACCGTATACAAAGCATTTTTTCAACCTGTCACAAAAACGTCCCACGTTTTTCTATAAGCCCAAAAAAGCTACTTCCATCGCTTTCTTTTTTCATTCTGTAGCTAAAGCACACATATCTACTTGAGATCGCAGCGGTTTGTTGCACGACGTGTTTTGTACACTCATCATTTTAATTCTGATGCGATATCGAAAACTTAATAAAACGTAAAATATAACGTATAAGTTACTGACTTATTTAACGTGTATCAAAAAATACTAAACTAAAACTGTTTAAAAATACGTATAACTAAGTAAGTATTTCTATTTAATTATCTTCGTACTTGTGAATCTTGTGAAACTTAAAATCAATTTGTGTGGGATTATATTATTATCTCCTAAACCAATTACGATGATTTTATGTTGGAAAACTCTGAAGAGCTGTATATCAATAAGATATGTAATCCAAAATTAATAATAAGACTTTTTTACAATTTGTTTTTTAGAGAGAAAAAACCATGAGAAATAGCAATAGTTGAGGAAGAACATCTAGCACTACGCGTACGCTCGCCGTTAAGGCATTTTGTTAAAGTTATAAAACTAGACCTACTTAATTTATGTACAATAAGTACACAACTTCTAAAAATATATTTTAATAAAGCGATGTATTTTGATTTCATTTGATTCGCAAGTAAGTTCTAGTTTGTTTTTGTTGAAACGACGGGATAGGGGTAATTACCAAATGACCATAAAAATCCAGAAATACTATGAGTACCTGCGTAAATTTTATGTTGAACACACTGGTACCAATCCGACATGTGTGCTACAACCACAACGCATGTTGTACAACAATTTATCAAACACGCGACATCCCTCGGGATCCGGTACGTCAAGATACTAGACGTTTGAAAAAGGGATGAGCACTTGTAAGACAAAGTTTATCTCTCTTTATTGTCTGTCTTAACCGTTTGTATCAGTCTAGGTCTCTTGGACTCTTGGACTCGGGCTATTAGCAGACGAGTTACGACTCTGTGTCAGAAATTAGAGAGAGATAGGTACACTGTCTATTGTTCACACGAGACATTTCAACGTTTCAAAACAAAAGTGATCTCGCCATAAGCATTAAACATAGCAATGACAAGGCTGATCTTTTTTTTTCGTACTTATAGGTTTGCGTATGACTACACACTGCCTGACGTTAAGCAGATATCTAGGATGTAACACGCTTACCTAGAAGATAGGTACCTATTTACTCGGGGTTTGAAGACACCCACGTTGTACTTTAGCGGGAAGACAGACTCAGGCAAAGCGTTCCACATTCTGGCTGTTCGTATGAGAAACGTGGATTCGAAACGCTTGTTTCTAACGCGCGAAATGACCACCATAAAAGGGTAGCGCTTTGGTTGCATTTGTCTAGCCGTACGAAACTTACCTAAGTAATTATTTTTGGCTAAAAATGGCATAACCGACTTCGACTGCGTACAGAATTCAAATGACTCGCACGGATAAATGTATTTATCGATGTAATAATTTTCACATGATTGTAGATTTATCAAAAACGACTCAGCCGATGTCGATAAAATTTCAATCGGACCACCTCTGAAGTATAGTCTACTAAACCAAAAAATAACCATCAAAAAGGCATATATGTGTAAAAGGTTGCAAAGACGAGACTGGTTCGCACTATGAAAAGTTTTCTAATTCAGCGTCTCCTACACGCCTAACTTCACAAACTCTACACCTTAGTCAATACATATATCTACCTAATATGTGTCGTAGAAGCGCTTCGTAGAGGCTCTTGCGCTTTGCTTCGCTTCGCTTATCTCGGCGGAGCACTACTGTGCCTCCCAACTGTATCTACGAGTACTACAAAAGTATGTGTAGCTGGGCAGTAATACGCCATCGAGTTCCTTCTTCAGGCTGTTGCAAATTTACCAGCAACACATTTCTTCGGCCTTCTAAAAACCTTTTTCCTGACCTTGACTATTTAGCTCACTAGCATTATCGCTAGTTATTTTTCTGTGGTCAAGCCTTCACTTAAAATTTTGGATTTAGAGCTATCATCCGGCCAAAACGACTTACTCGTACTAGTGTTCAGTGCACGGCATTATTAGCAGTAGGTATAACTAGCAAGCAATCTTACATTTGAAAAACTCCAACCTCACAAGCGGATTAACGCCCGTAAAAAGCGGCTTTTCTTTGGCATGATGTCAAAAACCATGCACGTACTAGAATGCAAAGGCAACTGTACGAGTATTAACATCATAGATATTGTAAACTAAGCAGATACGGTGCTTAGTAATTCGTCGTTTAAAAGTAAGCTCTGCTTTGAAACTATTTGGAGTTTGTCCGTCATATTGCGGAGAAGCCAATGTGATATTTGGTCAGTAAGCCCAAGTTTAGAGGCGCCATCATAAATTTAATAGCAACGTAAAGAGTTTTCTCTCTATCGAACGCCTTAAGTAAAAAAGAAACAGAAATAGTCTAGTTAGCTATTTTAATTACGATGGAGCCTCTAAAATTTAGCTAACGATGCAAAGCGGTTTTTAAATAAATAAATAAATCTTTTTGTTTCAGACAAAACTTAGTCCATATTAATACAGTTGTAATTTGTACTACATAATTATGCGTATTATGCGTATTTATTATTATTATTTATTTATTATTTATTATTATGCGTATCGGGGTATTTCTAATCGACACGAATGTCAGCAACAGTTCCGTGGCTCATTTTTAGGGTTCCGTACCCAAAGGGTAAAAACGGGACCATATTTATAAGACTTCGATGTCCGTCTGTCCGTCCGTCCATCTGTCTGTCTGTAACCGGGATGTATCTCATGAACCGTGATAGCTAGGCAGCTGAAATTTTCACAGATGGTGTATTTCTGTTGCCGCTATACCAACAAATGCTAAAAATAGAATAAAATAAATATTTAAGGGGGGCTTCCATACAACAAACGTGATTTTTAGCATTTTTTTTGCTCGCCATTAATAACGGCAAGAGGATTGGGGCTCTCATACGGTACGGAACCCTTCGTGCGCGGCTCTGACTCGCACTTGGCCGATTTTATGTTTTACGTAAATAATATTTTTTGTTAAAAAAAGCTATACCGCTTGATATCACAACTGAATTTGTATATAACTATTATTTTTCGCAAAAATTGCACTACCGATTTCCACCGTGTACAGAATTCGAATAGTTTGCACGAATCGATGTAACCATGATAATCCATGAACATTTTTGTTGATTTAAATCAAAAACGTCTGAGCTGATTTCAATAAAATTTAAATGGGTCCACTTCAGAAGTAGAGTACCCTTTCATAATAAAAAAATTGTTGTCTGTAAAGTCGGTTTACTGACGATAGTTGAACGTGACAACGTATATCGAACGCTGCCGAACGCAAAGGCCGATTGTGCTTCTTTGTCTCGCTCGTTCCGCGCTCTCGCTTGCACTTCAAGCCTTACATGGAACGCCTCAGAGCGAGGTAACGCCGCATGAGTCATGTTTTTTCGTGCGTGGCAGCCGGCTCTATCGAATTATAAGACGTTGTCACGTCAAAAAGATTTCTTTAAATAGGCTTACAATAATTGGCGAGAATGTCGATTAACATACACAAAAAATAAATAAATACCGACTGTAAAAATTGTTAGACTCATTTGAAATAATATTATAACATTGGCCACACAACTGACGCTGACATTCGCATCGAATAGATATACCCCTCGATATTTTGCGATGATAATGTCTTCTTCAACCTTAGGGCACTTTGTCTCACTTTCTTTCTTCCATGACTCGAATGCAAAGGCAACTGTATAAAAAGATGCTAAAAAGCTTAACACAAGCTCGCGACCTCATTTCCGAACCGCGCCACATTTGGCAGCTGCGGCGAATTTTTAAACCAAACAAAAAACGAAATAAAACTCTGCACAATGCTCGGGATAATTAACATCCTGCCTACAAACATTATCATCATCAACCCTTAATTTCTTAGGCTTTTGACGAAGCGAACGAAGTGAGAGTCTTCGTTTTAAGTCGACGATTTTGCTTTCGTCTGTCCGGACGTTGGTTTTAAATTAATCGTATTAATGGATCTTTTTGTCGTCAGAGATAATTGGTTGAGGGCATCGACTTGGCGTTTTTACTGTTTTAAATGTTGGGGGGTTTTCATTCAAGAGCGAGTCGAATTAGATTTATGAAGATGCAGTTAAAGAAATGCGCCTTCCATTGTTCGATTAATTACTAGTTATATTGAACACAGTACATAATTATATGTACCAGCACTCTCGAGCCGGCTCCGCCGTCTACCAAGCCGCACTGAGTTACATCCCAATCACCCTTCGTGGGAAGGCCTATGCTCAGCAGCGAACTATTAATAGGCCAGCACTGAACAGTACCTCCTAAGGCTAGTGTGGACCGCGAACGTGGCCATACAAAAACAATAATCTGTTACTTCTAAATACCTATTATCCGATTTGAATGTTTTATTTTCATGTAATCAGCACTTCAATCACTAGGATCAAAAGACTATTATTACAGTTTTTAACTGACCTTAAAGTTTGAAGCCTATAAAAACTAAAAACTTAGCTGAAAAAAATGACGTAGCAGCGTGCAATATTTCTTACTCAAGCGATTGACACCAAAAACATAATATTTTCTTTTTCAATTTGGGGTGAAAAGCGTTTTCTCCTGAAACGTGATTTTTTTCAAAAATGTACCTTATTTTTTTTGATATTCAGCAGAAAACGCGAAAACAATGGTCGATTCACAGTAAGTACGTGTGGCAGCTGCTACCTTGTAGTGCTAAGCGAGACAAGTAGCACTATTGGTCTGTAAAAAGGCCGCCGGATATCTACGGATGAAACTATAGTTGAAACTTGAAGATAGATCATTTGAAACCTTACGTTAAGAATACCTGTTACAGTAAGCCGTGGTAATCTAGACTGCTGTTTGGAATTCAACTACAGACTTTTCGGTTTAGGAAAACATCATGAAGCAACCTGTATACGTCCGTAGAAGAGATTCGATGGTGCATGGGAATCCACCAACCCGCACTGGGCCAGTATGGTGGATACTTATGGACCAATCACAATTCATAGGTAGGCCTGTTCAGTAGTGACCTGTTATGAAAGGCTAGAACAGTACAGTACCTGCTAAATTCAAAATAAAACTTCCTTCCTTATTAGAAGTTGGTTGATCACATGTTACAACGTTTTTTGTTCAATATAATGTAAACTTGCATTTTGAAATAACTAGGAGTATAATAAAATTTTAAAGCCTACATTGGGTGGTATCCAAAAATACTGTTTACTTACTTCACGCATTTTTCGGCTGGTGTTGCCAACTAGTTCACTATCAAAAGATTAGATAACATTTTTTGAACAAGGGTTAACTACTGACTTGTAACAATTGAGCCATAAAATTGTCGGATAATGCTCTAAAAATTTCATGATACAGTAGAACCTGGATTATCCGGCCTTCAGACATACGGATTCGCGTTTATACGGATTATTGCTCGTGGTCAACAATGTTTATTTTTCGATTTGAATCCATACATAGACTGACATGGCAGAAGTTTATAAGCCACCCGCGCCCCGCTATATCTCTGCTTTTCGCGTATTGTTATTGTTACTTAGTGTACTCCGATGCGCTGTGTCGCCAACTCGCCACACAATCTCAGGGGCCCTATTTTTGAGTTTTGTACGGCTTGGTCGTATACGGAACTTGTATAGTGTCTGCAACTTTCATAGACAACATTGAGAGTTTCCATACAATCTGTCAAAGTTCCGTAAACGTTCCTAGGCGGTCGAGGTTGAAAAATATTTTGAAGCGTTAGCTAGTGGTGTTATTGCTTAAAGTAATATTTATTTTATAATTTTAGCAATTCATTCAAAAAAAAGGAGAAACTGGACGGAAGTTAGGTAAGACGAGAAATATAACCAATCTTTTCATTTAATCGATAATCCGGATTTTCGATTATCCGAATGCTCAACGACACCACGATTAGTCCGGTTAATCAAGGCTCTACTACAGTAGAGCCTAAATAAATATTATAAATATTAAATAGAGCTATTTAATATTCTCACTGCAAAATGACACCGTACCAATAATGAAACTACTTCATACTATCAACTAAATCTGAAAATTCAAAAAATTTAAAACACAAACTTCCGTGAATCTCTGATAGTTACAAAGTTCTATTCGCCTGGTTATCATCGTAAAGGCTTACTCACACTAAGCCGTATTACCTACTACTATAATACATATAACCAGTTAAACTGAAAAATCTTCTCCCCACTGCAAAACTACTTCGCACTAACTCAACACTTTTTCAAATCTCAAACTCCTTTAAAGAACGAACCTAAGGCTCTTACAGTAAAAGAGTTCTATTCACCTGGTTACTCTCGCTGGCTGGCCGACGGTGGCACTGGCAACATTAATTCTAATTACGATCCTGCACGATCTAGTTTCGAACTTGGCGAATAACTCCCGGGAACTATATATTAATTAAAATCTATCGGCAAATCCCACCGCTGTGCATAGGCCAAGTAATGCAGTAAGCTTGTTGTTCGAAATTGGTAGAATATAGTATTTTAGTATAGAAACGCGTCCACTTAAAATGAGCCCACACAAACTGGACTCACTTTGTTCCGAAACTTTTGATAAAACTGTACAGGCAAAACTTTTGTTGTTGCTGTTGCAATTATACAGGGTTATTTCTAATCAATTAGCATCCTTTTAGGGGCTTATTCTGTACATCAAAACTAACAACTTTTGTTTTGCGAATTTTATCAAAACTCAAAAAAATCTGCTTTTCCATACATTTTGAACGATATTTTTCTATGGAACAACATTTTTTTTGAGAATTAATAAAAGTCGTAGAACAAAACTTGTTAGTTTTGATGTACATAATAAGCCCCTAAAAGGATGCTAATTAATCAAAGACAACCCTGTAACCAGGTGATCGTGAATTCTTATCATCAGGAAGCTTTTCTGCAGTTTTGTTTCATTATCACATAATATAAATAGCTTTATTAGACACACACGATCAAATTACAAGCTATAGTTTGTATAGGCCGGGTGGCTAGCCCTGCTGTATGAGTTTTTAGGCCGCCTGAAGGCCTCTGACTTGGCTAAACGGTATAACAAGCCATAGGTATTACATAGGTAACTCCTACAGAATATGAGAATTGAGTACCCAACAGAGAATCCTTTACGATATGCTGTGCTGGATGACTTCTTTCTTAGCGTACCGCGTACGACGTAGCATTTAGATTTATATTTAAAAGCATATTTATATAAAATCTATAAAGATATCTGATTTTGTAAAGTCATAGAGATAAATTTACAGTTTAGAACATGTTCATGTGAACCAACGGAAGGCAACAAGCGGCCCGCGTTCTGTATCCGGACCGCGAAAGGCCGAATTGTTAACGAATAACAGTCCAACCAAAAATATTAGAAATCCTACTGTTTTCGCTGCTCTTTGTCCCGGCTGAAGTAAAGACGGCAGTTGTTGGCCGAAGCCGCTGCAGCTCACGTGTGCCCAACTTTTATTAATTTTTCCTCGCCCGCGCCGCCGACGGACGGCTTTATGAATGAAGTTTGAACAGCTTTGACTCATTCTTTCAGCCCAAAGTCTAACGCTATTGTTACGAGTAACAAAGCTTGTCTTGCCGTCTTTTATAACTGTAACAAAGCTTTTTAGGGTTCCGTACCCAAAGGGTAAAAACGGGACCCTATTACTAAGACCGCGCTGTCCGTCTGTCCGTCTGTCTGTCACCAGGCTGTATCTCATGAATCGTTATAGCTAGGAAGCTGAAATTTTTACAGAAGATGTGTTTCTGTTACCGCTATAACAATAAATACTAAAAACAGAATAAAATTAATATTTAAGGGGGGCTCCCATACAACAAACCCGATTTTTAAGCCAAAACGGCTCGCTCGATATTTTTAATGGTAACAGGTACTTGAAACTTTCACCGAATATTTAGTTGTATTTTCACTTTAATAATAAAATTAAAATAAAATTAAAATTTAAGGAGGGCTCCCATACAGTACGGAACTCTCCGTGCGCGAGTATGACTCGTACTTGGCCGATTATTGAATGTTTCTGAATTTTATTTAGTCGAGCTAGTGTGCATTGATGTATAGAGATTGAACCCGTAAGGATAGTATAAGACGTACACGCAATGCAATCAAATGATGTTAATTTATAAATACTCAATGTTTGAAAAAAAATCGATTTGACATTTGTTCGATTCGACAGTTCTTTTTTGACATTTCTTGGAGCGCACGCTAGAATAGCTCTGCTCGCAGATGACAGAATTTGTCCTATTTACTTAACACTTATTGTTATAATATGGAAAATTTATGCAACATCATTATATTTTATAGCATATGTGTTATTCTGATATATAAGCTATATAATTGCTAAGTTTCATCTCAATCCGTTCAGTAGTTTTTGCGTGAAAGAGTAACAAACATCCATACATCCATCCATCCATCCATCCATCCATCCTTACAAACTTTCACGTTTATAATATTATAGTAGGATGGCGAATAAACATCCTGCCACGGTGGAGTAAGCGCAAACGTCTAGTTTCTGTCGTCCCGGAAAAGCCGGTCAATATATAATATGATTTATGATAAATTGTGGAAGGGCCGCCCTTTGTAAGGGGTCAGCGGGTCCACTGATTGAAATCAGCCATTATTTTCGCAAAATGGCCTTCACGGGACTTTTCATTCTTTACGTTGGAAATAATGTGTTTGTGACCGTATTTTTATTATCTTTGTATTTTAATGTTTCTTTTTTGACCGTATTTTGTCATACTTAGCCCCCGACGTAAGTGAGGAGTGGAGAGAAGTTTAACGTGAGAATGTGATTGTTAAGCTGTAGATCACTGTGTCAGTCAGTGGCAACGTAGGTCCTAAAACCAATGTATGGACAGCATACAGGGTTATCTGCGTGCCCTATACTAAACCCAAAGGGGTAAATCAGACCATCATTATGAACAACTTTTAATAAAATTTGTTGAGCGCCAACCGGGAATTCGAGAAAAAATATCACCTGTTCCATACAAAATTGCAACTCTGAATTAATATAATTGTTCGTACATTTTGTCAATTTAGCTAATTTTTAGGGGTCCGTACCCAACGGGTAAAAATGGGACCCTATTACTAAGACTCCGCTGTCCGTCTGTCCGCCTGTCTGTCTCCACTCTGTATCTCATGAACCGTTATAGCTAGAAAGCTGAAATTTTCACAGACGCCGCTATAACAACAAATACTAAAAACAGAATTAAATAAATATTTAAGGGTCGTATGAGAGCCCCCATACAACCAAACCTGAATTTTTAGTCGTATTTCGCTCGATTTTAATGTTAACAGACGCTTGAAATATTCACAGAATATTATGTTGTGTAGGTATTCACTTAAATAATAAATAATTAAATTGAAATAAACAAATACTTAACGGGGGCTGCCAAACAGTACGGAACCCTTAGTTGGCGAGTCCGACTCGTACTTGGCTGATTATTTTTCTTGAATTTCGGGTTGGTCCCGTCCCGTAAATTACCTTCTTTCGGCTTATAGTACACTAGTTCTGGATAACGCTGTATTCAAATATTAAAAATCTTAAATACATTCTCTTATTGTTAGAATATCCACTCTTATGGAGTAAGTAGCTACGCAAATATTAATGATTTGCTGATCTGATCGAGATTTGGATTATCTCCACTACTAGCGACCCGCCCCGGCTTCGCACAGGTGTACCTATTATACACACAAACCTTCCTCTTGAATCACTTTATCTATTAAAAAAACCGCATCAAAATCCATTGCGTAGTTTTAAAGATACTCATACTCATTTTATTTGTACAAACATGTATACGTCAATTATAACAAAACAAAAAAAAATGCAATGTAAACTAGACAACTTAACTTAGTCCAAATAATTTTAAGAAATGTCAAATAATTAAATAGTATAAAAAGTAAAACACATTAGATATAAGCATACATGGGGCAGACAGCGGGAAGCGACTTTGTTTTATACTATGTAGTTATAACCAAGATTGTTCCAATACTATGATAGCAGAAATCGAAAACAAGGCCTTAAATTTTTGGAGATTATTTTCAGAAATAAAATGTTTTCAAAAGAACCAGCTGACCAGCGTTAATGTATTGATATTCGCCAATATCACGATGTTATCAACAGGAGGAGTTTTACTGCGCTCGTAAACGGCACGTCCCGGACAATTGGCTCTTTATTGGAGGAGCAGCTGCGTCCTCGACGGCAATTACTGTTGTTAGTTTACTGTTTACTGATGACCCATTATACGATGCGAGTGTACTTACGAGTATGTAGTCTGTCCAGGACTTTAGGCTCTTGACACGGGGGAATGGACAACATGTTAGGCTTTATAGTCTTAACATAAGTGCTCTCATATCTATAAAGATACCTACTTATGTTGAAGAAAGAGAAAATGTTACTTTTGTTAGTTTGCTGTTTACTTATGACTGTCGATTCCGATGCACAGCACTTCATCAGATTTGATAGAGCGAAGGTGCTAGCACGAGAGAAGTTTTTCGTGCCGCGTAAAGTTAGGGAGGCTGAGGCTATTGAGATTAGCAGACGCCCTAACTTCAATAGAGACGGGGGATGGACACTGCCACCGACATGGAGACCGTGTCTTCAGGGAACCAGAGGACTTGACCGTGGGACTGGTGGAGACATAGTGAGCTCAGTGTGCTGGAGTATCCCTAACGGATACCGTGATACCGATGAAGAGGATATTCAGTGCGCGCCGACACAACAATCCTCTCTACACGCCCCCGCCCCGCAGCCCGCAGTGCATTGCGAGACGGCTCCGCGTGCTAGCACTCGCCAACTTGAGAAAGGTCGCCGAACGCGACCGAAACTATAGTCGTGTTATGACTATACGAACACGTGAGTGAGTCCCGTTTTATATCTTTTAAAATACTTATGACTCATTATTCTATTCGCGTAATTAGTTCCTTGAAGAGCATTAGGCATTGAAAAGGTGGAAAAATGTTAGACTATAATTATTTTTGCAAAAAATGGCGTGACCGCCTCCAACCGTATACAGAATTCGCGAATATTTCGCTCGGATCGATATAGCATCTTTCACATTATTGTTGATTTATCAAATATGGCTCAGCCAATTTCGATAAAATTTAAATGGGGCCAATTTCCAATTAAGTATATTCTTTTCAATGAAAAAAGAGTTATCGAAATTGGACTACTATGTAAAAAGTTGTGCGTGGTTATATTGTACATAAAAAATATACGCGTCGAATTGAGTACCTCCTCTGTTTCGTCGGTCAATAAAGATAATTATTAGAGCATAAATAAGTGTCAAAGAGCATTGTATTGTTTGTGTTAGCTTACTGATGATCCATCATACGATGCGCGTCCTTAGTTCCTTGTACAGCTTTAGGCCTTTGACTAGGTAAAATATTATTAGGCTATAAAGTTATGACATAGCGTAAATAAGAAACATTATAATATTACTGTTTAGTTTAACAAACATTTTTATACATTGTTGTGTATCGCTACACAGTTCATAGTATGCCTAATTACGAATCAACGTTGTATTCGACACGCAACGAAGATACAAACATCAAGTTTAATGGTAAAATCGTTTCAGTGAAAAAATATACAATTTCTGATATAGGTATCAGTATTATTCAGTGTACTTACCTAATTACAATCTTTTTGTTGGCATTAAAGCAACCTGAAGGTCAGCGGCTTCATTGATATGAATTGTCAAAACTGTCAGTTGTCACATAGGAAACGTGATGAGGCCTTATTTTGAGACCACTGAAATGATAATTATGTGGACATACCACTATATAACTTTTAGGCATTATTTCAACACAAGTTGAACAAATCATGACTACCACTCGGTACTTGCTACAAAGACAGACACCTACTAATATAATAATCATGTCAAAAATATACCACGTAAATAGAAAACACACGCAAATAACTATGATATTTTTATTTGGTTTTTCCAAGGGTTTTTCTGACATCAAGTCGTTGTATTATTCAGAAAAATTGTTTCAATTTCTATGGGCGCCTCCATAGGATTATATTGCTAAATTTATGGTTAGTCCATGGTATAAATATGTTCTTACAGGCTATTTATTTATGGCACAAAAAGCGTTAAAAATATACTTATTCAGCTTGAGATTTCAAAGAAAAACGTTTCCTTGCAGTGTTTAATTTAACATCTCAATCTCCACTTTTATTTACTCCCTGAATACCGATTTCTATGCGTCTAACCATTTGATTTTCTTTGTTACAAATATCCTTAGACTTGAAATAAGAACTGAAGCTAAGGACTCAATAAGAGTTGCAAAGAAAACAAAGACAGTTAGAAGAGACCTGCAAGAGTAACTTTTCAGAATGGTTCGTATGACAGGAATCAAATGGGAAAAGGCGCAAAGATGTGCGCCAGTTCACAACATAATTTCGTCGGACTTTCCTAAATACTATCCTCAGCCTTGGAAATTCATGGTTAGTGCATATGTCACCGGTTTATTGTAATACAATTTAACGCCTTACATTTTCTTGTACAATTTACAATTAAACGCTTGTACAATTTAACGTTTTACATTTTCTTTAGTTTGTAAACATGTAACAGTGTTGAAACGTGAAATTGTGAACATGTGTTGACCGGTGACACATACAATTAATGGCTTTCTTAGACATTCAGATTTGGTTGAACACCACTACGTAGAGGTCTACGTCCAACATTGCTACCAATGTAAGGTTGGCTGGTACCCGACCGTCTCCAATCAGTACTAATAAAATCATATGGGTAATGTTGGATCAAGCACGTTATACACGCCCAACTTGGCGGTTATACCTACTGTTCTGTACCGGCCTTTTAATACTCTACTGCTCAACTTAGGCCAATTCACGAAGGGCGATGGACCTGTATCCACCACGCACGATTCGGTTGGCGGTTGAATCTGCCAAAATCGGTAGGTACCTACATGTAAATGTTTTAATTAATTTTATTCCGTAGAAGCTACCAATATAGCCCAGCGGAACCGGCAATGGACAGGGCACATAGCACGCAGAATGGATGTCAATTAGATCTGTAACTTTCTCGAATGGAGGTCACACAGTGACAAATGTTAGAACGTCCAGTAACAATGACAACAACAGACGATATAATAAAGACCGCAGGGGCTGGACGTAATCTGTTTCCAACAGGTGCACCTACTCTTATTGCTATACAGGGTTATTCTTTATGACTATCCAGGGTTGTCTGCTTGCTCTGTACTGAGCTGAAAGGAGATTATTCAGACAGCCATGCGCAATTATGCGTTCTTAAAATTGCAACTCGATGATTTGAATCGACAATGTGTATGAAACAACTGATATTTTTCCCGAATTCCGGTTTGACTCCATAGTAAACGTTCGACAATATGATGGTCTGAATCACATCCTTCTGACTCAGACCACCAGTTCTAGATAACTGTGTAGAGTAAACGAAAACTTTTGGTGTAGGTCCACGTAGTTTCCTCGTTTCCATCAGGGGCGCAGTACAAACATGGATGGAGCCACACAAAAACTACTACAGTTTCCGTTTACTAGCTCCTCTGTTGGCAGGAAGGTAAAGCCCGCGTCGAGTGGCTTCTATCCTACGAGTACCAGAGGATGTGGCTCGCAGAGAGGGAGCTGTGGCAGAAGGCCATGTACCCGGAGATCACAACCAAGAACGTTGACGTGGTCAACCGATACGTTCTCACGTTCAACATCAAGCACAAACCTCCTAAGCCAGAGGAGAAGAAAGTGTTTAAGATGAAAAAGTAGGCACAATTTTATTTTTTATTTTTAAGAAAGCTCTGGGTTTCTTTGAAGTGATTCGGTTACTTTTGCGTGTGGACTGCCGCAAAACCATTAGCAGTGTGTTGCTCTTTGTCCATCCACGACGTCCTGTTATTTATTGACGCATACAGCCCTATACGACAACGTGGACACTCAGCGTTGTCGTCCTCCCCGGGCCCGTTTGAGTGGATGGCTAGAGCCTCACCTCCAAATACCCGCGAGCCCAGAGGCCTTCTTTTAGTAGGCTCTTACTACAGGTAAGAGATACTGATTCTGTATTGCCTGGGCATCAGGGCCAAGAGCTCAAGTCCTTAATACAATTAATTGTGCAAAAAATAAGGCAATTTTCGCCTGAGCCTGACAGCAGGTTATGTACAAAACATGTATAAATAATTTTAAGCACATCGAAGCCCGAAAAAATCTAGGTCTCAGGAAGATAGGACGTTCACTGCTTGTCGTAGACTTCCCTGTAGATTTCCAACAAGACCGGTTTGGAGCGGGGTCCGTCCAGCGTGACCCTGGGTTCTTGATTAAATCATCAGTCAACCTTATCGGTGGACGTCCTACTCTGTACTTACCGGTACGTGTTTAACTGTACACAATATAATTTCAGGTTTGAAGGCATAGGAAGTAAAACTACTACCAAACGGCCGCCTGACGATAAGGCCATGGCGTTTGAAAAGAAAAGAAATACATCTAAAGGAGATGTCAAGAAATGACAATTTTATTTTCTAAACATTTATTGTAATGGTATTATTTTAGTTCTTTGTTCTAAATATATTTACGACTCAATTTTTTTTAAGATTCAATAAAGACGGATCTTTTTTACACGAAAATATTTTTCTTATGCAATTTTGATTAAAAAGTCACGGTTTTTTTTTAAATTTACAATCTAAACTTTACCTATTTTTAACAGACTTCCGAAAGGATACATCTTTATCATACTTCATACTTCTACGTTACGAGTACATCATACTTCTACGTTCGTTCTGCATGTATTTTTGTTGTGTATGTTCATCGATAATTTCACCATTGAATGAATGAATGAATGAATGAACTCTTTATTGTTGACACTAAAATACAATACAGAAGAAATATACAGAAAGGAAAAAAAAGAAGCGACTTAAAACTAGTGCAACAAAGGGCGGCCTTATTGCTTATAGCCATTGTGAACCGAATCGAAAAATTATTTTTTAGTTCAAAAGGGTATACTCTCGAGGTGGTTCCATTTAAATTTAAAGAAATCTGTTGAGCCGTTTTTGAAATATCAACAATAATATAACAATTCGAGCGATATTTGATAGAAGGCGGTTTTGTTATTTTTTGCGAAAAATAATTATTATTTGCCGTATAAAGAAGGCTTAAGTTCAATTCAGAGTAAAAACTTATATGACGTGGTGCTACACGGCTCGCTATCATGGTAATGTCACGGTAATGGTACTAGATACCATTACTGTGGTCATGGTAGATATTTAGTTATAGGCTACGTTCTTCAGTAATATCCATCCGCGGTCACCCATCCAAAAATGATCATACTGCCCTGCATAAGATGGTCAAATACAAGCCTATTACATGAAAAAATGCTGGCGGTTATTTCACATAATTGATCAGTAAGAAATGACACCAGTGTAAAATATTAACTTTACTATTATTATGAAGATTCTAACCAACGTTCCCTAGTATTGTGTTCGATTAGTAATTGCATATAATTATGTGTGGTAGAAATTAGTAGAAATGGGCAGTGCACCTATCCCTACCAGAAATAGCTCGGTAAGGATAAGTGCACTACGCAAATTGTCAGTCACACTCATCCCTACTGATAGAACTAAATCTACAAAAAGTGCATTTATCCCTACCATGGCGGATCGCTCGTTAGGGATAAGTGTACCAGCCGGATTTGTCGAACAGTTTCTGCTCTTTGTTGAAACCCATTACCGGGCTAACGGGCAAATCCTCTATTTTCGTGCAAAACTCATATTTTTACCGGATTAGAAAGTTCGGGAATAATCGGATTAAGTATTGAACTCTACGGCTTTCCGGGCCCGGCACCGGCTCGAGATGGATGTGAAAATCATACTAAAATTCAGTCTATATATACGTTTTGGTTCTACATTGTTCTAGAAATAAACTTTTACCGCCTTACCACAAAAGATTTAAACACGGTTTAAAAACTGTTTAACCGTGCAATTTGTACTGTTAGACATTGTTTAAAGAGTGCGTAAAACTTTTGTGTTAAGACGGTTAAACTCTAAAAGCTAAGTACATGCCCTAAAAATAAAGTTCGGATAGGCCTGACGATTAGCCCTGATGTCAGAGTTTTTAAGCCGACTAAAGGCCTCTGACATAGCTTAACGTTTAAAACAACCGGAAACTACAATTTAACGTGTCATCCGAGCCACGGCAAGCGCTCAGTTGGAAATGCCACCCGCGGTCAGGTCACCCGTCCGAAAATGATCGATTTATACTCGTAAGACTTTACCACGACAATTTTGAATAAAAATATGACCTAAGTAAAGTGTCTAATGGCAGAGGAGAAAGTTTTACACTTTCTCCTTCCGCAATCAGCGCCTTCTCGGGAGGCGGCTGGAGTCGGAACTTTTTAATTCCATCCACGAAGTTTCGATATAAGTGAACTCTTGGATTAGTTTGCTGCACGCGAAGCGGAGGCGGGATTTAATTAAACTCAAACATCAGGTGGGTTTCGTGGTTGCGATAGGTTTATTTAATACCTAAATACTGGGTTTGTTAGGAGGTTATTGAAATAAAATGCACGGAATAAGCCGTGTTGGTCTAGTGGTTGTAACACTGGCCTGTCGTTCTTGAGGTCGTCGGTTCAAATCCCGGTCGCGTACCGATGATTTTCTTTGGAACTTAAGAGTATGTACGGAATTTCACACCACTGGCTTTTCGTTGAAGGAAAACATCGTGAGGCAACCTGCATACGTCCGTAGAAGAAATTCGATGGCGTGTGTGAATCCACCAACCCGCACTGGGCCAGCGTGTTAGATATGGCCTAGTCATCCTTCGTGGGTAGGCCTACGTCCTGCAGTGGACTATTAAAAAGGCTGGTACAGTACAGTATAGAAATAATAGTGTAGCTTTAAACACATCAAATTTTGTGTGTGTACCCCCATGTTTGTCCTTTTTTATCAACTATTTTTTACCATCCATCAACAGCAAAATATATGTTCCAACACGTTCAGAGAAGATGTCTATATATCTGTACCTTAGTCTTTTTGTGCAACCACAAAGAGAATGAATACCTAGTATTTTTATTTATTTTATTTTTTTCGCCCATGTAGTATGAACTTTACGTGCTCCTTAAGTAACGCGTAATAATAGGAAAATAAATGGTACGAGTAGATAATAATTGGTTCCAAACCAAACAATTAGAATTCGTTTTGATGTACGTATTAAATTTTGTGCTCGGCATACTGATGAGATTAAAGCGAAAGTAACAGAACCAACAAAATTCACATAACAAAAAAGCTTCAATATTTTTCAAACGTTGTCTGTTTAAAATCCAAACAAGTTAGTCCGTTTGAATAAAAGATGTAGCGCGACGTAACAGATAGGTGCCTAAACATGTCGGCATTGTCGGCGACGGTTCCGGGTCCGAGCCGCGCCGGGCCCGGGAATGTGTCTGGTTTGGACCACTTCCGTTGGGCTCACGGATACTCACAGGACACGTTTACGGAACAATGTTGAAGATAGGTACAAGAGCTTGCGTACCTAATGACGTGTCTCTTTCGCGCATAAATATAGTTATTTTTTAATTAAAAATGACTAAAAGCGAAGAAGTAGATACTAATATAAAACAGGACGCTGAATTTTTAATATATCTGCTCTAATGGTAGAGAGAATGGGTCCGTCTCTTTCGCGCAAAATTCTCGTTTTTTGAATAATGATATATAAAATACTAGCGAATTATACATACAATACTAACGAAGAATAAACAGATGTATTATACATCCTTCCTTTTGAATCATTTTATTTAAAAAACCCGCATCAAAATCCGTTGCCTAGTTTTAAAGCATATATGGGGACAGACAGCGGGAAGCGACTTTGTTTTATACTATGTAGTGATGCCACAGAATAGCGTAATAGATAGTAGCCTAAGCATGTCGACGACGGTTCCGGGTCCGAGCCGCGCCAGACCCGGGAATGTGTGCTTCAGACCACTTCTATTCGGCCCACGGATACTCACAGGTCACGTTGCAATGACGTTGGAAATCACTTTCTCTAGGAAAATCTTCTCCCAAATATTAGCAGTGTTGGCTAAAACTGTAGTCTTGGTTTCAACACTCCAATGTGTCGATAGAGCTTGGACTGATATCGGACAAAAACCAAACAGAGTCAATTATCATAACTCTGATTGGCTATTACACAGGGGTGATTAAAATTATTCGTGGACCCGTTAATGGATCAACGCAACGGGACCACGGTAACTTAAATTGTAAAATATTTTATTCAAATAAAGGTCCGGTAACGATTCCTAATATTATGTCCGAGTCTATAAAATGTCCTAAACGTAAACTAGAGTACTTACACGTGCATCCTAAGATTATTACCACTTTTTCCGGCAGTTGGATCGTTCATAATTTAAGTTGGCCATGATCGTTTCATGTGAGTAACAAGGAGAGCAGAGGGGACGCTTAACGCCGCGCCGTCCGGGGCGCAGAGATTAATGCACGCCTTTGTATTTATGCTAATTCTCGGGACCCTTAAAATATGCCATAATTATTTTTAAATGCGTATTTTATTTGTTTGTTTTTTCTTCCAGATAATTTTGTATACTTTTGCAGGGTTTTTATGTGAAAGAGGAGTAATTATTCAGGACTAGCTCACCCAGCGAACTTCTTTTCACGCAATAACTTGATAAATTGTAGCCTATGTGTTCTTCTGATGTGTAAGCATTATTATTGCAAAGTTTCATCTAAATCCGTTCAGTAATTTTTGCGTGAAAGAGTAGCAAGCATCCATATATACTCACAAACTTTCGCGTTAATAATATTAGTAGGATTTGTTATTCTGATGTATAAGCATTATTATTGCAAAGTTTCATCTAAATCCGTTCAGTAGTTTTTGCGTGAAAGAGTAACAAACATCCATACATACTCACAAACTTTCGCGTTAATAATATTAGTAGGATTTGTTATTCTGATGTATAAGCATTATTATTGCAAAGTTTCATCTAAATCTGTCCAGTAGTTTTTTCGTAAAAGAGTTACAAACATCCACACATACTCACAAACTTTCGCGTTTATAATATTAAGTAGGATATCAGTAAGAAAATAAGTTTGATAATTAATGACAATTTCTGAATATGAAAAATCAAATACAAACTCAAAATGAGAGATATTAAATCAAATACAAACGATAAACATATAAACATTTCTTTTGGTATTCTATGCATGGCATATATTGTTTTAAAAATCACATAAAACGGATATCCAACGTGTGGATATGGACTAAAATGTCTGCTATGTGATTTAAATCTTAACAGTATTGAAAATGGGAAAAATAGGCTGTTTTTCCACGCAATCATGCATACATACGTTAAACGTGTCTTTAAAATGCAAGTTCCCACGTCGCGCGCAGTCGGCTCACGCTCATACGTGACCGTTTACCCACGCTCGTGACCGGCATCGCCTCTTTACCTTCGCACAGTAGAAATGTAATAACAGGTCAACTTTTCAATAGCCTCAATTGCCCGAAAAATAGTAAAGTTTTCCCATTTTCCAGTTAAATAAATAATATAAATTAAAAATTTAAAAAACCCCCGACACATTGACAACCATTTTGGGCACATTTGTAGAATTTTGGTTCTTCCATCCCCACTTTAACCCACCATAACTCTTAAACGGCTCAATCGATTTTTATAAAACATAGCTAAGAACACTCTCGATGAAGTCTCCTTTCATCCAAAAAAAACTAAACTGAAATCGGTTCAGTGGTTCGGGCGCTATGATGCCACAGACAGACAGACACACAGACAAACAGACACGTCAGACCCCTCTTTTGCGTCGGGGGTTAAAAAGGGTATTTTTAATTGAGGAATGAAACCGTTATTTTATTCCATTCACCCGCGTGCTGCCATACAGATCGGTCTATTTAAAAGTGCGTGCGCAAGCTACCCTAAATAAATTTAAACAATAACATTCTATATTCATCAAAAAATGTCTAAGTGCGATAACTGTGATAAAAGTTTCACGAAAAAAACATCTAGATTGGAGTGCAGAAGTTGCATGAAGATAGTTCATGCTAATCAAACTTGCTCAGGTTTGACGGCAAAGCAACTCAATGCTTTACGTAACGCAGACTTCATTAAGTGGACTTGTGAAGAATGTTTACAAAACTCGCCCCGAAGGAAGTCTTCATTTGTTATTCCGGACATCGAGGAAGAAGAGAAAATGTCGCCAAGCGGAATAAAAAAGTAACATGACATAACGATACGGCGCGGTTATTTTTGACGGTTTTTAATAATTTAATTACCAGTAGGTGTGCTGCACGTACTTGGTACTTGGTTCTAAAAATCCAATCTCATCTTCAGAAGGTAAATTACAAAATTAATATAACACTACACTCAAATAGAAAATAAATAACAACCTTGTTTACTGGCACATAAGGTCATTAATCACTTGTAGTGTGATTTCCCAAAGGAAGGCAGAGGCCTTATTGGTTAAGTGCGTTCATCTTCACTCATCGTCGCGTCCGTTCAAGGAGTGTATTTTTTTTAAGATAAATACCTAGTCTATATTTATTTTTGTGACCAATACTTTGATTTTCAGTCACCGGAGGGCTACGTTCTTTTATATCTATTTATACCGTAATGCAATCAAATACTTCAGTCTCATTGAAAAAAAAAACAAATATTTGAGTTACACTTAGGTACACAATCTTCAAATCAAGTTATAAAATTAAATATAGCAATTACCTATACGCCTAACAAGTTATAAACGTACAAGCAGGATACAATATGAAGCTCAACGCCACCGAACTTAGCTGGTAAACAGCAAATCTCTCAAGTTTTATGAAATTGAGCTACTCTCGCCGCCGATGTGCGATTGAGCGTTTAACTTTGCTTATTGCATTACAATTGTGTTTACTGTCTTATCCTTGTGGTAATACGGATGCGGGTGTGTGAGCCACAGGAGTACTGTGTATGGATACAAGGCGACATTTGTTTCTTTCTTACAACAATGAGTTTACAAATTATGACTGGCACGAGCAGGATCAAATCAACTTGGAGGGGTGAGTTTAAGGCATCCAAGGATTTTCCTACATGTTTCATTGAGGGTGACATCTATTTCTACTACTACCCACACTAAGTGGGCGGATTGGTACCATATTGGACACGCATATTCTCCTGCTGAGAAGCAGAGTGCCAACCCTGATGCAAAAATTTAGTCTGAGGCTCCCCAAGAAATGGAGATAACTACTACGTTGTGTAGCTAGTAGTTACCCACGTTATTGGAACCATCGACACGACGAAGCAGAACAATAAGGGTAACAAATGAAGTTCAACGCCACTTAACTTAGCTGATAAGGAGCATATCTCTCATGATGTATGAAATTGAGCTACTCTCGCCGCTGTGACAGTTTCGAAATGTTTGCTTATTGTATTGCGATTTTATTTACTGTATTACATCTGTGTGAGCCTGGATGCAGAGGGCGCAAGACAGAAGGAAATGGAAACGGCTGGAGGAAGCCTATACCCAGAGCGGGCCCATGCCTTTTTAAAATCAATATTAAAAATGTTATCTTTTGTACATATTTTTGTAAAAGGCATGGAAATAAAAGGCTTTATTTTTATTATTATTATTTATAATTCGTTTTCACATCTCGAAGTATTTAAGATACTTCGGTAAAATTATGATGAGATCACGGGCCTAGGCCAAGTGAGTCTCATGTTCTGTAACAGGTTGGAAGTTTGAATCATCCTGTAAGAATTTTCGCACAATGCGACATGTGTTCAGAATTGCGGCCTTTTGCATCGTCATGAATGTGTTTTCTGGTATATTTAAGATTATTGTTATTATTTTTATTATATTACATCTGTGTGAGCGAAAGAAGTGCCTTGTTTGAACAAATAACGTAATTGTTTACATTTTAAACCTTTGAAGTGAACAATGAGGTCACAAGATATGCTAGCAATTTTAATTGAAAATGAAATAGAAAGTATAACAATAAGATGTAATGTTAAGTAATAGTAAGCAATCTGATATGTAAATATTATATAATAAATTAAAGCTCTTTCAAACCATGTCCCCTATGACGAGCGTATACTTATGTGTGCGGCTGAAAACTTCATACAGCAAACTTTGCATAAAACGAAAAAATATGCAATAATGTTTGTTACACAAAGACTCTAACTTATATTATTGTTAGAGGAACCTTAAGAACAAATTAATTGGCGCGAGGAAAAGAATATATGAAGTTCAATGCCACCGAACTTACTCGATAAGAAGCATATCTCTCTACTTGTTTAAATTGAGCTACTCTTACCGCTGTGGCAGGCTCGGAGTGTTTGCTTATTGCATTACGATCGTGTTTACTGTATTACCACTGCGGTAATACGGATGCGGGTGTGGGAGCAAAAGAAGTGCGTTTTATTAACAAATAGCGACATTTGTTACATTTTTAACCGACTTCCAAAAAGGAGGAGGTTCTATGTTCGTCTGTTTGTATTTTTTTTGTGAACATCATGATCATACACAAAAATAATGATATTATTTAGGTTACACCTCCATTCAAGTTTTTTACATGGATTACATTCTAAATTGAAAAACCTATCGCTACTGTTGGTGCAAAAAGAGAACCGTCGTAGAGTTACGGTGATCTAACAATAAGATTGTAATCAGCAGCCAAGGTACCGACTACATAGTAGACGCGAGTACTGATGATAACCGAATTGGTGTTTACCAAGTATCAAACATTTTGAGTTGTACTAGCATTGACAGAGCAGTGTTGTCAACGTTACAAAATTAGTAAAATGGCACATGGGCAAAGACCATGTACTTATCAACCACACGGGCGACTTCACCCACGACCCTACGACGTTTCTCTTTGTGCACAAACTCTACACTATGTATGAATATTATAGCTATGCTTATCACCGAGACAGAGATGGTTCATGTTATAGATAATTAGATATTGTGATCAGATTAGGCTCAAGCTTTAGTTGGAACTAGTTAGTTAATTTGAGATAATGACATAACAACACATGAGAGGTTAGCTAACGCGTTTAGCCCAAATAATTAACTTGAATGTAGGCTAGTAACTACTAGTCACGTCTTCATAGGAATAGGAAACAATGTCTGATTCATCCTCTTTTAGCTTTGTACAGGCAGATAGTAAGCAGATAACCTTTTATATCAAATTTTATCGAAATCTTAAGAGCCATTTCCGAGATTGGATCTTGAAAACAAAAAAAATCTGCCAAGTGCGAGTTGGGTTCGCGCACGAAGGGTTCCGTACCGTATGGGAGACCTTCAGCCTCATTTCAAGCATTAACCTGTTGCTAATATTAATATCGAGCAAAAAAACAGCAAAAAAAAAAATGGGTTGTTGTATGGGAGCCTCCTTTAAATATTTTTATTCTGTTTTTAGTATTTGTTGTTATGGCAACAGAAATTTGTCATGTGAAAATTTCAACGTTCTAGCTATCACCGTTCATGAGATAAAACCTGGTGATAGAGAGACGAACAGACGGACGGACAGCGGAGTCTTAGTAACAGGGTTCCCTTTGGGTACGGAACCCCAAAAACGACGACGAACGACACTTAGGCACACATGTGAGTGAGAATTATTTTTGTTGTCTAGCGCGTAATAAACCTAACTTGCACATGGCACTCTTTCAAAATAGTTAACTATTATTATTTATTTCTTATTTCCTTATTTCTTCTGCCAGAATGGATCATTCTTGTGATAAAACTAAGATAAAATTGTCTGCGACAATGGGCTAATGAAGGCCGTGTGAGCAATTATAAAGGCCATCGGTGGAGCAGCGCGGCGCTACGTGATCGCATATCGCGCGCTCGTGACTCGAATGTAACGAGGACAGTCATAGCTGAAAAACACTAGCAAGATGTACTCGTAATACATTTTGCTATAAATGTAACATTACATTATCACAACGTTTGAGTGACGTCGTTGACTTTGTCGCGGTAGTTGTGTACATATGTTTGTAAACATTAAAAAATACTATTTCAGTTTGAAACAGTTGATAAGTGATCGCATAGTGATCTATTATATATGTGACAGCTGCACAAGTGTTGGTGACCAGTGGCGCTGTAGGATAGTTGAGTAATCGCATAATTGATCAAACTCCTTGTGTGATAAGAATATTTTTTATTCAACAAAAGTGGGTAATCTGGGCACTGAATACTCTGCGGTTGTCGTAATTTCATTGCCTTGAGTGTATTTAGCGCCATCTAGTGGTGCCGCTGGTAACTACGTTATACGCAGTTATAGATCATCTCATTGACTTCACCACCATAAGCTGAACGCATTTAGCGCCATCTAGTGGTATCCCTTGTCACTACGTTGAAAGCTGTTATACGTTCTTTGGGTTCTGATTCGGTGAGCTTAGCTAATTTTACCCAAACAGCGTAAAAATGGGAAAGAAATGTCATGGATGCGGTCGTTTTACAAATGGAGCAGAAGACGCTCACGTTCAGTGTTCGAAATGCCCAAAATATTATCACAAAGCTTGCGTGAATATTCCGATTAGCTCGAAAGTCAGATCCTCTTGGCAATGTCCAGAATGTAAGGTGTGTACTCCGCGAAAAGATAACACAGAAAATCCAGTGCGTAGCGAACAAGCTGATTGTGCCGCCGTAAAGGAAAATCCGATGCAGGATGTCTCTTCAGACATACTGAAGGAGATGAAATTGATGCGCCAGAAAATGGAGTCTTTTCATAGTGTTGTCTTATCCTCTAAACTCAGAATTAAAACAAGGATTTAAAACATATTTTGCACTTTACTTTCCATTTTTCCATTATTACACACATCGAATAATAATAACATAAAACGCCAGATTCCTTGTCAGTGTCAGTGGCGAGTATCTGTCTGTGTTACCAGTAGTAGCCTTTCTAAAATATACCCAGATCAGACAGATGCTCGTCACCACAGATTACAAAGTAGAACTTAACTAGAACTTTAACAGTATTTTATATTAATTATGTCTGTAATCTTACATCTCGGCCATCCGTTAATAACAATTGTGTGTCCTCACATTTAGCAACATTATTTGGAAGGAATAGAAAAGAAAAAGAAAATAAAAATAAAAAGATATACTGGAGGTAAACTGAATGACTGAACATGAAGTAGTGCTAAACTTATGACATTCAAAAATATGTATGCTTACAAAACTATTGAAAATCAATTACCACACAGTAAATATACCAACCAAATTGATTGAGTTACGACCATCAGTCTTCCTTCGGTTGAAATGCATAAATTAATTTCGCAATTTTTAACATTTCTGTTTCTAAGTTTTAGCAATTATTCAATTGAAGTTTTATGTACTACCCGTATTTTAAAAACATTGCAATATAAACTGCTATCTTAGACATAAGATAAACTAATAAATCTAGAATTTAACTTTAAACAATTTTTCAACTACTGAAGTTTTATGTACTACCCGTATTTTAAAAACATTGCAATATAAACTGCTATCTTAGACATAAGATAAACTAATAAATCTAGAATTTAACTTTAAACAATTTTTCAACTACTTAATATTAATGCGTTCGAAAGCTATTCGTCATTCATACAATTAATGTGACCGAATTACAACTGTTATAATAATTGCATTTAGTACAAATCGATAAAATTATTTTTCATTGGCATTCATTCATTCAATGATTTACTAAAAACATTGGAGACAAGTTCTCTTACGTCACAGTAAATATATAATACTGTGCTTACGTTTATTGGTTCTATGCTGTTTCATTTCCCCTTACGACATGACATCCACCTTATCTTTTGTATAGGAATGTTCATCTTGGTTCTTTATTGTTGTATTACTATAACGGTTTTCATTAAATGTCTTGTCGTATAAGGTGGCTCAACATTTGTCTTTTTTTACGTATTATTACCATAATATTAATACAGTAAGTACAGTAGGTAATTACTTATTCACTATCATGCATAGTCAGTTACGATCTGCAACCATCTATGCCGGTGCACTGATTGCTCGTACCTTACGCATCTATCGCAATACAATAAATCATAATAACTAAAGGGAATAAAATAAATCTTATCTATTTTACACAGTATGTTAAGATTACAACCATCTATGCTAGTGCACTGATTGCTCATAACTCACGCATCTATCAATCTATTTATGTATTAATCAAACAAGTTTTAGTAGGTACATTTTAAGAACACATTGACATCGAAGTAATGATAGAATTATTATCGTAATTCGTATTACAAACATTACTTAAAATGAAACAAGGTAGGCAATGTTTTTAATTCTGCTTTGTGAAAGATTAGGATTCACTCTACGGTCCGAATCAGTTTTAACTGTGTCTCGAACGGCAGTTTTTTTCCGTTTATTCATTAATCAATTTGAAAATATGTGAACAACGGAGACAGATGTCAATGGGTTAATGAATTCTCATCATACGTAGTTTAAATACACAAAACAGACAATATTATTTAAGCCGACGACAGTAAATTAGACTGGTAAATGAGTACTAATAAAATAAATAATCAAACAGGGATACTTTTGGAAAACAAGAAGATAGAAAATGATATCACAAAATCTGTAATAAATATTATTTATCTATCTTGCAGTCTGTTACGATCTACAACCATCTATGCTTGTGCACTGATTGCTCATAACAGTCTGTTACGATCTACAACCATCTATGCTTGTGCACTGATTGCTCATAACAGTCTGTTCTGTTATGATCTACAACCATCTATGCTTGTGCACTGATTGCTCATAACCCGCGCTTCGGGATCTCCGTCATAATCTCTGTATCTGTAAAATAAATAATCAAACAGGGATACTTTTGGAAAACAAGAAGATTGAAAGTTAATATCACAAAATCTGTAATAAATATTATTTATCTATCTTGCAGTCTGTTACGATCTACAACCATCTATGCTTGTGCACTGATTGCTCATAACAGTCTGTTACGATCTACAACCATCTATGCTTGTGCACTGATTGCTCATAACCCGCGCTTCGGGATCTCCGTTATAATATCTGTCTCTCATCGACTCTGTAAAACAAAGTTATTAGCGTACACAAGACACATTTACTATTACTCAACGATAAAGCAAATGACGGTCATTACTTTTAGGGCTTGTTTCAAATCAATAGGTGTTTGGCAACAATGTACGACCATTCATACTACACTGAATTGGAATTGATAAATAATATTATTCTTTATTGCAAAACAATTAATTATCATCTCCGTGCTAACCATAATCATTAATGGGGTTGATGCCATATACTCAGCTCAAGTATTTCCGTCTGTCTGTAATACGTCGGGTGTCCCTTCATCTAGCTAGCACAATATTGTCTGATAAGACTAACTACGGATAACCCAGAGCGCCCCTTGGTTTACTTATAGTCTAACTAAAGGAATGTTACAAATATTTTCGTCGAACTATGACTCTTGGACTCATAATTAATTACTTAATCATTTTCAATTTGTCATTAGTGTAATTCGTGAATGCGGTACTAATTGAATAAATAAATTAAATTAAATTGGTGTTCAATAGCAGTAAAGTAGTTCAATAAGTAATACAATATGCATTGTACTACTTATGGTTACAGTCCATTATTTCCATCGAAGAAAGAGATACTTGTATATGCTTACTCATAATCGTCGATTATTACGGCACAAATATGTACCTTGCTGGCTTGATCAATTTCGTGTCAGAATAAGACATAGTTATGGCGAAGTATATATCTGTCAATTTTTTTTACAAGTCAAAAGAGTTCTTTTCGTAGCTTTTCGTGGTCGCATGCCAAGCTAGCAGGTATCTGTATCACAAGATACTACCAATCTATTTATGCTGCGGTAGCAGCACAATAAAAAGAAAACCTATAGCTGTATTGTGCAATGTGCATGCACGGCTGCGCCCGCACTATTACCTGGTATAATAAACAGTGTGCATCTAACAAACTAGGTGTTCTCACACCTAGTTTGATGGCCATGGCTACATATTTCATGTATTGTACTGAAAGAAATAAATAAATTATTTTTCATTTTCATTTTCAACTTGCCTCTCACTCACACGTGCCCTATTTCCGACGCGCCGACAAGTCAAATTCCCTCATATTTCAGAACTAAGCACAACAATTGATTCTAATCAGGACAAACCTATTCGAATCTGTGAAATTCGATTCAAGTCTTGTTACGAGTATGACTACCTTTCAAACAATATCCAAAATGAAGGAGTAGGTTTTTTGTTCGTCTTAATGTATTTGTTTTTTTTATTCATCAATATTTTCGATAACTGTGATCAGATCTTTTTTTTTTTAATTTTTTTTTATAAAAAATACTTTTTTTAGTGCAGAAGTTATAGGTACTCACGAGGTGGTCTTATTTCAATTTTGTCAAAAAATATTTTGAAAATAATAATCAATGGTGTAAAAATTGTATACATACATCAATTCGAGTCAACCATACGAAGCTCGCGAATGATTGGATTCAGTTGTGCCATTTTTGTGGACAAAATAATATTAATTATTTCAACAATGTTTCTATCTTTATATTAAGCAACATTCCGTACGGTCAGCCCTAGGATGGGTGACCGCAGATGGCACCTCCAGCCAAGCGCCACCGTGGCACTCTAAATTGTAGGCCCGATCGTTTCAACCGTCTAGCCTTCAGACAGCTTAAAAACTCTAGACACCAGGGCCAGCCACCCGGCCTATACAATTATCTTCATAACCAGTTCCTATAGGAAAGAAAAATGTCTCAAACCCTAGATTGCTACTGGCCTTCTAGTATGCATAAAAAAACTGCAATAAATATAGTCTTATTATGTACCACCATAGATAATATGGTATTCAAAAACTGTATGCAAATATTACATATCATGTGGCAATAATGAATCGAGTACCTACTGAAATCACAAATGTTTTCATAAGTTAGGATCTAACTAATAATATAATTATGCTGCCATAACTAGTAACCATTATTTAAATCAGTCAATCTACTTGAGATTAAAATATTTTGCAATAAGTAGGTAATTCACTCAAACGATTGATGTACGAATTAGAAATGTATGTGTTTTTAAGACCTACAGATAATCGGAATTATTTAAAAGGTAATCATAAATATCTCACAAACCTCAGTTTCTGTTACCTAAGTAAAATAATTGTAAGCAACGGGTTCAGAATGTCCATAATCATAGTCAATGAACACACGGTAGGCATTTGATCCTCTGTGGCAATTTGGCAAATATCACTATATCCAACAACATTAATAAAATGTTTTATTAATGTCGTTGACTACATCCAGTAGACCTGCATGATTATGCTGAAAATAAAAATCAATCAAGCATCAGATCTAAAACAGTTAGTATTAATAATATGACACAAGTGGCATCTTGTTGCATTTACTTGTTGTGATGTATTATGATGGTACTGATTGCGTGATATAATTCTCTGGCATCATCTACCCACGGGTTGCAGGCAGGCACAAGCGACTAAAACTTACTATTGCACTATTAGTAACAGAAAAATGTAACACATTAGTATCATCATCGCATGGATATATTCACAAGTGAAAATTGTGTTTCTCTTTTTTTTATACTCACATGAAACATTAAACCTAGAATCAATCAATGACAGCAAATAAAATATATTTAGAAAAAAATAACATCCAAAAGTTACAGGCATTGTAATCTTTCTAGACCACAGCAAACTACCCGAAATTATAACGTCATATTGTGTCTGTCTGCCTTAGAATGCTATGTTTTGTGCGAGACAGACAGAGCATCTATGTATCTATTGCTACCAAAATTATTATCAGCTTACAATCTCTGACCTTATTCATGTTTTTCAATTTACAGGTCATGCAAATTTCAATAATTTATAATTCACTATTCTAATGTTTGGTGAATCGAATACCTGTGAGCTATCCTTTCTGTATTGAATAACTGATTTTGTTGTTGAACTGCATTTTGTTGCTGATCTAAGAAAATCAAACCACTCACATATCCATTTGTCAACACCGCTGACAATGACGACCGCAGTGGCCACTGTAGTCGCCGCTCCATTCATCTGCACCCACAGCCAGCCGAGATGGCTTGCAAGGCGCCCGCCGCAGCCTCGAGGGCACATGCCGTGCCCACGGGGCGGCAAACACACGGTCTGCAGCGCTAGTCGCGATTGCACAGCGTCCGCAAGGCAGCCGCGGCACAGCGCAGCGCCCGCCAGACCGCCGAAGCACTAGTGTTCAGATCACCAGCACCGTTACTCTATGGGCCATCACCAGACCCATTCCAATCCATTGCGTCGACTTGCACCGGTGCCGGCTATGACTCATTCTTATTCTCTTTTCTGAAGTTGATCTTATCCCCTCGTTTTTGCCGGAGTGAGGATACGGACTCGAGTTTCTGCTCTCTTCCATGGTTGGATGACTTGGGTAGCAACCTGCGGGGTATTGTTGGGAGGGTGCGAGTACCCAGGGCACCCGCGAGGGTGAACGGCTTCTCTCAGCACCCTCACTTGCCACACTCTGCGAGTCAACTCACTGCGTGTCTCTCTCACTATCTCTTACGTTTGGGACGTTCAGTTTCATTCGATCTACGATTGCTAATTTCATATTCACGACGGTACATACGTAAGACGAACGGTACTTCAACGTACGAATCCATGGATGCTTTTAAAAGTAGCTTCATCTCTTTTGCCTTCAAATATCTTCGGAAACGACTCCTTCGCTCATTAAAGTTGTTTTGTCAAAGTGGTAAAAAAAATCCTTATTAGGTAAGTACCTATATCGTATTTCGGTACAAACGTGGGTGTGTTTTCTTTATCCCGGTTCTGAGATGTTGTCTTATCCTCTAAACTCAGAATTAAAACAAGGATTTAAAACATATTTTGCACTTTACTTTCCATTTTTCCATTATTACACACATCGAATAATAATAACATAAAACGCCAGATTCCTTGTCAGTGTCAGTGGCG
Source organism: Hypomecis atomaria (assembly GCA_964007245.1). Classification (NCBI taxonomy): domain Eukaryota; kingdom Metazoa; phylum Arthropoda; class Insecta; order Lepidoptera; family Geometridae; genus Hypomecis; species Hypomecis atomaria. The sequence continues at coordinate 21,531,787 of OZ023288.1, forward strand.
AGTATCTGTCTGTGTTACCAGTAGTAGCCTTTCTAAAATATACCCAGATCAGACAGATGCTCGTCACCACAGATTACAAAGTAGAACTTAACTAGAACTTTAACAGTATTTTATATTAATTATGTCTGTAATCTTACAATAGCGAGTTTGAAGTCCTGCGTAATGATGTTAGCGCTGTTCGCAGTGCCATAGAGGGATTTGGTGGCAGACTGGATAGTGTGGAGGCGCGCTTGGATAGACTGGAGTCGAAATGCGCAGAAACGCAAAAAGGATCGGATGTCAACAATCTTCTTTTGACCATTGAGCAGCTGAAATCTCAGATTAACGAGCGAGATCAGGAGCTTCTCCGTAACGACATCGAGATAAGTGGCGTCCCAGAGGAGCAGGGCGAAAATATGGTGCACATCGTGAGCGTTATTGCGGAGAAGTTAGGCGTGTCCTGCGAGGAGCGTGACTTGGTGTCGGTGGAGCGTGCAGGCGCGCGTCGTGCGCCCTCTGACGGTGAGCCGGCGGCGCCACTGCGCCCAAGATCGCTTCTTGTACGTCTGGCGAGGCAGCCTTTGCGCGACGCTTTCCTGCGGGCAGCGCGAGTTCGTCGCGGTGCCACCACAGCGGGATTGGGGCTGAGCGCGGCTCCGTCTAAGTTCTATGTGAACGAACGTCTGTCGAAGCACAACAAAACGCTCTTTTTCAAGGCACGTGAACAAGCTCACTCCAGCGGATGGAAGTTCGCCTGGACACGAGATGGACGTATCTTCGTGCGCCGTCAGACAGGAATGACTCCTTATAGAATTCGAACGGAAGGAGATCTTAAGAAGCTTTTTCCTGCGAATAATGGCACAAGTACCAATCCTAATAAGCAGTAGATGCCACAGTAAGACGCGATGTAATGATAGCTCTATAAATAATAATACCTCTATGGTGCATTTTTGTATTTGGTTTCAAGTAGTAAATAATACTGTCAGTATTAATGTATGCTTAGCTCTTATTATTGTATGTGGATGTAGTGTCTGTCGTTCTTTAATATTTCAACGGGGAAGTCATTATAAATAATGGCTACTAGGAATTTTTCAGTTGGACTATATAATGCAGGTTCCTTAGGCACTAACCATGACAACATTGCAACGTCGGTTACTAGGAGCGCTGTAGATATTTTGGCTATAAACGAAACGTGGCTTCAAGCCGGAGAAGAGGGGCGGGCTCCCGCTATCCCTGGGTACAAACTGAGGCACATTCCACGCCCAAAAAGTTTGCGGTCTCGCGGTGGTGGCGTTGGATTTTATATCAAGCGCGGAGTCTCTGCACGGACCTGGCGTCACCCCGTGGACCCGCTACACGCAACAGTGGAGCAAATGTGGCTAACTCTAACTCTCAATGGCAAGAAGTTACTAATAGGGACGGCGTACAGACCGCGCTGGGTGTGTGTTGACTTATTCTTTGACGCCATAACTGACTCTATTAGCGCAAGTCCACAACATGATTTTCTTATACTTCTTGGGGATTTTAATATTAATTATTTATGCACTAATGATGGTCTCACTGTTAAATTGAATACATTTCTCTCGTGCTTTAATTTAAAACAAGTGGTCACGGAACCGACTCATTTTACCGACTGCAGTCAAACATTAATCGATGTTGTTTGCACTGACTTATGCGCAAGTAGAGTAACACGAGAGCTCGTGGGGACTTTAATTGGTCATTGCTTGGTAGTGTGTGTTTTTAATATAAGGCGTGTAAAGACTATTCCTCGCACAATTACGTTCAGGCCCATTAAAGAAATCAATATGGACAATTTCAACGCTGATGTGTTGTCAATAGATTGGTATTCTATTTGTCAATTATCTAATGTTAACGACATGGTAGCGGCTTTCAACCGCAATATTATCTCAGTTTTTGACCGCCATGCGCCAATCAAGTCAGTAGTCATCAGAGATCGCTCACATCCCTGGATCACTGACACTATAAAGATTATGATGAAATTGCGTGATGAGGCTGCTATTGATTATCATCTGACTAAATCGGAGATCAAGAAAACATATTACAAAGACTTAAAATCCACAGTTAACAAAGCGCTATATTACGAAAAAAAGGCCTACTTTAAACAGAATATAAATAATCATTTGCGAAGTCCTAAAACTCTATGGAAAAATTTGAGAAATAGTTTATTACCGTCTAGTAACCCTGAATTACCAATTTATTTTAACGACGCTGACATTATAAACAGCCATTTTTTAAATCTTCCAGGTAGTCCACATACTTCTATTTCTAATCTAACTTATTTCGAGCATCACAGATTCAGCAGTGCAACCTTTAACATAAACCAGATAAATTTAAAACAGTTGTTTAAAATTATTCGTAGTCTAAAATCGAATGCAGAAGGCTGTGATGGTATAACTTTAGAAATGTTAACAATGACATTTCCGCACACAATAGACTGCATACTAGCTATTATAAATTCATCTATAGCCACTCAAACGTTTCCCGATTTATGGAAGCACGCAATTGTGCGGCCTTTACCGAAAATATCCAACCCGGCCGACCTAAAAGATCTTAGGCCTATAAGTATATTACCTTGTTTATCTAAAATTTTGGAAAAGGCTGTATGTATGCAATTGACAGAATTTTTAGAAACGAATAGTATTTTACCGGAAGTCCAGTCGGGGTTCAGGAAAGGCCGTAGCACTACAACGGCTTTGCTAGATGTCACAGATAATATCCTCGACGCGCAAGATAAAGGCATGTGTACAATCTTAGTATTACTCGATTTTTCCCGTGCATTCGATTGTTTAAATATAAATCTTTGTCTTTCAAAATTAAGTTACTATGGGTTCGATTGTGAAGCTAAAAATTGGTTCGACAGCTGTTTATCTGGTCGATACCAGTCTGTGAAGCTCACTCGTGCCGATGGCTCTACATCGGTCTCAGGAAAGTTGCCTGTGGATAGAGGTGTGCCACAGGGCTCTATAGGCGGGCCTATAATTTTTACTTTGTACTCAGCTGATGTAGTAAGACAGATCAGACATTGCAGAGCACATATTTATGCGGATGACATCCAGATATATATTTCTTGCAAGCCTCAGGATGTTAATATAGCCATTAGCAAAATAAATGAAGATCTTCAGAGGATTGCGTTATGGTCTGCTAAAAATTGCCTGCTTCTGAATCCGTTGAAAACAAAATATCTGGTTTTTGGCTCTAAACATCAACTAGAACGACTCAATCCGACAGAGAGTGTCATGCTTATGGGTGAGCCGATTGAGCGCGTATTCGAAGCGCGAAATCTAGGCTTACAAATTGATGCTCGATTGCTCTATGAAAATCACATTGCGATCTGCGTGAAAAGTTGTTTCTACAAATTAAAAGTTCTATACAAAATAAGACATTTTTTAAAAGAAGAGTTACGCATTCAATTGGTTGAGTCACTTATACTCTCCAAATTAAATTACTTGGATACAGTCTTCGGTCCAAGGTTGATAGCAAAAACTAAAAGACTCATCCAGCGGGTTCAGAATGCATGCGCTCGTTTTTGTTTCGAAATACCGCCTAGGTCACACGTAACTCCTTTCCTTAATAAGCACGCTCTCTTAAAAATGAAGCATCGCCGGAAGCTTCACTTGGCATGTCTCATGTTCGGCGTCATAAAGTACAAAACTCCAGTGTATTTGTTCAGCAAGTTGTCATGGAAGCCGAGTCGAATGCCAGCCCGCCAGTGCTCGACGCAGCTCCGCACACAGCGACACAGCTCAGCAGCTTTTAGGGGGAGCTTTCGCTACGCTGCTTCAAAGTGCTGGAATAACATTCCTCCACCAATAAGGGACCTGCAAAGTATAAACAGTTTTAGACTTAAACTTAAGAATTTCATGCTGACGCACCAAAGAAGCGAGGAACTTAAAAAGAACGACAGAAGTATTATATAGGACATAGAGCTGTTAAAATTGATAAAAATTTACTTACCGTTTTATTTTAGTTTACTTATTGAATATTTATAAATTGTTTTTTTTTTTATGTTTGTCTGTGGTATGATCTTCATTTTACAAACTTTGATTTCATGTTAGTTTTACTTTCAGCTTTGTTAGAAGCGAACCGCGAATTGTACGCGACGTCACCTGCCGGTCTCGACGGAAGACCAGCGCCGGTTGTATATAACCGGCACTATGCTGAGACGGGACCGGCTAGTGACGAAAATAAAACACTAGGTAGTTTAGTCTTTAGTGTATTTCTAATCTTTGTTGCTGTATTTCCTGTGTTTTGTTTTCGTCAATAAAATATTGTCTATTGTCTATTGTCTATTGTCAACGTAAGATTTTGTTATCGTAAGCTATCCCGCTCGCTGAAGGTGAAGTATGCAAAACAGCACGCGTAGCTATATCAACATCACGAAACTACTAGTTACTAACACGCTTTTACATCGCTACGAGAAAATAGCAAGTGTAGCAGATAATAATCTATGAAACGTAGCAACTGTGTGTGTGCTTGTAGCGTACGCAGCTTTTGCTACGCGTCGTAGCGACTTGTAGCAATTCATGCTACAAGTCGCTACGACTTTATTACGTTTCAATAACCTAAGGATCGTAAGGCCATCGCAGGATAGCACTGCCTCATTGTCTCCGCGGCGGTGTTCCGATATCTTTATTAGACAGAAGACGAGGTTGACAAATGTCAAACATAATAATGTCTCACGAATCTAGGGGCTAATGGCAAATTAGGAGTTTTGGCGGGAACGCGGAAAAACCATGTCACCTCATTGTATAATTTTGTTAAACTTGTGTTTTTATCAGTGAAAATTAGTGAACATTTGTGGCATTTCGTTGATTATGAGCTGATTTACGTGCATGAGTGTAGGCAAGTTATATAATGTGACATATCATGTTGTTCCGTGTTTTTACCAATACTCCATAGACGCCTCTAGTAAAGTCTCCACTGCTTTATTGAGGTATGATTTGGACTATGTTTGGACTTGACCGCGACTTTATTAGACTATGACGTGACTACGACAGTGACTATTTTGATGAAATATCAAAAAATATTAAAACTAAATACTTGACACTGGCAAATGCACAATGATGCGACGCCAAAACGTAAAAGAAGAAGAAGAATGACATAATAACACGTGACATGTAGTAGCTGTAATAAAACGTTGAAAACATTTTGATTAATCATTATAATGTCGCACAAACATATGAGCTAGTGGCATAATAACACGTGATATTTCTGTAAAAAAAAGTTGGCCCTATGCCCTTGCAGCCTTTTACTGCCTCATTGTCTATGTCGCGGTGTTGCGGTGACTTTATTACACAGAAAAAGAGGTTGTTGAAAAATGGCAAACACTATAATGTCACAAATACGTATATGAGTACGTATATATGTATTTATTAGCAAAAAAAAAGTTATCCCATTTAGTTGACACTGTGCCTTCGCAGGCTAGCACTGCATCTGTGTTCTGTCCTCAGGTTCCGATATCTTTATTAGACAGAGGAAGAGGTTGACAAATGTCAAGCATTATAGCGACAACTAGCGCCTCGTGAATATTTAATACGTGCCGGAAGGATTTTCTCGCTTTCGATAGCAAAAGCGAACATTACGATCACGGTTTGTAGAGTATCTAACCGAATAAAAAAGTTAATAAAATTTTTACCCAGCTTCTCGTAATTTTTGCTTTTTATAAAACTGTAGCAGAACTGAATCTTTGTTAAAAATGTAACTTTGGAGTCATGCAAAATTACTCTGTTAACTAATATAAATGTACAATATGTTTTACATTAAATACGCAAGTAATCATTTGCTTTCACATGCCAAATGCGTTAATGTATACACATCGTCGGTCATGATGCACACAGTGTAGCCCTCCAGCTTATAACAATTAATGCATGATAAGTTACTCAAGTCACAATAAAAGTTACTCAAGAACAACTACCAGAATAATTATTACAATGGAACATTTTGTCGCATATTTTATTAGCTCACTTAATTTAAAGCTGCCTAATATGCTGCCCCGTACCTTGTTTCTCTAAAACGTGATTAAATAGATATCAAAGCTAATCAAACCAAATTATTGACGTTCTAAAGTAGCAGACACGAAATTAGCATACAGCTATGGAGACGTTAAACCAAGATAACGGTGAGACGTCTAGACTTAATTAAATTACTCAGGGCACCTAGCTAGCCTGGGTAAACTGGTAAACTCGCTTGCCTAGGTACGTGAGCCATCTGATAAGCTTGGTGAAAAGCAACATTCAATCGAAAATTTAAATAAATTGTAAAAGGTAAACATTACGATAAGCCGCTGCCAACCGGTCTTATTGGAGATCTATAGAGGAGGCCTATGTCCAGCAGTGGACGTCCTATGGCTGATTGATGGATGCATGGTAAAAGGTAAACGTCGACGAAGTCAATTTTATTTTTCTTATAAACCAAAGCCAATCGGACAAAGTCATACTAATTAATTATTTTATTACAAATACTATGTAGTGTGATTTTTGCAAATTTTAATTAGTGTCATGGGTGTTAGTGGAAATAATCGCAGCTTTGAAACCGATGATGATAGATTTAATTTTGTCGGTTGTTTAGTTGATAGTTTTATTTTAACATGTGATTGGAACTCATAAAGAGCTCTCGTGTATACCCAATGAAGAATAAAGAAATATATATTTCCATGTAAGTTATGTGAGCACCTTTTCAATGCAATATCATTTGATATGAATATGACACCCAGTGCATTGGTTGATAGCTTGAGACAAACTAATTAAGTAACAACGTTTTAGCGCATGTGCTTAGAGAAAATAGTTTATTAAGAGCGAATGGGTGAAATAAACTTGATTAAACTTTTACTTGGTTTTTGGAATTATTACTAAGATACAGACTAATACATCTACAAATAACCTATCGACGGGCGATTCAGATAATCAAAAACGAAACCCATCTAGTTTCAAAACTTCGCTCGTTAAATTTTAATTTAATTTCAGTTACTTGTGTTTGAATGTAATATCTCTTCTTTTTATCAAATATTAAGTAAATCTCAAAAAATATATTTAAAATAGATATTTTTTAATTTAAACATTAACACAAAAGGTTACATACGGGGGTTAAGGGTCGTTTCTACTTGTCTCACGATTTGTTCAATTAATAAAACAAACGAAAATAAGGTACACACTATGTTTCATAATTTTTCATCTTAATTCCTCAGACCAAATAAAAAAAATCAGGACAGAATGTTGTGAACAAACAAGTGAAGCCGGCAAAACTACGCCTCGCCGTGTAGAGACACAGTTGCACACACATACACGTACAACAATACTACGCCTTGGCTTTTCAGTCGAACTATGGCGGCGCAACGCCGACGACCTCACCACACGTATAAATAATCGGCCAAGTACGAGTCGGAGTCGCGCACGGAGGGTTCCGTACTGCATGGGAGCCCCCCTTAAATGTTTATTTTATTTTAATATTATTATTTATTATTGAAGTGAATGTACAACTAAATATTCTGTGGAAATTTTAAGCATCTACCTGTTACCATTATTAATATAAAGCGAAAAACGGCAAAAAAATCAGGTTTGTTGTATGGGAGCCCCCCTTAATTATTAATTTTATTCTGTTTTTAGTATTAGTTGTTAAAGCGGCAACAAAAATACATCATCTGTGAAAATTACAGTTTTCTAGCTATAGCGGTTCATGAGATACAGCCTGGAGACAGACGGACAGCGGAGTCTTAGTAATAGGGTCCCGTTTTTACCCTTTAGGTACGGAACCCTAAAAACCGGCCTCACTTGACTGTTCAACGACGTTTTGTCTTGATTTTTTTATTTGGTCTGAGTTTAATTCGACTATTAGCTGAATTGCATAGCTCCGGATTTTCAGTCAAAATGTTCCAAAAATTAACCTTTAAATATTATCTAATCTACATGCGACGATAATGCATGATACTTCTCACACATTATAGGTTTTCTTATACGTTCGTGAACGCACATCGACGTCATAATGTTCCATTTAGCGTGTATAAAACGGAACACGCGGTATCTTCCGGTAGTGAATCATTCGAATTGGTCGTTAACCGGAAGTCATGACAACCTCCGTATCTAACGCTACACGGCGCATTATGTTTATACTAGCTTTTACCCGCGGCTTCGCCCGCGTTGTATTTTGATTTTGGCTTATGTTTATGTCGGCTGCGAAACCTAACCTAACTGACAAATATCAAAATACCTTAGAGGAATGCTTTTGTTGGTTAAGTTACGGTTGGAGTGTATATACAACCCCCCCGTGTATTCCCGCCTTGTCGTGGGGGAGGTCTGAGGCAGCTGAAAAGGCGGCGCTCGAAGTCTCCCTCTTCTTTGGGTCTTTTCCCCCAAAGGAAGCTTAGAGGCTGGCACTCGAGTTTCAGCCGCTTTTAACTAAAGCAGCTGAGAGGATGGCCGGTAGGTTGCATGCCTTATGAGGAGTGTCGCAACTTAGGCGGGCTGCAGTGCCGCTCTTGCGACGCTGCATCCGAGGATTTTTTTTTATTATATCGCGAAAAATCCCTGACATGATCAGGGGTCTTAATTACAAATGAATAAAAACTAAGTATACCTATATTTCAATGTTTTTGGCTGTTTGCAGTTATAATAAACATTACAATGGTACAGCAAAGTTTATACCTACTTGTTCCTAATTAAGTATTGCTTTTTTACAAAAATTCGATAAAATTGTTTCTAAGGTTTTTTCGTGTTAGATTAATTCCAATTTTTTGTTCTAAATCAAATCTCTGCTTTCCATAACCTGGGCATTCCAAGATTATGTGCAGTGGAGTCTCCTCTTTTGTGGGTTCACAGATGCACGATGGGCTTTCCCTCAACTTAAATCGATGTAAGTATTGGGAAAACTCACCATGCCCCGTCAGCACTTGAGTTATGATTCCCACTGGTGCTATTTCTCTTACGATCTTGTATGCCGCCCTTGCATCCGGAAAATATGTTTTGGTTACCGCCGCTGTGTGTCCATCCTGATACCGCCGGTTCCACTCGTCAAGAGAGTCCTTTCGGATTTCTCGCTTGACGAATGAAACGGGGCAGTTATCCTAAATAGGTCTGCACTTCGAGTGCAGTGCTGCTTCCTTTGCTAGCTGGTCCGCTCTCTCATTTCCCTCCATCCCCGCGTGCTATTTAATCCAATAAAGTTTCACTATTTTATTTTGTGCGTGTAGTAACTTTATGTTAGCTTTGAATTTACTGCTAAGGGATGGAGGGAAGATACGCCAACTACCGTTTCCAGTGCAGACCTGGAGTCACAAAAGATTTTTGCGATTTCGGTAGCCTCAAGAAGTGCCAATAACTCGACCTGTTACACAGAGCACCAATCGGCCAATTTCAGCTTGCGGGTACTGATCTCAGCGGCATCATCCCAAATGGATAATGCCGCCCCGACTTTCCCTGTAATTTTACTGCCGTCTGTAAATGTGTTAATTTCTCGGTTAAGATTTTGCTCTAGTGCTGCTCCGTCTGCCAGGCATATGAACTCCAGCTCCTCCTGCTGCGCTGGGTGTGGCTTCTTTTCTGTCTCTCTATCTCCAGTTACTTGCTGGGAATAACCTTTCTTAGTTTCATAAAGCAAGGCTGCTTCTTGGACTCTGATATGACAGCCGAGGATAAGGGGCCGCGGTGGGATATATGGAACTGGTGGTGTGGGTGCCGCCACCTACCCTACCTTCCGCTAGGCCGTCAACGTGATGGCAGACGCAGTGGGGCTGCAGGGGAAGAGAGGTGTCGGTATCGCGATTGCCGTTCTCACTGCCCTCTGCAGTTGAAGAGGCAGGCGCTGGGCTACTATGACTGACCCACTGCACTGGGACCAAGGCGTTGGAATGCTGTCTGACCTTCAGTACTGGTTAGTCCCGAGTGGTAGATGACGATGTGTCTTGTGCTCCGAAACACTCCGTCACTATGGCGAGAGCGCAAGCTCCGTTATGGAGCCCGAGTCTGGGCTAGTGCTGTTGAGTGCCGCGAAGGAGTGCGAAATATGTGGAAACGTCCTAAACTTGCCATGACAGGTTATTTCTGGCGCTTAGACGGCTCCTACCGCAGCCCACTCACTTAGTTTTTATCCTATCCTACGGGAACTGTTAAAGTTTTTGCGATAAAAAGTGGCCTATGTCACTTTTCGTCTTTCAAACTATATTCATGCAATATGCCAAGGCAAGTTGCTCCGTTGCTGAGAAAAATTTATCGTTAAGTCGAAAAAAATTGTGGTTCCCGTAGAACCACAATTTTTTCGGGATGGAAAGTATCCCATGTCACTTTCCGTCTTCCAAACTATGCCCACTCCAAATATCAAGTTGATCCGTTGCTCCATTGCTGAGAAACAGTTATTGTCCTATCCCATGGGAATCACGAATTTTCTCGAGATATAAAAAGTATCCTATTATCACTTTCTGTCTATTAAACCATAGGTATCCATACCAAAAATCAGGTCAATCTTTTGCTCCGTTGCTGCATCAAAGAGGAACAAACCAACAAACTTTTCGGATTGATAGTATTGAAGTATGATGATTCTGTACCATAAAGGTAGAATAAAAAAACATGTTGAACCTCTAATGATAGAATATTTAAAAATATTTTTAATGTCAGACAAAATGACGGCCTGGTATTAAAAGTCATAGTAACATGTAGCATGCAGAGGGAAAATAACATTTTATCCAATTTTAATGTCAGTTGTCATTTTCAATCCATACTTTATTTCCTCTTCAAGGGGATATAATGGTAGAAAAACAATTTGTCGCCTTGCCACGCTACTTGTGATTTATAAAAGTCTGCAGACAATGTCACCTGTCGTCTAATTACGTTTGGCTGTGACGTTTCGTTAGTCCATATTAGCGTCATAGAGGAATTAATCACTTAGCGTCTTTGTGATAGTGGCGACAGTTTCGCTTTCGAGGGTTTTTGTTCTGTCCTACAGGAACTATGAAATTTTTCGGGATAAAAAGTATCCTAAAGCTCCTTCCGCCTTTTATACTATATCCATGCCAAAAATCAAGTCAATCCGTTGCTCCGTTGGCGCGTGATAGAGTAACAAACCAACAAACCAACAAACTTTTCGGATTTATAATATTAGTAAGGATTTTACTTGAGAGATTTATTTTTATTATGTTCACTTATGTCGTAAGTTGTGTGAGAGCTTGAGTTGACAAGGTTAAAATGTCGAATAGCATTGTATTTCAACACTTTTCGGTGCCTTTCGTAACCGTTACATGTTTGTTTATTAAATCAATTAACCGTTATAAATTCACATATTTTTTAAATAAATGGATTTAATAATAAATAAACAAAATAATACAATCACAGACGTACGTTTTTAATATCTGATATCAAAATTCTTAATTAACATAATTATTTTTCGTAAAAATGGCATTACCGACTTCAACCGTGTACAGGATACGCGAATAAATGGCACGGATCGATGTGGAAATTTTCACATTATTGTTAATTTATTAAAAATGGCTCAGATTTTAATAATTTGGCGAGATTGTTTAGCATCTAAACCCTAACAAGATTTGAGAGTTTGAACCAAATCGGTCAAGATAAAGGCTTACGAAGATTCAATTGTCAGAAGATGAAGAGATATGTCACGAGATCTACTGTTCGGGAGAACGACTGTACTGTGTCAGCCTTTTAATAGTTCACTGCAGGACGTAGGCCTACCGAAGACAGGTGATTGGGCCATATCCACCACGCTGGCCCAGTGCGGGTTGGTGGATTCACATACACTATCGAATTTCTTCTACTGACGTATGCAGGTTGCCTCACGATGTCTTCCATCACTGAAAAGCCAGTGATGTTAAATTCCGTACGTAAATTCCGAAGAACTCATTGGTACGGGACCGGGATTTGAACCCACGACCTCACGATTGTAAGGCGGGTGTCACTACCACTAGTCCACCACGGCTTGTCGGAGAACGACTAGTTTATTAATTTTGAGGAATCAAAAGCTGGCTGGTTCAGCGAGAAGGTATAAATTAAAACAAGTGCATACCGCAAACTCCGGAGTAGCAGTTTGAAAAGAAATAGTTCGCAGTAAGAAGTAATGAACTTCGTCGTGTTTTTTCGACTTAAAATCAGCTGCGTTGAAACTATCACGTTCTTCCAAAATAGTAGAACAAGACAACTTATTGTATCAGTGTTATATTGAATTAGAAAGGAACTCGCTCTCTGAAGGAAGCATTTCCAGATGCGATAAAGTCGCGGCGATTTTTATATTGCTTTATTTTAGTATTTTAATGCATATCTACTATTTGCATGAAAGGAGAACTAAATGCTAATATCTATGCAGTAACTGTTAGATACTGGATAAGTACTTACGTCCGTAGAAGAAATTTGATGGCGTCCACCAACTTGCAGTTGATAGGCCCATGTTCAGCAGTGGACTTTAAAATACCAGAGTACAGATGATGTGCTAATTTGTGGTTGTCATATCTAATTTCCTCTAAAATTGATTTTATTGATAAAAAAATTATGCATAATGTCAATATTTATTTTTATTTTTTCGATCTATAAGCGCTCGTGACAGGTATTTGCCCTGCAGTGAGCCGATAACAACCGAAATAATAGTTTTGTATTCTCTTTGGAAATAATTGTAATAATAAACGCTCGTGGATAAGATACCTTAAAACTCTGCATATCTGATTGAGAAGGCACGAGGTGGGAATTCAATAAGAGATTTCTTAGGAACGCTTGTTAAGAAAGAGCTTGTTACAATTCAACGGTAAACGTTGAACTTATGCACTGAAACACTGGAAATACTGCGTTTTATTGCAGAACACCGTAATACTGTTTGGTGGTCAAAGAACTGGCAATGGTATTCCTTTCCCTGCAAGGTACCCAAAGTAATATACTTCCTTAGGCGAGAACAACCCAGCTCTACTTCAACAGAATAAAGCTAGTTTTTAGGGTTCCGTACCCAAAGGGAAAAATGGGACCCTATTACTAAGACTTCGATGTCCGTCTGACCGTCTGTCTGTCTGTCTGTCTGTCTGTTTGTCACCGGGCTGTATCTCGTGAACCATCCCATACAACAAACCTGAATTTTTAGACGTTTTTCGCTTGATATTAATAATGGTAACAGGTAGATGCTTGAAATGTTCACAGAATTTTTAGTTTTATATTCCCTTCAATAATAAATAAAAAAAATTAAAATAAAATCATATTTAAGGGGGGCTCCCATACAGTACGGAACCCTCCGTGCGCGAGTCCGACTCGTATTTGGCCGATTATTAGAATTATTTCTGCTTTGTATGGGTTTATTGTTAAAAGTCCAAATTCAAAATGTACTTACTTACCATCACTATAAATATTCTTATATATTCAGATTTTAGAACCCGCTGTTTAATTATTATTTGTTTTAAATACCTACGTGGCTATCCATATAATTTAGGTAAAATTCAGAACAGTTCATTTCAGTGAAGAACAGAAAATACAGACCGAATTAAGTGCCTCACTCATTGCTGCGCTAAACATTTCGAGCAAATATCTACAGAGCCACAGCACCTAAGTGGAAGTAGCAAAAAAATGCCCGAGCGTCGTCATACATACCGACTTAGATATTTACAATAAATAATTCACAATGACTCGTTGTCTCGAATCTCGACGTTTTGTCACCTAATTAGTGCTTCTAACCGAGCAATTTGGCGTTGTTGTAGTCGGCTTGCAATCGCCTTACGACTAGAGTCTGGCCAACGAAAGCTGTCCAAGAAAAAAGGCGGGAATTTTAAAAATTCAAGAGCTAGCTATGGGCAAGCTTTTTAGTTAGAGTCTGGCCAACGAAAGCTGTCCAAGAAAAAAGGCGGGAATTTTAAAAAATCAAGAGCTGTTAGCTTGTTTTCTAGTACCGCTCAGCTGATCTCCATGAAATTTAGCATGCACGTAGTTCTATAAACTTCGTTGGCCAGACTCTAACTAAAAATCTTGCCCATAGCTTATACATAGCCAAAGAATATATAATAATACATAGCTTCGGCAGTGTTTTGCCCAGGACATTTTTTTTGCACGATTGTGACTCTATAGATATTGGCTCGAAGGCTAAACATTATTTCATTTCATTTCATTTCATTTATTTTTCATAACTTACATCTACCATTACAGTCTAAAACTAATGCGATAGTGTAAGAAAAAAGTTACTTCCAAAATTAGTTATACAATATTCAATTCATAATAATGATGAGTCATAACATGTCCAATTAAATATTTAAAATAATGTCATATGATTACAATTAATTCATCACATAAATCTGAATAATAATGTCATAAAAATACAATGAGTTCATCATGTCAATAAAAATAATTAATGTCACAAAAATCCAATTAATAATGTCAAAATAATCTAATTCCATCAAATAACAAATTTACAACTTACAAATAATAGCGTCACAATTTAGTAACATCTCTATAGCAGGCATCATACAACACCGCCCTCTTAAATTCAGGAACAGAGCATACAAACATGTCAATTTTCTGTGCAACTCGATTTAGTGCGTGTAAAGTCCGAACCATCGGTGACTTAGCGAGTAAGTTGGTTCTGGCGCGCGGCACCGCGAACAGCCGCGGCCGGCGCCGGCGCGACACATACTCGTCCGGCACGCTCAGTCCCATCACACTCAATACAGCGGAATTCGATATGACACCCCGGAATACTCTTATCATATAATATGCGAGCGCCACGTCCCGTCTCACCTCCAGCTTGTTGTATCCGACCATGCCCAATACAAACAACGTCGGATACATAAGGGGATAGTACGGATATATACCATACAACCGCAAGTATAAGAACCTTGTAAATTTATTCTGTATTCTTTCTAACATCAATGTGTACTTAGCTTCGTGCGGAGCCCAAACGGCAGAATTATATTACAGCTGGCTTCGAACAAGCGCATTGTACAGAGTCGCTATCGCCCTAATGTTGCTGAACCCCGCGGCTTGCCGCAACACGAAACCTAATGTTCTGTAAGACTTTTTAAACTATTATAAAAAACAATACTTAGTAAGAATTCAATAATAGCTAATCACGTATATGTTAACCTCTTTCTTGAGCAGTCATTTAATAATTATTCACATCCGACTTTAATCGTGTACAAAATTCGAATATTTCGCACGAATTGTTGTACCACTTTTACCCATTTTTACGTTTTACAATATTGTTTCTTTTTTAAAAACAGCTTAGCCGATTTCAATAAAATTTAAATGAGTCTACCTTGGGAGTGTATCTTTGCGAACTAAATAAGAATTTTAAAATCATTTCACAACTAGCGAAAATTTCGACGAACATACACAACAAAATACATATAGACGAACATAGAACCTCCGCCTTTTTTGAAGTCGGTTTAAAACACAAGCGACATGCCGCGTTTGCCACCGCGCCGCTCCGGACAAAGCTTTTGTCCTGTTTTGAGGACAACGCTCTTGTTCTAAAGGTACATTAACATCGGTCTGATACTCAAATATACAGTAGATTTGCGACAATGTAAGAAAATATCCTTTTATTATTCGCTAGGCGACAAAATTCGAACAAATTTTAGATTTCCAAGAAACTCGTAAAGCGAAATATGGTCCTTTCACGGTAAAACCACGGCAGCTAGCGTAAGTTGACCTCTAACGCTTTCAACTCTTGAAGAATTTTGTTCTTTGATACGTGAACTTGATTCACTTCAAGTGGTCTTTGTAAAATGGTTTCGCCGCTATTATTGCAAGAGCACAATGTAAGGTGACTGTTTGTGTTTGGATTTCTTTTAATATCTTAAGATTTGGATACAAAGCGTGGCTTTAAGCGCCTTTTCAATATGCGATGATTTTGTGCTTTGAGTTGACTTTCTGTTATTTATAAACCAAGACTCGGTTGAAAGGCTTTGCAGTGATGTAAGACTTTGACTCTTTTTCACTTGATGAAAACTCTTTGATTTATTTCTCCAAAAATGTTAACCATTGAATAGCGATAATAGAACTGCAACCATAAATTGTATGTTATTGCGAATAGCTAAAAAAATATACAGAGTCTTAAAGTATGACATTATCGTTAACTATGTCAAAATAATTATTTTTCGCAAAATAATTGCAAAACAGCCTTCCATCGTGTACAAAATTCGAATATTTCGCTCGAATTGTTTATATTATTGTTGGTTTATCAAAAACGGCTTTGCCGATTTCTGTAAAATTTAAATGTACCTTGGAAGTATACCCTTTCGACCTAAAAAAGAATTTTTCGATTCGGTTCACAATTGGCGAATTTATCGATGAACATGCACAAAAAAAAACAGAAACATACACACGAACATAGAACCTCCTCCTTTTGGAAATTGGTTAAAAAGTAAGTATTTACCTACATTTTCAAATCCTACTATCAAATGCCAAATCTAATTTTATTGCTGTAACTACATTCATACGAGTCATCTCACTCATCTTTGTATCATGAAATTCATGAACGAAACATACAGATCCGACACTCCTCATTTAACGTTTTATTTCGTACAAAATTAAAAAATGTTATGGTCTCATTAATTACAACACAAATTTTTTTTGTTTGTCACAGTCTTAGCACGGTCAAGGTAATAATCGGCCAAGTACGAGTCGGACTCGCGCACGGGGGGTTCCGTACTGTATGGGAGTCCCCTTAAATATTTATTTTATTTTACTTTTATGATTTATTATTGAAGTGAATATAAAATTAAATATTTTGTGAAAATTTCAAGCATCTACCTGACACCATTATTAATATAGAGCGAAAAACGTATAAAAATTCGGTTTGTTGTATGGGAGCCCCCTTTAAATATTTATTTTATTCTCTTTTTAGTTTTTGTTGCTACAGCGGCAACAGAAATACATCATCTGTGAAAATTTCAACTGCCTAGCTATCATGGTTCATGAGATACAGCCCGGTGACCGACAGACAGACAAACAGACAGACGGACATCGAAGTCTTAGAATAGGGTCCCGTTTTTCCCTTTTTTGTACCGCTATAGTGGGCAAACACCTTTATTGCCACGAACATTTTACTGCACTTTTTTATTCGTTCAACCCTTCGAGCAAATATCTACAGAGTCACAATCGTGCAAAAAAGTGTCAGAGGTGAAACTTTGCCCAAGCTTTGTATGTTCAGGCTTTTGAGTTAGTCGTAAGGCGATTGCAAGCCGACTACAACGCCAAAGTGCTCGAAAAAACGGGTCATTGTGAATTATTTAATGTAAATATCTAAGTCGGTAGGTATGTATGACGGCACTCGAACATTTTTTTACTACTTTCACTTAGGAACTGTGGCTCTGTAGATATTTGCTCGAAGGTTCAACCTTTATTTTTCCTCCGGAACAACGAATTGCCAAACAGTTTGGCGAAAAGTATTGTAAAGTATTTCCATAACCATTACTCTAATCCGATAATCGTGCAACAAAGCAACGCAGCCAGGAACACGGAAAAAGCGGATTCAAATTCATATTTCCCAAGTTTTATCGGTTTTGTTCTGAAATTCATAAATAACGCACATGCGACCCGCCACGCGCCGAGCTTTCTCGGGAACGGATTTATTCTTAGGCACGGATTCATGGATCTCGATATTTTTCTTTCAGTCCATGGATGTATAAAACAAAGGACCCGGCATTTCTTCATGCTTATTCTAGTGTTACTACGGAAGTCAATAATCATCATCATCCTGCCCTTATCCCACTAGGAGGATTTGGCACAGCACGTTTCTGTTCGCCACTTCACTCCATCATACGTCATCTCATCATCAACTCCCTTCTCTCGCAAATCATCTTTCACACAAGTTTCGGAAGTCAATAAAATTCAAAAATCAGCCAAGTACGAGTCGGACTCGCGCACGAAGGGTTGAAGGGTTCCGCACCGTATGGGAGATAACACTTAACACATTTTATTTTATAAAGTCAATAAGCCCGATTACAGAGGCGCCAGCGTAAATTAAATAGCAACGTAAAAAGCGTTCTCTCTATCGAATGCCTAAAGTGAAAAAGAAAGAGAACTATATTTTAATTAAGTAAAACACAGGTGTTACTCACGTTTGATTTTTAGTAGGATACTACTATAGTTTCGATCGCATTTGGCGATCTTTCTCAAGGTCGGAGTACTAGTTCGCGGGCTCGTCTCGCATAGCACTGCGAGCCGCGGCGCGCAGCGCTCGCGATGACAGCGGTTGCGGTGCGGGGGCAGGGGCGGCAGCGGGCAGAGTATGTTGTAACGTCGGCGCGCACTGAAGATCTTCCTCGTCGGTATCCTGGCATCCCTCGGGAATACTCCAGCACGCCGAACTCACTACGTCACCACCAGCCCAGCGGTCAAGTTCCTTGGTTACTGGCAAACACGGCTTCCAAGTCGGTGGTAGATTCCATCCCCCGTCTCTATTGAAGTTAGAGCGTCTACTAATTTCAATAGCCTCTCTAACTTTTCGGGGAACGAAAAACTTTTCCCTTGCTAACACTTTCGCTCTATCGAACCGAATATAGTGTTGCATGTCAGAGTTCAACGCATGTTCCGCCACCGTAGAACCGTGACTGTCCAAGGTTTTCATAGACCGTATATGCTCCGTGAGCCTGGTGGATACGTTTCTTCTAGTTTCACCGACGTAACATTTACCGCAATCGCACGGGATCATATATACACCGGGGACACCCAACGGGTCTCTATCCTTAGGAGAGCGTAGCAACTGTCTTAGTTGTCCAGGAGGACGGAAGATTGTCTTAATGCTGTATCTCCGGCGTAATAAGTTTCCAATACTATCCGTCACTCCTTTTATGTACGGTAAATACGCCACAGCTCTCTCTACCGATGCCGGGCGCGTTTTGGGAGAAGCGTTTGCCAAACGCCAGCTGTTTTTCCAATTATAACCATTGCTTCCCAGTACGTATTTAACATGATTCCTGTGTTTTACTTAATTAAAATGTACGAAAACCACGTTAGTTTCCATAGTGAAAAGAGAACTATGCTATTTAGCTAATAGAATTACGCTGGCGCCTCTGTAATAGGGCTCATTATATCACTTAATATTCTGTGAATATTTCAAGCGTTACCGCTATTTATATCGAGCGAAAAACGGCTAAAATTTTAAGGTTTGTTGTTTGGGAGCCCCCCTTAAATACGAGTACCTATTGTTTTTTTTTCGGTTTTTAGTATTTGTTGTTATACTCGTAGCGGCAACAGAAATACATCATCTATAAAAATTTAACCATTCTAGCTATCAGGTTCATGAGATACATCCTGGTAACAGACAGACAGACAGACGGACACCGTAGTCTTAGTAATAGGGTCCCGTTTTTATCCTTTGGGTACGGAACCCCAAAAATGACCAATGCCGTCAGCCGCCGCGCACGAGCCGCATATATTGACTAAGGTGTAGAGTTTGTGAAGTAAGGACTTGTAGAGGGCGTGTAGAGTTAGAAGCTTGGCTTTACGTGAGATCTGACAACTTTTTGATAGTGGGAACTGTGATTTAGTCTTGCCTCCATTTCACATGGAAATGTTTTAGTTGAATTTCACTTCTTTTTGTGGTTTACTACAAGGAGTAATTTAATCGATTTTCACATCTCTAGCTTCAAAACTTGCGGAAGTATCATACCAACTTTTAACCCCTAGTTTTAAAGGTTAGGGGGAGATTTGCTAAAAAAACTTGAAATACGTGTTTCATTATTTGTAATAAAGAGTCCCTTTATCAATTTAGGAGCATCTAGCATCAAACTTTGCAAAAATGTCATACAAACTTTCATCCCCCAGATTTAGGGTTTGGGGGGTGGTTTATTAAGAATCCTGAAATCGTGTCTTATTATCTATTACAACGAGTTCTTATATCCATTTTCTGACTTCTGGCATCAAAAGTTTCGAAAGTGACATACAAATTTTAAAATACGTGTTTTATTATTTCTAACAGGGAGTCTTTATATCAATTTTTAGACTAATAGCATGAAAATTTGTGGAAGTGTCATACAAGCTTTCATGCCCTATTATATATAATAGGGCATGAAAGCTTGTATGACAAAAAAAGGAAAAAATATAAATATAATACCCTATAGGGTATTATATTTATATTTTTTCCTTTGTAAATGCCTAATAGTGATGCTTGATGCCAAATATTATATTTCTAGGTCATCTGGAAGTGGGTTAGGTTTTTGATCCATAAGTCAGTCAGTGAGTCAGTGAATCAGTCAATGAAACCCCGATTTTTAAACGTTAATATTTTGTTAACTGTTAGAGCTAAATTCTAGACAATCTAAAGGACTTTAATAAATATGCTAAATATCATACACATAAATATAGATTAAATAGTTTTCGAGTTATGATGGGGTCAAAAGTGGCTCGAAATGGTTCGTGTAATACACACGGCTGCTGCGTCGCCTTTGTTAGGGTTCCGTACCCACCCCCCCGAGTGGGTTCCCGCCTTGTCGTGGCGGGGGGGCTTAGTAGCCAGGTCTCGCCAGCCTGGTGAACCAAGAGGAACCCGAGGTGGGGCCGGCCTCTCCGGGTCTTGGGCCTCGACAAGCCCGTGCGGAGGCTGGCCAGTAGGTCGCTAGTCGACTGAGGTGGACTGCGGTGTCGCGCTCGTCGCGATACCGCGGCCGAGCCCATCGAGGCGGGGGCGGCGACGGGATGGACGGGCGGCGAGTGTGCCGCTGTCTATCCGTCCTGCCAGCGGCCCTAACGGGTGCCGCCAACGTGTTGGCGGAGGCGGTGGGGCTGCAGGGGAAGAGGAGTGTCGGTATCGCGACGGCCGTTCTCCCTATCCTCTGCAGCCGTAGTGGCAGGCGCGGGGCCACTTTAATTGACCCGTTGCATCGGGACCAGGGCTGTCGGACACGGGTGCTGTCTGACGCCCAGTGCTGGTTGGTCCCAGGTGGTGGATGACGATGTGTCTGGTGTTCGGCACATCGTTATTCTGGCGGGAGCCAAAGCTCCGTGGTGGGGCCCGAGTTGGGCCAGCGCTGTCGGGTGCCGCGGAGGAGTGCGCAAGCGTGCCCGTAGCCCCGACACCAAGCGCAGTGGCGGAACACCCAGGGGTTTTGGTGGGTATACTGTCCAGTCGGCAGGACTCCTACATAACCACCCGCCTGCTTTCGAGGTGCGGTGGTATCTATAAAAGATTTCCCCTGGAAAAAAAAAAAAAAAAAAAAAAAAAAAAAGGGTTCCGTACCCAAAGGGAAAAACGGTACCCTATTACTAAGACTTCGATGTCCGTCTGTCCGTCTGCCTGTCCGTCTGTCACCGGGCTGTATCTCATGAACCATGATAGCTAGGCAGCTGAAATTTTGCACACATGATGTATTTCTGTTGCCGCTATAACAACACTAAAAACAAAATAAAATAAATATTTACGGGGACTCCCATACAACAAACCTGAATTTTTAGACGTTTTTCGCTATATATTAATAATGGTAATAGGTAGATGCTTGAAATTTTCAAAGAATATTTAGTTTTATATTCACTTCAATAATAAATAATAAAATTAAAATAAAATAAATATTTGAGGGGGGCTCCCATACAGTACGGAACCCTTCGTGCGCGAGTCCTACTCGTACTTGGCCGATTATTCTAAGTCTTGGCTGGACACGCTTTCGCGTGTCTAGATCATCATCATTGTCAGCCAGTAACGGTCCACTGCTGAGTCTAGGCCTCTTATATTGTACAAAAGGATTATCACAATACAAAAACGATTGTTGTTTTCGAGTGGCTCTACAGATTTTTGCAAAGCATAAAAATATCAGAATAGAAAAGCCAAGGACATAATATTTTTAGAACTACTTTCAGGTCACCAGTGATATTATAGCGACTCTTTTTTGTCTTTTTATACATCCATGATTCCGTCAAAGGGAGAAAAGTTATGAGAATTATGCGCAATGATCCATTAAACACGGAGTTTAGCTAGGGAAAGATATTGTTTATTTTTATAAAGCGCTTTTATGATAGATTTAGTGAGGCATGTAGGGAGACGAGTCTCCCTTTTACATGATATTATTTATATGGGAAAACACAAAAGTCAAGATTCACGCGGGCGAAGTCGCGGGCAAACGTTAGGTAGTTGAATATAAATAAATAAAACTGGACGTGATGAATATGGCCCATTTACTCTACGAGGGTATGCATAATATGTTCGGTAGTAAGCAATTGCTCACAAAGATAGGCTTTTAATTAAAAGCTGATGCGATAAAACCCAATACATAGTAGGTAAATATGTGTCCTTTTGTGTTTTATATTATCTGCTTAAAGTCCTCCTTCAGTAAATAAAATCCCAAACTCTCAATATCTAATCAAGGCAGTTGAAAAGTTATAATATCTGTGAGCCACAGATATCATCGAGCTGATCGAGCTCTCTTCTTCTTTTTCTTTTATATTTTGGCGTCATATGTTCATGCATTTTCCAGTATCAAGTATACGTTTTTAACAATAAAAAAATTCAAATAAGAAAGCTTTTCGAAGTATTCAAATTCATAAATTAAAATTACTTATAAATGATCCATGTTAACAAATATTAACTCTAAAACTAACAAAATGGTTATGTTAGTACTCATTCTAAAACAATTCAAATAAAATACCTAATTATATTTATCGTTGATAATATCGCCGTAGATATTACACCTTTTCCCAACTTTTCATAGGTAATTGGATGTGTCACGTCACCTTATCAAACACTCTTTGCTTAGTTAGAAACTTTTTACTTTGTCTGATTTAACGAATGTGCCACTCAACAACGCCAAAAAACACGACTTTACAGCTCCATAAATTAATTTCCACGAAACATCGAGCTCTCTTGTTGATAACAAAAGCTGACATATACGAGATTGAACAATCAGTGTTGCCAGCGGGGTATTTATCGAAACCATCAGCCGTGAAATTACCCGACAATGGAATGAAAGCATGTAAATAAAGGAAATTACACTTGATTTACAAGCTGTTGTCGAATTTAAGTTAATTCTCTCTCTTTTGTCTAGTCTGGCGATAATTTTAAAATGTCTGTTGAAATTGAGAAAAATACAATTAATTGTGAAATACGTGACGTAATGCCCAGGTCCGCCCGCGCTTCGTTGTCTCTTTTATTTTTGTTTCAGTTACATTAAAACTTTTATCTACACTAATGTTGTAACTTTCTACTAATGTTTCCAATACTTGACTTATAATGACTACTGTTATAGCGCAGACAACAAAACACTCAATTTAAGCAATTTCACATGATGTTATAATATCCACATCGATATCGTAAAATCTCATTATAACATCGCGCGCTCGCTCCTGATTGGCTCTGCGCGCGCAGCTGCGCTCTCATTGGTTAGATTTAAATGGCGCCAAGTTCACTGTGACAATACACGTACGCGTGAATTTAATGTTTCGCAATATGTTTTTTATTTTTATTTTTATTAGTGAAGATAAAGTAGTGTATGCAACTGCATATTACACGGGTATTAAAACACTCGTTACTATTATGAAACGAGCGCAGCGAGTCACACTCGTGTTTTAATACCCTTCATTATATGACAGTTGCATAAACTACTATTACAAGTTCTAGAGCTTTTTTTAAACTGCAAAATGTTTGAATGCACTCAAGCTTTAAGTATAATGTAGAAATTCATTGCACGTAAGCGGTTCAGAGTTTATTAAACTGTAAAACAATCTTAAATATTATGTAATTTATAAGTTTTTGTAGCTGTGTAAGTTTTATAATTGAAATGGTTTTACTCTTTTCTTTATTTAATTCTCATGTAATTTTATTTTGTAATGGCATGCTCTTAGTAGATTCAATAAGCTTTTTTAAATGAATGATACTTTAATAATTCTAACTAAAAAAATTAAAATTTTTGAATCTTTGGTTACAAAATCGCGGCTTAAATACTACAAGTACAAGAATGAATAATGAATAAATGTACAAGTTCTTATGTTAATAAAAGAGGAAATAATTGGAGCAAACATTTATTATCAAAAAGTTTTCTCACTAAACTAAATTCAAATTTACTAGAAAATCAAAGTAACTTAAGCGTTGCACGATACAATTTTGTAAGTAGCAGTATCTAATTGTTTCCGAACGAACCCTGGCTAAGTTAAAGTTAAGTTAGATTGAAAATTTTAACTCGTTCGCAACTTGGCCAAGTTCCCGACGTTACGGTGTCTCACATGCTACTTTGTATGTAATCGGGTAAGTAGGGTGGAAAAAGTAACTTGGTGTTAAATTAAACTAATATTAATACTCGTAGAGGACCCGAGTTCACCAACACAAATGAAATAAATAAATGAAATAAATGAAACACTTAAGTTAAACGTGTGATTACTGTATTTAAGCTTTTTTTTGCTTGGTGAACAGCAAAATTTTATTAACAAGCCGTGTAAGATTTAACCAACAATGAATCAATTAAACATCTATTAGTGAACTTGGGTCTATAACCCAAGCTTAACCGTTGTTTATATATAGTATTCACACGTTTAACTTAAACAAACGTTGGTGAACTCGGGTCTAAGTGAAAGAGTTCGGACGCGGACCAACTTATCATAGCAATGCCAAACTAAAATTTTCAAAATTGAACTTGTGTGTTCTTTCACAAAATATATAAAATTGATAATCTATTTGATTGCATCAATTTCACTTAAAAAAATCATAGAAATCAGACTAAGTATTTCATTATGGAACTAACGTGGATTACACATTTTTTTATATTTCACAATTTTACAATTTCAGTGCGTTGCGAGACGGCTCCGCTTGCTAGCACTCGACTTAAAAAAGATCGCCGAATGCGATCGAAACTTTAGTCGTACTATGTAATGACTATGAAAATAAACGTGAGTGCATTCCCGTTACATAAAATTTTGAAATCAGACTATTTTTAGGGATAGGTATGATGCCACGAACAGAAATTACAGATACACGTGTATCTCACAGACCCATAAAACGTTTTACCTACGTAAAACTTGTAATATAATTGTTTTTTGAGTTAGGCGTAATTTTATCAAGGTTAGAAGAATTGCACATGGAGTTAAAATAAATAATTTTTTTCTTCGCTTAAGTATTGGAGCTATATGAAAAGTACGAAAACAAAGCGTATTAATTTTTTTGAAGGTTTTTGCAAAAATCGTTTTAAAATTGAAAAAAAAAGACCACCAAAATGGTAGAGAGCGTGAGTCTTATGAAAATTTGATTCAACTAATTAACATTGAAAACTTAGATCCTTGTGGATCTCAATTTGAGCTACGTAATACCTAGTAGTAGTACTAAGTTTGGTTCTGTGTAGGGTTGCCATCCGTCCGGTTTTCCCCAGATTGGTCCTAGTTTAGAAGGCGTCCGGGGAGCGTCCTTCATTTGTAGTCCAGGTTTAAAAATTTAAAGTCTTGGGCCGCCATATTCGGGTTCTGGGCATCATTGGTACATTATTGTATTTAATGTTTACTCATTTATAACTTGACGTGTAAATTGCCATTATACCAATAAATGACTTATGGCTTAAAAACCGAGATTTTGACACCTCTTGTCCTGGTTACCAAATTTTAGAGTTGGCAACCCTAGTTGTGTGAAGTAGAGCGGACGGAGATTTGTTCGTAGCCACACGAGTCGGGGACCGCTAACTTTCTTCCCAGCACTTCTGTACCGTGGTTTGGACGAGAAAGTACGGTAATTGTGTGAAATTGCAGACGTGAAGTTTTGGTACATATTATTAGGGCATCTACATACACACGGTCCGTAGAGTACGTGGCGGACCATTTGAAGGGGAGCACCTAATCATAAGGAGTTTAACGACTATATCGTACCTCATGGTACTGTATCAGCCTTTTAATAGTCCAAGGCAGGACGTAGGCGTACCCATGAAGTGTGATTAGGCCATATCCACCACGCTGGCCCAGTGCGGGTTGGTATTGGCCATCGAATTTCTTCTACGCACATAATATGCAGGTTGCCTCTCGATTTTTGCTTTCACCGCACATAAATTCCAAATAACTCATTGGCACGGGACCGGGATTTGAATCCACGACCTTACGATTGTAAGGCGGGCATCACTACCACTAGACCACCACGGCCACCTCATGGTATAGGTATATTATTGTGAAAGAAACGTGTCAAACAAAAACATATTCATTAGATTGAAAAGTATAAAGCAATGTATTCACTGAGCAAGAGTGTTTCGGAAACACAATTCCTGAAACATCACGTAGATGTTTACCGAAACGTACCGATAAACGCGTAATGTTTACAGAAGTAAAATAATTGTATCTGAAACATTATTTTTTGTTTCAGAAACACGGAGATTTTATTTTTGATACAGAGTTTATAAACAGTTGTTGCTCAGTGAATACATGGTTTAAGACTAGTATAGACTCTAGAGTCTAGAAAAATGTAGGCTCGAGGTTGTTCCGTCACCGACCAGCACCGTCGCCATCGCGTGCAATTATCAAAATGTAAAACCAAAAAATGCAAAGTCGATGCATGCAATGCAAGGAGGGTTTCTTGATATCATTGTAGTACATTGCATTGAACATTGTACTCGTAGAGCGTGGCGTGGTGTTTTCCGTGCCTGATATGTTCCTAGCAAGGTCAGGTATGGTAAGTTATAGTAGGCAGAAACCTCTTTGAATTAAAGAACATTTAAAGATTTAATACTGTGTCGATCAATCGTTTTTTACCACCCGGGTCGCGACCGACTCACTACTGAAACGACCCGAGTGCAAGAACTCGATCCTTTGATCGAGCTGACTGCGTTATCGTAAAACTCGCGTCGTTTGATCGACCCAACTGCACGTCTGTTTGATCGACCCGATTGTGCATCCGCACAGTTCGTGTCGTTTGATCGACCCGATTTTGTTTGACGACTTCATACTTACAAAGAAAAAGGTATACCTATTACATTTCATTAGGCTTAAAGTCCAAATTTGTTCGGCTCTTCACAGCGGAGGTGAGTCAATCCGCAAACAGAGACAGTTTTAGGCAAGTGAATGATATTATAATCTGGCTCATTTAGTTTTCTTTATTGCGCTGCGTGGTGTGAATACCGTGTGTAGAGGCTCTTATGATGGTTAAAGGAAAAGGTTTCTACGTCCATTCATTGGAATTGATGGACGATTGGAAGGGTTCAGTTTCAGGTTTTGTCCAGAGATCTAGCATTTAACTTATATACATGACCGTGTCCCCTCCTCGATGGTGGACGTTCCTTCTTTCTACTAGGTCATCAGTTTTTCTTGCTTTGTGTACTAAAATTTAATTTTTTGCTTACTAAAATTCTAATAATTTCACTGATAGAGATTCTGATATATTCTGTTAGTTCACATTGTGAACTCTATCAGAATATCATTAGTGTCACAAATCGCGTTGGACGTCTCCCGCCCGAGTTATCCCCCGACGTTCCATATAAGTTAGACGGACACTATCCAACTTGACAGCATAGCAGGGATGCGTTTAGGCCATCTACTTGGCTTATTTTTGTTTTAAAATTGATGGTTTAGGCGCTGACTAAGATAAACTGGACTCTACTGTCTGATTACTATCTACTTATAATATACCTACTATAGTAGATGAAATTGCATGTTTGTTTCGCCTAGCAGGCATCAAGTAAATCTTGGTATCAGAGTTTCCATGCCAATAAACGTATAAAGAAATAAGAAATAGATTAAATTGTGAGCATGTGCGTTAAAACAATGCTCGCAATTTAATTTACTCCTTATGACTATATACATGTAGGTTATATTGGCTTGAAAACCCTGATAAGACTCCTAGCCTATACGAACTTAATTACCTATCTATCCTGTTTTCAAACATTCATCGTTATTATATCTCATCTGAGAAGAATAAATTTCACCGAGGTTTTGGAGGAAGATACATTTTTTTCTCTGTCACATTTTATAGCGCAATCATTTTTGACTTTAGCTTATCAACACTTTAGCAAAAAGTTGACAAGCTACAATAAATGATGATAATGATAACTGTCGTCTACTGAAAATATTTTAGAGTACTTACACCAATGTAACATGCCGCATGTGCCGAAATACCCATCCAAAACGCATGAAAAAACAACGGGCTGCATTCCAGGAGTGCCGGCAGAAGTTAAAACACGACCTGCGAATTTTCGATCAGATTACGTCCTGACGTGAGTTTAACATTTTTTTTATTTAAAGCCGCTAAAGAAGTTACACTTTAAAAACTTAAATACAGAAGAAAATCATGTAAATAAAAAAGTAAGTAAGTTCGTATAGTCCAGGTGGCTGTCTGAGTTTTTAGGCCCCCTGAAGTTCTCTGACTTGGCTAAACGGTTAAAACCACCGGAACCTACAATTTAACGTGTCATCCGAGCCACGGTAGTGCTCAGTTGGAAAATGCCACCCGTGGTTACCCATCTAAATACTGACCGTGCGAAACTGTGCTTAATTTCGGTGATCGCTGACGTACCTAATGAAACTACGCTACGATCACTACACTAGTCTTACATTTTGTAAAGTGCCTAAACGCACGCTATAATTCCCCTATTGCACATAGCTTGGGTATAACCGTGGTATAACTATAGGGCTTGCACCGAACTCTCTAATTGACAGCTGCTAGCGAGCGCGGATCGCCGGCAGACCACTGAAAGCTATCTACGTGTTACAAGATTTAGGGGTCGCACACTGCAGGCCCCGAGCTATGGAGCTATGGAGCTATGGACGAGCTATGGAGAGGGCTATGCTCGGAGTCTCTCTGCTAGATCGAATCAGGTTTGAGGAGATTCGCAGAAGAACCAAAGTTACCGACATAGCCCAGCGGATTGGCAAGTTGAAATGGCTGTGGGCAGGGCACATAGCGCGGAGGACTGATGACCGATGGGGTCGAAAAGTTCTCGAGTGGAGACCACGTACCGGCAAGCGCAGCGTTGGACGTCCACCCACAAGGTGGACGGATGACCTCATTAAGGCCGCAGGATCACGCTGGATGCAAGCCGCTACCAACCGGTCTTATTGGAGATTCATAGGGGAGCCCTATGTCCAGCAGTGGACGTCTTATGGCTGATGGATGGATGGATGGACACTGCAGGCTAGGTTTTAGGCTATTTAGATCGTTATTTTTCAAAATTGATAAATTTCATCAACATGAAATAATATTCATTTATCGTTTCATCAACATGAAATATTAAGTTTCATTTTTTCCAGAGAAAAAAATAAAATAAAATGGGCCTAAACTACAATCAGTAGTGGGTTTTAACTCTTTTTAACCATTAACATTTTTAACTCTCTAAAAATTCGACGTTGCTAAACCTGTTTACGTTCTAAACGAATAGCCTGACTCTGATACCGCCGGTACCACAAAAGAGAGAGAAGGACCGGTACAGATCATAAAACTGGGTTTTCGTTGAAGAAAACCAGCATACAATAAGTCCTATAGTCTGACCGTTTAACTGAGTCCTCGCCTGCGCGGACTACCCCCGCGCCTCTGTACCGCGCAGGCGAGGACTCAGTTAAACGGTCAGACTATAGATATACCTACTTCCACAGGAGAAAATGTGGCATATTATGAATTCAACATAATTATCTTTATCAAATTGATCTAAAAGATTGCCAAAGTTGATCACAAAATTCAAGAAAATATCAGTTAAATGAATGGGACATCGCGGCCTTATTCCCTTCACTTTTGAATTATTATAGTTCTTTCATATTTGGTTCTAAACTCCGAGAACTTCATTATATTATCAGCAGGTATAGAAGAGCAGCTTGAGTATGTTACAAAAGATAGGTGCCCTGAACTATGATATTATGTATTGCGAGAATTTATAGCAATATTCACCTAAAACCATTTTCTGGGTAGACTGTTACACTCCGATACTTACAAAGCAATGCTAAATCGGTATCGCGAATACGTAGACAGGTCTGAAACAATGTTTTGTAGTCGGCAGCTCATGTGTATCGCCGAATGGTATCAATATTTGATTAGTTCGCGAACATGTTGTATTGAAACTGTGAATATTGTAATATGTGCTGCTTTGTATGTGCGTCGCGTGTTATGCCACGCAGTACGTGGTTTCTTACTATCATGTGTATTAAGGACATATTTCATTTTATTGGTTTCGGTTGCGGTTCTTCTTTCTATCGTATCAGCGATCCAAGGTTGATCTGATGAATGTCATACAAGTCGGCGGATGTGAAGTTACTCGTAGCTAGTTAGCTACAAGCTGCGCAATATCCAATCCTGACTGAAGCTCATATAGAAAGTTATGCGTGTTGATTGGATATTGCGCAGCTTGTAGCTAACTTCACCCCCGCTGACTTGCAAGACTCTACGCTAGGCGCTCGAACTATTCTTGTATATATTGTATATACATTGACTTCAAAAATAAATAATTAAACTAAAATCAATTAAGAGGGCTCCTATAAGTAGATAATAGAGAAAAAAAGAAATCAAAGAAAGCTATGCGAGTTGATTGGATATTGCGCAGCTTGTAGCTAACTTCACCCCCGCTAACTTGCAAGACTCTACGCTAGGCGCTTGAACTATTCTTGTATATATTGTACACATTGACTTCAAAAATAAAAAATTAAACTAAAATCAATTAAGGGGGCTCCTATAAGTAGATAATAGAGAAAAAAAGAAATCAAAGAAAGCTATGCGTGTTGATTGGATATTGCGCAGCTTGTAGCTAACTTCACCCCCGCTGACTTGCAAGACTCTACGCTAGGCGCTTGAACTATTCTTGTATATATTGTACACATTGACTTCAAAAATAAAAAATTAAACTAAAATCAATTAAGGGGGGTCCTATAAGTAGATAATAGAGAAAAAAAGAAATCAAAGAAAGCTATGCGTGTTGATTGGATATTGCGCAGCTTGTAGCTAACTTCACCCCCGCTGACTTGCAAGACTCTACGCTAGGCGCTTGAACTATTCTTGTATATATTGTACACATTGACTTCAAAAATAAGAAATTAAACTAAAATCAATTAAGGGGGCTCCTATAAGTAGATAATAGAGAAAAAAAGAAATCAAAGAAAGCTATGCGTGTTGATTGGATATTGCGCAGCTTGTAGCTAACTTCACCCCCGCTGACTTGCAAGACTCTACGCTAGGCGCTCGAACTATTCTTGTATATATTGTACACATTGACTTCAAAAATAAAAAAATTAAACTAAAATCAATTAAGGGGGCTCCGATAAGTAGATAATAGAGAAAAAAAAGAAATCAAGAAAAACAGAGAAAAAAATAAATTGTTTGCGTCTATTATTTCATCCCATCCCAGGAAAATAGCATACACGTTTTTAAAACCATGTGTTGCTCGACTTATACCTACCATATTAAATCTGCATAAATCGCAAGATGATGTAATAGTGTTTGTTGCTAACGTCTCCGACTTGTGTTGGAGAAGTCTGACGAACATACAAATTTAAAAAAAAAAAAAAAGTTGATAATAGAGAGAATAGTACAAAACCCTTTATGCGTGAGTTGAACTCGCACTTGGCCGATTTTTTGTATAAAATGCCTGAGAAATTCATTCTCTGTATCGCAGCAGCGTGAATTTCATAACGGCGCCGCGGCGCGCCGAACTGGAGATTTACCACTGAACCACGGTACTGAACCCTCGCACTTTGTAGCTTTTATTGGTTCTACAAAGTTAGCTGCGAATCGGCACTAAAAACTTGTATAATAATTGCGAAAAGATTTCAAATTTTACAGCGCAATTCCATTGTGATACATTTGTACTGGCGCTCGTTCAGTTCGGTACTTTATAGCATTTAGTTTAGAAGCTAGGTTTTCGTTTTGAACGTTTTTACGTATCTTGTACTTATTCTTCTATGTAGGTATATATATGTTATGTTTTATGTTTCGAACGCTTTTACTCGAATGTTTTAAATCATTGGTAAAATACCTTCAAGCAAATGTCTATAGAGTCACAATCGTGCAAAAAAGTGACCGAGTCAAAACCCTACCCAAGCTACGTAGTGGGCAGGCTTTTTTGTTATAGTTCGGCCGTTCAGAGAATGCGTTCCTGACACGTCATCTTTAAAAAATGTTTTTGGCCGATATCTCGGAAACTATGTACTTAAGGGCAAAAAACATTAAGATTATTATTGTAGAAAATAAAATTTCGCATCCTTTGTTAAATGCGAAATGTTGTTTTCTACAATAATAATCTTAATGTTTTTTGCCCTTAAGTACATAGTTTCCGAGATATCGGCCAAAAACATTTTTTAAAGATGACGTGTCAGGAACGCATTCTCTGAACGGCTGAACAGTCGCAAGGGTATTGCAAGCCGACTACAACGCCGCGCGATGCTGAAGTGCTCGGTTACAAGCACTAATTAGGTGACATAACGTCGAGATTCCAGAAATGAAAACAATGACCCGCATTGTGAATTATTTAATGTAAATATCTAAGTCGGTATGTATGACGGCGCTCGGACATTTTTTACTACTTTCACAAAGGAGCTGTGGCTCTGTAGATATTTGCTCGAAGGTACGAGTAAATACCAAAGAGAACAAAACCTGAATTATGTTATGACATCAACAAGGTGGAACGAGAAACTGATCAAGATCGCAAGAACGAGCTGGATGCTATTCGCTTCCAATTTGCCATCTTTTTTTAGGGTTCCGTACCCAAAGGGTAATAACGGGAACTTATTACTAAGACTCCGCTTTCCGTCTGTCTGCCCGTCTGCCTGTCAACGAGGCTGTACCACATGAACCTCGATAGTTAGGAAGTTGAAATGTTCACAGATGATGTATTTCTGTTGCCGCTATAACAACAAATACTATAACAGAAAAAAATATTTAAGGGGGGCTCCCATACAACAAACCGAGTTTTTGCCATTTTTCACTCAATATTAATAATGGTAACAGGTAGACGCTTGAAATATTCACATAATATTTAAAATAAAATAATTAATTAAGGGGGGCTCCCATTCAAGAATCGTTTTTTTTGCTCGATAATAATAATGGCATCAGATATATGCTAGACATATTTTCAGAATATTTTTTTGTGTATTCACTTAAAAATAAATAATTTAAAGATATACAGATATCAAGGGGGGCTACCATACGGTACGGAACCTTTGGTGCGCAAATCCGACTCGTACTTGGCAGATTTTTTAATTTACTTCAACAAATCAATAGAGGTTTAATCTTATATTAATGATTCATTAATGATTCATTAATCATTAATCTAAGGGTGAAATGTTTTTTTTAAGATTTCATTATACACATATAATACCTACTCTCAGTAGCGGGGTCATGGCATCATATTTAGGCTTTCGTAGCCTCAAAGGTGTTACAGCCATAATGAGTTTCCGGGTCATTTGCCACGACCGGGACAATGCCCCACCTGAATACCGCTAATGAGACAAACGGCTGTTTATAAAGGATGTGTCCTGCTGCTGAGCTTTTGTTACGGAAGACAATTGGGCTTACTCTACGTAGCCGATCAAGTGAAAGCCGTTGTGATCTAGTGGTAGTGACACGCGCCTTACAATTGTGAGGTCATAGGATCAAACCACGTCCCATACCAATGAGTTCTTTGGAATTTATGCACAGCTTTACACAACTCTCGTTTTTTGGTAAAGGAAAACATCGTGAGGAAACCTGAATATGTCCGTAGAAAACATTCGATAGCGTATCTGAATCCACCAATTCGTACTGGGCCAGCGTGGTGGACATGTCCCAATCACCCCCTCGTGGGTAGGCCTACGTCCTGCAGTGGAATATTAAGAAGGCTGGTACAGGTAAGTACTCTGCGCAGCGTAAGACGTCACTGAATAGCTCCCACGGGCGTAAAGGGGGGCACGGTTGGCACGCCTAAACTAGAAACTTCTATGACCACTCCAAAATGCTTGAAAATCAACACAGTCTATGTTTTGGGAAGGTTTTTCCCACCGCAATGTAGCAGCTACTCTCCTGGAAATAAACTCTATCTAGGCCATTACCAACACCCCTAGCGTAACAAAGGGATTTTACCATTTTATCCACCTTTAATGTCAGTTGTCAATCCATACTTTGTTTCCTCTTCGAGGAAAAATTGGAAAGACATTTGCCCGGTAGGGGTGCGGATGGACAGATGACTTTGGCCTTAATGCGGGGACTAGACACACTATGAGCCTTCTGACTTTTCTGAGCAAGCTCGAAGTAGCTCAACAAGCTATGGAGGCTTTGCTCTCTCTTTGCGATATTGAATCATAAATATCGAAACCCGTAGAAGTACAGCCCAGTGGATAAGTTGAAATGGCAATGGGCTCAGAGAGCTGATGACTGATGGAATCGGCAAATTCTCGAGTGGACACCAGGAACCAGCCAGCGCAGCGTAGGATGTCCACCAGAATGACCAAATGATCTGATCACGCGCTGTATGCAAGCCGCTTCCAAAGAGTTTTGTTGGAAATCCTTAACGCTTATGGATGTCCTACAGCTGATATATTGATGATGGTAAGTTAAATGACACTGAAGATATTAATCACATAATAATCGCCCAAGTACGAGTACAAGAGCGGCCTGCCCTTGTACCACCTAATTTTAAGAATATTCTGTACTTTGTTATTTAAGCTGTTTTTTGGTGTACAATAAAGTTACATTGTATTGTATTGTACGAGTAGGACTCGCGCACGCAGGGTTCCGTACTGTATGGGAGCCCCCCTTAAATATCCGTTTTATTTTAATTCGAGTTTACAACTAAACATTCTGCGGATATTTCAAGCATCTACCTGTTACCATTATTAATATCGAGCGAAAAAAATGCCCCTTAAATAATACTCGTAATTTTATTCTGTTTTGGTATTTGTTGTTTTAGCGGCAACATAAATACATCATCTGTGAAAATTTCAGTTTTCTAGCTATAATGGTTTATGGCCTGGTGACAGACAGACAGACGGACAGCGGAGTCTTAGTAATAGGGTCCCGTTTTACCCTTTGGGTACGGAACCCTAAAAAGGAATTACTTACGTCCAACATCAGCAATAAATATTCAACACTTCATAGAACGTCGGTCTATTTACAATCAAATGATTATTTTTGTAGAGAAAAACTCATCAATCTACTTACTCGTATTTTTATATCTGGTCCAATCACTTGATACTTTAGTTATTATTTACATAATAATACTTATGTGACATCGTTAATTTATTCGTTGCCACCTACTCGTATTTCCTATTCTGTGACTGTCACAACGCAGACCACAAACGTAAAATTATAACGTATTAAATTCCAAATTGAAGACGTTAAAATAAAACTTAATAAATTTTAAAATCATGTTTAGGGCAATTGAAATTATGACTGGATATGATTTGGGGTATTACAGTAACCAATCTTTTAAAACCAAATGTATTGTTAAATCTATTTATATACTACGTGGATTAATCAGTTGTTTATTGATTGTTTTTAGTACCTTAAAGTCTAATCAGTGTGTATTACATAATGTTTTATCAAGTGCAGCACTCAATAGTTTCTACGTTTTGTCGTTCGCGTTTATTCGATCAGATTTTACTTTTCATATGTTTGAGCGCAAAATAAAAGAAATCGATAGAAGTTTGTTATGTGAGAGCGCGTTTAGTTTCGTGGAAAAAAGAATGGCATTGTCCCTTTTTCTAATTTATTTATTTCGACTATTCGTTGTTGTCTTGTATCATTTTAAATCAGGTAGCTCGTTCCATGATATTTCTATAATTATTTCGGTCCTGATGTATTCAATAAATTATTTAAATTTTGAATGTGTGACTGTACTACTCTCGTCTGCATTCTATTCTCATTATTATCGCTTTGTGAAATTTGAAGCTAATTTGAGGGCAAATCTCTACGATTTGAGAGACATCTGTCGATTGTATAAATCTCTTAAGGATATCACAGAATATTTTAAAAATACTTATCAGCACTTTGTAAGTATTTTATAGATTAAGTATGTAGCAAGATTTATCATTGTTTTTGCATTACCGACCGTTGATGCAGCCTTAGGGTGCCCAAGATACAGGCTCTGCTTAGTTTGGGGCCCGTTAGCACTACCTTGTTATTACCTACATTTACATATATACCTTGTACATTTGTACCTACAAGGTTCAATAAATAAACATTTTTTTTAATCTCTAAAAAGGCCGACATCGATTCTTTAGAGCATAAGATTGGTACTTTTCTGAACAAAAACTGCTTATAGTTTTCGGGTTTTACAACCGTGTTTGTATTTTTCAGTACCTCCTTCTACTGGTGTTCCGTATTTATGTTACCTTTTTGACCATGTACATGAATGTTTATAGTTTTAAGAACAATAATGTAAGTAGTAATAGTAAATTTCATTCATCTTGTCTTGATTATAACCACAGTAGAACCCCTGCACTTTGTAGTTTTAAGTAGTAAGGAAGTAAGGCTTTGCTTAATTTTTTTGAAGTTAAAGCTTCTTAGACCTAAGTTCACCAACGTTTGATTAAGTTAAACGTGTGATTACTGTATTTAAACAACGATTAAACTCGGGTTTTAGACCCTAGTTCACCAACAGATGTTTAATTAATCAACGGTTGGTTAAATCTTAAACAGCTTATTAACGAGTAACGCGCGGACGTTTTCGAGAAAAATAAAAACAAATTTTGCTGTTCAGCAAGTAAAACCGTTGGTTAAATACAGTAATCACACGGTTAAGAGCCTGGTTGGTCTGTAATTTTCCATAAAAAAGTACTTGATTGAAATAGTTTTTGAAGAAGAAAACAGCGTAATACGAAACGTTGTCTCGCCAAGTTTTTTGTAGGTATAAATCGCTCTGAGCTGCAATTGTCCCTATCGCACGATGCGGGGGTAGGGTCGAGGTAAGGGAGGTTCAAACCTATACGTACACAAGCACTAGGGATGTAGTAATAGTCGATATTTTTGTCGATGCTCTAGTGATGTCCATCGATATCGATGTTTATTAAAAATATTAGTTATTTTTTTCAATCTTATGATTTGACCGCAGTATGTTTGTTACTTTTGAAGATAAGATTTTATCTATGGAATATAGACGTTTAGTTGCTACGACATATAGCAGCGATTATACAGAACATCGTGTTGTATCCGCAGACATCTAAATGAGTTAGGCACAGAATAACCAATTAGCATAATGCCCAAGTAATCCGGTAAAGCTCAATTCTACGAAAGCATAATTCTATGAAGGCCCAATTCTCAAAATGGCAACATAATTTTGATTAGAAATTTTCTAAAAAAATCACACATATTAAATACTAATAAGAGCTTACCGGTACCTAAAACAACCTCCTTTGGCGAGTTAAGTACATCATAACTTTTACTATGGGACCGACCAGAGCCGAATCCGCGAGAAATATTAACTATACCTACCATAGAAAAAGTCCGTTGATAATGGACAAAGTGTATGGAACAGCTGGTTTTTATCGCCAATTCGGAGTTAGTTGCTCCCATAGTAAAAGTTGTTCTTTTTAAACCTTAACAATCGCTAATTATTGCGCATGTGTGCACAATGCCGACGCCGCGTGGCGTAGTGGTAAGCACAGGCGTGCACGTAGGAGGCATGAGGTTGGCTGGCGGCTGTGCCCCGGCGTCTTGTCTCTCAAACTCAATTTATATTTTTTGATATATAATAAGTACGGCTAATGATATATTGCAACATATGAAATTTACATGCGGTTTTTAGTTAACATGTTTTGTATAGTTATACATATGACCCTATAAGGGTATGGCAATTTTATTATTTGTATTAGAACGACTTATTATTACGTTTTCTAGATTAACGTTAAAAAATTCGTCTAATGTATAATAACATTTCGATAATAGGAAAATTTTTAGTTGTTTTATGAAACAGTTTTATCTTTCGATATCTTTTAAATTATTTGGCAATTTATTAAATATTTTTATAGCCATAGAATTTGGGCTAGAACTTGTGCATTGTTCTCTCTGGCCCCTGCGCATACCTATATTTTGCCTTTTGCACAGCATTCTGCGCCTAACTTTTCATCCGCCGACTTGTGTGGCGCGGATCGTAGGTGAGATCCATTCGAGAAAACAGCCCCATCGGCTATCCGTCCATTGAACTACGTGCCTTGCCCTCTGTCATTTTAACTTGCCAATCCACTGAGTTTTGCTGAAAAGTTCAAATACTTAGAAGTGTTTCAATCAGTTTGTCTCTACCTATTTTGTAGATATTCTATCCTGTATTTCTATGGTGTGTGCCCTATCCACTGCTGCTTTAATTTGCTAATTGTTATAACTTTTTTTTAACGTATTTTAATTAGAACCAAAGTATGACAAGCAGTTCTCCAAACAGTAAGCCTAGCATCTGAACTGTTTAATTGAATTCTCAATTCAATTAAACAGATGCGAGGTACGAGTACACTTCGCTGTGATGCGCTAATTATTGTGCATATGTGCACCATGCCGACGCTGCGTGGCCTAGTGGAGTGCACGGACGCAGGGAGCGCGCAGGAGGCATGAGTTTAGCGGGCGAGTGTGCCCCTTTCTGGCTCCCGCGCATGCCTATATTTTGCCTTTTCCGCAGCGTTCTGCGCCTAACTTTCCATCCGCCGACTTGTGTGGCGCGGATTATACGTGAGATTCATTCGAGAAAACAGCCCCATTGGCTATCCGTTCATTGAACTATGTGCCTTGCCCTCTGTCATTTTAACTTGCCAATCCACTGAGTTTGGAGAGAGCTCAAAAGTTCAATTAGGATTGCTTTAAATTATATTTTATTTATTCATACACAAAACAAATCACAATCGTTACAAAAGTTCAACTTAAATATAATTATATTATGGTCTGGATTGTAATTCAAATATATGTGTACACAGAAAAAGTAATTGAATGAGTGCTTTAAATGCTTTAATCAGTTCATATCTACCTACTTTGTAGATGTTCTATCCTGTATTACCTACTATGGTGTGTGTCCTACCCACTGCTGCTTTAATTTGCTAATTGTTTTAGTTTTTTAAACGTGTTTAAAGTATTACCAAGGTATGACAAGCCGTTCTCTAAACAGTAAACCTCGCATCTGTTTTATTGAATCCTCTATTATTTTTTATACTATGGAACTAATAGCGGAATGAAAATATGGTACGAGTAGGTACCATATAAAAGGCCAGACGTTTTAGATGTGCAGGTATACAGTAATATAACGAGACCCTATTACTAAGACTCCTCTGTCCGTCTGTCTGTTGGTCACTAGGCTGTACCTATCTCATGAACCGTAATAGCTAAACAGTTAAAATTTGCACAGATGATGTATTTCCGTTTCCATTATAACAACAAATACTTACTAAAAATAGAATGAAATAAATATCGACTTCAACTGTGTACAGAATTCGCGCGGATCGATGTAGCATTTTTCACATTATTGTTGATTTATCAAATATGGCTCAGCCGATTTCAAGAAAATTTAAATGGGACCAACTTCGACGTATATCCTTTCCAATAAAAAAAATATACGCGTCAAATTGCGTACCTCCTCCGTTTCATCGGTCAAAAAATAGAATAAAATAAATATTTATTCATACAACAGATGTGAGTTTTTGCACGATAATTATTAATAATCACAACAGGTAGACGTTTAACATATTCTCAGAGTATTTAGTAATATAATATATCAATTTAAAAAACAAATAATTGAAATAGGAGTACATAATTGGCTCCCATACGGTACGAACCCTTTTAAGCGCGAGTCCATATTTATTTTAGTTTGTAGAAGAACTATGTTAGATATTTAAATAAAAAATAATTAACTTAAAATTAGAAAGAAGTGATTTCAGTCAAAATATATAACGTAAACTGCAACGCCTACAGAAATCAAATAGCCAAATTGCTACTTTTACTCCCTGCTTTGGGTTCAAGATCAATTGTTTATGATGTTAGTTGGGTACATTTTATGTTTTTGTACAACAATAATAAAATAATTTGAAAGAAAATAAACAAGCCTATAAAAAAATAACCTATGTCACAAATAATGTCGCTTCCTAATGGCAGAAAAATAAATAATCATTGGCAGGATTATTTTTGTTTGCTTTCCGCCATACCTACTAGGAAACTAGATTATACGTAGAATACGCGTAAGAAAGCTCTACGTACGGCCAAAATCAGGAACAAATTCTATGCTGCCAGGGAATACGGAATGCTAGTGAAATAACGTACGTGGCGCCACGACTCGCGCGCAGAGTTATCTTGTGCGCACTCTACGTAATATCATATTTTGCTACAATTCAAAATCAAATTTCGGTCGGCCACGGCTGGTTCTTTGAGGCGCGGGCGGGGTGCGGCGACAGTTCGAGCGCAGTACGCACACAAATACAATTGCATCACACACACATTGAAGCTCCCTGGTTTGGGGGCATCGCGACGGCAATAGTTTAGTCCAAATACCTATTTCTCAATTTCTTCGTCACTAGGCTACCCTCTTAACTTAAACAAGCGTTGGTGAACTCGGAGCTTAACGGCGTTGTGCACTTTTAAGACGGGTCAAAAATGTGAAACTCGCGTCAGGACAATGAGTGAGCTGATGAAAATTCGTAAGACGGTGAAGTGAAAACTTGCGTGCGTGAGTGTGAAATTATATATCCTTACATAGTATAAAATAAAGTCGCTATTTTCGTTTATTTGTTTGTTTGTTTGTCTGTATGCTTAAATCTTTAAAACTACGCAACGGATTTTGATGCGGTTTTTTTTAATGGATAGAGTGATTCAAGAGGAAGGTTTATATGTATAAAAATTCCCGAAATTCCCACGGGAACGGGCACAACGCGGGTAAAACCGCGGGGCGCTGCTAGTTTAAAATAAAGTCGCTATTTTCGTTTGTTTATTTGTTTGTCTGTATGCTTAAATCTTTAAAACTACGCAACGGATTTTGATGCGGTTTTTTTTAATGGATAGAGTGATTCAAGAGGAAGGTTTATATGTATAAAAATTCCCGAAATTCCCACGGGAACGGGCACAACGCGGGTAAAACCGCGGGGCGCTGCTAGTATAAAATAAAGTCGCTATTTTCGTTTGTTTACTTGTTTGTTTATTTGTTTGTCTGTATGCTTAAATCTTTAAAACAACGCAACGGATTTTGATGCGGCTTTTTTAATGGATAGAGTGATTCAAGAGGAAGGTTTATATGTATAAAAATTCCCGAAATTCCCACGGGAACGGGCACAACGCGGGTAAAACCGCGGGGCGCTGCTAGTTACTACATAAATAATAGTACTTTTATACTGATAAATAAAGCAATTCGTGCGAATTTATGCCCTAACCATTCCAAAATATTCAAAAATTGACAACAAAATGTTCAAGTTTTCACTTCTGCCGGCACTCCTGGAGTGCAACCCGCTGTTTTTTTTCGATTATGATTTCTGGTCACTTTTACTAATTGTGGGTCAAATTAATGTCGGCATCAACTCTCCACCCTGTATAGTCCTGTAGCTCTAATACTACACCTACGTCCAGCAGTGGACATCCCACGGCTGAAATGATAACATTCTGGAAGAATTTATACAAATTCACTTACTGAGATTACACAGTCAACTATGTTCATTAAGCCGGGGTTACATTCCGAAATTAGCGTCGCACATGAAAATTTTAATTGGGAGGTAATTTTTTGGGCGGTTTCTTGGATTTTTGAGAAGCTAATAAGATCAAGTGAATGGTTAAATATTTAATTATTGGGTAGTATTTCGTGAAACTTGTTGCAGGACTGGTAAAACTTGTTTCGTAAAATAAATAGTGTCATGAAACCTTCCGTATCACAGTAACCATGGCACCATACTCATCGAAGCTTGTTTCTGAAATACATCAACGTTTTTAAATAAAATTTTCTACAAATAAAGAAAAAGTATTTTTAGTTACAAAAAACCAGTAAAAAGAATGTTTTTGTCGATGTCCAATATTGGTTCGCCATTTTAACCATATTTCTATCTTTCGCATGCGCTTTTGTGAAACTAATTTCGCCGCGTTTCGCGTTGAAATTAGTTGCGTGACATTTGTTTTACCAAAAAATACGCAGGACACAAGACTAAATCAGTGTTATTAAATGAATGCATGGCGCATGCATTGTAAAATTTGATGTTTACACGTGAAATTGTTGATATCTGCAATGCTCGACTTGACTTGAATTGAGACAATGTCTATGGGGGCAGAATTTGGGCGCATCTTTACAACTTTGGTGCTCTCATAGATAAGTACTGAATGAATAAACCAACTTGTGCTTACATTTTGATCTTACTACTTTTTACTGTAGAATTGTTGCTCGACTTGTTGTACTTTTTACATGCCATGTTTTTGTTGGGATAACTATTATCGTAACATTAATTTTATGCCACTAATTTGGAAATGTAACTCCGGTTTTACGTTGCTACAATTGAATATAGACACGCGGCAGCGTGTCCAGCCAAAGTGTTCTACAGAAAACTGGCGACGCAGCGGCCGTGTGTAATATTACACGAACCATTTGGAGCTACTTTTGACCCCCTCACAACTCAAAAACTATTTAGCTTACATACATGAAATTTGGCACATTTACTAAAGTCTTTTAGCTTATCAAGAATCCAAAATTTCATAAATTTTGCTCAGTCAGTTATTGATATATTAACGTTTAAAAACTCGTGTTTCATTGACTGATTCACTCACTGACTCACTCACTGACTTATAGATCAAAAACCTAACTCTCTTCCAGATGACCTAGAATCTTGATATTTGGCACCAAGGTAGACTATCGGGCATAAATAAAGGAAACATCTAAAAACTGAAAATTATTGATAATTAGTACTATTAACAAAGTAATTGTAAAATTTACCTAACCAATACTACAATAAATGGCGGTAGCGTTGCGAGGCACTGAGATTTTCAATAGATGAACCATGCCATTTGTGATAGTAATATAATAAATACTAGATAACTTTTACAGAGATAAGTGTACTATGATAATCATGATGTAGCTAATAATTATTTCTGAACAAAAAGTTATGATATCTCATCAAAAACATAAATGTGAAATGGGAGCCAAAGTGTCGCCACCAAAAGAATTGAGATCTAACATGGGGGCCAAGTGTTCTGTAGAAAATCCTAAAGTTTAAGCTACAAGAATATACCTACAACATTTAAAAGAGATTTACTTATGTAATTCAAGCTCAAGATTTGATTTGGCTAGTTTACACGTACAGACAAATGCTTATTTGCACTGTACTTATTCTTAAACTAGCCAAGTCAAATCACGAGCTTGAATTACATAAGTAAATCCCTTTAGAATGTTGTAGGTATGATCTTGTAGCTTAAACTTTAGGATTTTCTACAGAACACTTGGCCCCCGTGTTAGATCTCAATTCTTTTGGTGGCGACACTTTGGCTCCCATTTCACATTTATGTTTTTGAGATTGTATTTTCAGGAGTGGACGGGATTAATTATCGATATTGCTGTAGGAGTCATAGTTCAGCTCACTGCCCACGGACCCGCTATATATGCCGGGCAAATATTCACACAGACAGGAAAAATAAAAGCTGTACTTTATGATAAAGTTATGATGGAAAACGGTAAAAGTATCATGTACTTAATTAAAAAGCTACAAGCATAATAGGCCCAAATTATGAAGGCGCCATCGTTAATTTAATAGCAACGTAAAAAGTGTTTTTTCTATCGAATACCTACCTAAAGTGGAAAAAAAAAAACAGAAATATTCTGATTAGCAATTATAATTACGATGGCGCCTTTATAATTGGGCCTAATTTCTTATAAAAAAATTATAAAATGAGTTTATAATGACATGTATGACGAACAAGTCTTGGAAAATTAGATATTTATGAAAAACAAAACTGTGAGAAAAAAGTAATTTATTCTGATACAAAATATTTACTGAGAAAATATTATATCGTCAGTCTACGTCGGTGGACATCCTACGCTGCGATTGCTGGTCCGTGGTCTCCACTCAAGAACGGCCTTCCGTTCTTCGAACTAAATGCCCTGCCCACTGCCATTTCGCAGGAATGCGTTGGATGCAGGCCGTTTATCCGACCGGCCTTGTTGGAATTCCATAGAGGAAACCTATGTCCAGGAGTGGAAGTCCTACGGCTGATGGATGGATGGATGGACAAAGAAAATATTCATGAAATACAATATAAATAAATAGTATTCTCCACAAATTACAAATTGACGTTTTTTTATTCAGATGACTCAAAAAGGGAAGAAATGGAGAATCTTATCTTCTACATGGAAGGTCGCTCGCTCCGGTTCCAGCTGTACAGGGTGATTCCACTGGATACAGGCCGTTTCCGACCGGCCTTCCATAGAGTAAACCTATGTCCAGCAGTGGAAGTCCTACGGCTGATGAATGGATGGATGACTGAGAAAATATTCATGAAATACTCATCGTATACCTACACAAATTACACATTGACGTTTTCTTATTCAGATGACTCAAAAAGGCAAGAAATGGAGAAACTAATCTTCTTCATGGAAGGTCGTCCGCTCCGGTTCAAGCTGTACAGGGTGATCCCTCTGGACGCGAAACTTCTTGGAATGACGCTTCACTTCTGCGCCACGTACCTGATAGTCATCATAC
This sequence comes from Hypomecis atomaria, assembly GCA_964007245.1. Taxonomy (NCBI): domain Eukaryota; kingdom Metazoa; phylum Arthropoda; class Insecta; order Lepidoptera; family Geometridae; genus Hypomecis; species Hypomecis atomaria. The sequence goes on from OZ023288.1 coordinate 21,576,210, forward strand.
AACTGACCCATCTGTTTTGAAACTTTATGGCTCGGACATTTTCATTTTTTTATCGGGCAAAAGTGCCTTTATTAACTACAACAAACTACAGTAGGTACTACCTATATGCTAAAATTACCTACACTACTACTACATAAAAAAAACATTGGATCATCCACAGGCCCTTGAAGGTCTAAAGATAATCCAAACGCTCAAGCCCACTGCCAGTGGGCAGCGTGCCCAGTATGCTGGTTGCATTGCCACGCTGAATGGCAATGCTTATGCGTTGAGCTTACGTTTTAAAGTCTCTTGCCCCATCGGCCCATCCGTTTGTCGAACTATGTGCCCTGCCCACTGCCATTTCGCAGGAACGCGCTGGAATGAATAGAGAGAACGATTTGTTATGATAGTTTTGGTGGTCAGCTCCGGGCAAGTTACAGGGTTTATCTACAGCGCGGCCGTTAGGGCTTCGTTTCAAGCTCGCTGTAAGCTTGCATGAACGTTGCAACCTTATGTTTGTAAGTTACAAGCTTGTTGAGGTTACTTTCAGTAATGTTAGTGCAACTTTTGCTTGCTTAGCGGGTAGGTACTACTGGGTTTATTTCTAAGGTCACTTTGTTTGAACTATTGTTTATTTTAACTATGACGTTTGTATTAAAATCACTGTTTATGTTATGTATTGTATAGGTACATAAAATTCCCGTTTTGTGTTCTCCGCTGTAGCAGGCTTACACAGCGTGCCAACCGTATGACCTTACTTATATACCATTACATTCTCCGTACAAAGGAGCCACAAATGTATGTTCCGGTGACGTCACAGGGCGGTAATGACGTCACTACCCTCGCAGCGCTAATGCTGTACTTAGCACGTGGTGCCTGCACTAATGTTTGACGGGAAATATGCGGGTACCCAGGAAATCTATTGTTGTAACGCATGAGTCTGCAATAAGAGGATATTTTTTCTAAAATTTTGTAATAAGGTTAAAAATACCGTGTCCCCACTTTGATTTTAACAAGTTTTTATTTAGTTTCACCTTTCCCGTTGTCTGTCGTTCTATATTCAAATCTTGCAAGCTAAATTTGATCCACTTCCCAGTTACCGATTGAGCTGAAATTTTGCATACATGTGTAAATCGCGTGACAATGCCATATTATGATGACAAGGTGCTGATCTGATGATGGAGCTGGAAGGTGGCCAAAGGAACTTAACAATGAAACGACACAACCTCATCGAGTTTGGGTTGATTTAAATGGTCTTGGAAAGTAGTTTGTCTTTCAATGGTAACCAGCGTCCGATGATCGAGCTGGAAGGTGGTCATAGGAACTCTGTAAAAAAACGACGCAACCCTATCGAGTTTCGGCTCGTTTGATTTGTCTTGGCGAGTACTTGTACAGTAAAAGCTTGTCTTAAATAAAACCGGCCAAGTGCGAGTCGGACTCGCGCACCGAGGGTTCCGTACAAACCTGCAAGGTTTACAAAGTTCGTTCATTACGACAAAAAAAGTAATAAGTTTATATTTATTAAAAAATATATATTTTGTAATGTAACTAAAAATTTAAGGTTTTCGGAATTTTTCCTTTATGTGTGCTATAAAACGTTGCTTCATGCCAAATTTCAAGATTCTAGGTCGACTGGAAGTACCCTTTAGGTTTTGATTCCCTTGCGAGTACTTGCGAGTTTCAAAATTTGCGGCATAAACGGCTGTATCTTTTGATTGCGTTGGCTTAGAAGTTTGATTTTTTCACAGCTTCAAGGGACAGTAGACCTGAGTAATTGATATAAATTTCAGCTTCATACCTCCACGCGTTCCTGAGAAAAAGGGTCTTGACTCCGGTGGTTCCGTTTTTTCCTTTTGAGGTACGGAACCCTAAAAAAACTATAATACTTGTTTTACGTGAAAATGTCTTATAAATCGATGAACACCGGCTGCACGCACGAAAAAGTGTCACGTACTACCTGAGTCGAGCGTGCAAGCGAGAGCGCGAAACAAGCGATTGAGAGGCACGATCGGCCTAAGCGTTCGGCTTGTTCCAGTTGTTGATTCAACAATGTTTTGTTGTGACGGTACCACGTAAAATGTTCATCCATTAACCGAATTTACAGACTCCAATGATTTTTAGATCAGAGCCCAATTTTTCAATTCTTAAGCTGTTTTACACACCCAAACAAAATGAAAACCATTGTAGTTTTTATTTTAGCGTAGATATCTAAGTAATCGTACTTCACTACATAGGGTAAGTGTACACAAAGTCGACAATGTCCCAATGCCCGTTAAAATGAAATAAAAAGACTTTTACTAAATTATACCTAAACTTACATCAAAACTTTTTATGGCAACAAATTCTCGGTAATATTAGCTTCAATTTCAATGGAAACTCTTAGTCATATCTGTTATGGCCTAGGCGCAGTGTTTATCTAAAGTGCAGCACTCCGAAATTTTGTGTTTTTTGCAAAGTTTAACTCCTGAACCTGACGACTGACTTGCCGTGTTCGATTCAATGTTTACTGGATCAGTTGTTCGTTTTTGTAAGCGAAATTATAATGAGATTAAAGCTTGATTAATATTCTAACATTATAACCTATAAAATTGTGCTTTCTATAATCATAGATTTTTTAATTACGTGTGTCAGGTAATGGTGCGCCGTAACTCCGATTTGTCCCAATGCTCGTCATAATAATTAATAAATTAACGGCTATCGGGACACACTTGATATTCACTTTGAAAGGTGCACCTTATGTCGTTATTTTTTTTAAAATTAAACTTTAATGGAGACGACATAAGGTACATTTTTTTATGGCTCAGTGTCAAAAATATGCATAAGATAATTTATAATTTAGTGAGCTATTTTTGATCTAGATATGAATAATTATACTGACATTTACAAAATGCGCACGCCTATTGCGTTTTAATGCATTTTGTCGGAATATTTTTGTCCTATCATCTATCAAGCTTTTCGTTTGTATTTCGGTACTTGGCGGTTACGTATAAAGCAAGTTTTGTGTTAAAATAGGACGCGCAAATATTTTCTAAGTCTTAGGATTTAGGCCGTAGGTCCGAATGTTTGCTGCTGGATACAGATTTCCAATACCAAAACCAGTCGGAAGTAGATTTCATCTAGTGTATTCCTGCGGAAGCAGCTTGAATCTGGTCTGTTCTTACAGTTATAATCAGAGCACCGTACCTACTCGTAGGTACATTCGTCAGAGCCACCTTGTGATCAACGTTCGACGTAATAAGATTTTTAGTTTTCTAGTTTAACCCAGAAAAAAGGATGCCCGTAGCTCATACATATCATGATCTGACACTAGGGATGCCAACTCTAAAATTCGGCAACCAGGACAAGTCGCGTGAAAATCCCGGATTTTAGAGTCCAGAACCCGGACAAATCAACCCTACCTGACACACGTGTTTTCTCTAAAAGTTTCTCATGACAGTGTTATGTGCATCAGACTAATTTATGATGTTTCTTAATTTATGTGCAATTTATACCTAAGCATTGATTGACAACATTTAATTACATCAGTTTGCTTGAATGAAAATTTACAGATCATCATGGCCGAGAGAAAAGACACAACAGAGGCTATGATAAAGGCTATGGAAGCTGTTGCAAAAGGCATAGATAGATAAACTCTTAATTGCACACCAAGAAATAAACAAAAAGAAGAAACAAAGATACATAATCGGCCAAGTACGAGTCGGACTTGCACACGGAGGGTTCCATACTGTATGGGAGCCCCCCTTTAATATTTATTTTATTTTTATTATTTATTATTGATGGGAATATAAAACTAAATATTCTGTGAAAATTTCAAGCATCTACCTGGTATCATTATTAATATAGAGCGAAAAATGTCTAAAAATTCAGGTTTGTTGCATGGGAGCCCCCTTAAATATTTATTTTGTTTTGTTTTTAGTATTTGTTGTTATAGCGGCAACCGAAATACATCATCTGTGAAAATTTCAGCTGCCTAGCTGTCATGGTTCATGAGATACAGCCCGGTGACAGACAGACAGACAGACAGACAGACGGACAGAACACATCGAAGTCTTAGTAATAGGGTCCCGTTTTTCCCTTTGGGTACGGAACCCTAATAAACAGTGTAACAATGGGCGGCCTTATCGCTGATAGCGATCTCTGCCAGACAACCTTAGGATGGAGAAGACAGAAAGCGTATAAAAATGGACCGGGTGCGCATTAGTTAAAAATATAAGTTTGATTATACATCATAAACATACATACTAATAAAATTGATATAAATACTTAAAATACCTAAAATTAAAGAAAACAATACATATAAAAAATTATAAAAGAAACCTATGACTAAATAATAAACTAATACATTACAATATACTAATTACATAAAACAACATAAATAACAACAACAACAGTTAAATAATTAAAGAATTGACAATTTCAGCAGGTTTTTAACCTGATCTTTAAATACGTTGAGTGATTAAGCTTTTCTGACAGTAACGGGCAAGGCATTCCATAACTGGACTGCCTGAAAGGCAAAAGACCGTCCGTAAAAAGTTTCACACCGTGCGGTAGGGGTCTTATGGGAAAGGTTATCCTTGGATCGGATGGGAAGGGAATATGCATCTTGCCAGAAGGAAAAAGAGTCTTTAAGATAGCATGAAGTAGAAGGATTGAAGAGGATATTATCAAGGAGATTAAGGATATGAGCATTCCGACGAAGACGAATTGGAAGCCACTTGAGCTTAGTACGAAAATGAGAGACGCGGTCATTTTTGCGTAACCCAAATATAAACCTAATGCAATAATTTTGGAGACGCTCAAGCTTATCAAGTTGGACTTCAGTGAGATCTAAAAAGCTGGCGTCATCGTAATCTAAAATAGGAAGAAGAAGAGACTGTACGAGCGCAACTTTAGTAGCAGTAGGTAGGAAGTTTTGGAGCCGTCTAAGAGAGCTACCAGCAGCAAACAACTTGCAGCTGATTGTTTTAATATGAATATCCCAGCATAGCGTACGATCAAACATGACACCGAGGTTTTTCACAGATTTATTATATGGCAAAGTGACTCCATCGAACTCTACGCAAGGAATTTCGGACCAGTCGATTCTTGTAATATTATCTTGTATTTATCTTGTAATATTATAAGAGCTGCCAATTATGATGACTTGTGACTTTGCGGGGTTGATCTTCAAGCCAAATGATCTGCTCCACTCTGTTACTTGGTAGAGATCAGAATTTATAGCAGCTATCGCTGAATCTAGATCATCTAGCCGAGCTTGCGAATAAATTTAGAGATCGTCTGCATAAAGATGAGGGGAAGAAGTAAGCCGTTGCGATATAGAATTAATGAAAAAAGCAAAAAGAAGAGGAGATAGCACGCCGCCTTGTGGCACACCAGCAGTAGTGTCACACCAGGAAGAAAAAGTATCTCCAAGGCGAACCCGCTGCCGGCGTCCGTACAGATAACTGTGAAGTCAGTCGATTGCTGATGGAGACATGTTAGAAGAGCGCAATAATACTAATAAAATGTCGTAGTCAACGGTGTTGAAAGCATCACTGAAGTCTAACAGGGTTAGAACAGTAAGCTTACCGTCATCCATACCCAAGCGTATGTCGTCGGTGATCTTAATGAGCGCAGACACAGTGCTATGCCCAGGACGGAAACCAGATTGGAAAGGATTGTGGAGATCATGTCTATTAAGGTAATCGTTCATCTGTCTGTGGACAAGACGCTCCAGAACTTTGGATAAGAATGGAAGGATAGAGATAGGTCGGTATTTGGAAAAGGATTTGAGATTGGATTGTTTTGGTAGTGGTATAATCTGTGCATCTTTCCAGGCTGTAGGAAATATTCCACAAGAGATGGAATTATTAAAAATGGTACACAGGATAGGAAGGATGATGTCTAAAATAGGCAAAAGGATGTTCCGGCTCACATTGTCACCGCCAACCGCGTTGGAGGATATCGACATTAGAATCCTCCTAACATCACATTCAGTGAAACAATTGAACTCAAAAGGAGGAAAGTCGGGAGGAGTAATGGCAGCAAGATAACGTAGAGTATAGCTTTTATCAACATCCGACATAATGGGAGCTGATGAGAAATATAAATTTAAGGCATTAAGGTCAATATTGTGAGCAGAAGTGTCTGATTGAGAGATTTGCCAATTCCCACAGACTTGAGAAATTTCCAGACTTTAGCTGGATTCCCATCATCAACTGATGCATGAACATAGCGACGCATTGCATCCCTACACACCTTATTGCAGCGATTTCGGGCCTGAACATATTTATCATGGTTGACCTCAGTAGGGCGCGACTTCAGCATACCTCCTTCTTCTGCTGCAAAAGAATTCGACGTACCAAGATTGACTTTGATTGATAAAATTAATGGCAGAAGTTCGGTCGACTGCTCAATAGGACCGCCTACTGTGTTGACAAAAGCAGAAGAAGAGCATTTGAAAAAAAGAAATCCACATTTTATAATATGATAAAAGTGAAACTGAAACCTAAGGTTTTGTAAAACAAAAGTCATAGGCCATAGTAGCAAAAGACTGTTGAATTATATATTTAATTTATTATGTTTAAGATTATAAAGATTTAGGTACATTTTTGAGTTTTATAAACTGATTTTCGCGGGCACTTAGAGAAGCATTGCAATAAAGAATAGACTATCCGCGTAGAATCAAGACTATGTATTTTAAGAACCTATAAATAATTTATGTGCAATAAAAACAATATTACCCCTCTCACAATGAGCTTACTCATTGGGTGATAACGTTTCATATTATTGATCACCAGATCTCAGATTTTTTTTGAGTGTCGCTACCATACAGTTTTTTTAGCTGTTTTTAATATAAATAATTATGACAATGTTGTTTTTCTAAAAATGTTTATTTATTGTATCACATGTGCCTAACAACCGGATTATTGTTGGATATAAGACAAGGGACTGATCTAACGTATTCCTTACGTATTTTACTCAAAGTAAATTTTGAAATAATTATTTTTTTGTTGATTCAAGATACCTGATTAAATAATAAAACAATATAATGCGTTTTATTATTTTACAAATTACATTTAGAGGACAAAATAATTAGACTCTATTTAATAGCGAATAAGGTTCAAATTCAGTTAAAAAAAATCACGACTTTTGGGTCACTTTGACGATAATTACCTCAAACGTGACGGGCATTGGGACATATGGGTCTTTTTTACTATTTTAATATTTATATCGATCTTATTGTTATTATATTATAATAATAATATATTCCACGTACAGAATGATAAGTGTATGACCTCTCCAAAAATTTTCAGACCTCAAAGTTAATTACCTTCAGCATGACAGAGCTGCAAAGTCACCGAAGTTCAGAAATTCACGAGTATTGGGCCGTTTACCCTACTTAGTACGAGTATAAAACAAAGTCGTTTCCCGCTCTGTCTGTCCTTATGTATGCTTATATATTTAAAACTACGCAACGGATTTAAATGCGATTTTTTTTAATAGATGGAGAAGAAGGTTTTTTTTCTGTATTGATAATGATTTATTTCGTGATTAATACATTGCTTCTTAAGCTGAATCTAAATAACATAATTAAATACATTTTTGAGTTTAAAATTAAATTAAATTCATATTAATAGATTGCATGCATTAACATAAAACAGTTCACGTAATATAATTATAATAAGTATTTTTTAACAAATAGTAAGTATATAATTATCATAACAAAGATACTGATTTCATTTATATTTAATTTTAGTTGATTGTGAGGCGCTTATTATGTATACTAGTAGTCCGCCCCAGACTTAGACCTCGCGCTTTTCCTATTTTATATCATAAATACTGTGATTTCAAAAAATAATAATAATATTGGTATGAAAGTTAGGCGACTTCTTTATAGGGTTCCGTACCCAAAGGGTAAAAACGGGACCCTATTACTAAGACTCCGCTGTCCGTCTGTCACCAGGCTGTATCTCATGAACCGTTATAGCTAGAGAGCTGAAATCTTATATTTAAGGGGGGCTCCCATACAACAAACCTGATTTTTAACCGTTTCTCCCTCGATATTAACAGGCTCGGTAAGAAGTAAATGCTTGAAATATTCACAGCATATTTAGTTGTATATTCACTTTAATTTAACAATAAATAGTTAAATTAAATTAAAATAAAATAAATATTTAACAGTACGGAGTTTAAGTCTCTTACAGTACGGAACCGTTCGTGCGCGAGTCGTACTCGTACTTGGCCGATTATTTAAACAATGTTGAATGAAATAGATTACGGTTCCCTAAGGTTTCACAAACATTTTTTGGCAAAATGTCACTTTAAAACCAACTGTTCGTGTAATATTCATTCCAAAACCTTTACATTTTAAAAGTGTTTCACTTACAAACAACGTTTCAAATGTTATTTATTTTAAAAATTCTTATATCCACAAATGTTTTATTTTACAAACCATCATTTTATAACCAATTATAAATAAAACATTTCACTTAGACAATATCACGAATGATATTTTGTTTTTTCGATATTTTTCATGTCAGAAATGTTTCTCCTTATAAATTTAATAACGTACGTGAGCTCCAGCTCAATAAAGTCTTCTATTCTATAAAAGAATATTTTGAAAACCACAAATTAATTAACTTCGGTTTACCCAATTTATAAAGTTGTTAAAATGTTATTAAGTATGTAACTCTATCTTAAGACTCTTTAATAAGATAAGTGTATTAATATTGTACGCTCGAAATGGGCAGGCTGTTCGAACTTTTAAATTTTATGTAACATCATTTTGTACACAGCTAAGCAATAAAGTTTTTTCTATTCTATTCTATTAGTTTACCACTCATAGCGTAATTCGGCCTGTATTTCTTAATGACCACCGAAATTACTCAGGTTTAACACGGCTCCTCTTCAGGTGGGGGAATGCGGATGGCATTTACAACTGAGCGCTACCGTAGTTCAAATAAAACATTATATTGTGGGTCCGGTCATTACTATTAAGCCATGTAATTGTGCGACAAACTTATCATAGTTCTGCAACACCTAATTAATTATTAAGAAATTAACTTTGTGAATGACTATTAAACAAAAAAATAAAATGTTAAATCTCTGGCACCTGGGCAATACGAACTTATTTAGAACCCTAGAATAGATATATTGTATACTAGCGGTCCCGGTGAATTTCATCTCACCATCTGTCAAGTGTCAATGACATTGAAAAGTGTGGACGGCCCTTAGTATGGGACGCAACTTGTGTCGATACTTTGGCACCGTCACATCTTTCTGAGACTCAGAGTAGGGCTGGAGCTGCGGCCAATTCGGCGGAGCAGCACAAGCGGCGCAAATATGCTAACCTCGGTAGTGGTTACATATTTGAGATTTGGAGTTGAGACATTGGGTCCGTGGGGGCCGGGAGCTCATATCATTTTCAAAAGTCTTTCTGGGCGTCTGGTGGACGCGACGCGTGACCAAAATGCTGGTGTTTATTTGGCTCAACGCATAAGCATTGCCATTCAGCGTGGCAATGCAGCCAGCATGCTGGGCACGCTGCCAACTGGCAGTGGGCTTGAGCATTTGGATTATCTTTAGACCTTCAAAGGTCTGAGGATGATCCAATGCTTTTTGTGTAATAGTAGTGTAGTTTTGTTGTAGTTAATAAAGGCACTTTTGCCAGAAAAAAAAAATTACATTTTGTACATGCCTGAAAATTATGTATGGGAAAATGAAATCCATGTTGTTGTTTTTTTCTCGCAACTGTTATAAAATTTCTAACCGTTTAAACCTTACCTCAACTTCCACAAATATTTCAAGACCAAAATTTGCCAAATCGGTTCAGCCTTTCTCGAGTTTTAGCGAGACTAACAACCACGATTCATTTATATATATATATATATATCTATATATATAAAAACTCAACTGATTAATTGAAATTATTTAATATGACTGTTATTTAATATGACATTTTTGAAATTAATTTACAAAACATAGAATAAACTTACGAAATATAATATGTTTTCTGATATAGAGCTTATAAAATATATATATATATATAACGGGACAATAGCCTTTAAGTTTAATTTTAAATAGTGCCACTTAGTATAATTTCGAAGGACTAGGAATGGAAGTGGCAACATTCCTGGGGTAACGCTTGTGACAAACGCTGCTGATTGATTCTAAGGAGGTTTTGACACTGACATCGCATGGTCGGCCGATGGGCGGGAAAATGCGAGGTGACATGTCAGATGTCAGTTGTGGGTGTGAGAGTTGTAAACAGAGCTTGTTCGGAAGAGGTTGTGGAAAACTGAGATTAGAACGGTTCAAGCCTGGTGATTCTTGATAGAATGGTGGCAGCGTGCGTTACGCTGCGGAACGCCATGTCCTTCGCTTAAAGTTCTCTATAATTGTAATCATACGTAATCTTCTGTGAAATAAACTGATTGTTCGTGACGTCGCCTTTATCTCCTCGCCCGCTAAACCCACGCCACGCCACACTGAAGCATTGTTGGGTCAGTGGTATAAAACATTACCACATTGAAGCAGAATCATAACTGATGCGGTGCCTTTTTATGGATCCGACATCAGAAGGTGGGATCGAAGGGCTAGATCCTGAGGAGATGCAGGATTACAAGAAAAATCCTTTGACTGCATCAATCATTGTCGCCTATGAATCAGAGCAATATTATCAAGCAAATCACAAAAGAAAATGGCGAATGATAACATAGAAGACCACTATACTACAAGACAGTCTGCACCGGGGGAGGAAGAGGAATATAACTTGCTTCGTGTGCTGTTGGCCGGAACATGTCGCTGCGGCCTGTTTGGAGAGGCGGGTCCGGGTTCCAGGGAAGCTGGGAAGGGTCACCTGAGCTTCTAATCTGCGAGAGGCTGTCTGATAAAACCCCGGGTGAGCTCGTCCAATTTTAGTTAGAAAGTAGTTCTGCATGTTTTTGACTAAATCTGACTTAGTTGTGTTAAGTTTCCTAGTTACTACCGCGCGCAATGATTGGATTTAAAGTACACCTCGTGTCGCGTCGCCCGGATCACGCATGTTAGATCAGATCGAAAATATTCGTCACTTATAAGAGAATATAAAGAACCTTACACAATAATGAAGTAGACAAAGTCCTTTCGTACATAGTTTAGAATAATGCGAACCGTTGTTAAATTTAATGATAGCCTGTTGTCATGGCGACCCTAGATCTATGATTGGCTTTTTCAACATTCGGTCAGTCAACTTTCAGTTTCCTCAAGGAGGTGGCAGTACCATGCAAGAAGTTTATTGTTGACTCAACAAACTTCTTGGTACAATGCTGCCACAGATTTTAATTTCGGAGGTAGGTCAAGGAAATATTTTATGTGATTCTTAAATTCTCTGTAATAAGAAAAGCGAGGGTAAGAAAAACTCAAATTTTTGTTGGTGGGTAAAACGAAAACTGCATCTAGGCTGAGTCGAAGGGATGCAGTTGTCCGGTTCTCTGCGGAGATCGAAGGGACGCTGTTATCCGGTCTCATGCCTCGATCTGGTATCTGATAAGCGTAGGTGGGTTGTACGAAAGTTGCATCTGGGCTGAGTCGAAGGGATGCAGTTGTCCGGTTCTTGCGAAGATCGAAGGGACGCTGTTATCCGGTCTCATACCGATGGACTGGAGTCAAAGAGACGCAGTTGCCGATTCTCGTATTTACTGGGTGGTGAGTGCGGTTTGAGGGACACTGTTGTCCAATATTGGGTGTGCGATTTGGTGGTATTGGCAAAGAGTTGTCCTAGTGAGTGTTGATTTTCCTACCCTATGCTAATGTAAAGAAACAATTTATGATTATTATTTACCTTGTCTAGTTATCTCTTGTTTACTATCTTATCTAGTCATCGTTTTGAACACGATTAAAAGTAACATTATGTCAGGAATGGACGAGCGGTAAACGAATATTCTATACCGACATTTTTGAATAGTCCAATGTTGAACATACGCCTCGCCACGCTAGCCCAGTGCGGGTTGGTGGATATACAAACATTCACATTGCTCTTTTGTTACAGATACTGATGATAATCGCCCGAGGACGTGCGAATGTCAAGATGGCCGTAACGGGACAATAGCCTTTAAGTTTAATTTTAAATAGTGCCACTTAGTGTAATTTCGAAGGACTAGGAATGGAAGTGGCAACATTCCTGGGGTAACGCTTGTGACAAACGCTGCTGATTGATTCTAAGGAGGTTTTAAGTGACACTGACATCGCATGATCGGCCGATGGGCGGGAAAATGCGAGGTGACATGTCAGATGTCAGTTGTGGGTGTGAGAGTTGTAAATAGAGCTTGTTCGGAAGAGGTTGTGGAAAACTGAGATTAGAACGGTTCAAGCCTGGTGATTCTTGATAGAATGGTGGCAGCGTGCGTTACGCTGCGGAACGCCATGTCCTTCGCTTAAAGTTCTCTATAATTGTAATCATACGTAATCTTCTGTGAAATAAACTGATTGTTCGTGACGTCGCCTTTATCTCCTCGCCCGCTAAACCCACGCCACGCCACACTGAAGCATTGTTGGGTCAGTGGTATAAAACATTACCACATTGAAGCAGAATCATAACTGATGCGGTGCCTTTTTATGGATCCGACATATATATATATATATATATATATAAATGAATCGGAATGAAAAATGAATATACAGGAAGAGAGCTCCAAGGCGATCCCTTTAAAAAGAGGCGTAAGACAGGGAGACGTAATTTCTCCGAAACTGTTTACGGCTACTTTGGAGAACGCCTTCAAGCTCCTGGAATGGAAAGGATTCGGCATCAATGTCAATGGCGAATACCTCACTCACCTTCGGTTTGCCGACGATATAGTAGTCATGGCAAAATCGATGGAAGAGCTCAGCACGATGCTCGAAGGCCTCAATCGGGTTTCTCAACAGGTGGGTCTTAAGATGAACATGGACAAGACGAAAGTCATGTGTAATTCCCATGTTGTACCCACCCCGATCTCTGTTGGGAACTCGGTTCTTGAAGTCGTTGACTCGTACGTCTACCTAGGACAAGTAGTCCAGTTAGGTAGGTCCGACTTCAAGAAAGAGGCCAATCGCCGAATCCAACTCGGCTGGGCAGCGTTCGGAAAATTGCGTAGCGTCTTCTCGTCCGACATACCTCAGTGCCTCAAGTCGAAAGTTTTCGACCAGTGTGTGTTGCCAGTGATGACTTATGGCACAGAAACGTGGTCTCTCACTATGGGCCTTATTAGTAAGCTCCAAGTAGCCCAACGAGCTATGGAGAGGGCTATGCTCGGAGTCTCTCTGCGAGATCGAATCAGAAATGAGGAGATCCGTAGAAGAACCAAAGTTACCGACATAGCCCAACGGATTGGCAAGTTGAAATGGCAATGGGCAGGGCACATAGCGCGGAGGACTGATGACCGATGGGGTCGGAAAGTTCTCGAGTGGAGACCACGTATCGGCAAGCGCAGCGTAGGACGTCCACCCACAAGGTGGACGGATGACCTCATTAAGACCATAGGATCACGCTGGATGCAAGCCGCTTCCAACCGGTCTTATTGGAGATCCATAGGGGAGGCCTATGTCCAGCAGTGGACTTCTTATGGCTGATGGATGGATGGATGGAAATGAATCGTGGTTGTTAGTCTCTCTAAAACTATAAAAGCTTCCACCTATTTCTTATTAACTTCTATATTTTTCAATTTGTAGAAACAAAAGTAACTGGCTGCATGAAAAGTGAGTAAAACCGCACAGTTCTTCATCAGAAACAGCCGTCTCAGAAAACGATAAAACTCTCAAGAACCTTTGCATAATTAAAACGATAAACGAAAAATACCGTAAAGCGCATAGAAAATAATGTACCCGCTCGTAACCTCGCGGTTCCGCTCTCAAATATTTTAATTTCTTCCCTTGATATTAATAAATGAGGAAGATGAGGTAAAATGTGAAGAGGGAACTGGGGTAAAATCAATTAATTTGGGCCTGCCCTTTCCTCCTCCACAGTTTCTAATATTGGACACCAGAAAACGTGCCTTTATCGCCATTTATAACTTGTGATCTTCGAGCAAATATCTACAGAGCCACAGTCCCTAAGTGAAGGTAGTAAAAAATGTCCGAACGCCGTGATACATACCGACTTAGATTAAATAATTCACAATGACCCGTTTTCTCGAATCTCTACGTTATGTCACCTAATTAGTTCTTGTAAACGAGCACTTTGGCATCGCGCGTTGTATTCAGCTTGCAATCGCCTTACGACTAACTAAAAAGCCTGCCCACTACGTAGCTTGGGCAGGATTTTGGCTCGGTCACTTTTTTTGCATGATTGTAACTCTGTAGATATTTGCTCGAAGCTTGTGATGCTATTTCGAATTTAATTACCACACACCACATGTAGGCACGATTTGATTCATGTACCTAATATATAATATTCAATAGTTAAATAAATTGTTAAATGTAACGTAATTCACTAATTTATTAGAAAGTGGTAATGTACGTACTCCACCATCCCGCACTGGACCAGCGTGGGTAGGCCTACGTTCTGCAGTGGACTATTAAAAAAGGCTAGTACAGATGGTACAGACCAGACAGAATGTAGGTAAGTTATTCTAATTTTGTATTTAGCCGAATGAATTAGGTGACATAATGTAGAGCTTCGAGAAAACGGGTCATTGTGAATTATTTAATGTAAATATCTAAGTTGATATGACGGCGCGGCGCTCGGATATTTTTTTACTAATTTTACTTTGGGACAGGTGGACAGATGACCTAATTAAAACCGCAGGGTCGCACTGGATGCAATCCGCTACCAACCGGTCTTATTGAAGATCTATAGGGGAGGCCTATGTCCAGCAGTGGACGTCTTATGGCTGATAGATAGATATAGAAGATAGCCACTCATAGTTTCACAGCTATGGTTACGTAATTTTTATATTGATTATACCTATGTAAGTTGACTCTACCTCCTACGGGTAGTACGAGTAGACTGAATGAATACACTACAAGCTCATGCGATATTGTAATGTGATGACGACCATAAATATCAAGGAGCATCGTCTAATTTTCAGTTTATTATCATAAATTAGATATCAAATTGAGCAACGTGTCTTATTACCCGGTTTACGGCGTAACTCTCGGCAGTAAAGCGCGAATTATTACCTATGTAACGTGATTCCGTACTTGTAGTTCGGCCACTTTCAAGGAAAACGGAAAATGCGAACGAGTGCCGCGGCCATATTTTAAAAAAGCGGTGAAGAAAAAAAGGGGAAATTTACAGGGTCGTGGAATCGTTTGGCGGTCGGTACAGGATCACGATAAAAAATAGTTTAATAAATTGCACATCTGTAACGTATGGAGAGAGAGAGTTGGAATAGTAAATGTTTTATGGAGCCAAAAGTGTGTCTGGATTCTAATCAATGTACCCAATACGACTAATTGTTAGCATTTTAGTACATCACCCTTCGAGGGTAGGCGCACGTCCTGCAGTGGACTATTTATAAAGACTGGTACAGAATTTAAGTACATGGTATTAATTTTGTTTACGAGCTAATTGAGAGGAAATAATTTGTATTTACTTAATTCTCATTCATGCATTTTTTATATTTTTAAATGTACATTTTTTCACTTTGTTCAAATAAAAAGTGGCAATCGTTACGCATATTTGGGAATATAAAGATCTCACAAACATGATAGCCTAATATCATTTTTCACACAAAAAAGTCGTATGTTTTATATTAAACTAGACGATCCGCCCCGGCTTCGCACAGGTGTATTATACATATTAACCTTCCTCTTGAATCACTCTATCCATTAAAAAAACCGCATTAAAATCCGTTGCGTAGTTTTAAAGATTTAAGCATACAGACAAACAGACAAAAATAGCGACTTTATTTTATACTATGTAAGGATTTCAGGCAACGTTCACTATGCACAAGACGTATCTAACATAATAAATCATTGTCGAAGCAATTCGCGCTTTACTGCCGAGAGTTACGCCGTAAACCGGGTAATAAGACACGTTGCTCAATTTGATATCTAATTTATGATAATAAACTGAAAATTAGACGATGCTCCTTGATGTTTATGGGCGTCAGCACATTAGGTACAATATCTTGTAGTGTATTCATTCATTCATTCAGTCTACTCGTACTACCCGTCGGAGGTAGAGTCAACTCACATAGGTATAATCAACATAAAAATTACGTAACCATAGCTATGAAACTATGAGTCGAACTGAAACCATAGGACGTCCACTGCTGGACAAAGGCCTCCCCTATAGATCTCCAATAAGACCGGTTGGTAGCGGATTGCATCCAGTGCGACCCTGCGGTTTTAATTAGGTCATCTGTCCACCTGTCCTAAAGTAAAAGTAGTAAAAAAATGTCCAAGCGCCGCGCCGTCATACCGACTTAGATATTTACATTAAATAATTCACAATGACCCGTTTTCTCGAAGCTCTACATTATGTCACCTAATTAGTACTTGTAACCGAGCACTTTGGCATCGCGCGGCGTTGTAGTCAGCTTGCAATGGCTTTACGACTAACTAAAAAGCCTGGCCACTACATAGCTTGGGCAGAGTTTTGGCTCGGACACTTTATTTGCACGATTGTGACTTACGTTACTTACGTTAAAATGAATTACAAACCGATTTTAAGTAATGTTATTTTAAAAATAAATATTTTTCACACTAGTACCTAAGTAAGTTCGTATAGGCCGGGTGGCTAGCCCTGGTGTTAGAGTTTTTAGGCCGCCTGAAGGCCTCTGACGGCTAAACGGTTAAAACAACTGTTCACACTGTACTGTACTGTGCCAGCCTTTTTAATAGTCCACTGCAGGACGTAGGCCTACCCACGAAGGGTATTTGGCCCATATCCACCACGCTGGCCCAGTGCGCGTTGATGGATTCACATGCGCCATCGAATTTCTTCTACGGACGTACCTATGCAGGTTGCCTCACGATGTTTTCCTTCACCGAAAAGCCAGTGGTGTAAAATTCCGTACATAAATTCCGAAGAATTTATTGGTACGGGACCGGGATTTGAACCCACGACCTCACGTTTGTAAGGCGGGTGTCACTACCTCTAGACCACCACGGTTTAATCACACCGTTCACACTAATTTCTTGAAAACAAAGAGTACATTAGAGTGCGTTACGCGCTTGTTTTTATACAGAATCACGATAAAGATCCTCAGATTTTTAGGGTTCCATACCCAAAGGGTAAAAACGGGACCCTATTACTATAAGACTCCGATGTCCGTCTGTCCTTCTGTCCGTCCGTCTGTCCGTCTGTCTCCAGGCTGTATCTCATTAACCGTTATAGCTAGAAAGCTGAAATTTTCACAGATGATGTATTATTATGATATTATATTATCTATTGCCGCTACAAATACTGAAAACAGAATAAAATTAATAATTAAGGGTGGCTCCCATACAACAAACCCGATTTTTGCCGCTTTTCGCTCTACCTATACATTAATAAAATGGTAACAGGTAGATGCTAGAATATTTAATTACTTGACAGAACATTTAGTTGTATATTTACTTCAATAATAAATAATAAAATAAATAATTAAGGGGGGCTCCCATACAGTACGGAACCCTCCGCGAGTCCAACTCGTACTTGGCCGATTATTTAATTTGGTCTCGGCCTCAGCCATGATGATTCATATGCCTGTTAGATGAGATGTTTACTTACACTCAAAAGGTATCCACCACTAGGAGCTGCTGGCAAGAGCAAATTACCATTGAAAGCTGTTATCTGAGCACCTCAGCCGCTTAGCTCGTCTCAAATTCATACGGATTTGGCACAGGTGAAGTTTGGGATATTGGAATAGATAATAACTTGGAAGTTAGTTCAGTTTGCGGGAATTAACTACCGTTGGATGAACTAAAATAGTTTCCTGAATCGCTAATGTGAAAGTTGGAGTCAGGGTTGTTTGTTATGGTGACCAAATACTCTGTTGTTCTTGTTCTGATCGGACGACTATTACGGATGTACACGCTACGTGAATAGTTTTCCAATGTTGTCACAATAAAAAACAGACCGTGGGGTGTCGGCAGAGTAGAATAGCACCCCCCTCTAGTACCAGGTGTCGTAAGAGCCGACTGAGGTACAGCGGAACCGACCAATGGCGGTATAACCATTCAATTCAGGATGGGCTTGGGCAGCAGCATCTCTGTCGCGAAGCTACGTCTCTGCGATCGCCACCAGGCCTGACCAGCGCGGCGATTATTGGGCTAATACCCCTTATGATAAGTACAATTAAGACCTGGCACTCAGTCCCCAGCAGCAGCTCTGTTTAGTTTTTTTTAATTTTGGTCTTGAATTAATTTTGCTCTTGAATGGAGACCACGTAACAGCAAGCGCAGCATAGGACGTCCACAGACTAGGTGGACCGACGCAACGATATATCAAGACCGCAGGAATGCAGGATGGATGCAGGCACTTCCAACCGCGCTTCTTAGTAATCCATAGGGCATAGTCCTACCATCTTCGAGCAAATATCTACAGAGCCACAGTCCACATTAGAAGTAGTTAATAAAATGTCCGAGTGCCGTGATACATACCGACTTAGACAATGACCCGTTTTCTCGAATCTCGACGTCATGTCACCTAATAGTCACCTAATATTAAGTGCTTGTAACCGAGCGTTGTAGTCGGCTTGCAATCGCCCTACGACTAACTAAAAATCGGCCAAGTGCGAGTCGGTCTCGCGCACGAAGGGTTCCGTACCGTATGGGAGCCCCATTCCTCTTGCCGTTATTAAAAGCGACCAGAAAACTCCTAAACATAACGTTTGTTGTATGGGAGCCCCCCTGAAACATTTATTTTATTCTGTTTTTACTAGGTATATTTGTTGTTATAGCGGCAACAGAAATACATCATCTGGGAAAATTTCAACTGCCTAGCTATCACGGTTCATGAGATACAGCCCGGTGACAGACAGACGGACAGACGGACATCGAAGTCTTAGTAATAGGGTCCCATTTTTACCCTTTGGCATAGATTAAATTATTGATAATTAATCTATGCCTTTGGGTATGGAACCCTAAAAATAGCCTGTCCACTACGTAGCTTGGGAGGGTTTTTGCTCGGACACATTTTTGCACTATTGTGACTCTAGATATTTCATTGAAGCCTACCATCCATCCTATCCATCTATCCAGCAGTGGACTTTCTACGTCTCAGGATGGCTGAGATAAAGATATTTATTATCTTCATCTCATCCATCCTGGAACTTATCTATTAAGTTCTATAATAATGATTAATTACCAACTAACTTTTTAAATTATCTCTAACCACCATCAAGAACAAACCAAACGGTAGAAACATGTAATATGTAGGTAACTGTCACCACAAAATGACAGCAAAACAAAAGCTTTCATCCTGAAGGCCCGCTCCACCTGCAGCGCTATTTTCATGCACTGGAGATTATTTCGGTCACGCTCTTCCAAATGCTTTTACTAACGAGCGAGAAGGGGACCGGAGTAGCCACGAGTGCGCCAGAATAAGGCTCCTGGAACGTGCCTGTAGCGCGGTGGCTCGAGCCCGCCGGACCGGAACCAGCAAGATGGCGCTCTTTTTGCTCGCTTCCGTCTAAAAGTGCTACCAAATTAGCGGTTTTCCCCTAAATTTAGGGGGGAATAACTTGCTAATTAATGTTTTTTGCGTAGGATTACCTCAATATTTTTTTTTTTTTTTAGCTATGTTTAAACAACTTATTTGAATAGGAATGAAATCTTAATTTATTCTGATATACGAGTGTGACATTGAGTTCTATTATCTAAGTTGCAGTTCGATTTGTTAGTTTCAATTCAAATCAAAATTATAAGCGTTTAATATTTTCAAAATAGCTCTATCAGTAGAAACTTGTAATTAGCTTTAATATTAGTCTATTTAAGTTTATAAGCTGTTATTTATAAGCTGTTAGTTTCTTAGATATTTAAAATAAAATAAAATAAAATAAAAATAAAATAAATAAAAGAAATATAAAATAAAACTTATAGGCTGGATCAAATATCTTCGCGGCTATGATGTTAGCTACAAGATGAAGTTTACTTATTTAACAACTGCGCGCATTTACTACTCTAGGAATAGAAAAAAAATACTTTGAATGTGGAAAGAATCGACAGAGCTAAGTCTGATCTTAGTCCAGTGCTGTGTTTTGTATTTTGTGCATATTTATTGATTGGAAATGGACGGGAAGCCTGTGTATAGTTCCTATTTTTATATTACAGAACATGTGAAAATCTATTGGCACTAGAAGGAAACAATGGTGGCAGGTCAATCGATGGCTCACACAGGGTCTGGTAAGACTGTTGGTAAAACAATGGTTCCTATGATGATACTGATTTTTTTTGATATATTCAAAGTACTTATAGTATTTATTAATTTATTGGATAAAGATGCGTACCTGTCAATGGTTTTAGGTATCAAAGATGATGTGTCAAAGCGTCTTTGTTACATAATAAAATTTTAATGAGCAAGCTGTTTTACAGGTTCCGTACCCAAAGGGTAAAAACGGGACCCTATTACTAAGACTCCGCTGTCCGTCCGTCTGTCTGTCTGTCACCGGGCTGTATCTCATGAACCGTAATAGCTAGAGAGTTGAAATTTTCACAGATGATGTATTTCGGTTGCCGCCATAACAACAAATACTAAAAACAGAATAAAATAAATGTTTATTCTGTTTTTAGTATTTAGTAATAAAGTGGGGCTCCAAAACAACAAACGTGATTTTTTTGCCGAGGGGCTCCCATACTGTACGGAACCCTTCATGAGCGAGTAAAACTCGTACTTGGCCGAATTGTTATTTAAAAAAATCTTGGGGAATTTCTCATATGAGCTGGCAGCTCCGGCGGCTAACCACAGCGCTTCCGCGTTACGTTCAGCGGCTGCGATATTGTTACCTTTTGTCTTTAAAATCTCTGCTGTTATTTTATTGTCAGCTTTAATGGATGTTCCGTGAAAGGGAAGGAATTCCGAAAGACGTTTCGACACATTTTAGTTTCCCTTTGAGACATTTCGGTGCGAAACTTGTGTTGTGGACATCGAGATGTGTTTGTATGGAGATGGTGATTATGATATTTTTAAAAATACAATAGTGCCAGCCAAGCTTATGGGCCCAAAAAATTAAATCTGTCCCTAATTAATGTCTTATCGAAAAATCTATTCCATGTAAGTATGTAGGTATAGGTACCTACCATAATTACACATAATTTAATGGTGCCTACTTCGAGCAAAAAGTGTCCGAGGCAAAACCCTGCCCAAGCTACGTAGTGGGCAGGCTTTTTAGTTAGTCGTGAGGCAATTGTAAGCCGACTACAACGCCGCGCGATCCTTAAATGCTCGGTTACAAGCACTAATTAGGTGAAATGTTAATATTTAAGTCGGAATGTATGACGGCGCTCGGACATTTTTTTACTACTTACTTTCACTTAGGGACTGTGGCTCTGTAGATATAAATAAATAAATATAAATATTGGGGGACATCTTACACACGGTATCTGACCCCAAACTAAAGCAAAGCTTGTGATTTGGCTGCCAGAGACTGATATACTACATATATATACTTATTTTTAAATACATATACTTATATAGATAGTACGTAAATAACACCCAGACACAGAGCAAACACATAATATGTTCATCATATAAATGCTAGCCCTGGGTGCGAACCCACGCCTCTTTGATCCAGAAGTCTGGTTCACTAACCACTGAGCCACCGAGGCAGTCAATAGCTAGGTACAGATATTTGCTCAAAGGGTGCCTACCATATTCCTCGACACAAGTTCCTAAACGATCACTGAAGTCGATCACATACGATTTCTAAGATCAGTTTAATGGTAGATGACAGCGAATGGTAGGTAAGTATTTACAACTGAGCGCTACCGTGACTCGAATGACATCTTTAATTATTGTAAGCCCATTTTTAACTGTTTCACCATGTTAGAAACCTTCGCTGCCCCATAAGCTCAAGAACTGTGTCTAAACCTCGGTGTAAAAGAAAATTTTGTCTATCAGGTGCGTAATTTTTAGGGTTCCGTACCCAAAGGCAAAAACGGGACCCTATTACTAAGACTTTGATGTCCGTCTGTCCGTCTGTCCGTCTGTCCGTCTGTATGTCTGTCCGTCTGTCCCCGGGCTGTATCTCATGAACCATGATAGCTAGGCAGCTGAAATTTTCACAGATGATGTATTTCGGTTGCCGCTATAACAACAAATACTAAAAACAAAATAAAATAAATATTTAAGGGGGGCTCCCATACAACAAACCTGAATTTTTAGACGTTTCTCGCTCTATAATAATAATGGTACCAGGTAAATGCTTGAAATTTTCACAGAATATTTAGTTTTATATTCCCTTCAATATCAAATAATAAAATTAAAATAAAATAAATATTTAAGGAGGCTCCCATACAGTACGGAACCCTCCGTGCGCGAGTCCGACTCGTACTTGGCCGATTATTCTTTCTATTTATTAGATGCGCGAAAATTCAGAAACTAAAGGTGACGTCCACAAGTGGTATATTATTCAAAGAAAAATCTAACCAAGACGATATTTACCTACATCATTAGAAAGCTTGTTTAATGGGCTTCTCAAAAATATTTACTTTGGGCTTATGAGGGCTGTTCACTTGAAACTCTGACATCAGCTAGTCCAGCATGCGACCACGAAAAGCCACGAAAAGAACTCGTTTCGACGTGTGAAAAAGTGACAGATATATGCCTACTTGCCATAACGATGTCTCGTTCTGTCACTACGAAAGAAATATTTAATGGCGCGCATAGAGTCTGGCCAACGAAAGCTGTCCAAGAAAAATGGCGGGCCCGGCAAGACTAGCCATTCGGCACCCGGCCATGATATTATATACGTCGATAACGTTGATTCAAACTTAATAGAGTCTACGAACACGAGTCGCGTCATTGCACAGTAGCCAGGTTAGCGGGGGTGAGGGGTCGGATTCTGCACACCTTGTAGCGTGGTGAAGTATATAGCTAGACAGGGCGCTAAATAATAAGTAATAATTACAAAAGTAAAAGGTCGAAATATGCAATTATGAAAGTGTGAACAGGACGAAACTAATATCTTTGTCTCTGTTTGCGTATCTATACGTTTTGTTTGTCTGAACACGACGCACGGCTTAGACGTCGTACTCGTACTTCATTGGACAAATTTTTCGCGCCAAATACTTCTGTTGAATTTTTGATGAGATGTTTAAGTAAATCAACATATTTATGAACTATTATCTACTTATTCAATTTTTACTAACGATAATATTTAATTAAAACGGCCGAGCCGTTTTAAATATTATCGTGAGTGTCATCCGGTTTTTCATATAAAAATTTAATAATGAATCATTAATGAATCCTCATGCTAGTTTCAATGAAGTATTATCTATTCTCTATCACTTCTATTATTATGCAGGTTTTAGTATTATCTAGATTCTAAATAATAATATGATAAAATCAGAACAACGTGTCTAATATAGCTATCTAAGTATGTATAGCACATATTTTTTCTCATACCCTATACTCTATACGCAATTGAGAACTGTAGCCAACTAGGTATATCTACCAATTTACTATCTTCGACTATTTTAATTCGATGGATGTGCGCCATCGGATGGAAATGACGCGCCGGAGAGTTGGATGAAACATGCATGCATGCCCAGAGGATACTAAACGAATTTTGAGCCGGGACATGTCGTAATCGAGTTTAGCTGCTCGGTTGTCTCGGAAGTGCTCGCAAATAGCTTATCATCTGGTTAAATATGCGTGATATTTTTTGTTGTGAAAGACTTTGTGAAATGTGGGATGTTAAGGGAAAAGGTTAAGGAAAATAAATACCTTTTAGAAATTCAGATCATGAATATTATTTCAACTTGATACATAATATATTTATGTAGGTATATAGGTACCTGCCTACTACCTAGATACTGCTGTTGTATATTTAGGCAACAGCGCAATGCTGGACATAGAGCTACCGATTGGGCCATATTTACCTCGGTTCGACGAAAATAAATAATAATGATGCATGTTTTCTTCGTGGTGCTTTCTCGACCGGTAGCAGCCAGTACATAGTATTTAAATCCGTCCAAAATATACAGATACAAAAGATTTATTCAACAAAAGATTACAATAAACCTTAACAAGTACTAATAACTGAATGAATATAAAATATCGTTATGCCATGGATACAAGGTTTGCAGGTTGATTGCGAGCCCTGCACTAGGAAAATCCTGTATCGCAGGACCCAGATCATGTTGTTTGCCAAGTAATTTGTGCGGCTTATTGTGTTATGTTACAAACTATGAAATATGGAGAGAAGAAAAACCGAAATGTAAAGATAATAATTTAAGTAGATGATTATTGTAAAGATCTCGTTAGTACAGGATCGGGTTTTGAACACGAGTCTTGTCGCAAGAGATCGTTTTTGCACTAGACCGCCATGGTTACAATTTAATCATTTTAAATACATTAACAAAATAATATAAACAGTACCTACAATAGCAGGTGCCCGGGTGTGGCCCCTGACCCAGTTGTGGCCATTTTAATGTCAAAATTATTGCATTAATGGTAATTATAAACAATGTAACAACATAAATAGGTACCCATTATTGTTTGTGTGACTTTTTACTTATATTTTTTAAATATTATTTGAACATCAAATTGTCTACATAATTAATCGTTAAAATTCAAAGTGGCCACGAATGATACAAAGATGGTCACAACCTGGGCACCTGCCCTAATCAAAGAAAAACAATATATTAAGCCCGATTACAGAGGCGCCATCGTAATTATATTAGCTAAATAGCGTATTTCTGTTTCGTTTTCACTTTAGGCATTCGATAGAGAGAACGCTTTTTACGTTGCTATTAAATTTACGCTGGCGCCTCTGTAATCGGGCTTAATATAATACCTACTTATAATTACTTTTATCCTAGAATAGATCAAAACAGCATAATCGGCTTTCGAGAAAAAGAACAAAATGAAACTGACCCTTAGAGCCTTATAAATAACAGATTCATGGGTCAATTATACATTTCTTGGAATTTACAACTTTATGTCTTGATATAACTATCTAATTAGCGAAAAAAGGTTTTTAATTTTGATTTCGCGCTAATTCCGCTTTAACTTGGATTGGCAAATTAATAGCACGTCGTCTTAATGAAAAAAAAGTAAATTTACGTGAAAGACAGTGACAGTGACAGCTCAGAGAAAAACGTCATACAGAACATTGGCATTGCCAAAGATGAAAAGTTACTATTGTATTTTAACGTTATGTTGTACTATACGGTTTATAATTTTATCAGGATTAGTTGAACTAAAACAATTACTGGTATGGTACTGCACTGATTTCAATTTAGGTGAACAATAAATAAAGCGATATTTATTTCTAAATAATATTATGACCTGCCAAGAAAATATTATGAGACAAGGGGAAAAATATCAGTAATACCCCTTTTGATAAATCGATTCTGGTAACAAAAAATAAACACCTGTTTTTGTTTGGTTAGATTTTGTGATTCGTTCGCATGTGGAAATAAAATATTTTGGATAATTTTGTCAGTATGCTGTGAATTAAAAAGACTAAAATGTTGGTAGTGAAAGAGCTAGATGACCACCTTCCAGGGTTTGACGCCCCTGAAGACGATGAGAGCCAAACGAAAGAATCTCACGCAAAGAAGAAGAAAAAAGGTTCTGGAGGATTCCAGTCCATGGGTTTCACTTTCCCAGTAATCAAAGGCATTACTAAAAGGGGTTACAAGCAACCTACTCCCATTCAACGCAAGGTAACATAATGACAAAAAACATTTCCAAAATAACCTCAAATCAGAGTGTAAATATTGCTGCTATAACAAAACTTGCGTGCTTTACCTTATTGCTAATTGTAATTTTATAATATTAGTAGTGTTTATAGCGTACTCTACTCTCTACTCTATAGTTTGACTAGGTGTTCGTTGGCGATAATTGAAGTTAAGCAACATTCAGTACGGTTACGGCCACGGAGTGCTACCGTGGCTCAGATGACACGTTAAATTGTAGGTCCCAGTTGTTTAGCCATGACAGAGGCAGAGCGAATCAGTTGGATTAAAAATTGACACCAGGCTTAACCACCTGGCCTATATGAACTAACATATTATAAATAATACACTTTAATACTTTACAGACAATTCCCTTAGCGCTAGAAGGAAAAGATGTGGTAGCGATGGCTCGGACAGGGTCTGGAAAGACCGCATGCTTCGTGCTGCCGATACTGGAGAAGCTCCTGTCGCCTAATCACAAGGCTATGCCCGGGAAGAACTTCCGAGCCCTTATTCTATCCCCTACTCGGGAGTTGGCCTTACAGGTATGTCACAGTAGTATGTATTACCTATTTAGCCTCTGACATGGCTAAATGGCTCAAATTTAGCCATGTCAGAGGCCTTCAGGCAGCTTAAAAACTTTAGCACCAGGGCCAGCCACCCTGCCTAAATGAACTTACCTATAACTAGCTTTACATCATTTTGCTGCCTACAATTACAGTGTAAAGTCTTTAAATAATATTCAAGGAATCAGCATACTGCATTGTTAAGAGCTTTTGTTATAAAGTGTGCACAGATGTATGGGATTTTCAACTCAAAACATTCACATGTTTAAATACAAAAAAATACAGAAAACTTTGTTCGTAACAAAACAATTAAACAAACAACAGCCCACGGCTTGTTTTCATGCAGCCTGCGACACATGATTTAATCAGAAAACAGTTTTGGGCAAAAATAGTATTGATAATAGAATTCTTTATCAAAACACATGATCAATATTTGGTAAAATTTATTTATCATTATTTTTGCAACATAATATTCACATAGCATCATTTAAAAGTGAAAAGTTTTTTTTTTGTAGTGTGAGTTGCCAACATAACTGATTTCCTAGCAGATACTGAGATATCTAGCAGATTCGGGTAATTTGAGAATGGGAAAAAATCTTTCTAACGACTCACAGGATATTGAAAGTAAACAAAAACTACATATTTGCATCCAAAAATGTCTATTTCATTTTTTTTACTTGAAAACTAATAATATTTTTTTCTGCAGCCTTGTGTTGTAAATTTAATTGGCCCTCGAAGGTGTGTAGTTTGAACATCCCTGGTCTAGCTAGAGTGCTAGCACAACATGCCTATACTCCACACCACATAAGTTGATGGATGTGAAGTTAGCCACTAGCTGCGCAATAGCTAATCAACATGCTGCTTCCACGTCACGTCTCGTCAGGATTGGATATTGCGCAGCTAGTGGCTAACTTCACATCCATCAACTTGGGTGGCGCGGAGTATACCAGTTATTTATTTAGTTTTCTTGACTTTTCAGACATTACGGTTTGTCCGAGAGCTGGGCAAGTTCACCGGCCTCACATCTGCTGCTATCCTCGGTGGAGAGTCCATCGAGCAGCAGTTCAGCACCATGTCTGGAACTGCACCGGACATTGTTGTGGCCACTCCGGGACGATTCCTGCACATCTGTATTGAGATGAGTCTCAAGCTTGATAACATTAGTGAGTGCTATGCTATGTGAATCTGTTTATCATGTTATGCCGGGGTCACGCATTGGCTATTTGGCTACAAATTATAGTCTTGGTTCCAAGACACCAATGTGTGGATCAGTCTTGGACTGATATTGATCATCTAATATCAATCCAAGACTGACACACTGGTGTGTTGGAACCAAGACTGTAATCTGTAGCCAACATAGCCAATGTGTGGCCCCAGCTATGTGGCCTATAGACAGGTAGATAAACTCATTATTGATTCACACCATCAACTTATCACTATAAAGATGGTTGACTGAAAGTGCGCAGCAACCTTTTGCAGTGGGGAGGGCTTTCCCATCTATGGGACATGAGAGGATGAGAAAAATAAGTTAAATAAAAAAAATATAAAGTTACAGGATTTTTACGCATTGATTAACTGAGCAAGCAAGCACATGTTTCGAGTGACAAATTATTTTTATCTGTCCAGATGTTAGTTCGAATAATGCCTCTCATCTACAGATTGCATTTTCAATAAATATTTATGATATTTTTAAGAAGATATTTTTTTATGATGAATATCCCTCAAATTGAGAGAAACATATTGTTTTTTTTTTATAATACTGGTCAAGACAGATTAGTTTTTAGTGTTTATTTCCTAACAAGATGCACATGAAAGAATTGGTCAAAAGCAAGTCCAGCTATAGGCTTATGCACTAAAGAAGATTAAGTAAAACTGAACCTTGTAAATATATTTTTCATGGGCAAATTGCGCATTTTTGAGTACAGATTTCGACTCGAAAATCCTGTTTGGAAAACTAGTATTATTATGGGATTTATTTATGTTTATTTAAGCATTATGTTGAATGACATCTGCATCATATCATTTAAAACTCCTAATCTAGTTTTCCTTGTCATACAGACTGCAATCGGCATGCACATAGAAGATGCATTCTATTCAGAGAACCATATCGACACACAAGCTGAAATAAATCCACATGGCAGAAAACATTAACACTGCTTGCCTATAAACAAATAAATGAAGCAGAGTCGAATAAAATTAGTATTAATATGTCAAGGATTTTTTTCCCTTCTTTATCCAAAGCTCCAGTCTATTGTTAAATTTGTTTATAGTTCTCGCTGAGATTACATCCTCATGCAACATATTCCAATTGTAGACAACTCTATTGCAGAGGATATGGTGTGCAGTGTTGGTTTGTGGTGGTGTAGGCTGTAAAAGGAATTTATGGTGTCTGTTATTTAGCCTGATAAATACATTTCTGTAAAAAAAACCTTGACTGAAATTTAAACAAACTATAAAAGAACTTATTAACTTCACAATTTATTCCCAGAAAAAATCTCAATTTCCAGAGGTGATAGTATTCGACGAGGCGGACCGACTCTTCGAATTGGGGTTCGGCGAGCAACTGCAAGAAATCGTGGCGCGGCTACCGTCCTCCAGACAAACGCTGCTGTTCTCTGCTACTCTGCCCAAGATGCTCGTGGAGTTCGCCCGGGCCGGTCTCTCAGACCCCGTGTTGATCAGGTTAGAGTTCCGGTCTCTCAGACCCCGTGTTGATAAGGTTAGAGTTTCAGCTACATTAGATTGTAGCGCGGTCTCTCAGAACCCTCTTTAATAAGGTTAGAGTTTCAACTGCATTAGATCGTGGCGCGGTCTCTCAGACACCTCTTTAATGAGGTTAGAGTTTCAACTGCATTAGATCGTGGCGCGGTCTCTCAGACCCCTCTTTAATAAGGTTAGAGTTTCAACTGCATTAGATCGTGGCGCGGTCTCTTCCAATGAAGGTCTATCATAGGGGCGTTGTTTGAATTGACATGGCATTATTGCTATGATTTTAGAGTTCAAAATAAAAAGACGTCTAAGAGACGTTTGAAGTTTGTCCGCCATTGTTGTGAAATCGAATTTTACATTTGATCACTAGTTCAAGTGTCATTTGTGTCAAGATTACATGGCAGTTTCTATGCGTTTTCGACGCCATGTTCTTGAGATCATGCATCACATTTTTTTTTACTTTATGTTACTTCTACTGTTTTTCATTTATTCTGAGAGGTCTATTAAGAAATGAAAGGTACTTTCGACAGCTCAGCGCTTGGCTATAAACAGTGGTGCATTTGTAACACTGCTAGCAATATGTGTGCTAACTATAATTAATTGTCCCATACATATTTAAAAATCGGCCAAGTACGAGTCGGACTCGCGCACGGAGGGTTCCGTACTGTATGGGAGCCCCCCTTAAATATTTATTTTATTTTAATTTTATTATTTATTATGGAAGTGAATATAAAACCAAATATTCTATGAAAATTTCAAGCATCTACCTGTTACCATTATTAATATAGAGCGAAAAACGTCTAAAAATTCAGGTTTGTTGTATGGGAGCCCCCCCTTAAATATTTATTTAATTCTCTTTTTAGTATTTGTTGTTATAGCGGCAACAGAAATACATCATCTGTGAACATTTCAGCTGCCTAGCTATCATGGTTCCGTTTTTCCCTTTGGGTACGGAACCCTAAAAAGGATGCTGGCAGCTCATACATACGAATACCTGTTGTATACGAATACACTCATTTTCTCCCAAGTTTATTTCTAAAAATGTTATGTTCACCAGAGTAATTTATGACGCTTCTAAAACTGTTCTGATATGTACAAGTTCGTTTTTAATGAAGTTTGAAAATATTTGGCCACACAAGCATTGGTAGGGGATGTAGATGGTAAAAACAATAAAAAATCATAGTAATTTTTCTGGTGGTCTAATTTTAATTTTAATCAGTGATATGAAAACAGCAAAAATTACTATATTTTTGAAGCACGTATCATTATTAGAAAAGATGTACTCGTATTGTTGCATGATTGCAAAAAAATAAAATAAAAAATGTTTTGCTAGGTCAAGTCTCTGCATCCTTCTTTATGATTTTGTATAAAGGTTGGACGTGGAATGGAAGTTGCCATCAACGCTATGGCTGGGCTGGGTGGTGGTGCGCTCCGAGCTGAAGACTGCTGCGCTACTGCTTCTGTTGGACAAGGTGCTCACGGACAAGACTCCGCAGGCTGTCGTCTTCGCCGCTACCAAGCATCACGTCGAGTACTTGCATTTGGTATGAAAAATATGACCTTGAATTTTTAAAATAAAACTTATTACATCGCCTCAAAATTTTTCGTCCATCTATTGCATGTCGCGTGACGGTCGGCCGCGGAGTGGGGGTAAAGTGAAAGCAGCCGAGGCCAATATGGCGGCGCCTATGGTTCGCATCAACTGACCGTGTAGTGTATATGTTACAGTCATAGTGATTAAATAGTTATTATACATAATGACTGGTCATTATGTATAATATCTACTCAATTTAGATAAAGTGATAATTGACACAAAATTAATCACATTAACTAGCTATTTTATATAATATCTTAGAAGACTTGGATAATGTAATAAAACAAACTCGTAATAAGGACAGATTGTCTCTGGCGCTTCGCCGGCCGCTGCCGCGGCACGCTCGCTTCGCTCGCTCGGCTCGCGCGTTGTGTCACTGTTCAAACCTAACCTAGTAGGCAGATCAAGAGTCCAAGGAAAACTATTACTAGGTTAGGTTAGGTTTGAACAGTGACAACAACGCGCGAGCCGAGCGAGCGTGCCGCGGCAGCGGCCGGCGAAGCGCCAGAGACAATCTGTCCTTATTACGAGTTTGTTTTATTACATTATCCAAGTCTTCGAAGATATTATATAAAATAGCTAGTTAATGTGATTAATTTTGTGTCAATTATCACTTTATCTAAATTGAGTAGATATTATACATAATGACCAGTCATTATGTATAATATCCAGATTTATTACTTTGGCTGTAACATATACACTATTATTAAGACCCTAAGAATTTTCTTGACTACTTCACTTTTCACCACCATTATCAGCATAAATTAAAGTGAACATTCATTACAACATTCATGAAACATTCTGTACGTATAGTACTAATCAGTGTCTATTCTATATTTCCAGATCCTACAAAGAGCCGGCATCACATCAACGTACGCGTACTCCGGTCTCGACGCGTCCGCACGTAAAATCGCTCTCGGAAGGTTCGCGAACAAAAAGTGCTCCGTTCTGATCGTAACGGACGTAGCTGCGCGCGGCTTGGACTTACCTTCGTTGGATACTGTTATCAATTACAATTTCCCGGCAAAACCGAAGTTATTCGTGCATCGAGTCGGTAAGTAACTTCCTTACATAGTATAAAATAAAGTCGCTATTTTCGTTTGTTTGTTTGTCTGTATGCTTAAATCTTTAAAACTACGCAACGGATTTTGATGCGGTTTTTTTTAATGGATAGAGTGATTCAAGAGGAAGATTTATATGTATAAAAATTCCCGAAATTCCCACGGGAACGGGCACAACGCGGGTAAAACCGCGGGGCGCTGCTAGTAGTATACTAAGCGCCACACAAATCGGCGGATGAGAAGTTAGCAACAGATGACACTTCGCCGTGATTCGCTAATTATTGCGTATGTGTGCACAATTCCGACGCCGCGTGTCGTAGTAGGGAGCGCGCGGGAGGCATGAGGTTGGCGGGCGGGTGTGCCCCGGCGTCTTGTCTCTCTGGCTCCCCCGCATACCTATATTTCAGCTTTTCAAATCAAATCAAATCAAAAGTTTTTCATTCAGACCACATAATCCATGGTGTTAGTAAAAACTTATAGACTATATTAGTACTTGAATTATATTGCAGTAACATTGGAATGAATGTATTTCAAGTAATTATAATTATATGTATAGAGACATTGAGAGGCATTCTATGCGGTTACGGGTTCCTCACCCACACATTATCCGCACGAGATGCCTCATCAATGGCGCTCGAAAGTCCTCCGCCACTGTTCTCAGGATAGAGTTTTGACTTCCTCGCACTCTCCTTACCAATGATGCCACGTTTTTTTCAAATAACGGCCTGAAAGCCGTCTGTATGGGCCTGCGCAAACATCTCGGAGGCGCTGCAAAAGCGAGGAATTCTCATCATCATCCTGAAAACATTGTTGTATTGGACACGGAGAGTTTCTATTGATCTCTTGACGTTCCCAAACCAGAGACCACCCGTGTACAGACCCTGACAGTACGCCTTTTGCGCAGCGTTCTGCGCATAACTTCCCATTCGCCGATTTGTGTGGCGCTTAGTATAGAATTTCCTAAAAATCTGACATTCAAGTTTTACTTCTGCCGGCTCTGTGCAACCCGTTGTTTTCTTTTTATAATCGGACAATTAAGGCATTAAAAACGTCGCCGTACCACGAAAGATTTAAACACGTTTTAAACAATGTTTAACCGTGCAATTTGTACTGTTAAAAATTGTCTAAAGCGTGTGTAAAACTTTTGTGGTAAGACGGTTAGTATCTACTATCTAGTTGTTAATACATAATGTTCTTACTCCACAGGGCGTAGCGCGCGAGCGGGTCGCGCCGGGCGAGCGTTCTCGTTGATCGGAGCTGAAGACACCGCCTACCTCCTCGACCTTCATGTGTTCCTGGGCGCCGAGCTGGAGACTCCTACTGGTGCCGCGCGTGGCCCCGCCTGCCCCAGCGGCGTGTGCGGCACGCCACCTGGAGCTGAGCTGGAGATGAGGCATCAGGATGTACTGGCCTGGGAGAAGAACTACTCCGAGATCGTGAGTACATATAGACAAGACGCGGCCTACCTCTTCGATATACATGTACTCCTGGTAGCGAACTTGGTGCGCCGGTGGCTGAGTGAAGGATGAATTACTCCGAGATCGTGAGTACTTGGCGACGTAAGACGCGATATACCTCTTCGGTATACATGTATTCCTGGTAGCGAACTTGGTGCGCCGGTGGCTGAGTGAACGATGAATTACTCCGAGATCGTGAGTACCTGGCAACATAAGACGCGGCCTACCTCTTCGATATACATGTATTCCTGGTAGCGAAATTGGTGCGCCAGTGCCTGAGTTAGACATAATTAGGTACTCTGAAATCGTGAGGACCTAGCTAGCTACATAAGACATTCAGTAAACATGTATTCCTTATCCTACTATGTTAATACGGGACTTATCGCGCAATAAAACATGAGATGTGTACTAATTAAATACCTCCCGACGAACTTACTTTGACAAAGGAACTGGTCATTGGATCGAGCGCCACGACCCGAAAGTCCTCTCCACTGATCGACAAATATTTATTTATCATTCTCAACAAATAGTTCATGAGGCTGTAGTAATTAAAAAAACATCGTGTTTTCAACCGAGAGGATGGTTTCAAACTATCAGTGTGGAATCCTGTAGTGAATCCACCAAACCGCACTGGGCCAGAGTAACGAATTTGGCCCAATCACCCTTTGTGGGTAAATCTGTTCAGTAGAAGACTATCAAAAGGTCAGTACAGTACAGTTATATGATGTCACAGTCGTATTCCTGACCAGTTACTTGCGCCTTTATTAAATGAAAGTCTAAAATAAAATGAAGTATAAATTGTTGATAGTTTGAAATGATGTAAATACTGTAAAATGTATCAGTTATTTCATGGAGATTTAAAAAGTAGATTATCTGTTCATGACATGATATCAAATAACAAACAAGCATGACAAACAAAAGGCAATTGTTCAACTGCAAGTCGGATCTTGCTTTTCTAGGGTTCCTGATATTAATATGATAAATAAATCATGTTAGTGCAGTGAGACTGGTACACTGTACTATATTTAATAGTCCACTAGTGGACGTACCCACGAAGGTTGATAAAATAATCTGCCAAGTACGAGTCGGACTCGCGCACGAAGGGTTCCGTACTGTATGGGAGCCCCCCTTAAATATTCGTTTTATTTTAATTTATTTTTTTATTATTAAAGTAGGCATGCAGCTAAATATTTTGTGAACATTTCAAGCATCTACCTGTTACCATTATTAATATCGCACAAAAAACGGCTAAAAATTCAGGTTTGTTGTATGGGAGCCCCCCACCATTGTTTTTATTACATTTTTAGTATTTGTTGTTATAGCGGCAACAGAAATACATCATCTGTGTAAATTCTAAATTCTAAGACTTCTAAAGGTAGTGCGCCAATGGACTTACAATCGTGAGGTCGTGGATTCAAATCCCGGTCCCATACCATTGAGTCTTTTGGAATTTATGTACAGAATTTCACACTGCTGGCTTTTCGGTGAAGGAAAACATCGTGAGGCAACTTGCATATGTCCGTAGAAAAAAATCGATGGCTTATGTGAATCCACCAATTCGCACTGGGCCAGCCTGGTATATAGCCCAATCACCCTTCGTGGGGAGGCCTACGTCCTGCAATAGACTATTACAAAGGCTGGTA
This sequence comes from Hypomecis atomaria, assembly GCA_964007245.1. Taxonomy (NCBI): domain Eukaryota; kingdom Metazoa; phylum Arthropoda; class Insecta; order Lepidoptera; family Geometridae; genus Hypomecis; species Hypomecis atomaria. The sequence goes on from OZ023288.1 coordinate 21,610,989, forward strand.
CAGTACAGTATACAGTCAAGCTCTCTTGTGCTCTATTGCATTGTGCCCTGTATGACATCTGGCCAAAATTGTTCATAATTTATGGACTAGATAATAAAGAAACAAACGCTCAATCCTAATAACTGACTTGTTTGTGCCTATATGACGACCATCATCCTCTCCATAATTACACAGACAATAAAAAACACGCAAATCGCTTCTTAAATGTAGGAAATAAACCATGACATACAAAAACATACAATGGAATTGAAAACCAGATAACCTTGTTCCATGTGTACTCAAAGAATTAGTAGGTAGCTATACCGACATACTACGCTATTATTCTACTATTACGAGACCAGTACTTTGGATAATCTGCACAGTGGTAGTGGTCACTCGTTTTGTTTGAATTGTACATTATAGTTCATAGTTGTATTTAGTTTTGAATATAAAAGATGCTCCTCACGTGTGTTATAGTGTCGACTAAAGATTCAAACGTAGTCTCGCTTATTTATAAATTGTGGTTTTGTAAATATTCGTGCATTCATCATATTTATTAATTATTTCATCATATTTACCTATCAGTTACTATCTACAAAAATAACTACGTATAAAAAATTGGCTAGCTACTCGTAATTATATCGCGATCAAAATAATGACTAGCTAATTCTTTCCTCTGGCTTACGAAAGTAAGCCGGACTAATAAATAATCGTTAAAAAAATACGGGTATTTCGTGTTTTTTTTTTAAAACGTTTCCTGTCAAAGATAACAAATGGTCTCCTATTTTTGCACTAACATCTACCGTATCTAAAATCTTAAATTAATACATTTATCATTACATCTTTTCTGATACATACCTACGGAGTTTAATGAAGTTGTTATACCCTTATTGGGTGATATGTGTAAATATGTATCTAGAACATGTTACTTAAGATCCGTATGTTAATAACATTATAGCACCTTACAATAAATTATTGATTGTCTATTGAGATACATGGATTATAAAAAAACTTATAATACAACATCGTATCTGCTTTGATAAAGAGTGACCAAATAACCAGCTAGTTCCATTGTAGTTTTAGTATGGTAGTAATAGTCCGGGATCCCACCGCAAGAACATCCCGCTCATAACGTACACGGTTCAAACCAACTTTTTACGTAATTATATTATGAAAATGAATTGGAGAATATATTTAAATAGACTTTAAATTTAAATAATCTTTAATATTTAAATAAACTTTATAGACTTTGGTTGCCTTGTGAAATGTGGTCGCAAGTATTTGAAATTTAATAATGTTGAATTTATTTATAGGAAAACATATCCTTCATTTTTTTTTATATAAATGTTTTGAGTAGGAGAATACATATTACTATAAACCGGTTGCCTTGCGAAATGCGGCTGCCAGTATTTATGATTGAAAAAAAAAGATTATTTTTTGACAAAACATTTTATTCACTTGTTTTTTGGATACATTACGAAGAAGCTTAGAATGTATCTATATAGGGTTGCCTAGCGAATTGTAGTTTCTAATTTTTTTCATTTCCTAACATTTGATTTCCAAATTTCGAGGCAACTTTGTATATAATATATTTTAAGCTTCGTAGGTAATGTATCTAAAACCAAGTTAATGAATGTTTTGTCAAAAAAAACATTTTTTTTAAATACTGGCGGTCGCCACCAAGGCAGCCTGGTAAATCTATACCAATATTATATAGAGGTAAAGTTTGTGAGGTTGTAGGGGGTAATCTCTGGATCTACTGAATCGATTTTGAAAATTCTTTTACCAATAGCAAGCTACATTCTTTGCGAGTATCATAGGCTATAATCAACTCGAAAAATGAAATAGTTTTCCACGGTAGTCGGTTTTTTATAGCAAGCTGGAGAAAAAACGGTCGAATGAAAACGTTTCTTACTAACGCTGCCCTAATCGCACCCGGGCGAACCCGGGACGGGCAGCTAGTATAATAAATTCTCCTGTTCAATACTTTTGTAATAAAAACAAACGAAGGATATATTTTCCTATAAATTTCTAATTTCTAATACTTGCGGCCACATTTCGCAAGTCAACCCTGTTTAAATATATTCTCCTATTCATGTAATTACGTAAAAAGTTGGTTTGAACCGTGTACGCTATGAGCGGAATGTTCTTGCGGTGGGATCTCGGGCTATAAAGGTGTTAAGACTCCGCCTTCCATGTATTAACGGATCTAATCATGTCAATTGCAACTACTCTGCGTCGTAAGCATGACCGACATAACAATTGCTCAATATAGCACTGCTTATCAACTTGGACGGTAGATAATGCATAATTATATAAAAAGATCGAACATATCATTTGTTTTTTAATGTAAAATCAAAATGAGTGGATTCAATTTCAATGGTGCCATCGAAACTATCGGGCAACCTCAGCTCGAGTTTATCGGCAAAGTTCTTCATGAAAGAGGGTATAAGGGACCAGATGTAACTATTGAACAAGTGGGTAATGCTGCAGACAACTACGGTGCTAATGTTAAAAGGGTGGTGATCTCCGAAAATGGCAAAACTTTCAAAATGATCGCTAAGTTGGCTCCGTCAATTCCAATGATGAGGGAAATGGGAAACCTGGAATTGGTATTCTCCAACGAGCATATTGTTTACACGAAACTGTTGCCCAAGTTCCGTGAACTGCAAAGAAGTGCGGGTGTGCCGGAAGAGGAGTTGTTCAGGTTTGCTGAGTGCTACGGCTCTAACGGCGAAGCACCAAATGAAGTTATACTATTAGAAGACTTAAAGGAGGATAATTTCGTCATGTTAGATAAATTCAAGCCACTCAGCAACGATAGTGTTAAATTAGTGTTGAAAAACTTTGCAGTTCTTCATTCCTTGTCTCACGTATTGAAACGAGAGGACCCTGAATTGTTTGATGAATTGAAATCGAAGTTCAGAGACATGATGACTGGACCTATGGCAGAACGCGAAGAGTTCCAAGCCTTTTTCAGTCAAATGGAAGCAAATGCTCTATCCATTATACACGACGAAAAGTATACAAAGTTTATTAAAGGAACTGTGAAACATTTAGTAAAGTACGCTAAGGAATTCATAAAATATGATGCAGATTCCAGTTACTCCGTCATACAGCAAGGAGACGGATGGACCAATAATATCTTGTTTCAAATTGAGGTAAGCTCATTATTAATAATACATATACTAGCTTTTACCCGCATCTTTTTTCTTACTTTGTTCCTCTGGAACTTATGTACGGAATGTCACACTACTGGCTTTTCGGTGAACGAAAACATCGTGAGGCAACCTGCATACGTCTGTAGAAGAAATTCGATGGCGTGTGTGAACCCAACCCGAACTGGGCCAGCGTGGTGGATATGGCCCAACAACCCTTCGTGGGTAGGCCTACGTCCTGCAGTGGACTATTAATAAGGCTGGTACAGTACCCGCATCTTTGCTCGCGTAATATTTTGATTTTTGTGCCCATATCCCATAGGAACCTTATATTTTTCTTATCTTACTAATATTATATAACGTGAAAGTTTGTATGTATGGATGTTTATTCCTCTTTCACGCACACACGGCTGAACCGATTTGTAAAAAAAATCGGTTTGAAGGTAGCTTATAGACCTTGGGTTAACGTTAACGTGGCGCAGCTAGTAAGGATATAAAGTAGCGTCACTCCCCACACATTTGAACTATATCCATCCCAAAAATCATGTCTATTTGTTGGTGGCGTAACTATAGGGTGGCAGGGCTGGCAAAATGCCACGGGACCCTGACCCGAGGGGGCCCCGGCCTAAGAGACGGCGAGAACTCAGAAATAAACTAACACTTTGACAAAATTGTAAAATAATATTACAATAATGAAAAAAAAATATGAATAATTTTCTTCTAATTACTTACTTAAATTATTACAACGCGATATTTTTTCTCTCTTTTCTCTCTCTTTTTTTCGATCTAAAGAATTTGCCACGGGCCTCTAATAGTATCGTTACGCCACTGCTATTTGTTGCTGTGTTGCTACGTGAAAGAGTAACAAACCAACAAATACATGCTCTTTGTTTGTGGCTATATCTATTAGTCATACCCACAAACAAAGCGCATACAATTAATTAATGTACGATGGAATATCAAATTGTATATAGGTATATTTTTGAGTGATAAATAATCTTTCACGCCGTTAAGTAGACGCTGGTTGATTAGATATCCATCTAATTGTATTCGTATTATCAGTACGTGATAAATAAGTAACAAAGTCTGTGCAAGTCGTTATTGATACTATCATTTATCCTTACTTATATTATAAATCCGAAATTGTTTTTGTTGGTTTGTTTGTTACTCTTTTACGCAGCAACAAAGCATCCGATGACTGCATTTTGTCCGGAGATTTTTTTATGCTGGACGGTGTCAGCTTCTTTTTATCCCAAAAAAAGGTTCCAATGGAATAGCACAAAAATCAAAGTATCGTGATGCGAACACGTAATTTAAAAAACTCCGCTGTCCCATACAAAATGGCAACTAATCTATCATCAAACAATAACACTATACATATAAATGCGGTGCGTCGTGATAGCTGTGGTAGATCGTAGGTACAGAAACAGAACTTGTTTTATTCAACGTGAAGTTTTTTTATCTAGCCAGCTATTGCAGCGGACACGCGCATCGCCATACATATCTATATAGGATGCTCCACATTATGTTTAATGCGTTATTACAATATTAACCTATATTTCAGAATGGATCAACAAAAAGATGCGTACTCATCGACTACCAATTGGCTAGAGGAGGCAACCCAGCCTACGACATAATGTACATGCTTTTCAACAGCACCAACCACGAGCAGCGACAAAGACACTACTACGAATTCATAGACCACTATCACAGTGAAATGGGAAAATCTCTAAAAATCTATGGCCTTGATATCGACACAGTATACCCTAGAGAGCAACTGGACTTAGATTTAAAACGATACGCGAAGTTCATGCTAGCCGTGTCAGTCATGTTATGTACGTTTACTATAAGGAGTAATGACGATGCTGTAAGGTTTAAAGAGTCCATGGAAAATACTACAACGTAAATTATAACTGCTGATCCTGAAAGGGCAATGGAGGCTATGTTTATTACGGATGCAGATACGAGGGCGATTTACAAGAGCAGGGTGGAAGGAGTTATCGATAGTTACCTCGAGTTTGGGCTATTATAGCAGGAAGATGATTTAGCTAAATAATGTATTGCATAGTAAAATAGTTGACACAAATATCCTTCACTGACTTTGTCAGCGTTAGAATGTGCAAGCAGCAATGAAATAAAAGGAATAACGGATGTGCTAGAATAAGATGTAGTGGGTGACTTTTTAGTTTTAAGATGTCGTACTATTTGTATAAGGCCTTCAAAACGAAACAATCATGCAAGCAAAACACTATTAAAATAGTGACGAAATTAAGCTGTTTTTCTCGCGTTTTAATTTGTTCGGAAGTCAAAAATATTAATTAATAATTTTCATTCCATGACTTCATTCGAGTACACATACTCTCATGACTGCCTCGGTGGCTCAGTGGTTAGTGACCCTGACTTCTGGGTCAAAGAGGCGTGTGTTCGATCCCCACCCAGGGCAAACATTTGTGTGATGAACATAGGTGTTTGCTCTGTGACTGGGTGTTATTTAGGTACAGGTAGTATATATATATAAGTATGTATTTAAAACATGTATATGTAGTATATCAGTCTCTGGCAGCCATATCACAAGCTTTGCTTAGTTTGGGGTCAGAGACCGTGTGTAAGATGTCCCCTAATATTTATTTATTGAATATTTATTAACTTACTTTACATAATATGTCTACTAATTTCGTATAGAAAAATAGTTTTGGAACTGTTTTTTTCGTTAGTTTTTTTTGTATACATATATTTGACTGAATTATGTTTTAAATAAAAGCTATATTTATTTACACTGAATGTGTATTTTTATTTACTTATATGTGCTGTTATATAATTAATTAAACACCAACACAACCATTTCAGTATTAAGGTGCATTTACTTGGTCAGCGCTGTTTTTTTTTTGTTTTTTTTTGCATTTACAGATTAACTGTCCATTGTAAGTTTAAAAAAATACTTTGCGTTATCTCTCGTGTTCGAAACAGCTTCAGAAAGAGCGCTATAAAACACTACCAAATATTTATATTTTTACAGTTTGTAATTGTAACATATAATAATCGGCCGTACCATATGAGAGCCTCCCTTAAATATTTATTATGTTTTATTTTGATTATTTATTATTGAAGTGAATCTACAACTAAATATTCTGTGAAAATTTTAAGCATCTACCTGTTACTATTATTAAAATAGAGCGAAAAAAATCAGGTTTGTTCTATGGTATGGTATCCCCCTTAACACGTTCTCTGTCCAATGACTCCAAAAGGAGTCGTACCTGTACCCAAGGCTTACGTCCACGACTCTAGTTGAAGTCACAATTTAAAGGTAAAATTGATGATTTTTATTTGACTGGACGTATGAACAAAAACAAAAATGTCTCATGGACGTATGGCTAAGTAACAAGGTTACCAAAAATTTTAAAGGAGCCTCTGTTAAATGTTGCCAGTTTTTTCCAGCTAGAACGAGATTGTAGGTGGACGTATGAATACAGATTATAACTTTGTACTGGGACAGTGAAAGTGTTAATTATTAATTTATTCTGTTTTTAGTATTTGTTTTTATAGCGGCAACAGAAATACATCATCTGTGAAAATTTCAGCTTTCTAGCTATAACGGTTCACGAGATACACCCTGGAGACAGACAAACAGACGTAGGTACAGCGGAGTCTTAGTAATAGGGTCCCGTTATTACCCTTTGGGTACGGAACCCTAAAAATACTGAAATACACTATTGCTAACTAAACGTTTACAGTAAAATCTACTGAAAACATGTATGTCAAAAAATAAAGGTACTTTGAATAGTGTCCTCGTTTGGGCACGGCGGGTCCATATGGGTTAAGATAATGTATTATTATAACGCCCAATACTTTACAACTACACATTTGCTCGTAATAGCCGTATTATTCACCACTAATTTGGTTTTTAGGGATCCGTACCCAAAGGGTAAAAACGGGTCCCTATTACTAAGACTCCGATGTCCGTCTGTCTGTCACCGGGCTGTATCTCATGAACCATGATAGCTAGGCAGCTGAAATTTTCACAGATGATGTATTTCTGTTGTTACAACATTTCTTTTATGCCAAATACGGCTACATTTGGCCACCAACTCGCCTGGTGGAAAGCGAAGTTGTAGCCGAAGATGGAGTAAGTAGACCTAGAAGATACTATTGAAGATATCCAAATTGTAATTGAAAGATTAAGATTTGAGAGTATGAACCAAAACGGTCAAGAGCGAGTCGAGATAGAGGCTTTTTTTATTCTGAATAGGTTTGCGTTTGACCACATACTGCCTGATGTAAAGATTGGTATGTAAGGCTTGTAAAGATTCAGTTAAAGAGATGTGTCGCGAGGTGTACAGGTTGCGGCATATAAGTCTAGCGCTGAGCGAAGTGTGGAGGGGATGGCTGCGCATGTTGACCGCCGTACTAAAATCATGCGCAGCCATCCCCTCCACACTTCGCTCAGCGCTAGACTTACGTGCCCCTACTTGTACCTACTATTCAGAGAACTAGTAGTAAACAGTGAAGATCCTGATACGGCTTTTGCCGTATTATACGGCATTCAGGCCCTCTAAAAACCCGAAAAAGGGCGAATATGGCTTGCGGCCGCCCTTTTTGACTGCCTCGGTGGCTCAGTGGTTAGTGACCCTGACTTCTGGATCAAAGAGGCGTCGGTTCGATTCCCACCCGGGACAAGCATTTATGTGATGAACATAGGTGTTTGCTATTTAGGTACTATCTATATAAGTATGTATTTAAAAATATGTGTAGTTATCAATCTCTGGCAGACATATCACAAGCTTTGCTTAGTTTGGAGTCAGAGACCGTGTGTAAGATGTCCCCTAATGTTTATTATTTATTTATTTATATATTAAAGCCGTATATTTTGTATTTTTTAATACGGCCTTGTTATCAATTTTCCCCATACATTTATACTAAAATACGGCTTTTTTGAGGTTGACATACGGCCACTATAAAAATTACTCTGAACAACACTGGTAAAGTATATGATGACTGTTTGCAGGAAGACGCGGCGCGCGTGTGCGGTCGAGGATGGCAACAGTACGTGAAGTGGCGCGAACCGGCTTCGGCCGAGGCCAACCGACGCGCCAAGCAGCACCCCCTCCCCACCGATACCCACCCCTTCTTCGTCGACGAGTACACAGATGCCGCTAACGCACTGGTGCAGCAGATCAAGAACTACACCCCTAAAGGGGTAAGTTATATGTAAATGTGTATAATACACCGACACACACCCTTCGTCGACGAGCACATGGACGCCGCTAACAAAAACATTTTTGATATTTTATTAAACTAGTCACAGTCGTAGTCACGTTATGGTTCAAAAAAGCCGCAGTCAAGTCCAAGCATAACCCAAGTCGTACTTCAGTAAAGCAGCGGAGACTTTACTTAGGCGTTTATGGAGTTTTGGTAACAACACGACTTACAACATTATATCATTTGTCTACACTCATGCATGTAATTCAGCTTATAATCAATGAAATACCACAATTTTTATTTATGTATCTCTGATAAAAACACAAGTTTTACGAAATAATACAATGCAGCGCCATGATTTTTCCGTGTTCCCACAAAACTCACGGTCCTTCGGATTCGTAACACGAATATCAGACGAAGGATGAAAGTACGGGATGTCAGAACCGTAATAGCGAATCTTATGCTGGGGCCACTCATTGGTTATGTTGGCTACAAATTATAGTCTTGGTTCCAACACACCAAAATGTGGATCAGTCTTGAATTGATATTGGACGATAAATATCTGTCTAAGACCGATCCACACATTGGAGTGTTCGACGTCGCGGCGCAGGGCGCTATTTTTTTAACGCAAATAAGTCCGCGTTTGACCACCAACTCGCCTGAGTGTAAGCGACGTTGTGGTCGAAGATGAAACACGCAGACCTAGAAGATACCTATTCACTTTGACTTTAAAATGCTTTAGATTATAATTTTAGCTTGCGCGAGTGTGCGTGTGTGATATTGTATTTTACCACCTGATATTGTATTTATATGATAGTCCTTACTAATATTATAAATCCGAAAATGTGTGTTGGTTTGTTCCTCTTTCACGAAGCAACGGAGCAACGGATTAGCTTGATTTTTGGCATGGACATAGTTTGAAACACGGAAAGTAACAAGCTACTTTTTATCCCAAAAAAATAAACGATTTCAATGGGATCTCACAAAATATTACGCAGGCGAAGGCGCGGGAAAAAACTAGTAACCTATAATTTAAAATATTTTTTTTTTTTAATAATTATTCTTATTTGCAGACAATTTTAGAACTGTCAGCCAAAAACGACTCGCCGATGTACCAGGCCATGAAGATCAAGAAGCTAAAACACGGCAAGCTGGTGCAAAAGTCGCGGGAGAATAAAAAACTACAGGTCAGTTGAAAATCTCTGTACTAAGTGTGCTGAAGACTTTTTTTACTAAATTCAGGTAAAGTGTATGTTTACGTATGTGTATACGTCCACTGCTGAACATAGAACTCCCTGCAGATTTCAATAAAACCGGATGTAAACAGCATGCTTGCAGCGTTATCCCGTGGTCTTAACACATTACCGCCTAATGTTCCCGTGCGCGTAGATGTTTTTATTTTTATATAAATCCGTTATAATAATCTTAAAAATGCAGTCACCTATTAAAAAGCTGTACACGCACGGGTACGGAGGGCGGTATGGTATGGTTATGTAATAGTACATTATGATATAAGTGCGGTAAGTTACTTAAGGTAAAGCGCACGTATCTCATACGACGTTTTATAACATATTTGCGAGGAAATTAATAAAACTCTGACTTTGAGTGAAAGTCGTGCATCAGTCGAAGCATCGTGCGTTTTACATTACATTACCGCACAAGTGCCGTAATGTCTCTCACTCTCTTGAGTCAAAGTAGGAGAAATAAGCCCACAGAGTTCTGCAGTCGGTGGCGGCGTGCGTTTTACATTACAATAATGTACAAGTGCGTAATGAAATACATTACGATATTGAAATTGGTGTAATTACAGCCACTTTACGAGCAAATATGTTATAAATTCTGTTTCACAATATGGAATATTGCTATGGGGTAAAAGTGTGGACATGAAATAGCTTTATTTATACAAAAAAGATGCATAAGAGCAATTTTTATTCTTAAACGTAGAGACTCGTGTGTACCGTATTTTAAGAAATATGGTCTTCTGACAGTTGTTAGCCTATACATTTTTGAAGTGAGCATCTTTGCATTTAAAAACAAAAGCCTTTTTCAGGAAGCCAGCGTTGTAAGTGGTAGGACAAATTATGTACGTACACAACATAAGCACAAATTATATCACCCACCATGTAGACTACAACTAACGTGCGATAATTGCTATATAATGTGCATTCGAATATATAGTAATAATATACCAAACGCATTCAAAGAATTTCCTTTCTTTAAGTTCAAACACTGTTTGACTCAATGGCTGAGAAATGTTTTTATGAATTGAATCAATTTTTAATGTAAATTCCAATAGAAATAAATATGTGAAATCTTAATGTAATCGTGACAAATGTCTTTGAATAAAAATTTTAACTTTTCTTTGACATAGTTACGTTAATCTTTAATATAAATGTGACATTTATAATAATTGAATTACTAATGACATTTATGCACTACAGTTCGGCCGTTCAGAGAATGCGTTCCTGGCACGTCATCTTGAAAAATGTTTTTGGCCGATATCTCGGAAACTATGTACTTAAGGGCAAAAAACATTAAGATCATTATTGTAGAAAATAAAATTTCGCATCTTTTGTTTCCATTAAACTTTTTTGTAAAACTTACCGTTAACGATTTATGGACCATTTAGTGTTTTAAGGTCCATTTAATGAAATTTTCTACAATAATGATCTTAATGTTTTTTGGCCTTAAGTACATAGTTTCCGAGATATCGGCCAAAAACATTTTTTCAAGATGACGTGAACGCATTCTCTGAACGGCCGAACTATAATCTTAAATATTCAATGACATTTGACAAAATCAATTCATATAATCATATCCTATGTGTTTGAACCTATGTATAATAATAAATCAATTTGTTGCACGCCCGTAATGGGTAGGCTGTAAGGACGTTTTAGTTTTAGGATCTTGTTTACTCAGTTTTATGCAATAAAGAAATTCTGATTCTGGTAATCGGTTAACTAAGCCTGTTCACCTTGTAAATGGACGTCCTACGCTGGGCTTGTCGGTGGTAGCTCTCTCAAGTTATATGTTCTTCGGAATCATTTTTCTATTAATTTAACATTTAATTGAATGATTGTGACATTTTTTTAAATTAATTTCATAAATTTTTCTTCTAGGGTGACAGCATTTTAGAAGATAAAAGCGAGAAATACAGCAGATCTTCGCTCACTGGACCGACGAAGAAGAAAAAAAAGGAGGTGGTTCGCGACGAAAACTACATCTCGCACACGGCCAGCGATCAGCACACCGAAATGGGGTGAGCACAAAATTATAGAACACCCCTTGTATATATACATATACAGGGTCATAGGTATTAAACGCAAAACCGGGCGGGTCTAGTACATCTTGACAAACAAATTTTGTACTACAACTATAGAAATTTCGCAAAAGAAAATTCGCTTCTCCATACATTTTGCCGCGCGTTGACGAATTTTTTGTATGAAAAAGCAGATTTTTTTCTTCGTGATTTTCTGGAAGTCCTGGAACAAAAGTTGTTTGTCTAGATGTACTAGACCCGACCTTAAAAGGTTTTGCGTTTAATACATATGGTCCTGTATATGCCGAATTAAATGTAAGGCTCATATCACAGAAAAATCGCCAAAAAAGTGTATGATCAAAACCAATTTTTGACGATGTTTATTGATTCATTACTAGGGAAAAAATGTTACCATGTGTGGGATATGAGAAATGATTTTGTGTGTTTATTTTTCTGTTGTGTTGTGTTGTAATAGCACAAAAAATCCTCATGACACCTCTAAATTTTATAGTTGCGTATTCATTCATTGATTTTTGCAGTAATAGAACGAACTTTCGTTTTCTTACTAAATTATTTAATTATTTATCAATCATGATGTAGTTTTTTTTACTTTAAAAACAAAATATATATTTTGCTAAACAATTATAATTTATCTATTTATAAACTGAAACGACGGCATCCTCCGCATTCGCCCTAAAAATCAATATTGGGTGAATCGTGTCGCTAGACTTTTGTGATAGCCATCTTAATGGGGTCTGTTAAATTAGCTACAGTATGCTCACCGACAGTGTTATGCAGAATAGCCGGAAATGATGGAAAAAATGTTGTTGTAACTTGTAGCACATTTATCTAGCTTTACAATTTAATCAATAAAATTAAATAATGAAAAACCAAGACTGGGAATCTTTGCGGGTTTAAAACTCATATGCAGGGCTATTTCTAATAAATAAATATACATGTATCATATCAATAAATATCACCCGCGACAAAAGGTATGGAACAGCTGTTTTTTTTTTGAGTTTTGACAAAAGTTGCAGAACAAAAGTTGTTAGTTTTGATGTATAGAATAAGCCCCTAAAATTGATTAGAAAAAAGGACGCTAATTGATTAAAAATAACCCTATACATACAGGGTATTGACGTTGAGTTCTGGGACACCCTGTATATGTACCAATTGCTACCTATTAATAGTATGGCGGTGAACTTCAACGTGGGCGCTGCGCAGGCGCAACTGGACCTAGCAGCCGACAGCGGCGACGCGGCGCGCGCGCACAAACACATGCTCAAATGGGACCGGAAACGGAAGAAGATGGTGCACGTCGACCCGGTACGGAATAAACTGTTTTTCTATAGGCCAGATCATACAATTTGACGGCTGCAAAGTCAAAGTCAAATTCTCTTTATTTCGTAGACACATTACAAGTTCTTGAACACGTCCGAAAACAATACTTTAAATAATATTATAGTTATAGAATTATTTCTTAAAAATTAAAATTCATTTTAAAGCACACCTAAAAATTATCAAAATACAACAAATTAAAAATAGAACAAATAAAATACCAAATAAATACCATACAAGCAAAAAAATAAATGTCAGTGTCATTTGAGGTGACAATTTGGATGTCAACAGGTACCGGTAAGAAACAAGTAGCATTTTAATACGTTATGTTATCGTTATCAACGATAACATAGATATCTGCAATAGCATCGTCAAGTTCGTATAACAAAATTATTGCGATATTAGCTATAGGCTGCGCCACACAAGGTAGCGGATGTGAAGTTAGCTACAAGCTGCGCAATAGCACTGGCAATAGCCAAACAACGCGCGGCTTTATATGAGCTTCAGTCAGAATCGGAACTCTGCCTATACAAGCCACGGTTAACCCAATCCCGGCTGAAGCTCACTTAAGCAGCTGCGCGATAATTAAGTTATCTGCAGCTTATAGCTAATATCACAGCCGACAAGTTGTGTGATTCTGCCTATACCACTACTTTTCGGTACAAAGAATTTGTTTCTTGATTTTATAATCATAATCATAATAATCGTAGCGTAGTTTAACTAGGTGATTGTCAGCGATCGCCGAAAATAAGCAACGTTCCGCACGGTCAGTACTTGGATGGGTGACCGCGGGTGGCATTTTCCAACTGAGCGCTACCGTGGCTCGGATGACACGTTAAATTGTAGGCCCCGGTTGTTTCAACCGTTTAGCCATGTCAGAGGCCTTCAGGCGGCCTAAAAACTGACACCAGGGCTAGCCACCCGGCCTATACGAACTTACTTATAATCATAATCATATTCTTTATTTGTCAGAACATGGTAAAGTACACATAATACAAATAGTATACAAGATGGAGGTCATTGTAAGTGGTGCTCATGTCATTGCCTGATTAGGCGTACAAATATAATAAATCATTTTAATTGATATATAAATGCAAGAAATGTCAAGTAAAGTTCAGATATCGAGTCAAATAATAGGTACGTCAAAAATATAACTAAAAGAAAAAAACATGTCGAACATAATAATTAAAAAAAAAAAAGATTTTATTGTGTTCTGTGGATACCATGGCGCCTATTCTAAGAAAGACCTAGTTTAGTGTATTGTTATAACTATGGACGTTATTCCATAGGACGGAGGTCGCAAAATGATCCGCACGGAGAGCGGCGGACGCGTCCCGGCCTCCTACCGCAGCGGCCGGTACGACGAGTGGCGGAAACGGAACGCGGCTGATGATGACTCCGGAGACGAACAAGATAGCAACCCTCGCAGGAAGAAACCACGTGAGTACACTGACAAGGGAATATGAACCTTATTCCTTAGGTCTTAATGTGTGAGACGAACAGCGGCCGGTACGACGAGTGGCGGAAACGGAACGCGGCTGATGATGACTCCGGAGACGAACAAGATAGCAACCCTCGCAGGAAGAAACCACGTGAGTACACTGACAAGGGAATATGAACCTTATTCCTTAGGTCTTAATGTGTGAGACGAACAGCGGCCGGTACGACGAGTGGCGGAAACGGAACGCGGCTGATGATGACTCCGGAGACGAACAAGATAGCAACCCTCGCAGGAAGAAACCTCGTGAGTACACTGACAAGGGAATATGAACCTTATTTCCAAGGGCGGAGCGTGTTCTCTAGGATGGAGATTGGAGGGTGTAAGACAGGCAGCGGCCGGTACGACGAGTGGAGGAAACGGAACGCAGCTGATGACTCCGGAGACGAACAAGATGGCAACCCTCGCAGGAAGAAACCTCGTGAGTATACTGACAAGGGAATATGAACCTTATTTCCAAGGGCGGAGCGTGTTCTCTAGGATGGAGATTGGAGGGTGTAAGACAGACAGCGGCCGGTACGACGAGTGGAGGAAACGGAACTCAGCTGATGACTCCGGAGACGAACAAGATGGCAACCCTCGCAGGAAGAAACCTCGTGAGTATACTGACAAGGGAATGTGGACCTTATTCCCGAGGACGGAGGGTGCAAGATGCTCCTACCGCAGTGGCCGGTACGACAGATCCTATCCGGAGACGATCAAGATAGCAACTCTCGCAGGAAGAAACCTCGTGAGTATACTTGACCATAGTATACAATACTTGACCAGCATTTCCAGGTACCTACGATGTCTATAGTCTTCAAAAACCCCGCTCAAAAATATAAATATAAAAAATAATTGAGTTGTGGCACCAAAAGGTCTTATATTATATGCTGTACTGTACTGTGCCAGCCCTTTTTAAATATTCCACTGCAGGACGTAGGCTTACTCACGAAGGGTGATTGGGCCATATCCACCACGCTGGCCCAGTGCGGGTTGGTAGATTCACATACGCTATCGAATTTCTTCTACGGACATATGCAGGTTGCCTCACGATGTTTTCCTTCACGAAAAAGCCAGTGGAGTGAAATTCCGTACATAAATGCCAAAGAACTCATTGGTACAGGACCGTGATTTGAACCCACGACTTCATCGTAAGGCGGGTGTCACTACCATTAGATCTAGTCTAGTGGTAAATTATAGGTCGCGTCACACAAGTTGGCGGATGTAAAGTGAGCTACAAGCTAAACGTAGTGGTTAAATTATCTTGGTACAGGTCGAGGCATATAAGTCTAGCGCTGAGCGAAGTGTGGAGGGGGTGGCTGCGCATGAGTTTAGTATGGCGGTGAACATGCGCAGCCATCCTCTCCACAGTACCCTCAGCGCTAGACTTACGTGCCGCTACTTGTACAATCTGCGCAATATCCAATCGTGACTGAAGCTCACATAAAGCCGCACGTTGATTGGCTATTGCGCAGCTTGTTGCTAACTTCACATCCGCCAACTTGTGTGGCGCGGCCTATACATGCATCACTACATAGTATAAAACAAAGTCGTTCTCCGCTGTCTGTAGTAAGTAGGCTTATATCTTTAAAACTACGCAACGGATTTTGATGCGGTTTGTTTAATAGATAGAATGTTTCAAGAGGAAGGTTTATATGTATAATACACCTCTGTTAAAAAAATTTAAATAAATAAATATTTAAGGGGGGCTCCCATACAGTACGGAACCCTCCGTGCGCGAGTCCATCTCGTACAAAAAAAGAG
Organism: Hypomecis atomaria; assembly: GCA_964007245.1. NCBI lineage: Eukaryota > Metazoa > Arthropoda > Insecta > Lepidoptera > Geometridae > Hypomecis > Hypomecis atomaria. Next base: position 21,627,163 of record OZ023288.1, read on the forward strand.
TTGCATAAGATCTATTTTTAAGCTCCGTAGTACTGACTCAGTGAGACACATTTTTAGGGATAACGATCTTTTAACTCTCACAGGCTTATATATACTTGAAATATGTCTATTTATGAAAAACAACCCAACCGTTTTTATTGAAAAGAAGTCAGTACGCTCAGAATGTTTACGCCCCAAATATAAATTCAATTTAACCATTCCTCAAGCTAATAACGAAATGTTTCATAGAAGTACCTACATGACAGCAATTAATACTTTTAATGATTTGCCACATAATATCAAGTCATTGTGTGGAAAGAATTTCAAAAAATGCCTAAGAAAATGGCTTGTCGAGAAAACCTTTTATACCATGAAGGAATTCTACGATTGTACGCATGGGTCTGGGCCGTACCTGTACTATAAAAAATAAAAGTGATCTCTTTAAAATTAATAATTATTGTAATGTACAAGTTGTTGCTATTTACTTAGATAATTATTCAGTATATAATATTAAGACATAGAGTATGGTTGAAATGTATGTAATGTTATTGTTTATTATTTTGGAGTGTAAAATATTTACTTATCCTGATCTCATGTAAATATGATAATGTCTTGTAAATGTAATGGAAAAAGATAGATTAGTTTTTCGGATAGGCAATAATATATTTTATAATAATTAGATTTTATGAAGCCAAAAATTGCATGTCCGCTAGGATATACTGTTGATACTAAAAAATTGTACCACCACTTTACACAGTTTATGCAATAAATTTTACTTTACTTTACTTTACTGTACTTGGCCGATTATTGAAACAGTGTTGTTTGTCCCCAGTGTCCGAGTTCCGTCCGCACTGGGTGAGACACAACGAGCGCGTCGCCAAGAACGCGGCCGAAGCTAAGGGCAAAGAGTTCAAGAACAAGCAGCAGATCGTCAAGGAACGGATACGGAAGGAGAAGATCAAGAACAAACTCAAGTTCAAAGGCAAGAACAAGAAGAAAAAGAAATGATCTTGATGTTGTTGTAAATAAAGTGTATTATTGAATTGTTTTATTTATTAATTATCCGTATGATATATCCTCAAGTATAGACCGAATCAATTTGGCGGGTAATCTGCTAGCGCTGTACTAAGCTTAAGGGATGGTCGTGTATAAAATGTCAACATTTTTTTAAATAAAAAGAGATATGTCTTTTTCTGGAGCATATACAGGGTTATTTCTAATCAATTAGCATCCTTTTAGGGGCTTATTATGTAGATCAAAACTAACAACTTTACTCTACGACTTTTATATATATCGACTCGGCACTATTGTGCGGTATAATTTTATGTAACTATTTATAAGACGACGTTACACCCCTTATACAGGTGTAACATTTTATTTAATATGATTTGTACTCAATTCATACCATTATGTCGCTCAACCGCTCTGTCTCCGTGAACGCATCGCCCTCGCCATCTCATGCTACCCTGCGCCATTTTTCTTCCGACTCCAATATTCCAGATTACGGTAATGAGACAAGAACGAACAAAGACTCATCAGTCCATACCTCTAGTTCCAAAAAACCAAATTCTGTGAAACGTTTTCGAGCGGAAATCGGTGGAACTGACGACATAAGCAAATCTGAGATAATGAACTTGTTTCTTTCATTACAAAAACACCAAGACGCGAAATTAGATAGTGTACTTAGTTCCATATGTGACATTAAAGAATCAGTTGAAAATATTGCATCTAAATATGATGAAGCTCTGCAAAAAATCAATATGCTTGAACGCGAAAGGTTGTCTGATAAACGTTATATTCTGTACCTTGAAAAAAGACTTGATATCCTAGACCACAAAATACGTAGCACAAGCCTGGAGATAAAAAACATCCCACAAAGACCTAAAGAAACCAAAGAGGAACTTATTAAAATAATTAAGAATACAGCACAAACTCTTGGCGTCCCACTCAACAACAGTGAAATTAAAGACATCTATAGAACAAATACTAAAGCTGCTTCTAAACCAATCATAGTCGACTTCACTACTGTTCCCCTACGCAATAGTTTACTTGGGTCATACAAAAAATTCAATAGAAAGAACAGATTAACTACAAACAATATCAAAGTTGGAGGTCCAAGCGCTGCCGTGTACATTTCAGAAAACCTCACTGAAAACGAGCGTAAACTATTTTATCGTGCTCGCGAATTTGCAAAGCAGATGAAGTATGCCTACTGCTGGCCATCCCATGGACGAATTTTCTTACGCAAGGAAGAAGGCTCGCCTCCAATCCGGATATCTGACGAAAGCGAACTGGCAAAAATGGAAAATATGTGACTATCCCTCCCGCAATCATCGGACATGAGTCATTCTCTCTGCGCACCTACAAATGAATACTATCATAGATATAAGTCTAAAGACAATAAGTATACACAAACAAGCTGGCCCTTAGATGCAATATGTACCATCATAATACTAATGATTCTAGCATTAGGACACCACTTACTCATAAATATAGGACTACTTAGAACATATACTAATAATAATTATAATTCTCTTTTTTATCTACTGACATTACTAAAATATACACTAAACAACTACAATAATATTATATATTAACATAATATATCTCATAACTTATACGTAATCTACCTACCTTCCTTATTACTACATTTTATTTTCTCTGGCTGCAACTTCTATTCCAATCTTAATATTGACACAATAATAGATATTGTCAATAACATGTCTCAAAGCGAAAATATTTGTTACATGAACAACTCACTAGCTCATTATTCCGAGTGCACTCCAGGATTTTTGATTTTGCGAGATTCTTACATGAATGATGTCGGGTTGTGTTACCGTATCACTGAATATATTGCAATCGAAGGCGGACATCTCCATGCCTACCAATTGCGTAACAACGGACTTCTCATGCGTTCCGACACAATGCATATCTCTCTAATTTTTCACGGTCACGCTCAGATTCATGCACTCCTAAGTAATTTTCCGCCTTCGCATAACCAAAAGATCATAACACAAACAAAAACTCGTCTGTTGATTAGGTGCTGTCAATGCCTACCCTCCCTAGTTATTAAGTCTACAAAATATAAAATACACAGAAGTGTAGTCACTCTGTGTTTTTCCAAATCAACTTTTTATAACTTATGACAATGAACAATTTAGACTTATTAGACGGCATTGACAACACTGTTTTGATAGAAAACTGTAGAGTATCTTTAGCGGAAGAGTGCAAACTAAAACTTGGTGACTGTAGTCAACAAATTACTGTAATATCTCAAAATATTCGAAGTATAAGGGCCAATTTTGATAAATTTCTCTTATACCTAACAAGATTAGATTTTCTCCCTGATATTATAATATTATCAGAAACATGGATAAATCATGATTTTCAAGGAATCAACCTGCCAAACTACACGTGTCACTACTCTTCAGTGTTAAGGAACCAAAATGACGGCCTTGTAGTATTTGTCAAGGAAGGGATTAACGTTGAAGTTTCAGAACCACAATTTAAAGACGCCAATTGTTTGGTCCTCAAACTAGGTAACGTACTTGGTATAATTTCACTCTATCGCAGCCCAGCTACTGATAACATTGGCGATTTTCTCACTTCCCTTGAAGAAACTATATGCTCTGTTTCCACCGAAACTGTCCTTATAACCGGAGATGTAAATATTGATGTTAAACCCACCTCTAACGACAGCAAAGCCACGGATTATCTTGATCTGACTGCCCATTACGGATTTATCCCTGGACATTCTTTGCCCACTCGTGAAAACAATTGCCTAGACCACTCTATGATCAGGACTAAAAAAAAATCCCGAGTGATTGTCAACGACTCTGATATTACTGACCACGCAACTGTTATTACTGGCATAGATAACAAATTACTAAATAAATCCAAACCGAAAATAATTACAAAAGTCAACTACAACGAGGTAATAACTTCTCTTTGTGGTATAAACTGGGAAGATTTTTATAATATATCAGACGTCAATATAGCAGCTCAAACTTTAGTCGATAAATTAGGAACCATTATCAAAATGAACACCTCCCGTAGCAAGACTCGTAGTGCAGAGGCCATGATCCAACCGTGGATGACCAAAAGTTTGCTAAAATGTGCAAGAAGGAAAGATGCTCTTCACCAAGAAGCCCGTAAGTTTCCAGATGACTTGACTCTTCAAATAAAATACAAGGAATATCGTAACCTTTACCACCGACTACTACTGAGCCAAAAAAATAAGTATGAGGCCGACCAACTCATGACTCACAAAGACAATACAAAAAAGCTATGGAGCACTGTCAAAGATATTTGCAACTTAAAACCGCCAAACAACAGTAACGATGAACTCCTTATAGTTAGAAGCACCGAATTGGAGTCTTTAAATAACGCCAACAACTTCTTTTCATCCGTTGGGGACGACCTTGCAAAAAATATTTTGACTAAATTGAATAAAACTGAAGAACAAGTAACCAATTCCATTTCTCTTGAAACCTCGCCTCTAAATTCTTTTTTTATGACGCCAACTGATACATTCGAAATTGCCAAAATTATATCGAGCTTAAAATCATCATCGGCACCTGGCTACGATCAAATTAATAACAATGTGCTAAAACGAGCAAGTCATGTTCTAGCATCACCCATCGCTCATGTATGCAACCTGAGTCTGCTCCAAGGCTCTGTACCAAAATGCTTTAAAATTGCAGATATCTGCCCTATCCATAAATCTGGCTCTAAGTCAATGGTTTCGAACTACCGCCCTATTTCACTTTTACCTTCTCTTTCGAAGATTCTGGAAAAGGTGGTTAACCGACGACTCCTAAGCTTCTTCGAGAGACACGGGATCCTGTCTCCTAATCAATTTGGATTTAGGAACAATAAATCCACAGAAGATGCAGTAGTAGCCCTCGTAAATCAGGTCACAGCCACTCTTGATTCTAAAAAAAAGTGCATAGGAGTGTTCCTTGATATGGCCAAGGCATTTGACACTGTGTCTTGGCCAATGCTGTTGAGGAAACTCGAGTTCCTTGGAGTTCGAGGAGCTGCATTGGAGTGGTTCAAATCGTACCTAAGTGACAGACGGCAACGGGTTCGTGTCTCTAACCAATACAGCGACTTCACTTATGTAAATCGCGGCGTCCCTCAAGGCAGCGTGCTCGGCCCAACCCTTTTTCTGGCCTATATTAATGACCTTTGCCAGCTGCAACTGCCTAATGCAAATATTTTCACATTTGCAGACGACACCGCACTGATCTTTCATGGTAAAAATTGGGACGAAGTCATTGACGTGGCACAGAAGGGGTTAGCGCAAGTAGCGAGCTGGTTACAGAACAATTTACTGACATTAAATACCAGTAAAACGAAATACATGGCGTTTCGGATCTCAAATAGGACTCAACCCAAACCTTTTTCATTGAAACTTCATTACTGTAGCTCACATTGCAACCCAAACTGCGATTGCCCAGTACTTGAGTGTGTAGATCACATCAAATACCTTGGTGTACTAATTGATCATAAGCTCACTTTTGATAATCACATCACCGCTTTACGTAGTAGACTTCGCAAAATGATACACATATTTAAAAGATTAGGTACCGTTGCTGACCCTAAAACTTTAAGAGTAGTGTACCTGTCTTTGTGTCAATCGTTAATCAATTACTGCATCGTCTGCTGGGGATCAGCCGCCGAAGTGCGCATGATTAAAATCGAAAGAGCACAGAGAGCTCTTCTGAAGGTTTCTTATAAAAAACCTTTTAGGTACTCATCTGAAAAGCTGTACGAAGACACTAACTATCTGCCTGTGCGCCAGCTGTACATTTTAGCCGTAGCTCTACGTTTCCACAAATCAGCGATTGACACAATGTCACATAGCAGAAGCAAGTCAGATCGCCGCAATTCTTGGCCAATACCCCGCACTAGAACCACCCATGCTCAAAATTCGTATCAATTCAAAGGCCCCTTTATCTATCAGTTTCTCGAACACAAACTCCATATTTTAGAAACGTCGCGTTTCGTTTGCAAGAAAAAGTTAACAGCATGGCTATCTACTCTGACTTACGGAGAAACCCTCAATATACTACAAGTAAAAAAATAACATTTAGGGGCCTGCTTTTTCGGTACTATTGGACAAGACGTTCACTATCTTTTATCCATATTTCATTCGAGCATCTTAATAGTCACATAAACACAAAATGTGGATTGTTCAACAATATTGATTGCACTGGCAATCACCACGTGATTTGTGATAAAATCAGGACAGTGACTGTCTCCTTCATTTATTGTCCGGATACCAGGCCCCTCCTCTTCAAATGTCACACCAACATTAGGTTTTAACTTCACTAACCTGACTTCATATATTGGCCCTTCTTATCAAAGCAACCAGAGCTTTATATATTATATACCTATGTTATACATTTACCTATTTATCATTTTCAATTTTCTACCACTAACAAATTTTGTTAAATAAAACTATTCATTTACGTTTATAAACGAATACTAGCACAATATTTATTATTTTATTTTTATATCTTTTTTACCATTATTTAGAAGCTATACCTCTGTACCTTTTCTATTCTGTTACATCTTCGCCGCGTACAACGCGCCGAACGTATTGAAGTGACGTTATTCATACTGTCTAACACCAATCCTGCACTCACGCGCAGGTAACACACATGCAGCTCAGTTGCATCGATGAATAACACGCACACCTCGAGCCAGGCTAATGTTACCCACACAACTCCATCGTTTGTAGTGGTGATCTACCTTATCGCACGCACACGCACGCCATTTATTTTACTCAAATGCATTCGCAGTTGCACCCGTAATAGTAGGCATCGCTTCATAACTCACTATTGTCCTTAACTGGTATGATTGTAATAAGTACCTTATGATAGATTAACATAAATATTTTAGGATTAACTTAGATATCATAGGTAGTTTAATAGTTTAAATTTAGTGGACTTTTCATTAACCGTGTATTTCAACTAGTTTCTTAAGTTCGTTTCTTGAAATATCTTGCATATTTTTTTAATAAAACTACTATTAGTGGAAGAGCCTGGAGCCCACGACACAGGCTACCCTAGTGTGGGCCCCAGTGTACACCGATTGTTTAAATATTACCTAATTTAAGTTTCAGTAAACTGTATTATGTTTTAATTGGTGTAAGTTTTTTAGTACTAAGGTTTATTGAATAAATATTTTTTTTTTTTTTTATTTTACTCAACAATTTTTTGTAACTCTGGGTCTCTGTGCCTGCAATAAATGGTTTTTATTTTATTTTATTTATTAATTCTTAAAAAAAGTTGTGGTTCCATTGAAAAATATCGTTCACCCTCGACAAAATGTATGGAACCGCAATGATGTACCTACAGCTGATTTTTTTTAAAGTTTTGACAAAAGTCGCAGAACTTAAAGTCGTTAGTTTTGATGAACAGCCCCTAAAAGGATGCTAATTGATTAGAAATAATATATAATAGTATGTATATCTTCTGTTGGCAAACCATATTTGATACGTAGGTACAAGGAATAACTTCGCTCGATCGGAAAAAAAACCAGTCACCTCTGTTTTGAACGAAGATAAGTTTTTTTATGTAGTATTTTTTTAAATATGTATGTTGTAGCAGCTAAAGTATTGGCAAATCACAAAATCACATGAAACAGTTAAAAAGTTGGCTTGATAATTTTATATGAATTTTATTGTTAATTTCGCCACACGAAGACGCGCTCCCCTCGTCCCCTCGCCGTCTCACTTTGTTCGCCGTGCGCGTCCTAGCACGATACCACACATTAGCTATAAATTGTAGTCTTGGTTCCAACACACCATTGTGTGGATCAGTCTTGGACTGATATTGAACGATTTATCAGGTGGCATTTTCCAACTGAGCGCTACCGTGGCTCGGATGACACGTTGAATTGTAGGCCCCGGTTGTTTTAACCGTTTAGCCAAGTCAGAGGCCTTCAGGCGGCCTAAAAACTCTGACACCAGGGCAAAGAATATATAATAATACTACGTATAGAACGGCCACTCGTTACCCCCCACCCGTTTGAGTCTTCCTCACTTCCACCCCGCGCTACGTACCGCATCGTGTACTCTGCGCGCGGGCTGCACTGGCCGGTGGATTTTCTAATAAAAACTACCTAGACTGTGACAATAGGGAACACTTGTACTGTGTATGGTTGAATATCAATGATACGTAACAAAACAAGAAATTTTAATGTTTCCCTAAGGATAAATAATAGGAACTTATTTTACATTATTTGGTAACTTCCTCTTGATATTATCTAACAAAAGAAGTAGATCGGTTACTTTTTGTTAAAATGCTTCCAAATTAAGTAATTGTTATACTTTTTTAAGCACTAGATTAATATTCATTTTTGCAAATTAAGTACGCAACTGTCTCACTCACGCGGCATGACGTCACGTTGTGGTGATCGCTGACAGCCATAGACGTTCCGCACACAAATGCGCGTGTAGCGACCGTGCGTAAGTGTGTTGTCTGTGAGTAAGTACTGTGTAGGTGTGCGTAAGACAGCAGATTTTGTATGAAAAATCGCGGAGTGTCCGGGCTGTGACCAGGGCTAGCCACCCGGCCTATACGAACTTACTTTATTGAACGATCAATACCTGTCCAAGATCGATTCACACACGGTGTGTTGGAACCAAGACTGTTGTAATTTCTAGCCAACATGGCCAATATGTTTAGCCCTGGCCTAAAGGGTGATGAAGACCATTATTGTGAACAACTTTAATTTACTATAGGGCTTCCATCCATCAGCCGTAAGACGTCCACTGCTGGACATAGGCCTCCTCTATGGATTTCCAATAAGGCCGGTTGGAAGCGGCCTGCATCCAGCGCGTTCCTGCGATCTTTATTATATCGTCAGTCCACCTAGTCGGTGGGCTTATGGTGCCTATAGGGCTTATTCCGTACAAAATTACAATGAACGATATAAATACAAAAAACGATATGGATAAAATGTATGAAACAGAAACTTTTTTTTTATAATTTCGGGTTGGCCCCATAGTGAAATGTGTTACCATACCTACCTGTATTTCTACTACGCAATCCACAGAGATACTTTGGAATCTCTGTGACGCAACCAAATAGAGGTACCTATATCCCGGTTAGTGATAAAATTGAATTATTAAATTCCAATTAAAGAAATTATAAAGTTTAATGCATAGATGAAGTATGGGTCTCGCTCGTCTAGCGGTAATAAGTATTAAGCCCACTGCCAAAAACTGTACCACACCGAACGGCCACACTGCCTTGACCTAAATTTGAGAAACAGTTTTTTTTAAAGATATATGAGTGCATGGAGAAAGATCAAAATTATATTTATTTGCCACTTGTCCAAAGGTCTTTTTTAAAGGATATTAACGCGCGTATCGCCTGCGCTTAAGAAGGGAGCGGGAGGAGATGTTACCGGGTGGTGGTACGCGGAGCAGATCTCTGCTCCGGCGGTCGGCCTATATCTATTCATTCATGGCAAAGTGAAGTATACTTGCTCCAAGATTCATGGCTGTTTTTTATACTTACAACGAGCAGTTTATCTACAGTACAGTTAAATAACCCAAGAAAAATTGAATTTCGCGCGCTGGCCTTGTGAAAATAGGCGCCAGGGATAGGGGAGTACTTACTTCGCTTGCCTTATCTCGATGTTTTCGGTAAGTATTTAGTATTTATGTATTTCGCTTAATGATATTTCGTCACATCACTATTCCAATTTATTTTTTTACATGATTTTACAAAAACTCATCACTCACCAATAAAAGTAATTTTATTAAAAGTCTAAGCTCGATGCAAGAGGATTATTATGCATTACTTTAACGAATATTCGTAACCCGGAATCGATTCTCTTCATGAAGCTCATCCCTAATTTAGGCGTGGAAAAACAACAGCTGTGCTTGACAGTTGATATGAGTCATCAACCTCCAGTTTCCTGTATTCCAAACACAGCAAAGATGTCGAAAGCCAAAAAAGTTGTAGAAGAAGCCAAGGAAATTGGTAATCCTGAAATAGATTTGGTGGATAAAGGCATAACGAGCCTTGACGAGATCCCTGGATTGTGTAAGTATCGATACCTAACTTGTTTTAAACCTTTTTTGGAGCTGGTATAACCTGTTTGGTTCAAGCTTGTTTTCATTACTTTCTTGTTGTATTTTTCTTTCTACAGCCAGTTACAAGATAAAACAAAACCATAGAACATCGATAAATCCCCGCTTCTTGCATGTTAACCTCAGAAGCGTTCGTTTAATTCCAATAAAGTGAACATCTGTACAGTTTAGTTTACTTTTTTGATTGTGCTTAAGATATGACCTATCTGTTGTTTCATAAGCTGCTTTTATAATACCTGACAGTAGGTACTGCAATAAAACATTCAATTGTATTTTTAAATACATTAAATAGTTCATAAAATTTATTTCACTAGTTGAGAATAATTCAAGTCATGACATCATCATTATAAAAGTGCTTACCTACCAGCTACTCAGCTAGAAGGAAAATAGAGCAATTTTGTGACAAATAATGTAATAAAGGAAATCAAAAAAAGAATTCAGTGGAACTGTTGTAAAGTTGATTTTTAATTTCCAATAAGTATTAATGGACATGTAATATTTGTATTATTTTTCAGTTACATTAATTAACATCACCCGGCTATCACTGAGCCACAACAAGATCTCGACGGTGCCAGCCGCACTCGCCAACCTCACTAACTTGGAGATCCTGAACCTTGCCAACAACCACATCCAGGTCTGACACCATTCATATTGTTCTTATTCAGTGCGGAGGTGTCAAGCTCTGGACGTCCCGCATAGGGTGTTTTGTGCATTTCCCCCTCCACCGTCTACCCGTGCCAGCCCAGCTCCAGTAATGGAGTCTGGCTCTGGGCCAACTGCTCCAGTAGCTTGGATGATAATTTATGAAATGTTGGTGGTTTGAAGAGTATCCCCTATTGGGGGGGTGCTCTTCAAAGTACCTCGGACAGTTCTTTTTTTAAAGCCATAATACAGTGCAATAATTATTCAAAGTATGACCCTGTAGTCATAGTTGTTCATAGTTATGGCCTGAATCTTTTGGCTTTGTAGTTTTTCAAAAAGGTATACACCTTTTTGTAGTAACTCTTAATATTGTTACAAGTAAAATTAGTATCAATTTTAACGTCTATATCCAGGAACTCCCGGTGTCCCTATCATCGCTGCCGAAGCTACGCATCCTCAATGTATCCCTCAACCGCCTGTACGGACTACCTCGAGGGTTTGGGGTGTTCCCCGTGCTCGAAATACTGGACCTCACATACAACAACCTGAATGAGAAGACCTTGCCTGGAAACTTCTTTATTATGGGTGAGTATCCACTTGAGTTCTATTACAAACCAAAAAAATTAAAAAAAAAAAATGTCATATATAAGGAATAATGACCAGCACCCCACAGAGATAGAAAAACAGCGGGTTCCCGCTGAGCGAGCGAGAGGAGAATATCAGCGCTATCCCCACGAACATCAGCAGGACTCGCCAAATGTCCACCCCTGGATTACAGTATATAAAATTACTAGCTTTTGCCCGCGGCATTACGTGGTATTTGAATGTTTGTGCTATCCCATGGGAACCTTTTATTTTTCTGGGTTGAAAGTAGCCTATGTCACTTTCCGCCTTTCAAACTAAGTCCATGCCAAAAATCAAGTCAATCCATTTCTCTGTTACTGTGTTAAAGAGGAAAAAACCAACAAACACACTTTTGGATTTATAATATTAGTAAGGATATTGTTCTGTACTGTACAAGCCTTTTTAATAATCCACTGCAAGACATAGGCTTACCCACGAAAAGTGGAGCCATATCCACTATGATATGATTTACTTGCAAGTATGAACCAAATTGTTCTAAGATCGAGTCGAGATATTTTATAGACTTCTGAAGATTCAGCTAAAGAGATGCATTGCGAAGTCTACTGTTCTGAGAACTACTAGTATAAATATACTCAATGAAAATGCTGATTTTTTCAGAAAGCCTCCGAGCCTTGTATCTGGGCGACAATGACTTCGAATTCTTGCCGCCAGAAATTGGAAATTTGAAGAATTTGCAAATTGTGAGTTTGTTGACTTTTTTGGTCCAATTTTCCTAATAATTATTTTCCTCTGTATATTATGAGTACCTGTGATCTTTGCTATCTATACTTCGAGCGAATATCTACAGAGACACAGTCCATAAGTGAAAGTAGTAAAAAATGTCCGAGCGCGCCGTCATACATACAGACTTAGATACAATGACCCGTTTTCTCGAATCTCGAAGTTATGTCACCTAATTAGTGCTTGTAACCGACCACTTTGGCATCGCGCGGCGTTGTAGTCGGCTGCAATCGCCTTACGACTAACTAAAAAGCCTGCCCACTATGTAGCTTGGGCAGAGTTTTTTCTCGGACACTTTGCACGATTGTGACTATAGGCTTGAAGTATGTAAACGATTAATTGTAAAAAACGAGAGACTATCAATAAATATTAGATACGTATTTTTTCTTTCGTCGATCAACAGTAAATGACAAAGATAAACCTTGTCAAAGTTTGGGAGTGGGGGCTCGTGACGTTACTAGTGCGACGTAGTCTGTACTTTGTATTGCACTCGTGACGTCACGCGGAACTTTAACGGACTATATCTTCATTAATTTTTGTTTAATTGACAAAATAAAAAATATGTGTAATATTTTTTTTAATTTATCTGACGGACTAATTATATTTATTAAGTCATCATCCCTATTCTATGGATGGCTCACTGATTATGGACTTTTGAGGGAAGAGGTTTGCACAAGACATGAAGGAAGAGAAGGCTTTTACTCTGCAGTGGGATGGTATACTAAACGCCACACAAGTCGGCGGATGAGAAGTTAGCCGCAGATGACACTTCGCCGTGATTCGCTAATTATTGCGCATGTGTGCACAATGCATAGGGAACGCGCGGGAGGCATGAGGTTGGCGGGCGGGTGTGTCCCGGCGCGGGTCTCTCTGGCTCCCGCGCATACCTACATTTCGGCTTTTGCGCAGCGTTCTGCGCATAACTTCCCATCCGCCGATTTGTGTGGCTCTTAGTATACAAGCTGATTTAGGCTGAATCAAATTTGTTGACGGCTGTGAAATTATAGTCAAACCGCTAAACTCAGACATCGCCTGCGCGGTACAGGGGCGCCGGGGGAGACGACACAGGGGACTGAGACAGGCGCGGGCAGCGGGTCCCCGGCGCCAAACTGCGCAAAAACCAATTCTCGCGCAGCTATTACGTGACCTTTAGTCAGGATTGGGTTTGATTTGGCTTATAACAATGATAATAATAAACGAGGTTACCGCCATGTGGGATGTGGACTCGACGATCATTGTCCCGATAGTCGTTTCGGTAAACGGCTTAATAGCGAAGAGTCTCGACCACCATCTTAAGAGGCTCTCGCTAGACGGTTGGGTCAAGGGCCAGATACAGAAGGCAGTCATCCTGGACACGGCGCGCATCGTCAGGAGGTTCCTCTTGCTGTAGCCCCAACCACCGGTAGCTTGGGCCCTGCCCTGTTGCCGGCGGCACTCTAGTTTTAAAGTTTTGACGTGACAACGTCTTATAAATTTCGTCTCATTCGTCTCAAAGTCGTTGTCACGTAAAACTTTCGCCCGTATACCGACTTTACAGGCAACCAATTTTTTATAATATATATTTTTTAGGGTTCCGTACCCAAAGGGAAAAACGGGACCCTATTACTAAGACTTCGATGTCCGTCTGTCTGTCTGTCTGTCACCAGGCTGTATCTCATGAACCATGATGGCAGCTGAAATTTTCACAGATGATGTATGTCTGTTGCCGCTATAACAACAAATACTAAACAGATAAAAAAAAAAATATTTAAGGGGGGCTCCCATACAGTACGGAACCCTCCGTGCGCGAGTCCGACTCGTACTTGGCCGATTATTACAATATATATTTTTTTTTGTTGTATATTGTAAAAAACTTTAAAATTAAGATGATAAATATAATACCTGGATAATAATAATAAGATATTATGTTGTATTGCAGCTGTCGATGCGTGAGAACGACCTGATCGAAGTGCCGCGCGAGCTGGGCCAGCTGGCGCGGCTCCGGGAGCTCCACCTGCAAGGGAACAGGCTCGTCGTGCTGCCGCCTGAAATCGGTACTGTACCGGCCTTTTTAGAGTTCCGTAGTTAAACGAGGAACCCTTATAACTTTGTTGTGTCTGTCCGCAATTGGTTTTATGATAGTTTAGATGTAAGATGTCCCGTAATATTTATTTACTAGACGACCCGCCCCGGCTTCGCACAGGTGTATTATACATATAAACCTTCCTCTTGAATCACTCTATCCATTAAAAAAAACCGCATCAAAATCCGTTGCGTAGTTTTAAAGATTTAAGCATACAGACAAACAAACGAACGAAAATAGCGACTTTATTTTATACTTTGTAAGGATATTGAAAACTATATCTTTCAAAATTACTTTGAGCACTGTGGGATTATAACTTTTTGAGTTGTAAAAGATAATTGTTTTTTTTTTTAATTTGCTCATAGCTCAAAGGTCATTGAAAGCCAAATATGTTTTTCTAGCAGTTTACCATCTAATGACATCATCAAAATTGATTTTTATAATGATCATAATCATCGTCACAATCTACGGAAGCCATACGCATAAGCATGTCGAGAAACGCAGTTGGCGACTTATTAATTGTCCACTGCAGGACGTAGGCCTACCCACGAAGGGTGATTGGGCCATATCCACCACGCTGGTCCAATGCGGGTAGCTAAATTCACATAGGTACGCCATTGAATTTCTTCTACGGACATATTTATGCAGGATTCCTCACGGTGTTTTCCTTCACCGAAAAGTCAGTGGTGTGAAATTCCGTATATAAATGACAAAGAACTCATTGGTACGGGACCGAGATTTGAACCCACGACCTCACGATTGTTATACGGGTGTCACTACCACTAAACCATCACGGCTTAAAATCGGTAACTATGCCATACTTCCACAAGTACCACACTAGAATAAAAAGGATTTAAAGGAGATAATGCATAAATAATAGAGCTTAGGCCATCCTTGTACAGTATTTAAAAATATTTGTTTTATTCGTCTTAAAAAATGCTTTTCCTGTTATTTTCTTTAATAACAATCACCATTTAAAGTAATTTTGTGTTTTTGACATTATCACTGAACTTTTAATATAAATCCCGAAGCGGCTTGGGTGAGAGTTTTTATTTAATATCTTAGCAGTTAGTGCACTAAAAAATTTGAAAAAATAAGCATAATGATCAGCGTCCCGATATCTCGAAATGGTTTTGGAATTTCATAGTCTTGTGAAATATGAAAACTTGTCAATTGCTTGTAAAATTGGCGGCGTGATGGTGGTCTTGAACAAAAATCAAATTAGACAATATGAAATAACAAAATAATTAAGCATTAAATAGCCTTTTTTTAACTGCGTTATTGTTTATCATATTTTAACGCTTTGTTTAGGATTACTGTACGATATATCCCGTGAATGTGGAAGGCCCGATAGGTGCCGTGAATTCGCGCGTGAATTCACGGCATTAATTTGAAGCTGCCATTAAGCAAGGATTCCTTAGAATAAAGGCCGCTGCATACGTGACGGGTTTTTTCACGGACGGGACGGAACGGGAAATTTTAGAAATATCGTTTCATACAAATGGACGGGAACGTGGCACTGACGGGGCGGGAAAAATAACGTCGCCAACGATGTTTAGCACGTCCCGCCCGGCACGTGCCCCGTCCCGTCCGTGTTTTCGCTACGTATGCACAGTCACTCCGTTCGTTCCGGAGAGAAAAGTAGTGTTGGACGTTTGTAACTACTTCGTCATCTAGAACAATAGCAATTAAAGCCAATTTACGAAATTAAAAATCCATCTTTCCTTCTTCACAACATTTAGATCCGAATCACTGTTACGGTACGTATGCATTAAAAACACGTTCCCGTCTCGAACGAGGCAGCCACGTCCCGTTCCCGTTCACGTCCCGTCCGAGGTATTATCTCGTTACGTATGCAGCGGCCTTTAAAAATGCAAGTGGGGTCCCTCCGCGCGGATGAAGTGAAACTTCGACGCAATAGTGCTTTCATACCCCCTCCATGGTAGAATTAAACATTTTTTTTTGTATGTTCGTCAGGTCTTCCTCTGACAATAATATAAGTCAGAGCCGTTGTGTAACAAACATTATTGCATCATTTTTGTGTTTTATGCAAAGTTTGCTGTACTCGTATGAGGTTTTCAGTCGCACACATAAGTATGGACTCGTCATAGGGGACATGGTTGGAAAGAGCTTTAATTTAAGTATTGAATAATTGAATTAAACATTTAACGCAACCTTTCGCATTATAAGTTTCACTTGAATAGCGTGTGTTTTTGGCGCAGGCACGCTAGACCTGGCGGGGAACAAGTCGGTGCTGCGGCTGGAAGGCAACTTCTGGGTGCCGCCCATCGAGGACCAGCTCAAGCTCGGACCCTCGCACGTACTGGATTACTTGCGCTCCGAGACATACAAAGTGTAAGTGTTTGTTGGTACGCTAGGCCTGGCAGCTGGAACTAAGCCAAAATGGGGGTGATTAAGATCACCATTATAAAAAGTTTTACTATGGGGCTAACTCAAGATTCGAGAAATAAAATCAGCTGTTCTATACAAAATTGCAACTCGGAATCGACAAAATGTATTAAACAGCTGATTTTTTATTTCGAATTCCAGGTTGGCTCCATAGTTAAAGGTTGTTCATAATGATGGTGTTTATCACCCCATTCCGGATTATTAAACCAGTTATGGATAACCCTGTATAATTATGTAAACTATAGGCCGGATCACACAAGTCGGCGGATGTGAAGTTAGCTACAAGCTGCGCAGTATCCAATCAACGCGCAGTTTTATGTGAGCTTCAGTCATGATTGGACATTGCGCAGCTTGTAGCTAACTTGATACAATACAATATTTTTATTAATTACATCATTGTTACATGTCACATTAATTATAGATATCCGCTTATTTGTATGATTCGTCCTATATCACGTTTCTTAGCAACTATTACAGGTCTCATCTAGCTACCTTTAAAATGGAGTTTCTTGTATCGTTTGAAGGTAGTAAAATACTCTTTCTATTTGTCAGGTTGTACAGCCGGCACATGTCGGCCAAGCCCCCGCCGCCGCCACAGACGCTCGACAAGTCCAAGAAAGCGAGCCGCGCCGCTTAACGCTTTACTAGGACTACTTACACACAGGCTAACTACTTGAACTATTTCTTCACCGAAAAGACAGTGGTATAAAAATCCGTACTTAAACTAGCTTTTACCGTTTTGTTCAAGTTGTTGGCCGGTCACTACTTCACGTGCCATAACGCAGTGAACGCAACATGGGACTTATTAATATGATCACGCCGTCGAGGATCTAGGAGCGTTTGCACCTATTATCGCAGATCCTTGACTTAAAAAGAAACTCAATTACAAAATAACAGTAACAACATGAGAAACTATTGTCTATTTCTAACAGTCATTGTTGATTTTCAGGGTTTCTTACCCAAAGGGTAAAAACTTAAATTTAAAATTTAAAAAACCCCCGACACATTTTGGGCACATTTGTAGAATTTTGGTTCTACCATCCCCACTTTAACCCACCATAACTCTTAAACGGCTCAATCGATTTTTATAAAACATAGCTAAGAACACTCTCGACTAAGTCTCCTTTCATCCAAAAAAAACTAAACTGAAATCGGTTCAGTGGTTCGGGCGCTATGATGCCACAGACAGACAGACAGACAAACAGACACGTCAAACTTATAACACCCCTCTTTTGCGTCGGGGGTTAATAAGGCCCTTTACACACGAGGCGTAAGCGTAGTAGTATCGTATAAGCGTATCGTTAGGACGCAACGCGTACGAGACGAGTATTGTTCCACACACGGATCGTCGCGTGAGCGTATTGTTTTGTAAGATCTCAGTTGAAATCATGGCTTTATATTGGCGTTTTATAAAATCTATTTATTTTAGACGATATTTCTGCCTAAGCTTTATCTGTTACATTTTTCCATAATGATTACTCAATACATGATAATATAGACAAGGCAACGATTCAACCAATTTCACGAATTCAATCACTATCATTCATATTGAAATTAAAAGTCGTAAGAAGTTACAAAAATTAAAATTCAGTCAAATTAGTAAAGAAATGAATCAACAGTTACTTTTTAGGGTTCCGTGCCCAAAGGGTAAAAACGGGACCCTATTACTAAGACTTCGATATCCGTTTGTCTGTCTGTCACCGCGCCGTATCTCATAAACCGTGATAGCTAGGCAGCTGAAATTTTCACAAATGATGTATTTCTGTTGCCGCTATAACAACAAATACTAAAAACAAAATAAAATAAATATTTAAGGGGGGCTCCCATACCACAAACCTGAATTTTTAGACGTTTTTCGCTCTATATTAATAATTCATTGGTAACAGGTCGATGCTTGAAATGTACACAGAATATTTAGTTGTATATTCTCTTCAATAATAAATAATAAAATAAAATAAATATTTAAGGGGGCCTCCCATACAGTACGGAACCCTCCGTGCGCGAGTCCTACTCGTACTTGGCCGATTATTTATTTTACGCCAGTACGCTGCGCCTGTCGTGACTGACAAAAATATCTCCTACGATACGCTGCAGCACCGCTCCGTGTGCGGACTTGTTTGACCATGGACGCGCTCGTATTGCTCTCGTTCTACGCGCGTATTACGATACGCTCTAGAGACGACGCCCTGTGCGAAGGTAGTAAGTGTAATCGAATTCTACGAATCCTGTAAAATCAATAATACAGGCAGAATCAAGCTTCCGTGCGGCTGTGATGTTAGTTACAAGCTGCCAATAACCCAAACCTCGCGGAGCTGTTAAGTGAGCTTCAGTCAGGATTGGGTGGGATAAGGCGCCGTAGCGTATTCACGCTGCTTTCCACTGCCTTTACAGTGCGCTATTCATTTTTTACTCATTGTGCAAGGAACTAGTTTGGTATAATAACGTGACCAGTAACTACTATACTCGGAATTTTAATTCGATTCCAGATTTGACATTAGCTACTGTCAAAAATGACAGTAGCTAATGTCAAAAATGACAGTAGCTAATGTCAAATCTAGAATCGAATTAAAATTCCGAGTACAGTGTAATAATTAGGATGTTACTTATTAGTGACTACGAGTGTATGTAATATAATACTATAGTCAAACCGCTAAACTCAGACCAGGCCTGCGCGGTACAGGGGCGCCGGGGGAGACGACAAAGGAGGACTGAGACATGTGCGGGCGCCGGGGACCCGCTGCCCGCGCCTGTCTCAGTCCCCTGTGTCGTCTCCCCCGGCGCCCCTGTACCCGCGCAGGCCTGGTCTGAGTTTAGCGGTTTGACTATAGTATAACTACTAGTGTAGTATCAACGATTACACAAAAATGTTTACTCTTAGTTTTGACCAAAATTCGTGCTTACCTTTAATATACCTACGACTGTTTTAAGCGTTCACTGCTATAATGTACTAAATTCTAATATAAATGCTTTATTTTAACTTTAGTTGTTATCGATACTGATCAAGTCTACTAATCCATAAACGATGACGTAGACTAACTCTGATAGTATTATCTAATTATTTTATTTTAAGTTATCGTGCTACGTAGAGTTTATACAGTGTCTTATCCAAAAATATCGAGAAATGTTCTAAAAAACGTCAATGTTATTGTATGTTTAAAAAACTAGACAAATATCGGTTCTCATCTTTTCGATATTTCGTACATATAAGCCGAATCAACCTTAATGACGTGTGTGAACACAAGGCGAATAGTTACGCAATATCAAATTTATATGACTGCGCAATATCCAATCAACGCGCGGCTTTATGTGAGCTTCAGTCAGGATTGGATATTGCGCAGCTTGTAGCTAACTTCATCCGCCAACTTGTGTGACGCGGCCTATAGCTTACTTCACAAACGCTATTAAGTTCGATTCCGCCTGTAATAAAATGATTATGTAAATGTAAAACAAAATAATTTGTTCAAAATATTCCTTTATTAATATTATTTATGCCACACATTATGGAGGATTTTTCCTCCCTTGCCTAGTATAATATAACTAACATACATAAGTGCACTTAAAGAGGTCTGCCATTTAATTGTAGGAACTTAGGTATGGTTGGCAACGACAAGCAACGACAATTACAATTTACTGTTTGGCAAAAAAATCCTAAACTTATTTTTTCAAAAATATTCAATAATTAAAAGACAACATTATAGAGCACTGTAAAAGTCTTGCAATGGAAGTATTTTTTATAACATTTTACAAAAAAAATGTGTAAAAATAACTCGAAATAATAACCACTAAAAGGTTTACAAGTTCACGCGGGTCAATTTTAGTATTTCAATGGTGGCATTTTCGATTTCTTGCCAAACAGTAACAATTAGTTCACAAAACTAATAAGAAAAAAAAATTATAACAAAATATTAAAATCACTAAAAATTAGAAATGTTACAGATTCATTTGAATTAAAACAATTAAGGTGCTATACATGTTGTGTTGTGATGTTATTTATACAATATATTAATATTTATACTAAATGCATTAAAGTACATATACTAACAAGTATACTTTTTTATTTCTCAATCTATTCAGTCCTTTGTCATTTGTAACTAAAATATACGTTATAGGCCGAATCATACAAGTTGGCGGCCAACCTTCGAGCACCTGTTAAGTGAGCTTCAGACAGAAATTGGGTTATCCTCAGTCCGGCAATCTCATGCGCGACCGTCCCGCGGGGTGACAGACGGTGGCGGGGACGAGGTACCCAAGATGTCAGCGGGTAGCGGGTGGTGACGCGGGGAAGGGAAAGAATGCTAGAATGACGCGTAGTTACTACTCTCCCCGCCACCGTCTGTCACCCCGCGGGACGGTCGCGCACGAGATTGCCGGACTATAACGTCACACCCGCCAAGTTGTATGAATCAGCCTATAATTTAGACGACAGACATATTCTAGGACAGAGCTGTCCAAACAACGGCCCACAGCTTGTTTTCATGAGGCCCGCGATGCAGAAAACAGTTTTGGGCAATGGTTTCGATAACAATTTTTTTCAAATCATATTTGGTATAATTTATTTATCATTATTTTTGCAACATTCTATTCGCATTGGCATCATTTAAAAGTGAAAGCTATATTTTACTACTGGAGAATTCACGAAAAATATTTTCCCGTCATATCAAGCAGATATGACGGCCGCTGCATACGTAACGAGATAATACCTCGGACGGGACGTGAACGGGAACGGGACGTGACTGCCTCGTTTGAGACGGGAACGTGTTTTTAACACTTTCACTGCTGAGGTACTTTTTTTAAGGTGCCTGCTAATTCTAAAACGCACACGCAAGGCGCGGGAAGACGTTACCGCACACGCCTGGTGTGTGTAGTAGCCGCGGGGCGTGAGAATCGAAAACACAGACGTGTGTGTTTTCAGCAGTGAAAGTGTTAATGCATACGTACCGTAACAGTGATTCGGATCTAACTGTTGTGAAGTCGAAAATTGGCTTTAATTGCTATTGTTCTAGTTGACTAAGTAGTTACAAACATCCAACACTACTTTTCTCTCCGGAACGAACGGAGTGATTGCATACGTAGCGGAAACACGGACGGGACGGGGCACGTGCGGGGCGGGACGTGCTAAACATCGTTGGCGACGATATTTTTCCCGTCCCGTCCGTGTCTCCGTGACACATGCGCTTCCATATACATTTTGTATGAAAATATATTTCTAAAATTTCCCGTTTCGTCCCGTCCGTGAAAAAACCCGTCAAGTATGCAGCGGCCTTAACTCTAGTTTTCTCCATCTTTATGCTGCTGAGACTTAAACTCTGAAAGCAGCGGATCGTGGACGCATAGATGCCTTAGAGATGTGGTGTTGGAGGAAGATGCTCAGGATACCATGGACAGCTCATCGGACTAACGTAACGATACTAAAACAGCTCAAGGTCACGACCAGACTCGACCATCTGTCTTCTGTGTCGTGTTGTATGATTCAGCCTATACTGGTAACTTAGACGACAGGCATATTCAAGGATATCACTATACTCATCATTGGGACCAACTTTTACTATGAGACCAATCCCGAAATCTCGAAAAAACAACTATTCCATAAAAAGTTTTGTCGAAAATCAAATAACTGAAGAACAGCTGATTTCAGGTCTGACCTAGAATATGTCGTCTAAAGAAACATCGGTATTTATCGCACTAGCGTAGTTGTTTGTCACAAAAACGCATATGTATCGTAAATGAATCAAATACACTTCGATTTGTTTCAAAATATTTTCAAGACAAATTAACACAACAAAGGAAATAACTAGAAAAAAAAATTCATCGAAGATCGTACAAAATCTTATGTTATCAAAGCTTATAAAATAAAAATACGACTAGCGTTAGCATGAGACAATAACCTAAAATAATACACAATACATTATGAACACAGAAAATGGTTAAACAAAAGCTGTACTTAATATTGTTAGAAGATGTTAAGTACAGTGAAAAATTATGTGCTGGGCTCAAACCAAATAAAAAAATCAAGACAGAATGTTGTAAACAAAAACAAGTGAGGCCGGCAAAATTACGCCTCGCCGTGTAGGTACCTACAGACACAATTATACATACATGCACGTACATCAAAACTACGCCTTGGCTCGCGTCAGTCGAACTATTGCGGCGCAACACTGACGCACTCACATGTATAAAAAAACTCCTCACTTGTCTGTTCACGACGTACTGTTTTGATTTTTAGGGTTCCGTACCCAAAGGGTAAAACGGGACCCTATTACTAAGACTCTGCTGTCCGTCCGTCCGTCTGTCTGTCTCCAGGCTGTATCTCATGAACCGCTATAGCTAGAAAGCTGAAATTTTCACAGATGATGTAATTTTGTTGCCGCTATAACAAAAAAACAATAATAATAACAACAAATCTAAAAATAGAATAAAAATAATATTTAAGGGGGGGCTCCCATACAAAACATCTAAATTTTTATCCGTTTTTCGCTCGATATCAATAATGGTAACAGATAGATGCTTGAAACGTTCACAGAATATTTAACTGCATGCTTACTTTAATAATAAATAATTAAAATAAAATAAATATTTAAGCGGGGCTCCCATACAGTACGGAACCCTTCGTGGGCGAGTCCGACTCTTACTTGGCAGATTATTTTATTTGGTCTGAGCAGATACCATTCAAAAAACATAATGAAAATGAAAAACAGTTCAAAGAGATCAAAATGATAAGCGTTATAATACATTAAAACTATGATCAGAGAGAGGAATCTAAAGAAAATTAAGTTCAATTCAGAATAAACAGATATATTATCATATCCCCTCCAAACAAAAATAAATTGTATAATACCAGTTACTGGTATTATACAATTTATTTATTATATATTTATTTGTTACAGGTCGCGTCACGTAAAAAGAACGCTGGGCACTAGGAAATTAACTTCTATTGCACAGTTTATAGGAGTTAAATCTCCTTGTATTCAGCTTTAACTGCAGCAAGGAGATGTAATACCTATATAACGTGTGCAATAGGACAGAAGGATGTCGGCAGCTCATACATACTGCGGCAGATGCCGCAGTTATTATTAAAGCAAAGTAACGATATTACCTTTCTGAAAAGTAATGATATTACCCATCTGGGTAATATCGTTACTTTTCAGAGGGGCAATGAATGGGTTAACAGCTGTACGAATATTATTATCCGCAGCTTGTAGCTGAAATCACAGCCGCCAAGTTATATGATTTCACCCATACAAGTGCGTAGCCATTGTTTTTATCCGTGAGCTGCAGGCAGGATAATGGGATATAGGCCTTATACCCTACCATAATTTTTTAAGGAGGTGGAATTTAAAAATCAGTTTTTAGGTTTGGTCTAGTATACCTATCTTATTTTGCCTTATAATACTTAAGATTCCACTCTCTGCATACGACACAAACGTTTGAGCAATATTAGATACAATAACCATTTTTGGCAGCACTTCATTCTGCCTTTTTACTATCCACAATTGGCACCAGTAAAAAATTAAATAAACATTTTTTTTCTGAGACGGCAAGATAAAGAAGAAAATCGCAATATTTATCGTGAATTCATGAAACATATATTTATCAAACAATGCATTAAAATCAATTCAAATCAAAAAGTGTTTCAATTGCATACAAGCTGCTTTTTTGCCTTCGGATTGCAAAAAATCGGATTTTTTTAATATTATGTCGGAAGTCAATGAAAACTACTGACTTATTTTTGCAATAATAAATATGGCGTAAACAATATCATGTACAAATACCAAGTGAGGAGTTTCTATACAATGACAATATGATAAAAATAAAAATGCTTTATATATTAAAGTACCTCATTCACCATCAGTCTTCGCATCATTCATCATACGAGGTGGATCTGAATTATTGAAACAATTAGCAATTATTTTTACAATCATTCAGAAAATACTTAAAAACATGTACGTATGCTATCCCGTACCCAGCTTATATTTTCTATGTTCACTCTTACTCGGACACTACTTACGAGACCGAATGAGAACAAGCCTTGCATTGAAAATGTATTGTAATGTGTTTGATGTCAGTCATCGTCAGTCCACATATCATTCACCATCAGCCCCCGACACCAGTCATCAATCCCCGCATCAGTTATCATCAGTCACAACACCAATCAACGTCAATCCCCGCTTCAATCACCATCAGTCATCGTCAGTCTCCGAGCCATCATCGTCGGATATCTCGAGTAAATGTCTCGAGGAGCTGGCGGAAGGCTTGACGACGCTTCTGTCAACCGAGAAGGCGTACGATTCATAGTCCAGGACCTCGTCGTCGCTCAGGTGTGAATTGCCCTCCACGAAGCTGGCGAACCTGTCGGGTGAAGCAGCTGTTATATTATAATCGACATCGATTTACGAGGTACATAGGGGTAAACCTGTGTTTCATTATTCTGAGGGGTAAACTGTAAAGCTGGCGACTGACATGAGCATTTGGCCGTAACGTAACATTCAAAGCGAGCGTGTTACGTTACGGCACTACCTGACTGACCAGTACCCTTGCTCATGGCGAGCATAGTGCTCGACTGCGCTCCGCCATTGGTAATCAACGTAACACTCAAAGGGATTCGCGAAAATACCGACAATCGGGTGGAGCACGCGGCGCTCGCAGCGAGAAGATCGGCTCGCTGTACTGACCTGTAACATTTCGTCGTAACGTAACGTTACGTTACGACGAAATGTTGCAGGTCAGTCGGCGGCTTAAGACATTGGACATCAGCTCAGAATAATGACAGTAGAAGTGACATACGCGTACTGACGTTCGGTTTCGCTTTTTGTGTGACTTGCGCCACGAGAGGTCGCTGGAGGAAAAGCGAAGCCGAACGACAAAACGCAAACACAACACGGCCGCTGGTCTTTGATCTTTGAAAATAGGAGAGGCCTATGTGGCCAGTGGACGTGACGGCTCAGTGTCATCGTAAACGAGCGTCTCGACACAAAAAAAGATATAATAAACATGAAATTTTTTTCATCATCATCAGTTTATTTCGGCCCACTGCAGAGCATAAGCCTCCTCCTTCTTACGACAATTATCCCTGTCCTGTGCTAGTGTCATCCAGGTGTTGCCGCGAAACTTTTGGATGTCATCACGCCACCGTTGTATGGGTCTACCGGGATTGCGTGCACCGTCACGGGCCACCACTCAGTCAGAGACCTACTCCACCTGCCATCACCACTTCTAGCCAAATGTCCTGCCCAACGCCACTTGAGATTGATTATACAGGATCCGATATCGGCTCAGTCCTCCTACTCTCCTCTCTTAAGACTCCTACCGCACGGTGTGAAACTATTTACGGCAGGTCTTTCAGGCAGTCCAGCTATGCCTTGCTCGTTACTGTCAGAAAAGCTCAATCACTTAACATATTTAAAGATCAGGTTAAAAACCATTACCTGCAGAAATTGTAGATTCTTTAACTTTGTAACTGTTGTTGTTGTTATTTATGTTGTTTTATGTAAGTACTCGTAGTATATTATAATTTATTTTATGTATTAGCTTATTACTTAGTCATAGGTTTTCTTTAATTATTATTTTTTTCTTCCGTAATGTTTTCTTTTTTTCAGGTTTTTAAGTATTTATATCAATTTTAATAGTATGTATGTTTATGATGTATAATCTAATCTCTAATGATTATTTTAATTAATGCGCACCCCGTTCATTATTTATACGCTTTCTGTCCTCGCCATCCTAAGAAATTCAGTCAAGGAGCGTGCGATGCTAGGCATCGCGTTACGTAGATAGATAGATACGAGTACACTCTTTATTGCACACCAAGAAATAACAAAAAGAAGAAACAAAGACACATAGCAACAACCCTGTTTAAATATATTCTCCTATTCATATAATTAAATAAATAAAATAATAATAAATATTAGGGGACATCCGGCCTCTGACCCCAAACTAAGCATAGCTTGTGATATGGCTGCCAGAGACTGATATACTACACATACATATTTTAAATATATACTTATATAGATAGTACCTAAATAACACCCATACACAGAGCAAACACCTATGTTCATCACACAAATGTTTGCCCTGAGTGGGGATCGAACCCACGCCTCTTTGACCCAGAATTCAGCGTCACTAACCACTGAGCCACCGAGGCAGTCAATTAAGTAAAACATTGGTTTGAACCGTGCACGCTATGAGCGGGGTGTTCTTGCGGTGGGATCCCGGACTAAGTATCAGGTTTTCATACATTGTGGCATGTTTCGATCTTTGATCACATCACTCGTCAAGCTTTCCGAATGCTGCTCATTCGAGTTGTATGAAAAATATTAGTGGTTAAAATATTTTTCAATTATTTTATGAATTCACCGTACTTCGTAGTCGTCTGTCGACATTTTTTGCGATGGCGACAAGGCTCATTTACGATTAACAATATAATTAAAAATAAATTGATTTTTGACGAGGTTTTTCCTGTTCTAATAGGGAAAATTATATCAAAATCCATTGCGTAATTAAAATAACTAAGAATAAAATGGAGCCGGTATAATAAATGGAGTATATAATAGACATAAGATAAGACAAGAATATCACTATGTTGAATTAGTCAAATATTATTGTCTTTAAAAGAATATTAGTCTTACATCATGTATCTATTAACGAATGTATTTTGCTTACAGGGTAGGTATATACTTAGTGTGTAAGTATGCTTTGTATATCATGTAAAATAAATAAATTCAATTCAACATATACAAATGCTCAAGCACTACTTGTCTTCACTATCACTACATAGTATAAAACAAAGTCGCTTACCGCTGTCTGTCCTCATGTATGCTTATATCTTTAAAACTACGCAACGGATTTTGATGCGGTTTTTTTTTAAATAGATAGAGTGATTCAAGGGGAAGGTTTATATGTATAATACACCTGTGCGAAGCCAGGGCGGGTCGCTAGTACGAGTATATTATAAGTTCATAAATGGTGGAAAAAAAAACCAACACACATAAAAACATTGTAATAACCCATAAAAAACAGCATATCTCTAAGAACATACATAATAATTAATAATATTATAATCACTAATAACGTATAATGGTTAATCAAGAGACGAACTAAAAAGCTGTAATCGACACTGGTTATCATCAGAAGATTTTGTGTAAACATTTCCAAGTTTGGTTTGGAGCAAGCAACCTTCCAGTTCTTACGTTGAAGACTACGCGGTCTTATCCACCACTCCCCAGAAATAACATTAGCTTTATGTATCAGTTCCTGTATTTTAGATGGCCTCGGCACTTTGGAGTTCGTAGCAATGATCACATAAACATTGTCATAAAGATCCATTCCAAAGTAAAAGTAAGCAACAGCTAATATGTAATCAGGTTCTATCTCTTTCATTATAACTTTCTTTACATCCCACGAGCGTCGCAAAGCATCTGGGCAGATGCATGTTGATTTTATAGCGGTTTTTATTTCTTCCTCAGTGTCTACAGGTATAAATGGGACCTTTCCACGATCGATATCATTTACCGCAATCTCTAAATAAGGTGTTTCTGTAGGCACGCCTCTGGGACTTTTGCACGTGCAGGTTCCGTTTTGTGTCACGTTCCATCGAGCTGAGCAATCGTACGGGGCGTTCTTGGCTGGTATAGCGATGAATGACCAATTTGTGGTGGTTAAATCACTTATAACATCACATTTGATGGTGAGAACAACAGATATCAGTAATAATAACTTAAGAATATTGTCCATAATGACAACAGTTCAACAAAATAAGTTCATAACGCACTACTATTCTTTGATAGTCAGGAAGGAAGACTGAATATAAAATCGTGAAATACGCGTTGTCTGATAAGCCTACTAATGTTACAAATACTCGTACATAGTAAAGTGTTTGAATGTGTGTATAGGGATGATTTATATTAGGACGGGACGGACGCGGGACGGGCCGGACGGGGCCTGTACGACGCACGTCCCATACATTTTTGACCGACGAACCGGAGGAGGTACTCAATTCGACGCGTATTTTTTTGACGTGACAACGTCTTATAAATTGGTTTGCCGGGTGACACTTCAAGAAACTGCGTTACGCTCCCCGCTCACACTTCATGCGCTCACAATGAGAGCGAGTGAGAGGCACGTAAGTGCCTCTCACTCGCTCTCATTCGTCTCAAAGTCGTTGTCACGTAAAACTTTCGCCCGTATACCGACTTTACAGGCAACCAATTTTTTATGTATAACCACGCATAACTTTTTTCATAGTAGTCAGATTTAAATAATTATTTTTTTATTGGAAAGAGTAAACATCGAAATTGGTCCCATTTAAATTTTATCTCAATCGGCTGAGAAATTTTTGATAAATCAACAATAATGTGAAAAATGCTACATTGATTCTTGCGAAATATTCGCGAATTCTGTACACGGGTAAAGTCGGTCATGCTATTTTTTTGCAAAAAATAATTATGTGTAAAAGGGTCGTACGTGCATCGTACGGGCGCCGTCCGGCCCGCCCCGTCCTAATATAAATCATCCCTTAGTCTATGGCTCAAAATTATTTGTATTATAGCCGTAGTAGTTATACCGAGTGTTTTTATACACGACGTGAACGGATATAACTATGTATTTTAGACTATCATCGTTAGGTAGGTATAATTACTAAATCGCGAAAAAAAAAAACAGCCAAGTGCGAGTTGGACTCACGTATGAAGGGTTCCGTACCCGTTCCGTATGAGAGCACCTTTAGCCCTATTCAAGCGTCTACCTGTTGCCGTTATTAATATCGAGCAAAACCCGAAGAAAAAATCACGTTTGTTGTATGGGAAAACCCTTAAATATTTATTTCATTTTTAGTATTTGTTGTTATAGATGGCTGTCAGCGATCACCACAACGTGACGACATGCCGCGCGAGTGAGACAGTTGCGTACTCAATTTGCAAAAATGTATATAAATCTAGTGCTTAAAAAAGTATAACAATTACTTAATTTGGAAGCATTTTAACAAAAAGTAACCGATCTATTTAATTTGAAAGAAAATATCAAGAAGAAGTTACCAAATAATGTAAAATAAGTTCCTATTATTTATTTATCTTTAGGGAAATATTAAAATGTCTTGTTTTGTTATGTATCATTCATATTCAACCATACACAGTACAAGTATTTCCTATTGTAACAGTCTAGGTAGTTTTTATTAGAAAATCCACCGGCCAGTGCAGCCCGCGCGCAGAATGCACGTTCTGTCCGTGGACGCGGGGTGGAAGTGAGGAAGACTCAAACGGGTGGGGGGTAACGAGTGGCCGTTCTATACGTAGTATTATTATATATTCTTTGGTAATAGGGTCTCGTTTTTACCGTTTGGGTACGGAACCCAACAAACTACATAATTCTTATCATATTATGTTCTGTTCGCATGAGAGCAGGTTATCAGCGGGCAAGGTCACGCCCAATCTGGCAAATCGAGAATTTAAATTGTGAAACACTATTTTTCTGTAGATACTGATATTTTATACCTTGCCATTTATTGCTCAATATTAATGACGGCAACAGGTAGACGCTTGAAATATTCACAGAATATAAAGACCAGTTGTATATCAACTTCAAAAATAAATAACGTACGTAACGTACGGAACCCTTCGTGCTTCGTGAGTCCGACTCGCACTTGACCGATTTCTTTTGATACCGGTACTTACTAATGGTACTGTGATCTTTCTTGAAGATACCTACATAGGTAAGTAAGAATTTATAGAAAAAAATAAAAACTTAGGACATTTGCATTGCAGATTTCGGCCTTTGGAATAAGTACATTATGGAAAAAAAAACGGAAAAATGTACCGTCATAATTATTTTTCGCAAAAAATGGCAAAATTCCATCGTGTACAAAATTCGAATATTTCGCTCGAATTGCTTACATTATTGTTGATTTATCAAAAACGGCTCAGCCGATTTCTGTAAAATTTATATGGGGCCACCTTGGGAGTATACCCATTCGAACTAAAAAAGAATTTTTCGATTCGGTTCACAATTGGCGAAATTATCGATGAACATACACAAAAAAAATACGTACACACGAACATAGAACCTCCTCTTTTTTGGAAGTCGGTTAAAAATGTAAGTCAGAATCGCCTACCAAGCTTTTTGTACCCGAAAATCCCACGAAACTAAGTCCTTAAAACTTTAGGGCGAAGCTTGTCATTGATAAAAGAAGGTAATTATTAATTAACTAATTTTTAACATATTTGCTCGTAAAGTGGCTGTAATTACACCAATTTCAATATCATAATGTATTTCATTACGCAATTGTGCACTATTGTAATGTAAAACGCACGCCGCCACCGACTGCAGAACTTTGTGGTCTCGTTTTTCCTACTTTCACTCAAGAGAGTGAGAGACATTACGGCACTTGTGCGTTAATGTAATGTAAAACGCACGATGCTTCGACTGATGCACGACTTTCACTCAAAGCCAGAGTTTTATTAATTTCCTCGTAAATATGTTATAAAACGTCGTATGACATACGTGCGCTTTGAAAATTACAGCCTCTGCTTCTTTATAGCCCTCTAGGGCTAGCAATATTGCCTCGGTTGTAATTTTCAACTTACCGCACTTATATCATAATGTACTATTGTATGTAATTAGCCTAAGCTTTGAAAATAAAGCTAAAGATAAGGATAACTTAATTATCAGATTATGATCATAATGATGAGTTAATAGGAATCGTGGAAGTCTAAGTGCTTCATATTTGACTACTAGCGACCCGCCCGGGCTTCACACAGGTGTATTATACATATAAACCTTCCTCTTGAATCACTCTATCTATTGAAAAAAAAACGCATCAAAATCCGTAGCGTAGTTTTAAAGATATAAGCAGATACATGGGGACAGACAGCGGGAAACGACTTTGTTTTCTGCTATGTAGTGATATCGTCGCTTACCATCAGGTGATCGTACACTAACTTATTTACAATAAAAAGGGCTTAAATAATTTAAGTAAATAATATCAGGGACATCTTACACACGATCTCAGACTCTTTCTCTTTCAAACTAAGCAAAATTTGTAATATGGCTGCTAGACACTGATAATGATACATACATATTTTCAAAGGTATATATTTTATGCATAAACTTAACTATATATTACAACTGATATGCTATATGTACAAACCTAAACAAATTAATAAAAAAAAAAACACTTGAACTAAAAAATGAGTATGTATAGATGACGATGAAAACCCTAATCTAAAAGGCCAGCATTTTGGTCACGTGTTGCGTTGAATTTGGATCATTTTTATGTTCATAAGTGTGCGCCGGAATTATTTTTGCCGCGCACTTTTTAATTTGGAAGTATTTCTAATGTTAGTGTTCAGCGCCAAGAAAATGGATGAGAAGAAATTTAAGTTTTCAGTTGTTTTATTATGAGATACAAAATATGAGGTGCCTTTTATTTTCTCATAGAGAGTGATGAAAAGTACACACGTACAAGTAGAGTGTACCACTCGGTTAATAGTAGATTGTATCATAAGGAAGCAAAATAATATTTTTTACGACGAGGGCGCTTTTTTGAATCCAGAGCGATGTGAGGGATTCTTTAGTAGAATCCTGAACGTAGCGAGGGTTTCAAAGTACGTCGCCCGAGCCAAAAATATATTTTGCGCCCGAGTGGTACACTCTACTTTTCATCACCTCTATGAGAAAATAAAAGGCGCCTCAAATTTTATTGTAATATTATTATTTAATAAATTAATAGTTTAAAAAACACTAGTAAAACACGCTTAGTCCATTACGTGGCCTGTCTCACAAGTGCAAACACGACTACGATACGATATTCCTTCATGGAATGCCAGTGCATATCTTCCGGCTTCATCATCAGACCTTGAAACCTAATTGTGGTCAAAGTTCATCACAAGACTTTTCTAAGAAATCCAAAACAGCTATGATACGATTTTCCATCATGAAGTTCCAGTTCATATCTTCCGGCTCCATCATCAGATCAGTTCGACAGTACCATATTATTGTATTGTCATCAGAGCTACAGACAGCTGCCAATTTTTATTACGCTATGACCCTTGGAAGATGGTTAAATTAGTTACCTTAGATTCCATTACATGGAATATCCAAGTATCCAAGGTGGTCGATCGCAACGCCGCACTGTCATGATGAGTCGTTGAGTTTGAACATAGATGGTTTTGCTTATCGTTTGGAATCGTTAAGTTTAGCTTACCGTTTGGAGTAGTTGGGTGTAGCTTACCGTTCGGTGTGGTTGAGTTTAGTTTACCGTTTGGAGTGGTTGAGTTAAGCTAACCGTTTGGAGTGGTTAAGTTTAGCTTACCGTTTGGAGTAGTTGGGTATAGCTTACCGTTCGGTGTGGTTGAGTTTAGCTTAGCGTTTAAAGTGGTTGAGTTTAGCTTCGCTTTTGGAGTGGTTAAGTTTAGTTTACCGTTTGGAGTGGTTGAGTTAAGCTAACCGTTTGGAGTGGTTAAGTTTAGCTTACCGTTTGGAGTAGTTGGGTATAGCTTACCGTTCAGTGTGGTTGAGTTTAGCTTAGCGTTTAAAGTGGTTGAGTTTAGCTTCGCTTTTGGAGTGGTTAAGTTTAGTTTACCGTTTGGAGTGGTTGAGTTAAGCTAACCGTTTGGAGTGGTTAAGTTTAGCTTACCGTTTGGAGTAGTTGGGTATAGCTTACCGTTCGGTGTGGTTGAATTTAGCTTAGCGTTTAAAGTGGTTGAGTTTAGCTTCGCTTTTGGAGTGGTTAAGTTTAGTTTACCGTTTGGAGTGGTTGAGTTAAGCTAACCGTATGGAGTGGTTAAGTTTAGCTTACCGTTTGGAGTGGTTGAGTTAAACTAACCGTTTGGAGTGGTTAAGTTTAGCTTACCGTTTGGAGTGGTTAAATTGAGCTTACCGTTTGGAGTCGTTGAGTTTGAGCATGATGCTCCACTGCGCGCAGTCGGGGCTGGAGCAGTATTTCCTGAGGTTTTCCAGCGCCTGCTTGGTTTCCCGCGCGCCCTGCTCGTAGTACTCCTCGTTTGATAGTAGCTTCTGTTTTGGTGGGAACTTACGTCGCCTGGAAATAGGATTATGATTTATTAATCATGATTAATAACAGGATGGATTGATTCAAACTTCTTGGCTTCTGTAAACATGAGGCGAGTCATTGCACATTCATTCAAATGTCAGCGACAAAGAGGAGCGGGGACTTGTGTAGCTTTACAGTGTGTTTTTCAGAGAGCGTGGAGGGACATATTCTGAACAACTTTAAATATTATTATCTACTAGCGACCCCCCCGGCTTCGCACAGGTGTATTATATATAAACCTTCCTCTTGAATCACTCTATATCATATTTCGAGTTCTGACAAAAGTCGCAGAATATAAGTTGTTTGTTTTGATGTACAGAATAAGCCCCTAAAAGGATGCTAATTGATTAGAAATAACCCTGTACATTAAAAAATTGGTTGCCTGTAAATACGGGCGAAAGTTTTACGTGACAACGACTTTGAGACGAATGAGACGAATGAGAGCGCATAACGTGAGCGGAGCGTAACGCAGTTTCTTGAAGTGTCACCCGGCAAACCAATTTATAAGACGTTGTCACGTCAAAAAACCGCATCAAAATCCGTTGCGTAGTTTTAAAGATATAAGCATACGTTGGGACAGACAGCGGGAAGCGACTTTGTTTTATACTAGGTAGTGATGTAGATAGTTTGGAAACGAGGAGAAACCATCATTGGATCCGAAATAATATTTAGAAGAACCAAAGTTATATCGACACAGCCCAGCAGATGGGCAAGTCAATCATGATTAATAACAACAATTTAACAACAGCATGTTTTCAAATAGCGCTTATGCCATGGCTATCAAAGTTTACAATTGTTTACCATTTCATATAAATATATTAGAAGGCAATAGCTTTAAAAAGACTCTGAAGTCTTGGCTAATCTCAAAGATATTTTACTCAACCAAAGAATACTTTGAAAATCACAAAGTAATTGCCTTTGGCTTACCTAATTTATAAATTAATAATACCTACTCTTATTTGCCATTTTGCTTAAGGTAATTTGATGCATTAGGTAATTAACTTTTATTTTTATAAGTGCATTATTGTACGCTCGAAATGGGCAGGCTGTTGGAACTTTTATATGTCTTATAACATCTTATTGTATGTACACAGCAACGCAATAAAGTTTATTTCTATTTAAGTTAACGTGGCTATAGGCAGAGCACATAGCACGTAAGACTGATGACAGATGACCGTAAGATCTCGCTGGATACAATGCTTCCAAGCGTTTTTACTGGCAGTCTTTAGAGAAAGCCTATGTCCAGCAATGAACGTACTATGGCTGAATAGAAGAATCTATGAATTAAATGATTTTAACTTTATTGTGCATCCCACACTAAGTTTATCTCAAAGATTTTTTTTTTTGATAAACATTTAAAAAAATCATAAACCCTAAGATGCAGGTTCCTGTCCTGCGGGGCAATTCTGTCAACCGATCACGTTACTAAGGTGACACGTTCTTGAACCTGTCTCGTTTTTCTGACAGTTTTGAGCTGTTGGAACTGTCAGAAAAACGAGAGTTTCAAGAACGTATCACTTTCGTAAAGAGATCGGCTAACAGAATTGCCCCGCTGCATTCGCGACGTATTTTTGAAACGTTTATCACAAAAATAACTCTTTCAATCTAAGAATTTCACATTATTTAGATTTTTTATACATCTCATTGAATTATTAATTATTTTTTAATCAATGGTTTTCAATATTTATACTCGTTTCAATTTTGTACGCAATAATGATGTGTTTTATTTGTTGAATGACGAGACCTATTGTTGGCAGTACTATAGACCCAATTTAACAGGCGCCATCTTAAATTTAATAGCAAAGTAAAATAGTGTTCTCTCTATCAAATGCATATAGTGAAAAAGAAACAGGAATATTCTAACTTGCAATTTTAATTACGATGGCGCCTCTAAAATTGGCGTGTATTATTATACAGATTTTGTATTTTTAATTACAGTATTAAGCTCGATACGTCAATAAATGATTCTGATTCTGAAGAAGAGTTAGTTTAGGGCTCACTACTACGGATAAATAAATAAATATTAGGGGACATCTTACACACGGCCTCTGACCCTAAACTAAGCAAAGCTTGTGATATGTCTGCCAGAGACTGATATACTACGTATACTTATTTTTAAATACATACTTATATAGATAGTAACTAAATAACACCCAGACAGAGCAAACACCTATGTTCATCACATAAATATTTGCCCTGGGTGGGGATCGAACCCACGCCTCTTTGACTCAGAAGTGAGGGTCACTAACCATTGAGCCACCGAGGCAGGTGTCGGCGTTTAATGGCTGGTATTTTGTAGCGCGAGTACACTTACATTTAAAGCGGCACGCATTTTAAAGTAGTAAAGGAGAACTCAAGGGTACCAAAGTGAATAATGGATATATACCAGTAGCCCTGTATCCTGCGCGAGAGCGAGACGGGGAAGTAGCGCGCGAGGAGCGAGACAAGGATGACTGCAGCCGCCGCCTCCTGGTACTCGCTGCTGAAGAATATCATCAGCACGCCGATACTCTGCAAACAAATAACACAATTATAACAATGCAACATTTTACCACTCTTAACAAATGCAGCAACTTAGCTACCACGAGTTCACACTACGAAGACGCACGCACACAACCAAGCATCGGTACACGGCCGCCTCGCTATATAAGGCGCCTTCCGCCGCTGCATCAACCAGTCGATAGCCAGACGGCGCAGAGTGCGATAGCCCCGCAGTCCACTCTGTGCTGAGCACTGCTTCCGTCCGCAGCCTTCGGAAGTACGTATAGGGAGGAAACACAAGCGATAGCCCAGCAGTCCTTGTTTTCCTCAATTAGGGAGGTTATGAAGGGCGATAGCCCCGCAGTCCCCTTCACTCCTCTTGTAGGGTGTTATTAGTTTAACGATAAGTTACATCGCCTATGTTAAGATTGAATGTTTTATAAAAGTATGAAGCAATAAACACAATCAAGAAACTACCAAAGGGCTTTCAATAACAACACTAGCCAACCTATACTATAATTTTAATTTCACAGCCAAAGACTTTGCATAATAGCAGCGTTTTACCTGAAATAAAACGCATATTAAAATACTTACCTTACTGGAAGCTTTTATAATGAGAGAGCGTATCCCTTTCCGTCGAACAGCTAACGTTTTCAGTCCCTTTAAGCGTTGTAACCGGAAGCCTCCAGGTGGCGCCCCTGTAGCGATGTGCGCCAATTTATTTTCTAGGAAAAATGGCGTGCCTTTTGGCCTCATTGCGTTAATTTTTGTAATTTCCACCAGGCAGAAATTAAAAGTAAAGCTTCCAGTAAGGTAAGTATTTTAATATGCGTTTTATTTCAGGTAAAACGCTGCTATTAAATAACTTGACCGTTACTGGAAGCTTTTATAATGAGATTCTGTTTGTTATCGCCTGGTGGCGTCACCTGGAGTGGGGCTTTTAATTATAACTTATGATTATGTATTAGGTACGCCAATGTGATTACGCCAATGTGAGATCTATAGCTCGGGTGACCATTTAATTACTAATGATTTCAAATACATTAAGTTACTTCATAGTGAATAATGTCCAGAAAATATAAAATATAACTTAAATCCCATAAGAAAATGGACATCAAGAATCTTCCGGTCACTTAGGCCATTATCTTCAATAAACATGACCTATTTCGCAAGAGTACTTTTAATTTGCAAAATTAAATAAAAACAATAAACAACAAGAAAGTGTTAACGTATAAATAATTTACAACATACGTAAAGCTTTAATATGTACATAAACCCATGAGGATTTTATAACAACGCGTTTTCGTTGTGTTCATCGCATATCTACATGCATACTTGTACTTACGGTTAGGCTGGGTGGCTAACCCAAGTGTCCGGGTTTCTAAGCCACCTGAAAGAATCTGACATCGTATAATAGATCCTATTGAGAAGGATTTGTTCGGTAATGATATTTACATTACATTATTGCAGGAATGCGATATGCATTCGTATTTTGCGTCATTACTAAGCAGAGAGTCCCACGCAATAGAATTGTTACTTTTAGAGTACCTACCTGGCTAGCTTAGACTGTGCCATTATTGCAAGAATGCGTTATGCTTTCATATTTTGCATCATTGCTAAAGCAGGGAGTCCCACTCGATGTAACTTACTTTTCAAGTACCTCTCCCTCGTGATGGGCGGTGGATGGCTTACTTAGCCTGTGCCGTTATTGCAAGGATGCGTTATGTATTCATATTTTGCATCATTGCTAAAGCAGGGAGTCCCACTGGATGGAACTGTTACTTTTCAAGTACCTCTCCCTCGTGATGGGCGGTGGATGGCTTACTTAGCCTGTGCAATTATTGCAAGGATTCGTTATGCATTCATATTTTGCGACATTACTAAAGCAGGGAGTTCCACGCGTTGGAACTGTTGCATTTAGTGTACCTCTCCCCCGCGAGGGGCGGTAGGTGGCTTGCTTAGCCTGTGCCGTTCGACATGAGTCGATAATTTGGCAATAAATCTCGAAAGTTGATTTACTTCAGATTTTGACCTCATAGTAGTTATGTAGAAGCCAATTCAGTCAATTTAAAATTGAAAGAATATATTTATAAAAAATATAAAATAAAAAATGTCACTGACCCACTAAAACAATGATCAAACAATGGCAGCTAAAATAAAATCAAAGTAATTATGCAATTAAATGTTACGGTACAGTTATTGGTCTCGTACTTATACGTACAGGATACATGTGTACCTGTTAGTAAATCTATATAGATTTAATGGTCTCTAGCTTAAAGCTATCAGTTGGAGTTGCGCCTGAAGATTTCCAATTGTCATGCGAAGCAATAGCGCGACTTTTAATAAGAGTTGTTTTAGCTGCGACTAACAATGTGTGAGAAAAAGGTAGCTAAGTTCGTTCTAATACTAGTTTTGACAAACTCACTTGATTAATAACTCGCAAAAGAAAACAAAAACTAAGAAGTAACTCACAAAAAACACCACTGGCAAAAATAACCCCTTGAATTTTTAATAACTCCCGGCTCGATCGTCAAGTTGCGAATGTAGGATTAATCTGTACTTAGCGATTAGTTTTATGTAAAGCAAATTAGTGCTGCTTTTTACAATGATATTATTATGTTGGATTACAACATTCTCAAAAATTAAGTAATCTCATTAATTTTTTACATTGCGTAGGCGCCGCCGCCGTAAAGTGCACCGTAACCTATGTACTTGCCAGAAATATTTATAATATTTTATAAATACTTAGGTAAACAAGATACATCAACTTTTGTGTTGACGACTAGTCTCTTTTAGCTAATATTTGAGTTGATCTATCCAACAATGTGCTGTTTTGTGGAAAAAAGAAGGTAGTAAGACCTGACCTACCCTCCACACCATAAAAAGCTAGGGTTATGAGACGCGCATTTTTGTTTCAATCTATTTTTACTAACACTACATTCTTATTTTGTTTGTATTTAAGTAAATTAAAAAGTTTCAAAATATAATATAATTATGACAAATGGTCATTAATACAAAATAAAACATTAAAAGGGGTATTAGCCTGAGCCAAGATGGTAAACAAACTCGTCTTCACGTTTTCTTCCGTGCGACGGAAGATCACACAATCTAGCAGCAGTAGTATCTGGCCACATATACATTACTGCATGTATTAACACAAAGACATCAACATTATTTATAATCACTTCATTGAAACTAGCGTGAGGATTCATTTTTAAATTTTATATGAAAACCGGATACAACTCACGATTAAATTTAATATTCTTCATAATATCACTGTTTTCTCCTTAATTACAACTAAGTACGCCATTTCATTCATCAAACTAAACCTGACAGATTAGTCATGCGATTATGGTATCGCATCTGTTTCATTTGATTTCACTATACGAACTTTACAACACGTTTGTAGTCGCAGACACAATTATTAGGTAGGCACTGCGTTTGTTAAGTGGTTCTGTCAAGTAATGTCAAAATAATGCAACCAGAAAGGATGCACCTTATTCTCTATTTTCTTAAAATAGAAAGACATTATATTACACAATATAAAGTAGGTAGGTAGATATGTTGTTGGGCCTTTAGTAGCTTTGCATTCTGGTATGCCGATATATAATGTTCTCAAATAATATCTACATCATATAAAATGACGTTCATTTTAAAATAGTGAACTTAAACACTGCTAACATAGTAGAAATAGGGGGTATGGATTAAGTAAAAAATAAATATCGCAACGATAGTTTAAATATCTATTAGTCTTACACGGTTTTTGTTATATGCGAAAAACAAAGAGTATGTGGGTAACTCACTTTCCTAGTGACGTTTATCTATTAATTTATGTTTTTCCTATATCGGTAAGAGCAAACATCTTCACGATTGCTATCCTTGCGGATAAGACATGCTAATTTTCTCCAAATAGTTTCGATTTAAGTAGATACACAACATAGTACTGCTCAAGCAAGTCTTGCTATCACCTTAACAGGGTACTTGCATAATTGCACCTTGAATGGTTTTCTTTCCCGAAAATGTGAAGAGATTTAATAGAATTTAAATAGATGCGAGCTGTGTACATGTTTCTTTAATATTATTATGTTGTTACCATTTACAGACTTCCTACAAAGAACAGTCTGATTTTTCTTTTGAAATATTTAATTAATGTACTTTAATGATATAAGCCCCATTTTACACAAACCCTTACATATTTTATTATTTTTGGGTATGCTACAAATTACTTACCTTACTACTTTGGTTTGAGAATACTCCCTGAATTCTCCCTGTCGGAAGAAAATCACTACGTTTTTCAGTGATTTATTACAAGCTTGCGAATGCTTGATTGCAATTATTGGAGTTAGAATCGCATGAATGATGTTTATTCAATTTTTCCCAATGAAGCTAACTGAATAGAAGCCACTGGTCTTGTAGCTACTAGTATGGAAACCCGGCGAGGGTTTTAGTAAAAATCATACTCGTAGCTTATTAAGTTGAACATCGTGAATATCTTTAAAATGTACAAAAGGGTATCTACATCGTAATGGCATATACCTCGTAATTTT
The DNA here is from genome assembly GCA_964007245.1 of Hypomecis atomaria. Lineage (NCBI taxonomy): Eukaryota > Metazoa > Arthropoda > Insecta > Lepidoptera > Geometridae > Hypomecis > Hypomecis atomaria. Next base: position 21,667,800 of record OZ023288.1, read on the forward strand.
ACAAAGGGAGGAGGCGAGGGTAGCATATTATGATTATGTTCTGCGATGATAGCATATTATAATTATGTGGAAAACACATTCCTGCGACGATAGTATGCAAAGACCCGACTATGTACAGTAGCTCAAATCATCCATTAAAATAAGGTCAACCGCATTGAATGCTTAATTTGAATAGAATTTCATATTTTCTATGAAAGAAAATAATAGGAATTTCATTTTCCAAAACAAATAACGCAAATAATTGAATACTGTACAAGGTAGTGGCCGAAACTAGACAAATGTTTGTTATGATTTATGGAAGTACATTTACACTCAGTTTTTAAATTCTTTGCATAAATCGTGGTAAAAGGTAGTTTCTGAAAAATACATTTACCCTAAAACGGCAGTTTTGTAACATCACGTATATTTCGAGTCGAAAGAACAAAAGTTGCTCGCAAATAGGCGCTTAGGTACTCAGTAAGCTCAATAGAAACAGCGAGACAACCATTCATTAACTCGTTATTTTCCAACATGTGTTGAAAGTATTTGCTCATTTTCTAACGAATAAAATGAAATCTAAACGCATCAAATATAACTTTGCACAAAATTTTATCAACTGAGATAAAGTTCTGATCACTTTAGAAACTCTTAGGTAAAATAAGATAAAAAATCGTAAGGTGGGTGCTATTTATCGGCTATCGTAAGGTGCCGTATATTTTTCCCAGGTTGCTTGATACTAGGTTTAGGAAACCTAGGTATATCTTACGGTGCCGAATATATGAACACTGCAATGTTAAACTGCCGTATAAATAAAATTCTGCTGCAATATAAGCTTAAAGAAGTTCTACTAAGAATCCAAATTTCGCTCACCCATTTTCACCGATAGATTTGTCCATCTGGTTGGAAACGTTCAGCACGCTTACCCGCTGCCGAAGAAGCTCTGCTTGGGTGACATCACATGACTTTGACCGCTTGAAGCAGTCACGTTCATCTATTTTTTAAAGGAAATTTATTAAACAGGGATGAAAACAATTGTATAGGGCGACCGATTGCCCTATTTGAAGCACTTTTGGTTAAAACTCATTAGGCTCTGCTGAAAATTTTGTAAACGAACGGTAAAAACCGTTAAAAATTTATTTATTAAGAAAATGCTATACCACACTGGTTTTCAAACCTTGGGCACAGTAAATTTCTTTAAAAAATCCATTTTTAGAGAAATAGATGTAATAATATGTGGGAACTTACTGCGCAGGTACTTATACTTAGCTCCGTTATTTCTTGGAAACAACGTGTTAATTTCGATGATGAGCACCACCACATATTCACTGAGTTTAATCTGTATATTAGTTATAGATAATAATTTTATAAAAAATAAACTGTGCAACAGGCCGGGAGCTAGCTAGAGCTGCCCGGAGCTGTTGCTTCGACGAAAAATTCAACGCCAATGAGGCCAAAAGGCACGCCATTTTTCCTAGAAAATAAATTGGCGCACATCGCTACAGGGGCGCCACCTGGAGGCTTCCGGTTACAACGCTTAAAGGGACTGAAAACGTTAGCTGTTCGACGGAAAGGGATACGCTCTCTCATTATAAAAGCTTCCAGTAACGGTCAAGTTATTTAATAATTAATATAATCGGCCAAGTACAAGTCGAACTCGCGCATGAAGGGTTCTGTACTGTATGGGAGGGAGATATTTATTTTATTTTAATTTAATAATTAATTATTAAATTAAATATCCAGTTAAAATACTTAGTCGGTGAATATTTCAAGCATCTACCTGTCACCTTTATTGATATCGATCGAAAAACGGCTAAAAAATCAGGTTTGTTGTATGAGAGCCCCCTTAAATATTTATCTTTTTCTGTTTTTAGTATTTGTTGTTATAGCGGCAACAGAAATACATTATCTGTGAAAAATTCAACGTTCTAGCTATCACCGTTCATGAGATACAGTCAGGTGACAGACGGACAGCGGAGTTTTAGTAATAGGGTCCCGTTTTTACCCTTTGGGTATGGAACCCTAAATTTGAAAATAAGCTTTTATTTTCCTTAAAAACGAATTACAAAATTTACAAAAATATAGTATTAATCATCTATAATATAAGGACCGCCAGTAGCGTAAAAGCTTCCACCAACTGTTTCCAATCTTCTCTCTTCAGAGCGATTCTGGACCAGAGCGTCCCAGCAACTTTTACAATATCGTCATACCATATTTGGTACGGTCTCTACCTGTCTTGCGTTTGATGCCTCTAGGCTTCAAACAGGTAGACCATACTACTCTCTAGTACTCCATGCTTGAGTTTGCATAGGAAACAAAAACTATTACTATTTTCGTGTGGCTCCTTGCATTTTTATTCGTTCTTCCGTTCGTTCGTTTCCGCTAGGGATTCTGTACAAAAATGTCCACACTGACGGTAACTACAGTCGTTCCGTTTACGTGTAATCTCAGACTAACCGCTATGTCTATCTGTATAATCGTAACTCCCGAATGAATGAATCGATTTTGATGCAGTTCTGTCAGCAAGCTGATGAGATTGAGATGGTTTTTAGCTTAAATTTTTAAATTCTACACTTGCCCTTGCTACCCTTGCTACACAGTAGTGAACGAAGAAGCCCTCAGTATACACTGATCTGCTGTGCAGAGTCCACATGGATTTTATACAATAGTCGCTGGAAGAGTCACCAGTTTATACTGACCTGCAACGTCCACATGACCAGGTCTTTACTGCGCTGGTTCCTGGGTGGTCCAATCCGGTAGCACACCAGGAAGCTGACCCCGCTGACCACCAGGGTGTACCAGAAGGCGTAGGTCTGGTACTGCTGCACGATGGAGCGGACATTCTCCCACATCTGCTGGAACAGGTACACTCCGACCGTCCAGCCGCCGATCAGGATGCCGTATGTGAGAGTTTTCTGGAATTATTCGTGGGAATTTTAGTATAAAAAAGACTTGGTGAAGCATTATTCTGATTTTAGTGAAAAGAGGACTTGGTGAAGCAAATATTCAGATTTTAGTGAATCAGAGGGCTTGGTAAATAAGTTCTTATTGGCTGTGTGGCTAGCCCTGGTGTCAGAGTTTTTAGGCCGCCTGAATGCCTCTGACTTGGCTAAACGGTTAAAACAACCGGACCTACAATTTAACGTGTCATCCGACGGTAGCGCTCAGTAGGAAAATGCCACCCGCGGTCACCCATCCAAATACTGACCGTGCGGAACGTTGCTTAATTTCGGTGATCGCTGACAAACACCTAATCTAAGAGGGTTGGTAAAGCTAATTAACATTCAGATTTTAGTGAAAAGCGAGCTTGGTGAAACATGTATTCAGATTTGAGTGAAAAGAGGGCTTGGTGAAGCTAATATTCAGATTTTAGTGAAAAGAGGGCTTGGTGAAGCTAATATTAAGACTTTAGTGAAAAGAGAGCTTGGTGAAGTATGCATGGTTATTTTTAATCAATTAGCATCCTTTTAGGGGCTTAATTTGTATATCAAAACTAACAACTTTTGTCCTGCGATTATTGTCAAAACTCAAAAAAAAAACAGCTGTTCCATACATTTTGTCGCGGGTTAACGATATTTTTGAAGCTAATATTCTGATTTTAGTGAAAAGAGAGCTTGGTGAAGCTAACATTCTGATTTTAGTGAAAAGAGGGCTTGGTGAAGCTAACATTCTGATTTTAGTGAAAAGAGGGCTTGGTGAAGCTAATATTCTGATTTTAGTGAAAAGAGGGCTTGGTGAAGCTAATATTCTGATTTTAGTGAAAAGAGAGCTTGGTGAAGCTAATATTCTGATTTTAGTGAAAAGAGGGCTTGGTGAAGCTAACATTCTGATTTTAGTGAAAAGAGGGCTTGGTGAAGCTAATATTCTGATTTTAGTGAAAAGAGGGCTTGGTGAAGCTAATATGTATTCTGATTTTAGTGAAAAGAGAGCTTGGTGAAGCTAACATTCTGATTTTAGTGAAAAGAGGGCTTGGTGAAGCTTATATTCTGATTTTAGTGAAAAGAGGGCTTGGTGAAGCTTATATTCTGATTTTAGTGAAAAGAGGGCTTGGTGAAGCTAATATTCAGATTTTAGTGAAAAGAGGGCTTGGTGAAGCTAATATTACGACTTTAGTGAAAAGAGAGCTTGGTGAAGTATGCATGGTTATTTTTAATCAATTAGCATCCTTTTAGGGGCTTATTTTGTATATCAAAACTAACAACATTTGTCCTGCGATTTTTGTCAAAACTCAAAAAAAAAACAGCTGTTCCATACATTTTGTCGCGGGTTAACGATATTTTTCTATGAAAGAACTATTTTTTTTTAGTTTTGACAAAAGTAGTTTTTGATAAATTAACAAAAATTTACATGAATCACTTCGATTCGTGCAAATTATTCGAATTCTGTACTCGGTAGAAGTCGGTGTTGCGATTTTTTGCGAAAAATTTTGTTTTGTCGCGACAGTGCTGGATTGACCACCAACTCGCCTGATGGTAAGCGACGTTGTGATCGAAAATGAAGTACGCAGACCTAGAAGATACCTATTCACTCTGACCTTGAAAAGTATTATTAAATAATTATTCTATTTGCTATTATCAAAATGTTCATCCTACCTTGGGTAATAGTTTGCTGACATAGTACACCAGCACCATGAAGGAAGCAAACACTCCTATAAGCACCCCACAGAGATAGAAGAACAGCGGGTTCCCGCTGAGCGAGCGAGAGGAGAATATCAGCGCTATCCCCACGAACATCAGCAGGACTCTCCAGATGTCCACCCCTGGAAATCATCATATAATAATATCACTACATAGTATAAAAAAATCGCTTCCCGCTGTGTGTCCATGTATTCTTATTTCTTTAAAACTACACAAAGGATTTTGATGCGGTTTTTTAATAGATAGAGTGATTCAAGAGGAAGGTTTAAATGTATGATATCAAAAACGAAATTCCTTTACAATATACAAACTTAAATTAACATTCACAGTGCACTGGACCCCACACTAGGGTGACCTGTGTCGTAGGATCCAGGCTCTTTGCCAGACGGAAAGGTAATATAATACTTACTTAATGCTACATTTTAAATTAGGAAACTTACTAACATGACATAATTATTTTATACGAAAAATACAAGTAGGTAGGTACATATTTAACTTATATAGATTATAAAATATCAGCTCAGTCTAACTGCAGGAGTTTCTGCAATGGATATAATATAGACCGAATCATACAAGTCGGCGGATGTGAAGTTAGCTACAAGCTGCGTGAAACACAATCAACGCGCAGCTTTATGTGAGCTTTAGTCAGGATTGGATATTGTGCAGCTTGTAGCTAACTTCACATCCAACGACTAGTATGGTTCAGCCTATGTCAAGGTATATGGTATATCTGTAGCACCGCTTAGCCACGTAGTGCAACACGCGCTAAGATATTGTAATTTAACTGTCAATATGAAAAGGTTTTATGTTTTCATATACAAGTGTTCAAATTGGATCTTTTACCAACTTTTTATGGTTACGACTTCAGAGCAAAATACTTTCAATAGGTACTTACTCTGAACTTGTAGCTCAATACTGTGTCTCTCTTTTGTATTGACAGCCAAACAAGTAGTGTTGAAAAGATTGACGGATATGCTTTTGGTAGGTTTTTTAGTGAATGGGTTGACGACCGACCACCCATAGCTGTCTTCCGTGTACTCTTTGTACACTTCTGCAGGGTCTGAGCCAACATACGGACGGAACTCATCACTGCGAATCTTAATGTGGAACTGAAATAGAAAAAGGGAACAATTTAAATGCTGACTAAAATACATTTCCCGACCCTAATAATATATACCAAATAAAATAGAAATTTTAAAAAATCTTGTAAATCTTCCACTTATACAAAACACCTCATTTTTGGTAGCTTGTTAGGTTGGGTTACGTTTTATAATAGCCTGAAAAACCTTCCACATACATTGCCTAGGACAACAAACAACAAAGTGATCTTATAAGAATTCCAGTTTTTTCTTTTGAGGTACGGAACCTTAAAAATAACAAAAATTACAAAAATAAGCATCATTTACTTTGTCAATTATACCATTACTTATATACTATAAATGTCAATAAAAATAAATGTGATAAGATAAAAATTGTCAAGTAAATGTCTTATTACAAAGTTAATAATAATCTAGACACGCAGAAGCGTGTCCAGCTAAGTCAAAAAAAGACACTGGCGACGCGACGTGTGTAATATTACACGAACCATTTAGAGCCACTTTTGACCCCTTCATAACTCGAAAACTATTTAACCTATACATATGAAATTTAGCATATTTATTAAAGCTCTTTAGCTTATCTACAATACAAAATTTCATTAACTTTGCTCTGACGGTTAATAAAATATTAACGTTTAAAAACCGGGGTTTCATTGACTGATTCACTCATTGACTCACTGACTTAAAGATCAAAAACCTAACCCACTTCCAGATGACCTAGAAACTTGATATTTGGCATCAAGGTAGACTATCAGGCATATACAAAGGAAAAAATCTAAAACTTTGAACTTTTACCCCCCAACCCTATATAATAGGGGATGAAAGCTTGTATGAGACTTCCACAAATTTTTGACCGAGCGTTAGCGAGGTCTCTGAGTCTAATGGGACGAGCCGGCACTTGAGCTGTCAGATGTATGTTTGTATGTTTCTTTGTTCGACGATAACTCAAGTACCGCTCAGCTGATCTCCATGAAATTTAGCATACACGTAGTTTATATATATAGAATTTTTAAGTTCGAATTTGAGCATCTTCTGTTCAGTGGTGTTGAAGATACCAGGACCGGTGGTAAAAAGAGGCAAAACGGCGCCACTTTCTGCGGGAGTTGCGGAGTAAAATTACTGCACGCTCGAGTATTTTATTTCAAATTGTAAGAATAACCGCTCATGTTCACGCAAAATTCAGAGTAATATTTTGTTTGTAATTGTTCAGGCAAATTTCATGATAATATTTAATTTGTAATAATATTTATGTAATATCAAGCTAATTTTGGACGCCTAGCGCCACCTAGTGCTATCAAAGTGTAAACTTCACTTAGTGGTTGTTAGGGTTCCGTACCCAAAGAGAAAAACGGGACCCTATTACTAAAACTTCGATGTCCGTCTGTCTGTCTGTCACCGGGCTGTATCTCATGAACCATGATAGCTAGGCAGCTGAAATTTTCACAGATGATGTAATTCTGTTGCCGCTATAACTATAATAAATACATAATAAATACTAAAAAGAGAATTAAATAAATATTTGAGGGGGGCTTCCATACAACAAACCTGAATTTTTAGGCGTTTTTCGCTCTATAATAATAATAGTAACAGGTAGATGCTTGAAATTTTCACAGAATACTTAGTTTTATATTCACTTCAATAATAAATAGTAAAATTAAAATAAAATAAATATTTAAGGGGGGCTCCCATACAGTACGGAACCCTACATGCGCGAGTCCGACTCGTACTTGGCCGATTATTTTTGTAACTCTTTTCTCAGGTCAGGTGTCGCCACTTTGTATGAAATAAACTCATAGCTTGCTTTAGACCGATTCCGCGACTGTTCGGAATTAATTCATTCTCATCTCACGTCAGCACGGGTAGCATGGCAAAGGGAACAAACAATTTTTTCCACTTTCAATGTCAGTTGTCATTGTCAATCCATACTTTACTTCCGCTTCGAGGGGATATAATGGCGGAAAGACAATTTGTCCCTTTGCCATGCTACCCGTGCAGGAGCGTTCAGATAGAGTAGGAGTTGTCGCAAACATTATTGTTCTATGAAGCCCGATATGCTAAATTATGCGACTTCTGCGAGTGTTAGATTCCATTCAGTATGACCAGTGTAGCATAATTCAAACATTGTAGCAGAACAATAGAAATTTTAGGCAGAAACTTATATTTTAAACATTTCACCAAATGTAATCTATTTCATTCAAAATTGTTTAAATAATCGACCAAGTACGAGTACTACTCGCGCGCGAACGGTTCCGTACTGTACGAAACCCCCTCAATATTTACTTTATTTTAATTTAATTATTTATTGTTAAATTGAATATACAACTAAATTCAAGCATTTACCAGTTACCATTATTATTATCGAGCGAGAAACGGCTAAAAATTCAGGTTTGTAGTATGGGAAAATAAATATAAATTTTCAGCTTTCTAGCTATAACGGTTCATGAGATACAGCTTGGTGACAGACAGACGGACAGCGGAGTTGTGGATATGTGGTGGTGCGTCGGCGGTAGGTTGCGTCGTCGAATAACAACTCACTATACGAATATTACGTATTTATTGTCTCCGCATAGGCTTAACACACCATACAAATAATTGTAAATTACGTAAATAAATATATAAAAGGAATTTGGAATGTTTTAGTATGTCTGTCTGTATGTGTAAATAATATATAATATAAATAAATATGTTGTGTTGTGTATATAATATTTAATGTTTATATTAATGTATTTAAATATTATATTTTATAAATGGATTATAAATATATGTAAAATATATATTATGTAGGTGAGTTAGTGTGTAACAATTACGAGTAGCTAACAGAGTCTTAGTAATAGGGCTTCGTTTTTACCCTTTGGGTACGGAACCCTAAAAAGAATTCGCCTAACTTTCATACCAATATTATTTTTATTTTTTGAAATCACAGTATTTTTTTATGATATAAAATAGGAATAGCGCGAGGTCTAAGTCCGGGGCGGACTACTAGTTATGCTATAAGTCTAAAAAATGATATAAAGACTCCCTGTTAGAAATAATAAAACACGTATTTCAGGATTTTTAATAAATCAGCCCCCAACCCCTAAGATTGGGGGATGAAAATTTGTATGTCACTTTCGAAACCATTGATGCCAGAAGTCAGAAAATGGATATACGAACTCGTTGTAATAGATAATAAAACACAATTTCAGGATTCTTAATAAACCACCCCCCAAACCCTAAAACTGGGGGATGAAAGTTTGTATGACACTTTTGCAAAGTTTGATGCTAGATGTCCAAAAATTGATAGACGGACTCTTTATTACAAATATAATCAAACACGTATTTCAAGATTTTTAGTAAATCTCCCCCTAACCTTTAAAATTAGGGGTTAAAAGTTGGTATGAGACTTCCGCAAGTTTTGAAGCTAGAGATGTGAAAATCGATAAAATTACTCCTTGTAGTAAACTACAAAAAGAAGTGAAATCCAACAAAAACATTTTCATGTGAAATGAAGCCAAGTCACAGTTCCCACTATCAAAAAGTTGTCAGATCTGACGTAAAGCCAAGCTTCTAACTCTACACACCTTACTCTACAAGTCCTTACTTCACAAACTCTAACACCTTAGTCAATAGATGCGGCTTGGCTGTTTCGCTAACTGCGCATGGGCGTAAAGTGAAGATTAATTCATTAATACTGTTATACAAACAGTTCTTGTTGTAACGAAACGGCCAAGTCACATATATTGACTAAGCTGTAGAGTTTGTGGAGTAAGAACTTGTAGAGTAAGGCGTGTCGAGTTAGAAGCTTGGCTTTACGTGAGATCTGACAACTTTTTGATAGTGGGAACTGTGACTTGGCTTCATTTCACATGAAAATGTTTTTGTTGGATAACAATTACTGTAATGTGCTTGTCAATTAATAGGTAGGTACATTTAGCAAAATAAATTTATAATCAAGTAACTTTGTAGAACTGTAATGTAGATTCTCACATATAATTATGTTTAGTACTTAAATTGTCCAAAATGTCCTTTTCCAATAAATAAATAAAATTGTTTAAATAATAAACTCGTTACAATAAATAAATAAGAAGCTTAGAAGGTTAGAAAATGATCAAATCTGCAATCAATACATCAGTACCTATGTACAATCTCAGTATGCTGCTAGCATTGCCACACTAAAAAGCATCAGGGGATAAACATTTGGATATCTTGATGTTAACCTCTAAAGGGATCACCGGTAAACGTCACAAAAAAAGAATACTGGAGTGCCAAGCTGCGGCAATAAAAGTACAAAATAGATGAATTGCCAATAAAAGGGGTTTGAACATTTTTGTATGGAAGCTAGGATATCTACCCACTGCCATTGCCACAAATCACAAAGTTCTCATACGTACATAAAGTACCATAGTATGAAATATTAATTTTAATTGTCTGTATAAGTGTCTGTATACTCATTGACCGAGCTTTAGCGAGGTCTCTGAGTCTACTATGGGACGAGCCGGCACTTGAGCTGTCAGATGTTTGTATGTTTCTTTGTTCGACGATAACTCAAGTACCGCTCAGCTGATCTGCATGAAATTTAGCATGCACGTAGTTTATATATATAGAATTTTTAAGTTCGAATATGAGCATCTTCTGTTCAGTGGTGTCGAAGATACCAGGACCGGTGGTAAAATGAGGCAAAACGGCGCCACTTTCTGCGGGAGTTGCTTGGGTCAAATCTAGTAATTGAAATTCGACCCTCTTCCCGTTGACTGATTGATCTGATATATGGTACACACCTTTAGTTCCAATGACAATACAATATTATTAATTATTTTATAATTTTGTAAAACTTTATTCATATAAACAATTTTATATATTTTTCAAGATTAAATGTGTTGGAGCGCTTTACGCAAAGTTACCTTTTGAACCATTCACATACTTAGTTACTAAGCACATTTAGTTCAATCTTAAAAATCATAGATGGCTCCGTTCATCGAGCGACAAAATCCTGAATCACGCAAATGACTTTTGTAATGAATTTAGTGAGCTATTTGATGTATTTTGTTATCTTTGCGTTTTCGGTACGATAAAATAAACCATCGGTCTCGGAGTTTAAGAGATTTATTCGAGGGAAGTTTTCTGTGCTTTGGAGGCTTTTGCTCGTCGCGCTCAACAAAGTACTCATTCTTAACGAACATTTATTTAAAATCTTAATTTAAATTCTGACAGTACCTATGTCTAAAATTTATGGTCGGTGTCAGTTTCTTGTGAAAAAACTATATTTTGTTTAAAATAAACAGGACATTAAAAAAGTGATGACTACTTGACGAGAATCTTTGCCTCATTGGCGTCATATGAGTAAACTGTTGAATATTGGCACTACTTTAGGCTGTGGCTACTTAATCTGAACATAGCGTTCAATAAGCCCCCTACTGCCTGCACCGACGTGACGGGTCTCCTTTTGTCAGCTCTCCGTGACACTTACTACCACTAGAGCCGTCTGCGATGGCCTTTCCAGCTCCCTGTGGTATCGACTGCTACAGGGCATTCTCCGGCGGCTCTCTTGTTATCAACGGGATAACTCTTCGCAACGCCTACTACTGCAGAGCTGCCTGCAACGGATTTTCCAACTTACTGTGGTATCTACTGCTATGGAGCGTTCTCCAGAGGCTTTCCCGTGAACGATTGGCCAGCTCTCCGTGACATCTACTACTGCGGGGCCGTCTGTAACGACTTTTTCCGGTCTCTGTCGTATCTACTGCCATGGGGTGTTTTCCTACGGCAGTCTTGTGATCGAAACCTAGCTATCCGTGACACCTACGACCACTGGGACTTTGCAATGGCCTTTCCAACTTTCTGTGGTATCTACTACTACGGGATGTATTCCAGAGGCTCTCCTGTGGTTGACTGGCCAGCTCCCCATGGCACCTGCTACAGGGTCTATTTCAATGGCCTTTGCAAAAACGTCGTGGACTTTCTTCTTAGAGTAGCTCGCAGAGTGTGTACGTTTAGGTTTGATGATAGCTAGAGGACTGTATGTAACGTTCATTTATCTTTTAAATAAAATTGCTAATTATTAAATAAAATAACATTTAAAAAAATGATGCTTAATTTTGTTGGTTAAATCTTGTTTAAATAATTTTCGCTCGAACTAAGTAAAGAATCCCAAAGTAGGTTTCTAACATTTTTTCTTAATAGACTTTCTAACAGTGTTTACTAACATAGTAACGTTCACGCTGAACACCCCACGATTTTATTTTTGAGTTTGATCAATGCTCGAGTGATAAGAAAATTAATGTATGAATGCAGTACTTACCTAGGACACGATAATGATATCTAATACCGTGCCTAGGAGTACCAAAATTATTTTTCATCTTTTAGTACATTCTAACAGTAACTTCTCAATAAAACCGTTTAATTTAAAATGTTTTTTATACATTTTATATGTTATATGAATAACCGATCTCTTTGTTCTTTGAAGCCCTATAAGCTATGCGCCTTCTGCTAGTGTTAGATTCCATTCAGTAATTCTTCAATCATTGTAGCAATTTTCGGCAGAAACTCATATATTTGAAATATTTTACCGAATGATATATACATTTACTTCGCTCATCATTGCAAAACTTTCATACGAAAATTATTATATTTTTTTTGAAATCACAGTTTTTATGATATAAAATAGGAATAGCGCGAGGTCCAAGTCCGGGGCGGACTACTAGTATAATAATAATTGTAGGTATCCTATTTTATGTAGTGTAACAATAATTGAAGAATTGTATAATTGATAGTTAATATAATTGAAGTAATCATATAATTAATTTGACAAGTAACAATGGTGTTATTAATAAAAATGTTGTATTGTAATATACTAGGTACTTCCATTGTGTAGGGAAACTTTGAAAAAAATATCATAATGGCCCCTTCATTAGTTGGCAACACTACAAATTGTGTCTGTGACTGCGCAATAAGAGTTAAATTTCCTTGTGAGCAGCTTGAAGCTCCAGCATTCTTTTTACATGATGTGACTTGTTGTACTGCACAACTAATATAATTTGATGGCAATTCATTTATTTTGAACGCTTGATAATCTCTCAAGCGCCTAAAATAGATGAATTACTGATTTGGATATAGCAAATGAGATAGTATGAGGAATGAGGTATTTTTTTTAACTTACTTTAACTGTTTGCCATAAAGCAAGCAAATTCTTGGAAGTTCCAGTATAACAGTATACATCCACAGCTCGTTTTGAAGATGGGATGTCCCGTTCTATCGTTGTGGGGCCTCCTAGCCAGTGGACTGAAACAAATAGATTTATATCAACCTGTTGAGAATTTTGTTGGTTCGAAGAACCTCACATACTCACTAACTAAAGTTATAAGTCCTCTAATGTTATAAAGTCCCCAAAATCTTTATAGGCTGCGCCACCCAAGTTGGCTGAAATGAAGTTAGCTACAAGCTGTGCAATATCAAATCCTGACTGAAGCTCACACAAAGCCACGCATTGATTGGATATTGCGCAGCTTGTAGCTAACTTAATTTCCGTCAACTTGTGTGGTGCGGCTTATACTAAAGATATAAATCTGAAAGTGTGGTTGTTTTTTACATTTTCATACAGCAATGGAGGACTTGATTTTCTGCATGGATATGCTTTAAAGAACGGAGAGTGTCATAGGCAATTCTCTTTTGATAACTGATTGTTTATCAAAATATAAGTATAGGTGCAATCATAAACTTAGCGGCTGAGATGTTACAAGCTACATATAGATTGAAGCTCATTTAACAGCTACTCGAGGATTGGGTTATCCGCAGCATTGGGTTCAATCAGGATTGGGCTATAGGCAGCTTGTAGCTAACATCACAGCCGCCAAGTTGTATGACTCGACGTATATTCATGCACATGAATCACTCATCATCATCATATCATTTGAATCACCCTCGGAAAAGGTACAACACTGCGACATAATTATCCTGATACAACTGATACGGTTATCGTGCAATAGGAGAATATAAAGTTAGACTGGTTGTGGAGCTCAAAGTTGTAGAAGAAACTTACCATCATACGGAAGAGAGGTTACTTTTACGGTTCCAAACAACAACAAAAATAGCGCCAACCACTGCCGGCACGATTCCATGTTTATTCAGGAATATTCACTTTCACAACAAAACGAACATGGTGGTTGCTACCGTAATTGTGTAGCTACATACGAGCAAGCAACCCAATATTTACAAATTTTACAACACAATTCTTTTTTCTCCCTCAAAGACTGGGCGAAAATAATGTGACACCGCACGACGCAATTGCAAATATTGAAATAGAAATGCAACAAACAAAACCAACACAGAAAAACATAATTTTTTTTTTAAATAATTTATTCATGACCATGGATACAGAGTCCTTCAGTCGAAGTCTTAAATAATAAAAAATTTTACAAACATAGAAGAGAAATAAAAAATTAAACTTAACTAGATCTTTTCAACAGTATTTAAAATATACTTATAAATAGGTTTGTAAAAAATTTCACTTTTTAGTAAATCCTCAATACGGCGGGGAACACTAATTGAGTTACGAGCTGCTATGTCACTAATGTCACTGGCTAAAATTAATCGTTGTAAATGGAATTGGGGACATTGAAAAATTATATGGTTTATATCAGCATGCGGTCGGAAACAATACGTACAGTTATCTTCTGGGACTATATTAATTCTGTGTAAATGAGCTGGAACCAAGCATTGTCCAAATCTCAGGCGATTTATAACTGTTATAAACTTTCTGCCACAATATTCAAATTTGTTGTACCAAGGAGTAGTAGGTAAGTCTTTCTGTATTTCTGCATACCACCTTCCCTTATATTCTGTTGTAACGTGCCAATATTCTTTCCAAATTCTGAGTAAATCCTTATTAATTGCACAATAGTAATCTGTGAAAGGTACTTTTAATATATCTGTGTGATCTAGATCATGCTCTTGCCGAGTAGCCAAATCTACTGTTTCATTGCCATGGATGCCACAATGTGAAGGAACCCATACCAATTCTACATGTTTTGATTTACTAATCATTTCTATAAGTTCTCTAATACTATATATAATATAATTTAACTTATATGAGAAATTACTGTTGTTCAAAACAGACAGAACACTTTTAGAATCACTTACTATTAGTATATTTACATTTTTTACAGAGTTATTTACAAATGTTAAAGCGGTTAAAATTGCATACGCTTCTGCAGTAAACACACTGCAATTATTATCTAACTTTATACAGTGGGTTTTATTCATTTGTGGATCATAATATGCGGCTTTAACCCCTTCATCACTTTTAGAACCATCTGTATATAAAATATAAAAGTCTGGTTTATTCTCTATAAATTCTAGAAAATCAAATTTGTTATTTATTACATCTAAATGACAATCTATACTTAAGCAATTAATCAAGGCATTATATGGACATTTATATGTTGGCCAGATATCATGAGAACAAATGTTTTTACTGATATTTTTTAAAAATGACATTATTGTTGTGATTTCAGGCAAAACTCCCGAAACAAGAGATGTGGCTGATAAGCTAGAAGTTTCAACTGATTGTGATATCTGTGGATGACATAAAACACTATTCAGCACTATAACATTATTGGAAGTCAACTCTTTCAAACAGAATCTATCAGCCAAAAGTAAACGTCTCAGGATTAATGGAGGTATACAGTTTTCAATTTCCATAGAATTAATAGGAGTGGAACGCATAGCTCCGCTAATAATTCTTAAAGCCATATTTTGTATTACATCGAGTTTTCGTAATAAGGTGCTACTTGCATTCATATAAGCTAAACTACTATAATCAAAATGACTTCTTACTATACTTTTATACAGCATGATCAAGGTTTTAGGATCAGAGCCCCAAAAAGTACCAGCTAAACATCTTAAAACATTAATACTTTTCATTGCATTGCTGCAGATATACTTAATATGCTCTTCAAATTTTAACTTGTTATCTATTATTACTCCTAAAAATTTATGTTGATTACTTACAGGAATGATTTCATTATTGTATTTAATTTTAACAAAAGATTGTGCAAAAGGATCTTTACTAAAAACAATAACAGAACTTTTATCAGAACTAATATCTAATTTTAATACATTGTTGTAATAATGGTGTAGCTGCAGCAGTGCAGAATTCAAGTGATTTACAGCCATATTTAAATTTTGACTTTCAGAGTATAAAAGTAAGTCATCGGCAAATTGTAAAATCTTAACATGTGATGTGTTAACATACTTTAAAATTTGAGATGTATATAGAATAATTATACAAAAGAGAAGATAAGATAGCTCCTTGCATAGTTCCTTTACTGACGGATTTTGGTCCATGTAGCTTATTATTAAATTTAACATAGGTACAAGGTTCTGTTATTCAGAAAATTAAATATCCATTTCAATAATTTTGTTGGCAGACCTAACTCATTCAAAACTAGAAGAAGGCTCTTAATGTTGACATTATCGAAAGCACCTTTTACATCAAGAAAGACGCAGATCACATTAGAGTGGCTGAGCTTTGCTTTTTTTAATGTTGAGATTAATGATACAAAACTTTCAGAGCAACTTTTACCCTTTCTGAATCCAAATTGTGTGTTAGGTATTTTAGAGTTGGTTTCAACAAAATAATCTAAACGTAATTTTAACATGTTTTCAAAAAATTTACCCAGACGGGATGACAAAGATATGGGTCTGTACGATGACGGATTATTTGCAGGCTTATTAGGTTTTAAAATTGGTATTACACATTGAGTCTTCCAAGATTCAGGAATAACTGATGCATTCCAAAGTCTGTTATAAATTGCCAATAAAATGTTCAGAGCATTTGAATGTAAATTTTTAATAAGTTTATATGGAATGTTATCCATACCTGGTGTAGTATCCCTACGACTATCTAAAGAAATGCGAAGCTCATTCAGTGTATAAGGCTCATTTAAGAAGGAAACGCTATTGTCAGACCTGTCTAAAATATTTAAAGTGGTAAAATCGGTTGATGTTGAATCTGCTAATTTTTCTAGAAAACTTGGTACCCATTCGTCATTTAGAGTTTTGTTACTACAATTACTGTTAATCCTTTTAAATTTTTTAACATAATTCCATATTCTAGTAACTGGTGTCATTCTGTTGAAAGAAGTACACAATTCATGCCATGATTTTCCCCGTTCCTCAATTAATATCTTTTTCTTTTTAGCATCAAGACGCTTGTAATTAATAAAATTGGAAATTGTTGGAGAGTGATGATATGTCTTAAGAGCTTCTTTCGACTTTTGAACTGCATCCTCACATAGTGTGTTCCACCATGGAGCTGGTTTTCTCAGAATTTTTGGAGTGTGATTAGATTTCTGCTTAGGAATACATTCATCTCTGATTTGATACAAGATATTTATAAAACTATTGTATAATTCATCTAGATCTGTATTTTCCAAATCTAATTGCGAAAAGCAGGTTTCAGATAAAGTTTTAAATTTAGACCAGTCTGATTTGTTGTACAAATATTTTTCTTCTACAGGACGAACATCATACACCGATGGCTTCACATTTACATCCAGTAGAGTCGGAAAATGATAACTACCCATTGCATCATCATGGACTTGCCATTCACAGAGAGGAGCTAACGAGCAACTTACTAAGGCTAAATCAATTGCTGAAGAATTCTTGTTTGGATATTTAATTGTAGTATGATTACCATCATTTAAAACACACAAGTCAAACTCATCTATGAGATTGTACAAAGAATTACCTCTACTATTATTTTTTAGACAACCAAATAAAATGTGATGGGCATTGAAATCTCCCATTATGAGACATGGCTTAGGAGTTTCAGTGAATACTTTTTTTAATTTATTAGTATTAAATTTAGTAAATTCGCTGTTTGGGGGACAATAAATACACAACACATGTAATTTACCTAATGATGTATCAAGTGCAATGCAAATGTTCTGAATTGATTCGTAATATGAGGTATGAACAACTTCATATTTAAAATTTTGTTTAATTAATATAGCTACCCCATTATGTTCGTTTACAGACAGTTTGTGAATCAAATTATAGGATGGAAAATTTGGAATTTTACTGTTTTTCTTAAGCCACGTTTCATTTAGTAAACATATATCTACATTTTGTTCAGTTAAAAACTTTAACAATAGCGTTTTTTTACTATGTAAACTTTGAATATTGAATTGTGCTATACGAATATATGTGTCCATATAATGAAATTAAATTAAATTAAATTTGACAACAAAATTTCTTTAATTCTTTTATTTGTAATGGGTTCATTCTTGCTATTTGCAAGGGCAACAACGGACTTCACAAGGGCATTTATAATTACATCGTTATCAACAATTTCTTTGGCATTGAGATCTTGGAAGGTTTTTTGTCTCGGCTTTGGTGTTAGAGCTGGGAAGGATGTTCTATCAGAGATTTGTGGCAGACTTACCGCATTGGCATAAGACATTTTTTGTTGTTGTTTAATTTTCTTCTCTTCTATTTTTTTCTGCTTAACAGGGCAGTCTTTCGACACGGCAAGGTGAGGGCCAGAACAATTGACACACATTATTTCTTCCACATCACATTCCTTGTAGGAGTGCCGTCCTGCACAGGATGAACACATCTGCTCTGCTCTGCAGTTCTTAGCTGAGTGGTTGAATCGGAGGCAAGGGTAGCATTGCATGAGTGGTGGAAAGTATTTATGAACCTGGTATCTGAATAGCTTGATGTATACATACTGAGGTAATGTGGTGGCTGCAAAAGTGACAGCCACTGTTCCAAGAGGAGTCAAATTTCCGTCTACTTTTCGCATAAAGCGTTTGATTGAGACAACATCAGCATCACAAGTAATATTTTTGTAAATTTCTTCATTAGACATTGTCAGCGGAATATGCCTGATGACTCCTATAACTTCAGTCATGTAAGCAGGAATGAAAGCTTTCAGCTTATATCTGTTCAGGAAGCTATCCATCTTTAAAAAATTGTTAGCTGGAGCTGGCTTTTTGAAAGTGACGCCAACCTTATAAGCATTTATTCGGTGGACACCTACAATGCCTTTAACATTTTCAATGAAAAGATTTGTCAATATTATGGGGTTTTTATTACCAACCTTTTCTTCTTCTGTGGATTCAACGTAAACCACGCAGTCCCCACTGTGATTTTCGGGGAATAGCCTCTTGTAGAGGGGCTTCTGAAATACTTTGTAGCCATCATTGTTCGTTGAGGATTTTGCAAGTTTTCTCTTCTTTCTCTCTGCTGTAATGACGGGGTCCTCCCCGTCACTAGCAACGCTCATGACGTTATTGTTGCGCCGCAACACCCAACACAAATCTCAGAGAATTGCAAAATTAAAATTTATGAATAATTGAATATTAAAAACGCCCGCTTCTTTCGACTTCCCGCCAAAAAGTCCCCAGAAAAACATAAATGGAAGCAGTGCTACCAGATGACTGTCTTAGTTTCCCCCCAAATCAATCTTAGAACACCTCCAAACATTTTCTTTACTTATAATTATTCTCACTATAACTTTTGGGTATGGTCGACACATCGGCGCATTGCCGGGACATCTGTAGCAATGCTGGATACATTGCTACAGACGTCTCGACAATGTACCAATGTGCAGTTCGCTGGTTGAAACCATCTTCCTTCAATGGTTTTATTAATAATAATAATGTTGGATAGACCTCGTTACACACACACGATTCGATTTGAAGATGGCTATGACTATGGCTTAAGAACGTCCATAAGGGCTTTAAATAATAAGTTAAAAAATGACCATGTGTATAAACTAAATCATACAAGTCGGTGGATGTGAATTAAACTTCAAGGTGTGCAATATCAAATTCTGACAGAAGCTGACATAAATTAAAGCGGCACGTTAGTTGGATATTGTAGCTTGTCTCCTTCACATCCTTTGTAAGATTCGGCCTATACTCAGCTTGTTGATCTGTTTCTTTTTTGGTGAGGAGGATGAGTAAAAGAGAAAAAAATAAATTAATTCATTCAATTTCACGTCTAATTATAATTTTGGTCGAGTACTATATTTGTTAAATGCTTTTAAAAAAAACCCCATTTCCGCCCAACACACCATTTTTTCCTCCTGAATTCCCCCCAATAACGTTTTCTCCCCAAATTTCGCCCCATGAGCATTAAAATCCCTAAATCTGGGGGGAATCCCCCCAATCTGGCAACAGTGAATGGAAATGAAAGGGCACCAGCTCGATGGTTCAGTTCAGATGAATGCTAAATGACTTCTTTCTGCATATCCAATCCCTAAGCCGCTGATCGACGACGTGCTAAAGTCGTCGTGCGATCGTAACTCTATAACGTACTAGAGGGAGTACTAAATTTTGCTCAAATAAAAACTGTGTAACAGCTGTCTTATTCATTACTGGTTATACAGCATACGCAAGAGTGGATGAAACAAAACAAAACGCAACGTCTGCCGTCTAACGTCAAAATCACAAGTTGGAATGTCAAAATGGTTAAAAGTTGGTTCTAATTTGTCACAGAATAAATAATAGTATAAGTATAGTGCTACTAAATCAAAAATAATACATAACGGAGCTGCGATCTTCTTTGTGAAGATCAACTGTCAGTGGTTGCGTGGCTATGGTTTGTCAACACCGAATGCCGGTTGTCGAGTTTTAATATATTTTATTAGAAATAACTGTTTCAAAGTGCTAACTATGTAAATTTGTATAAATTCTTTATGAATGGTGTATTTTATATCAAATGGCGTGTCTTATAAAAGGGTGCACATCGCATTCATCCCGAAAAAATAATAAGAATGAATTAGTGACTTTTCATCGGTGAGTTTTGTTGGAATATATACACTTTTTGTGATTTAAAAACAGCTACGTCTAACAGAAATTGTTTTAAATTATATTATTACGAGATTTTACATACATTTTGGAATAATTTGTGTAATTTTCATTCAATATTTTACAAAAAATAATAGTTCAGGTTATCACGTCATAGTGCTGTGGTAAAATGACTGTTTCGATGTTTTTTTGATTTTACTTACACTACTTTTTAGGGTTCCGTACCCAAAGGGAAAAACGGGACCCTATTACTAAGACTTCGATGTCCGTCTTTCCGTCTGTCCGTCTGTCTGTCTGTCACCGGGCTGTATCTCATGAACTATGATAGCTAGGCAGCTGAAATTTTCACAGATGATGTATTTCGGTTGCCGCTATAACAACAAATACGATAAACTAAAAACGAAATAAAATAAATATTTAAGGGGAGCTCCCATACCTACAACAAACCTGAATTATTAGACGTTTTTCGCTCTATATTAATAATGGTACCAGGTAGATGCTTGAAATTTTCACAGAACATTTAGTTTTATATTTTCTTCAATAATATAATTAAAATAAAATAAATATTTAAGGGGGGCTCCCATACAGTACGGAACCCTCCGTGCGCGAGTCCGACTCGTACTTGGCCGATTTTTGTTTTAGATTTCCCAGAGATGAAGTAGTTAAAAATCAATGGATTACACTAATTTCAAGACCAAACTGGACACCAAAACCACACAGCCACATTTGTTCTTATCATTTTTCGGAAGATTGCTTTGTGGGTGAAAATATTAAACATCGACGTCTAAAACCAAATGATGTACCTACATTAAAACTAAATCAAACAATATTTCACTTCGAAGCAACTCCTCAAAAATGTAAGGTAGGTACCTACATTATTGTTATTACAGGTATCACACTGTAGAGTGAGAGCTTTGTCGAAACTATTCTGATATGTAAATGTATAATAATGACATGATTTATACAAATTATTGTAGGCGTGCGAGTTGAATGCAGAGCTTAGGAATGCGAATGTCTCCCCCCGCTATCCGCACGCCCAACCCGCCCAGGCGCGTGAGGTGGGGCGTGCGGATAGCGGGGGGAGATGCTCCCGCTCTTTACCTTAGACCCCGACTGCATTCAACTCGCGCGCTATCTGTAGGTATGAATGTCAGACTGATAGATGATCTACAGCCCAAGCAGCTGAATATATAATCTTGAAATGATTCAGATAATTATTTTCAACAATGATGAAATATAGATCAGAACACTCCCGATTGATTTACCTTTAAATGAATTAATTAATGTCAGTTTATCTGTTCGGGAACTACAATGCCACAGATAGACACATAGACACGTAAACTTAAAACACCCCATCATTTTTGCGACGTTAAAATAAATATATTTTCTTATCGATATTT
Organism: Hypomecis atomaria; assembly: GCA_964007245.1. Taxonomy (NCBI): domain Eukaryota; kingdom Metazoa; phylum Arthropoda; class Insecta; order Lepidoptera; family Geometridae; genus Hypomecis; species Hypomecis atomaria. The sequence goes on from OZ023288.1 coordinate 21,689,705, forward strand.
TAATCGACTCAGTTACAACACTAGCATGTTGCTTATGGGATGACAATCTCACATGCTATGGCTACATCTGCGCGCGAAGCTTCGCCGGAAGCTTCGCGCGATGTACATCGTCGTCGGGCGCAGACGAAGTTTCTGGCCACACCTGCAGCGAAGATTGGCGCGCTAAACATCGCGCGATGTTTTCTTGCCAGAGTGAAGTAGATTGACTACTATCATGGTAGATTTTCGATGTAAATTTGGTAGTGTGGTAGATTTATAGTACTTTTTGGAAAACCAGTAGAATTCATAAATATTATATTATAACCAACCCGCCTCTTCTCCCCTATCTAGGATTACGATTAGAAAGGTGGAATAGCAATAGGCAGGGCACATATTACGGTGGACGTTGACCGACTTGGTGGACGTATGATATATTAGCAGTAGGATGTCCACTGCTGGACATGGGCCTCCCCTATGGATTTTCAAAAATCCTGGTTGGATACAGCTTGCATCCATCGGCTTTTATCAATGGTTCAACGAGCCGGTGGACGTCCTACGCTGCGTTTGCCGGTAGGTACGTGGTTTCCATTTGAGAACTTTACAAACATCAAAACATATAATCTAAAAAAAATATCATCATCATAAAAACTGATATAAGTACTTAATTCTTCTATTCAATATCTCGATTGATATTCCATTATAAGTAGGTAACGTATAGTTTTTTAACCGACTTCCAAAAAGGAGGAGGTTCTATGTGAACTGTGAACTGAATCAAAAAATATCCTTTTTAGTTCGCAAGGGTATACTCCCGAGGTGGTCCCCCTCCCCCCCACTTCCCCCCTCACTCAAAATCACCGACGACAAAAACATTCATATAGGTATAGATTTAAGAACCTTTGTACAAGTTTCGTCACTGCGTCGAGATTCGTTAAAAAAATGCGACCTATATAGGTACCTAGAGGAAAATCAATATCCGTGCATACGAAAGCAAAATCATCGATTTAATATCCCTATTAATTCGACGATTTTGCTTTCGATTTGGTCTCCTGACTATTCTCACTTCGTTAGCTCGGTCAAGAGGATATCCTAGTGACGAAGAAATTGAGAAATAGGTATTTGGACTAAACAATTGCCGTCCCGAGATGCGCCCAAGCCGAGCTTCAATGTGTGTGTGATGCGCTCGAACTGTCCCCCCCACCCGCGCCTCACGGAACCAGCGCCAAAGAATATATAATAATACTACGTATAGAACGGCCACTCGTTACCCCCCACCCGTTTGAGTCTTCCTCACTTCCACCCCGCGTCTACGTACCGCATCGTGCACTCTGTGTGCGGGCTGCACAGGCCGGTGAATTTTCTAATAAAAACTACCTAGACTGTGACAATAGGGAAGACTTGTACTGTGTATGGTTGAATATCAATGATACGTAACAAAACAAGAAATTTTAATGTTTCCCTAAGGATAAATAATAGGAACTTATTTTACATTATTTGGTAACTTCCTCTTGATATTATCTTACAAAAGAAGTAGATCGGTTACTTTTTATTAAAATGCTTCCAAATTAAGTAATTGTTATACTATTTTAAGCACTAGATGAATGTTCATTTTTGCAAATTAAGTACGCAACTGTCTCACTCACGCGGCATGACGTCACGTTGTGGTGATCGCTGACAGCCATAGACGTTCCGCACACAAATGCGCGTGTAGCGACCGTGCGTATGTGTCGTATCTGTGAGTAAGTACTGTGTAGGTGTGCGTAAGACAGCAGATTTTGTATGAAAAATCGCGGAGTGTCCGGGCTGTGCCAGCGCGAGCGTGGCCGACCGAAATTTGATTTTGAATTGTAGCAAAATATGATATCACGTAGAGTGCGCACAAGATAACTCTGCGCGCGAGTCGTGGCGCCACGTACGTTATTTCACTAGCATTCCGTATTCCCTGGCAGCATAAAATTTGTTCCTGATTTTGGCCGTACGTAGAGCTATCTTACGCGTATTCTACGTATAATCTGGTTTCCTAGTAGGTATGGCGGAAAGCAAACAAAAATAATCCTGCCAATGATTACTTATTTTTCTGCCATTAGGAAGCTACATTATTTGTGACATAGTATTTATTTTCTTTCAAATTATTTCATTATTGTTGTACAAAAACATAATATGTACCCAACTAACATCATAATAAAATTATACAATTGATCTTGAACCCAAAGCAGGGATTAAAAGTAGCAATTTCGCTATTTGATTTCTGTATGCGTTGCAGTTTACATTATATATTTTGACTGAAATTACTTCTTTCTAATTTTAAGTTAATTATTTTTAATTTAAATGTCTAACATAGTTCTTCTACAAACTAAAATAAATATGGACTCGCGCTTGAAAGGGTTCGTACCGTATGGGAGCCAATTATGTATTTAAATTATTTGTTTTTTAAATTGAAATATTATATTACTAAATACTCTGAGAATATGTCAAGCGTCTACCTGTTGTCATTATTAATAATTATCGTGCAAAAACTCACATCTGTTTGAATGAATGTAATGTAATGAATTGTAATGAATAATTGTAATGAATAATAAATATAAAATACCTACTATACAGTAGGTATTTTATTCTATTTTTTGACCGATGAAACGGAGGAGGTACGCAATTCGACGCGTACCTATTTTTTTTTTAATGGAAAGGGTATACGTCGAAGTTGGTCCTATTTAAATTTTCTTAAAATCGGCTGAGCCATATTTGATAAATCAACAATAATGTGAAAAATGCTACTTCGATCCGCGCGAATTCTGTACATAGTTGAAGTCGATATTTATTTCATTCTATTTTTAGTTAGTATTTGTTGTTATAATGGAAACGGAAATACATCATCTGTGCAAATTTTAACTGTTTAGCTATTACGATTCATGAGATACTCGTAGGTACAGCCTAGTGACCAACAGACAGACGGACAGAGGAGTCATAGTAAGTAATTTGGTCTCGTTATATTACTGTATACCTACCTGCACATCTAAAACTTCTTGCCTTTTATATGGTACCTACAATATTTTCATTCTGCTATTTCCATATTTCTGTTAGTTCCATAGTATAAAAATAATAGAGGATTCAATAAAACAGATGCGAGGTTTACTGTTTAGAGAACGGCTTGTCATACCTTGGTAATACTTTAAACACGTTTAAAAAAACTAAAACAGTTAGCAAATTAAAGCAGCAGTGGGTAGGACACACACCATAGTAGGTAATACAAGATAGAACATCTACAAAGTAGGTAGACCTTCTTGCGGCGGCATCATGTGTCGGGTGGTTCTCCTCCCTCAAATATGGTCGAGGAGAATGATGGCTGGCACATGTGTCATACTCGTGATCGGGTGCTGCTTGCGGGTCGCCGGTCTGCTCGTGGCATTCACGCAGTGCATTGACTAACTTAGGCTATTTCAAGTACCTACTACTAACTCTCTTTGATAGTATAATCTAATAATTGTAAATTTTAGTTAACAAAGGGCATAGACCCTGGAGTCTGTGGTTAGAAAATTTAATTAAAAAAAAAAAGTAGGTAGATATGAACTGATTAAAGCATTTAAAGCACTTCTAATTAAACTTTTCAGCTCTCTTCAAACTCAGTGGATTGGCAAGTTAAAATGACAGAGGGCAAGGCACATAGTTCAATGAACGGATGGCCAATGGGGCTGTTTTCTCGAATGAATCTCACGTATAATCCGCGCCACACAAGTCGGCGGATGGAAAGTTAGGCGCAGAACGCTGCGCAAAAGGCAAAATATAGGTATGCGCGGGGGCCAGAGAGAACAATGCACAGTTCTAGCCCAAATTCTATGACTCTAAAAATACTAAATTGCCAAATAATTTAAAATATATCGAAAGAGATAACTGTTTCATAAAACAACTAAAAATTATCCTATTATCGAAATGCATTAGACGAAATGCATTATTATACATTAGACGCATTTTTTAACGATAATCTAGAAAACGTAATAATAAATCGTTCCAATACAAATAATAAAATTGCCATACCCTAATAGGGTCATATGTATAACTTTACAAAACATGTTAACTAAAAACCGCATGTAAATTTCATATGTTGCAATATATGAATTGAGTTTGAGTTTGAGATACAAGACGCCGGGGCACACCCGCCCGCCAACCTCATGCCTCCCGCATGCACGCCTGTGCTTACCACTACGCCACGCGGCGTCGACATTGTGCACACATGCGCAATAATTAGCGAATTACGGCGAAGTGTCATCTGCGGCTAACATCGCATCCGCCGACTTGTTTGGCGCTACCTATACTGGCAAAAATCTTTGAAATTATTAAAGAGTCTTTGAAATTATTTTGCCATTTTGAGAATTGAGCATTCTGTGCTGAGCACTACCTCTTTAGGGCAAAGTTAATAGGTTTAAAAAGAACAACTTTTACTATGGGAGCAACTAACTCCGAATTGGCGATAAAAACCAGCTGTTCCATACACTTTGTCCATTATCAACGGACTTTTTCTAAGGTATAGTTGATATTTCTCGCGGATTCGGCTCTGGTCGGTCCCATAGTAAAAGTTATGATTTACTTAACTCGCCAAAGGAGGTTGTTTTAGGTACCTGTAAGCTCTTATATATTATGTATTTAATATGTGTGATTTTATTTTGAAAATTTCCAAATCAAAACTATGTTGCCATTTTGAGAATTGGGCCTTCATAGAATTATGCTTTTGTAGAATTGAGCATTCCCGGATTACTTCGGCATTATGCGAATTGGTTATTCTGCGCCTAACTCATTTAGATGTCTGCGGATACAACACGATATTCTGTATAATCGCTGCAACATGTCGCAGCAACTAAACGCCCATATTCCATACATAAAATCTTTTCTTCATAAGTAACAAACATACAACGGTCAAATCATAAGATTGGAAAAAATAACTAATATTTTGAATAAACATCGATATCGATGGACATCACTAGAGCATCGACAAAAATATCGACTATTACTACATCCCTAGTGCTTGTGTACGTACTTGTGTAGGTTTGAGCACTTTGAACCTCCCTTACCTCGACCCTGCCCCCGCATCGTGCGATAGGGACAATTGCAGCTCAGAGCGATTTATACCTACAAAAAACTTGGCGAGACAACGTTTCGTATTACGCTGTTTTCTTCTTCAAAAACTATTTCAATCAAGTATTTTTATATGTCAAAATTTTAAAAAAATATGTGTTCATGATTCTGTCATTTTATATTTTGTTAGATATTATTTAGTCTCTTCTGGTAGGTCTCTAAAGACGTCGGTAATAATGGTGATTTTTTTGTGATTTTGAAGGGTCATATTTTTCCTGCTGATTAATTTATTAAGAAAAAGAAAAGACAGGGTCTAAACAGCAAAATTTAATTTTATGACAAAAATTGAAGCCCTATAAGTACTTTCCAGGAAGAAAACAGCGTAATACATTTGTATGGAAAATAACAGACCAACCAGGCTCTGAGAAAATCAGCTACTCAATATTATTTTTCATAAATAATGGCATAACCGCCTTCCATCGTGTACAAAATTCAAATATTTCGCTCGAATTGTTTACATTACACAAAAAAATACTTACACAAAAACATAGAACCTCCTCCTTTTTGGAAGTCGGTTAAAAAGGTGGGTACCTACTCTCGACAGGGGCCATCCATTAATCACGTGATGTTTTTTTGGCATTTTTTGGCAAAATACTGGTATAAGTATCATCTAATTTTATTATAGAAAATTAAAGACTACTATAATAACGTTCAGAGGTAGACAGAAAGGTTGCAGTTTGTTTTTGACTGACATAAAAATTATGAAAGAAATGCGAAAAAGTTTTTTGTACTAGTATATGGACATTATTTAATGTACAATATTTTCAGACCACGGATTAGCAAGACTTTCTTCAACACCAATAACTGGATAAGCATCTTGCAAGTCAGTTGTTGGCACAGTGCTTTGTTGAAGATCAACATCGGTTTCATCAAGCTACTCGGCGTCATCATTTTCGCGCACTACGGAGAGAATCTCTCTCGATCGACGCTGAGTCCGGCGGACAATAATAATTGTCGCGGCTCGCGGGAACTTCACTTCGTTCGTTGCCTGGCAACGGCGGATCAAGGTCACACTACAAGCCGTTTTCGATTTTGTACGCGTTTGACTAAAAATAAATACATGTAACGCCGCTTTTCGGTTGAGTATCGCGCGCTTGCAGAAAAAATAAGTACACGTGATATATTACTTTACCCCCCCCTTCCCCCTTGTGATATTTCGTGATTTTTTATGAACCCCTCCCCCCCCTTTCAAGCCTCACATGATTAATGGACAGCCCCACACGTAGCTACTTATGCCTATAAAAAAACTCTCCCTTAATCTAAGTATCTATTTCTGTATTTATTTCTATGGCGGTAAGGTTCAAAATAGGGCTTCCACTTTATACTCTTCTACTTGAAGCATATTATTACGAGTAGGTATATTGAATATTAAACCACTGATATAATTAATCTACTCAATATTTCGTTGGATATTCACGTGGCATTTTGGCGTTTGATATTCGTGGCACAGAATAGGTTTAAGTTAGTCATTTTTTGTCAAAGCTAATAGTTTCCTCAAAACAACTATCTAAAGATGAAAAAGATGCAATGTATGGCGTACCTAAGTAAAATTTGTATGGCGGCCATGTGTTTTTAATTGTTCCAAAAAGTACCAAGGTAGTACTCAATATTTTCCGAAGAAAGTACATCTCTAAACCCCATCGTTTTTGAGATCTCTTAGGGGTCCAGGTTAAAGAATTGACCTTCCGAGATTTTGTCATTATTTCTCCCGATTATATTTTTATCTCCATACAAACCTACAATCAGTTTTTTCCTATCTCTTACAACTATTTAAATGAGTGAGTAATAAAATGTATAACATCTATTCCTGTATTTATTTCTATGACGGTAAGGTTCAAAATAGCGCTTGAAATATCAACCATAATTTACGTATACCTATATTTATGTCATAGTGATCCGTCTTGTCGAGGCACAGAATAAGTTTAAGTTATTACTAAAGCGCGTCGCGTATTTTTTATTGGGTTGTATTTTTAATATTGCCATTTAATTTTCTTTTAAACTACGCGTTGGATTGATTTGTTGTTAATGACAATTTTGTTCTCCTTGAAATGACAAAGCTAACAAAAGGATTCAATTGGATAAGGATTAATACTGTGTTTGTCAAAACAGTTTTGAAAATTACCTACAATCGCGTTCACTTTAAAGTGACCAAAGTTGATATACTGCAAAAACCTGAAGAGATAGATGTATGCTGTCGCGGACTTTTATGTAGACCTAATAAAGCCGGTTAGTTTTGACATACATCATTTTCATGTAAGACTTACTATGTAGTCAGCGCACGCGCTTAAAAAGTCTCAAAATTTCATTTTTTGCCGACTTTTTTTACAATTTTCAATATTTTACGCTGTAAACGTAACATAACTGAAATAAAATAAAACTTATGTGTTTGAGTGGTAAAGTACAATTCTAATGATGAAAGAATCAAAGTTGTAGAAAATCTAATTTCGAACAACTTTTGGTCCCATAACTTCTGCTGTAAAATTGAAATAACACAAGTTATTGAAGAAATGAAATGGTATCACCAACTATTTAAAAAAAATATCGTTCCTACAAAAAGTTGATGGAAATCAAAGTTCTAGAAAATCTAATTTCAAACAACTTTTGTTCCCATACCTTCTGCTGTAAAATTGAAATAACACAAGTTATTGAAGAAATGAAATGGTACCACCAACTATTTAAAAAAATATCGATCCTACGAAAAGTTGATGGGAATCAAAGTTGTAGAAAATCTAATTTCAAACAACTTTTGTTCCCATAACTTCTGCTGTAAAATTGAAATAACACAAGTTATTGAAGAAATGAAATGGTACCACCAACTATTAAAAAAAAATATCGATCCTACAAAAAGTTGATGGGAATCAAAGTTGTAGAAAATCTAATTTCGAACAACTTTTGGTCCCATAACTTCTGCTGTAAAATTGAAATAACAAAAGTTATTGAAGAAATGAAATGGTATCACCAACTATTTAAAAAAAAAATCGATCCTACAAAAAGTTGATGGGAATCAAAGTTGTAGAAAATCTAATTTCAAACAACTTTTAGTCCCATAACTACTGCTGTAAAATTGAAATAACACAAATTATTGAAGAAATGAAATGGTACCACCAACTATTAAAAAAAAATATCGATCATACAAAAAGTAGATGGGAATCAAAGTTGTAGAAAATCTAATTTCGAACAACTTTTGGTCCCATAACTTCTGCTGTAAAATTGAAATAACAAAAGTTATTGAAGAAATGAAATGGTATCACCAACTATTTAAAAAAAATATCGATCCTACAAAAAGTTGATGGGAATCAAAGTTGTAGAAAATCTAATTTCAAACAACTTTTGTTCCCATAACTTCTGCTGTAAAATTGATATAACACAAGTTATTGAAGAAATGAAATGGTACCACCAACTATTAAAAAAAATATCGATCATACAAAAAGTTGATGGGAATCAAAGTTGTAGAAAATCTAATTTCAAACAACTTTTAGTCCCATAACTACTGCTGTTAAATTGAAATAACACAAGTTATTGAAGAAATGAAATGGTACCACCAACTATTTTAAAAAATATCGATCCTACAAAAAGTTTATGGGAATCAAAGTTGTAGAAAATCTAATTTCAAACAACTTTTGTGCCCATAACTTCTGCTGTAAAATTGAAATAACACAAGTTATTGAAGAAATGAAATGGTACCACCAACTTTTTAAAAAAAATATCGATCCTACAAAAAGCTGACGGGAATCAAAGTTGTAGAAAATCTAATTTCAAACAACTTTTGTGCCCATAACTTCTGCTGTAAAATTGAAATAACACAAGTTATTGAAGAAATGAAATGGTACCACCAACTTTTAAAAAAAAATATCGATCCTACAAAAAGCTGACGGGAATCAAAGTTGTAGAAAATCTAATTTCAAACAACTTTTGTTCCCATAACTTCTGCTGTAAAATTGATATAACACAAGTTATTGAAGAAATGAAATGGTACCACCAACTATTTTAAAAAATATCGATCCTACGAAAAGTTGATGGGAATCAAAGTTGTAGAAAATCTAATTTCAAACAACTTTTGTTCCTATAACTTCTGCTGTAAAATTGAAATAACACAAGTTATTGAAGAAATGAAATGGTACCACCAACTATTAAAAAAAAATATCGATCCTACAAAAAGTTGATGGGAATTAAAGTTGTAGAAAATCTAATTTCGAACAACTTTTGGTCCCATAACTTCTGCTGTAAAATTGAAATAACAAAAGTTATTGAAGAAATGAAATGGTATCACCAACTATTTAAAAAAAATATCGATCCTACAAAAAGTTGATGGGAATCAAAGTTGTAGAAAATCTAATTTCAAACAACTTTTGTTCCCATAACTTCTGCTGTAAAATTGATATAACACAAGTTGTTGAAGAAATGAAATGGTACCACCAACTATTAAAAAAAATATCGATCATACAAAAAGTTGATGGGAATCAAAGTTGTAGAAAATCTAATTTCATACAACTTTTAGTCCCATAACTACTGCTGTAAAATTGAAATAACACAAGTTATTGAAGAAATGAAATGGTACCACCAACTATTTTAAAAAATATCGATCCTACAAAAAGTTTATGGGAATCAAAGTTGTAGAAAATCTAATTTCAAACAACTTTTGTTCCCATAACTTCTGCTGTAAAATTGAAATAACACAAGTTATTGAAGAAATGAAATGGTACCACCAACTATTTAAAAAAAATATCGATCCTACAAAAAGCTGACGGGAATCAAAGTTGTAGAAAATCTAATTTCAAACAACTTTTGTTCCCATAACTTCTGCTGTAAAATTGAAATAACACAAGTTATTGAAGAAATGAAATGGTACCACCAACTATTTAAAAAAATATCGATCCTACAAAAAGTTGATGTGAATCAAAGTTGTAGAAAATCTAATTTCAAACAACTTTTGTTCCCATAACTTCTGCTGTAAAATTGATATAACACAAGTTATTGAAGAAATGAAATGGTACCACCACCTATTTAAAAAAATATCGATCCTACAAAAAGTTGATGGGAATCAAAGTTGTAGAAAATCTAATTTCAAACAACTTTTAGTCCCATAACTACTGCTGTAAAATTGAAATAACACAAGTTATTGAAGAAATGAAATGGTACCACCAACTATTTTAAAAAATATCGATCCTACAAAAAGTTGATGGGAATCAAAGCTGTAGAAAATCTAATTTCAAACAATTTTTGCTCCCATAACTTCTGCTGTAAAATTGAAATATCAAGTTATTGAAGAAATGAAATGGTACCACCAACTGTTTAAAAAAGTATCGATCCTACAAAAAGTTGATGGGAATCAAAGTTGTAGAAAATCTAATTTCGAACAACTTTTGGTCCCATAACTTCTGCTGTAAAATTGAAATAACACAAGTTATTGAAGAAATGAAATGGTACCACAAACTATTTAAAAAAAATATCGATCCTACAAAAAGTTGATAGGAATCAAAGTTGTAGAAAATCAAATTTTAAACAACTTTTGTTCCCATAACTTCTGCTGTAAAATTGAAATAACACAAGTTATTGAAGAAATGAAATGGTACCACCAACTATTTAAAAAAAATATCGATCCTACAAAAAGGTGATAGGAATCAAAGTTGTAGAAAATCTAATTTCAAACAACTTTTGGTCCCATAACTTCTGCTGTAAAATTGAAATATCAAGTTATTGAAGAAATGAAATGGTACCTATCTATCTATCTATCTCATTCACGCATCACACTATTTCTCTCTTTCACTCTTACATGTCATTACGTACATCCGGCACTGTTTCACAATTCGTTCATGCTTATCGTGCGTTCCAACATTCATGCTAAAGTCATTCTCCACAGAGCTATTCATTCTCGCTGATTATTATAAACGGTGGGGATTTCCCACAAGCATAGACGTTGTTGCCAGTCTACAAAATATCATTCAAAGAAAAAGAATTTCCCGTCCTCGCCACAAAATAAGTAATGAAAAATTCCGTGCTCCTTTTAATTGGTACGAGTACGAATTTGTAGTTGCGATAAAAATATATTAAATAATTGCTATAAATATAAAATATTTGCGATAAATGGTTCAAATATTTACTAAATATTTTTATTATTTATTGTTAAACATTACCGCCCCCCTAAAAATTGAAAATCTATAGAAGAGGCCCATGTCCAGCAGTGGATGTTCTATTGCTGATAAAATGATGACGATATTTTGGATTCGTTTTTTATTTCAGATTTCATGTGTTGATCTTAGTTGATTTATGATTTTCGTTTGTTTGTAAAGTTCTCTAACGGAGACCACGTACCAGCACGCGCAGCGTAGGACATCCACCGACCGATTAATCCAAGCCGTTTCCGACCGGGCTTATTGAAATTCCATCGGGGAGGCCCATGTCCAGCAGTGGACGTCTTACCGCAGATAATAATGATGATGATGATATTTTTTCACAACTTCCTCAATGTGGGTAATTGGGTTTAAAATTAAAAGGCTTAGCTAATAGCATAATAATTGCAGTAAATGTTAACTAATTAATTTCAAAACCAAGATGGCCGCCACAGAATAGTAAATTACATGATGTTTTTTCATATCTCCCTCAATATGGGATCAAAAGAAAGAGCTTGACTGGTAGAATAAGATCGACTATGACAAATTCCAAGTCAAGTCAAGGTCGATCTTGGTATCAAGATCAGTCAAGCTGGATGCTTAGTCAAGATAAATCATGGTCGATGATTTTGGAGTCAAGGTCGATGATCCCGGAGTCAAGGTCGATGGTCTCAGAGTCAAGGTCGATGATCTCGGAGTGAAGGTCGATGATCTCGGAGTGAAGGTCGATGATCTCGGAGTCAAAGTCGATGGTCTCGGAGTCAAGGTCGATGACTTTGGTGTCAAGGTCGATGACCTTAGTGCCAAGGTTAGTCAGTCAGTCGAATTAGAGAACTCTGGGTGCGCGCAGAGGTTTTCCAATTCATATATTTCTACATCCCAGATTGCTCCAGATCGCACCTTTGGTATCCTCTGACCCAAGAATAGAATTGCATCAGTGCTGATGCGATTCTATTCTCGAGTTGAGAAGTAGTTCTGTCATTTGCAGTGCAGAGTTACATGCAGTACAATATTTGCGAGTATGAACCAAATCGGTCGAGATTATAAGCTAATGAAGTTTTAAGTTAAAAAAATGTGCCGCGCAGTCTACTGTTTGGAGAACTACTAGTTTTAGATTTTATATTGTGTTAATCTTAGTTAATTTATCATTCTCGTTTGTTCATGCTAACATTCCATTGTCTTACACCTAAGGGTTTTTAGCGCTAAGTCCTCCTTTAGTACAAATGGTGTGCAATAAAATGGTAAATAAATAAACAAATGTTGTTGGCAACACTGGACTCTGCGCGACAGGGAAGCCCAAGTGTAGCCACCCAAGCGAATGTTGTCGCGACAAACCGAAGCTTCGCGCGATGCTTCGCGTTGGCGCGAAGTACCCGGCCACATTATCGTCCGCAGACGAAGATTCGCCGTAGGGCGATAATGTAGCCACGCCATCATGTCACCTCCGATAGCTCAATCCTAGTTTGTGATACCCTTCGAAATTACGTAAGTTCGAGTATATGTACATCTTTTTCTAACACCTTTTAAATTTCATAATTAAAATGAGACAAAGAGATGTATTCTCTTGCTATTTTAGTACTCCTTCTTGTACTGGTCATTATTCTATGATCGTAACGTTCCATTTGATGCCTCTTAACCAAGCAACCCAATATCACAAACTAAAGGTTACTACCCCAATATTTACCCTACCTACCTATTAAATTATTTAATTATAAACCCTAACTACCTATCTAAAAAATAGCCGTGTTCAGAAGTTCAGAACTAAAGTGTTGCGTGCGAGAAAAAGATACATCATTCTTTTTTTAGGGTTCCGTACCCAAAAACGGGACCCTATTACTAAGACTCTGCTGTCCGTCTGTCTGTCTCCAAGCTGTATCTCATGAACCGCTATAGCTAGAAAGCTGAAATTTTCACAGATGATTTATTTCTGTTGCCGCTATAACAACAAATAAAATGAGAATAATAATAATATTTAAGGGGGGCTCCCACACAAAAAGTCTAAATTAGCCGTTTTTCGCTCGATATCAATAATGGTAACAAGTTGGTCAAGTTCAATGGTTCAAGTATCTACACTTGAAATATTCACAAAATATTTAGCTGCCTACTTTAATAATAAATAATAAAATTGAAACAAAATAAATATTTAAGGGCGCTCCCATACAGTATGTAACCCTTCCTGCGCGAGTCCGACTCATACTTGGCAGTTTTTTTTTCATAATTTTGGCATCCAAAGTATCATAATATTATTATTAAAACGACTATCAGCGCGCGAAATTCAAATTATCTTGGATTTTTTTGTCGTAATAAACATCACTACTCATCATGAGTATACGAAAACTACCAAAAATACACCACGTCACCACGTATGATTTTCACATTAGTTTTTGGTTTAATTATAGACGCATCGTAACCATTTTTTGGTTTGTACTGTTTACTTCGTTATAAGTGGGTAATAGGCCCAATTTTAAAGGCGCTATCGTTAAAGTGGCAAATTAAAGTGGCAATGGGCAGGACACAGAGTTCGAAGAACGGATGGCCGATGGGGCCGTAAAGTTCTCGAATGGAGACCACGCACCAGCAAGCGCAGCGTAGGACGTCCACCAACTAGGTGGACTGACGATATAAAAATCGCAGGAACGCGCTGGATGCAGACCACTTCCAAACGACCTTATAGGAAATCCATGGGGGAGGCCTATGTTCAGCAGTGGACGTCCTACGGCTGATAGATAGATAGATATCTAAAAATAGTAGCGTTCTCTCTCTATCAAATGCCTAGGTAAGATAGTGAAAAAGAAACAGGAAAATTCTAAATTGCTGTTAAAATTACGATGGCGCCTAATGTCGATTCATGGTCGTGAAATTAGTTTTCGTAAACTCATGATGACTAATGAACTTTTTGGTGCGAACTGTAGGTATGCTGAGTGTGAGTTTTGTCGTAAACATGACTCGCTCTACGGCGAGCGCGTAAGCATGTAATTTGTATGAAGAAATGTACAGCGCCACTAGCGGCGCGTTTTTGAACTGACAATTACTGAGTTATAACAACCAACCCCCACTTAATATTTTTTTTCAATTTTTATAGTTCGGCCGTTCAGATAATGCGTTCCTGACACGTCATCTTGAAAAAATGTTGTTGGCCGATATCTCGGAAACTATGTACTTAAGGGCAAAAAACATTAAGATCATTATTGTAGAAAATAAAATTTCGCATCTTTTGTTTCCACTAAACTTTTTTGTAAAACTTACCGTTTACGATTTATGGCCCATTTAATATTTCATTAAATGGACCTCAAAACATTAAATGGTCCATAAATCGTAAACGGTAAGTTTTACAAAAAAGTTTAATGAATTTTTTCAAGATGACGTGTCAGGAACGCATTCTCTTTACGGCCGAACTATAGTATTTGTTGTTATAGCGGCTGCGTTCAATTTGACCTAACCGCAGACCGCATTATGTGTGACAAATCCTTTCAAACCAAATCACCAAGCTCACCACCAAGCACCATGGGAAATTGGGAATAGGTTTGATGTGTGGTTGGCAATTATTATTTGAAAGACTAGTCTGTAGATAAACATGTCAAGTTTAATGACTTACTAAAATATAGCTCTGTCTTTTTCATTACGATAAACCTATTATACCTATTAGATAAAAGACCTACTTTAAAATTATACATGAAGTCATGAACTCAAAACCTTCGTTAAAATTTTCTCATTCAATTAGCATGCTCCTAGTATAAAAATCCAACAAAATTCTATAGGCCCTATGCCTGAAGAATTTTGTCTAGGTGGTTAAAGTAATACCTAAGTACCTATTCAGCGAATATCGGATGACGTCGTTGTTAGTTATAGGCAAGTACGCCTATCGCGTGAAATGGTAGCGATTCGGCGACATTCGCATTATCTTTACTAATAACAGGTAATTATCTAGTTTAAATGATTACTGCGATAGGTTGTAGCTATTTAAATCAAAATGAGTACATATCTATGTATAATTGTTTCGATAAATTAATGTGAGTAGTCTATTGCGACGACAATGAAGGCGTTGTTGGTAGTGCTTGCGTTGGTGGTGTCTGCGCGGGCGCAGGAGTCGGTAGTGGTGCAGACGCAGCAAGGGCCCGTGCGGGGGCGCCGGGATCCGCAGGGGGGCGTCTTCAACTTTATGAACATACCTTACGCGACTGCGCCCACTGGACGAGATAAATTCAAGGTAGGCAACTCCTAAAGGCATACTTTCCCCTTGCCAATTTTGACGCCCATACATCATCATCATTATTAACTAATAATCGGCCCAGTACGAGTCCGACTCGCGCACGGAGGGTTCCGTACTCTATAGGAGCCCACTTAAATATTTATTTTATTTTCAAAGTGAATATACAACTAAATATTCTGTGAATATTTCAAGCATCTACCTGTTACCTGGTACCTGGTACCTGGTACCTGTTACCATTATTAATATAGAGCGAAAAACGGCTATAAAATCAGGTTTGTTGTATGGGAGCCCCTCTTAATTATTAATTTTATTCTGTTTTTAGTATTTGTTGTTATAGCAGCAACAGAAATACATCATTTGTGAAAATTTCAGCTTTCTAGCTAATTGTTTACGAGATACAGCCTGGAGACAGACAGACAGACGGTCAGCGGAGTCTTAGTAATAGGATCCCGTTATTACCCTTTGGGTACGGAATCCTAAAAAGTTCAAAATATACTTGATTTTAATTTTATCTTTCACATAGGTAGTGAAAGAAAAAATGTTGTCTTCATAAACCACGATTTCTATACTAAAGCCAAACTCGATGTGAAATAAATGTAAACAAACAAAAAAATGTCAATTTTAGGGTTGTCACTTCAAGACAGTGTTACGGATATCAGAATTTCTACAGTTTGTCATATAAATCGTCCAGACTTTTCGTAATTTCAATCGAAAAGTCATATTTACTATATTTATAGATCAATAGCAATAACAAATTGCCAAGAAGTGAGTTTTAAAAGAAATCACAATATTCAGTAATTACTTACATTGAAATTTGCATCAACCCTAGCCATTTTTTCGTTTGAGTGCAGAAATCTCAAACAATTGGGAATGTTTTGTTCAATGTTGAAGTCGGTTAATAGTTTGAGTTATAGTACCTAGTAATGTTTTAATAGTTTACGTAAGTACCTATCTACTTACATGCCAGTACGGAAGCCTTGGAGTGCGAGTTTAACTAGTTTTTTAAAGTACAAAATCGCGTTAAATATAATCGAGATGCAAATAGTCGATACAATTCGGCGCTCTTGTATACGAGCCTTTAGATCCCTCTCTCATCTTTAGATCCCTATCTCATTATAAACTTCAATAAAGCGAGTGAAGCCACGGGCAGAAGAGTGAACAATTGAGCATTAGAAAAAAAAGTTCTCTACCCCTGATGTTAGTGGTTGCTAGGCAACGCTTTGTTGGTAAACATTTCACATCGAATTTGGCGGAAGTATAGAGACAGGTACTTATAAAAGACAAAGCATTATATTTATATAGATAATTTAAATTCAATCCAATTATTTCCTGAATTAATACTGAAGTACTTAATTTAAAAAAATACCTAATCTTAGCCATATCACAATAATTCTGATTGAGTATCCTCTTATCTAATTAAAATAGTTAAATAAGAAATAATTATACCTAGTGTACCTACGTATACCACATTATAACAACAAAACAAAAATACTTATGCCATGAAAAATACATTGAGCACTTCAAATCTGAAGAGTTTCTATAACAAGGTGGACGGTGGAAACTAAATATTTCCCAAGGAACACCCAGGTGGACAAAGGTGATCCGTTGTTAACCTTAGGAAGGCAACAGGGGCAACCGTCACCCCACTCGTAGGAAAAAGTTTCAATATTTCATTGACGTTGTTTTTGTCTCACTTTAACGCTCGATCTATTCTCTAATTGGAGTAAATGCAATCAGTCGCACGCAGCCACGTGTCTCGGTATGTCGTTGTTTTTGTTATATTGATAGTGCTGGGGTGACGCGTCACCCCTGTTGCTTTTTACGTATATAATTTTTTTTGTAATACTGACATAAATCTTTTTTTATTTTATTTTGCATTATAAAGAAGAAATAAATTTGCAAACAAGCAAACCAGTAATCATCCATGATTACAATTCAACGAAAGGCGGAGTCGATACTTTCGACAAAATGATGCATTCATATTGCACGGCTAGAAATACCAGACGTTGGCCGCTTCGATACGTCTATGGCATGCTGGATCAAGCTGGTATCAATTTTATGGTACTTTTTGTTGCCGCTAAACATCCGAACACTCCTGTTAACAAGTTCCGAAGCAATTATTTCAAGAACTTAGCTTTACAATTGGCGGAACCACACATGAAGCGCCGTTTGAGCCGCGAGAATTAAGACTCACTAAATGTGATATTCTAAATATGAACCAGGAGTTTTCTGAAAGAGAACCTCCCGTAAAATTACAGAAACAATCAAGATGTTTACTGTGTTCAAGAAAACGAGACAAAAAAGTAAAAACTGTTTGCACAAAATGCCTTCAGCCCACTTGCAGTGAACAACGCAAAGAAATTTGTTTGAACTGCATTTAATGTAAAAAAAATCATAATTCTAAAATAAAAGTGCCTGATTAAACGTTACAATCCTATTCCTAATTATGTAAGCTAGTGATCTCATAACAAATAAGTTTGACTCTCTTAGATATTGATGTTTTATTTGAATTTGAAAAGTATGGGGTGACGTGTCACCCCTGTTGCCATTCATGTATGAAAAAACAGTGTTTGTAGCCGAAGGTTAAAAAAACTTTCCACGGTTCACCCAGGTGGTCACAGGAGGTGGATGGTGGGAAAGAACTGAACAATAGCATGATTATTAGTTATTTGTATACTTGGTTAGGTATTTATAACGATGCCTACATTGATGATTACAGCACAATGAGACGTTATAAATAACTTCTAAATTGTTACAATAAAGATACTTGTTGCAGGCGCCTCTGCCTCCACCAAACTGGACCGAGCCTTACGATGTATCAAACACAATCATAGCATGCATGCAGCCGGGAGCCTATCCGCCTGGAGTCCTAACTATGGTGGAGGACTGTCTCGTGGCCAACATCCACGTACCGGACACAAATGAAACAAACCTTCCCGTGCTGGTGTCAGTACACGGGGGGGCCTACCAGATCTGGTTCGGCGCAGGAGCGCAAATGAACAGTCTAGTGAGAGCAAGGCACATCATCGTCGTAACGTTCAACTACCGCCTTTCGCTACCGGGCTTCCTCTGCCTCGGTACAGAAGACATTCCAGGCAACGCTGGCATGAAAGATCAAGTCGCGTTACTCCGTTGGGTCAATAGAAATATAGCTAGTTTTGGGGGGAACCCAGACGACGTGACCATAACTGGGTGCAGCGCCGGCGGCGTCTCCGTCGACCTCCTCAATCTGTCGCCGATGGCGAGAGGTTTGTACAAAAAAGCTATAATGGAAAGTGGCGCAGTCTTAAGCAGCGTCGGTGCTCAGATCGATCCTGTACAAAATGCTAAGTATTACGCGAAACTATTGAATTTTGACAATGTGGACGATATAGCTGCTTTGGAAGAATTCTACAAGACTGTTTCGTATGAAGTTTTATTGTCTGAATTTGATGCCATATGGTATAGAGAGGATTCTCAATTTTTGTTCACACCGTGCGTTGAAGGTAACACGACAGAAGAAAAATTTATTGATGACGCTCCATGGAATTACTTAGTGAATGGATTGTACGATAAAGTGCCTTTGCTCTATGGCTTTGCAGAAATGGAAGGTTTATTCAGGATAAGTGAATTCAGCAGATTTAAGGATAAAATGAACGAAAATTTTGCAGACTTTTTGCCGGCAGATCTACAGTTTGAAAACGAAACACAGAAAGAAGAAGTGGCAGCGAGGGTTAAGAGTTTTTATTTCGGAGAGCAAGCTGTGAGCGAAGAAACCATTTTGAGTTACATAGATTATTTTAATGATGTAATGTTCGCTTACCCTATAATAAGGGCAGCTAACTTACGAGCGGCAAATGGTGACACATTATACTTGTACGAATATTCCTTCGTCGATGAGAATACAGCGTTCGTACCCCATACTGAGGTTAGAGGAGCTGGCCATTGTGATCAATTCTCTATTGTTATTGATGATTCGTTCCCAACAAATCATTCGGTGGAATTCGAGACGATGAGAGAAAACATGCGAAACTTGTGGCTGGATTTTATCATAGCAGGGTAAGTAAAAAATGAGTAAAAATAACATATATGATTCACGCGTCAAATCATCAGTAGCCACTGCTTCAGTTAAGTATACTTGAAGTGAAACAGGCAGTAATTATTTGCAGGCATCCGACGCCAGAGGGTTCCCAGCTACCGTCGTGGGCGCCGCTGCGGGAGTTCGCGGCGCCATACATGTCGCTGAACCAGTCGAGCGCGCTGCAGCAGACGGGGCTGCTGGAGACGCGCGCCGTGTTCTGGCACGCCATCTACGAGCAACACTACGGCGGGCCCGCGGCTGCCCGCCCGCCCGCCGCCGCCACGGACCGCGCTCACGTCTCCACCGGACCATTTGTACTCGTTGCAGTGTTAGCGTGGCTCGCTTCTGCACCTTGAGCATCGCAAAAGCATGCATTATGAATCGCCACCTACTGTCACAAAAATGGGTGGCGCTTGATCGGAACGATCTGTCTAATAGACTTGCGTTTATATATCTAAGAGCTTTTTTAATAGGTCAAGTGCCTATATTAACTACCACTAAATACAAGATGTATAATCTAAAACTACATAACAAGCAATTGGATCATCCACAGACCCTTGAAGGTCTAAAGATAATCCAAATTGAAGAGCATTTGAGTATTATTCTAAGAGCTAGCGTCCTAAACCGTCCCAGGTTTATATAGAATATCCGAGTTTTTATCAGACTGTATGATAATTATTTTATTGGCATAACTTAAGCAAGTTATGGAAAAAATAAAATTATTATTATTATTTATTAATCCAGTAGCAATAATACCGATTGTATAGAAATAAATTGGATCCATTGTTACGTATTGTGTGCATGGACATTTAAATACTGGCTGAAATTATCCAATCAGGGCTTTTTGAATATTTTTTTAATATCTTTCAGGGTTAAAAAAAAACATTTTTAAGTTTTTTGTAGGGCTATCCGTACCTACTGGCTACTTACATTTGCTTGCTAAAACTTTGTATGAATTATTCTCGACTATGTTTTACATGTTTTAATTATTATTAAGAAAATACACGTGTTTTTACTAAATATTAATATTTATGTGAGAACAATAAGAAATTTTAGTCAGTTTTATCAAAACTTGTCAAAATTGTCTAAAATTTTATCATTGCTTACCCAAATTTCAAATTTATTTAATAACAGTATTTATAGCCTTACAGAATATATGACATCCAATACGCTACATTATACAGAGTTAAAGTACTATAAATATAATTACAATCATAGTAAAACATAAGCGAGTAAAAAAAAATTACACATATTAAAACACATTAAGAATAAATCAGTTTAAAATAATTAACATACATAACATAAAAACATTAAAAACTTGTACTACCAGTTGCCGGGGAATTAAACTCGACTGTGTGCAAAGCAGCATCTTTCTGTGACGCTCCAGTCGTCAATGAAGACTGTTATAACATTGTTCATATGTTTTTGAACTCGAAAAATTGGAGATTGGTGACGACGGGCGGCGCGTCAGAAATCTAGGTTTCGAGATGGAAGCGCGCCGCTATTCGCGCTCATCTGACGCCTCCGTTTGCGCCGGTATGGGCGTGAATGGAGGTACGCTTCCATCTCGAAACCCAAAGCGTTGTTCAGGTACACATAAGCGACTTGCTTCACAGATAATATTATTAGGACAGTCAATATTTTTCCGCAGAACAGGATACCTACCTAGATCTTTTATAGACAGGCAGGCGTCTAGAGATGATGTCACCAACCTGTAGGTATTGTGAAATTATTGGATTGGAAGAACTGGTAAAACTCGTAGCAGACACTTAGCTTCCAGTAAGCTTTCAGAAAAATCAATAATGTTAATTATTGAGAATTCTAAGGGTCCTATAGAAGACCCCTGACTGACACCGGAGCGTGTGTGATATGCATCTGAGTCGTTACGCCCTGATCGGATAAACCTAGTTTGATTTCGGTGACTGCTAGCAAATAGTGTTATTAACTTGGGAGCAAATCCTGTGTCTGACATTTTAGAAAGAAGGACATCAATATCAACTCGGTCGAACGCTTTTTTAAAGTCACATCCGTAACGTTTGCCCAAAAAAGTTAAACAACAGAGTAACAAATATCCATAATTTATTTCACAAACTAATTAACATAACGACTTTAATATTATAATTCCTATGTACTAGATCCAGCACTTGGTCTGCTGTCATACTTCTTCTTGGCAACGTCATAGAGCACTTTGCTCATGCTCTCGCCGGTCTCCTTGACCATGAAGGTGAAGATGCTGGCAGGGTTGTTGAGCAGGAGGTGCGGGTGGTCGAACTCGGCGGCGACACCCTTGTCCATCACCAGCACGCGGTCGGAGTCCATGATGGTGTTCAGTCGGTGGGCGATGGTGATGACCGTGCAGTCGGCAAATTGGTGCCGGATGGTCTTCTGGATCAATGCATCCGTCCTGCGAATAGAATACTGCTTAGTACACAGCAGACATGCCATAAAAGAACCGGAGGTTGATTAGAGTGTCTAATGGTAATAGACATAGCAAGAGGCGGGTTAACCGAGGTGCCGTTATCTTGATTAGGGCAAATAGACTCAACAATTTCAGATTCTCGGAATTAATCAAAAATATTTTTTCCAAAATATAACGTAAGAACACTATACAATAAACTAGTAGTCCGCCCCAGTCTTAGATCTCGCGCGATTATTAAATTTAATTTTCTACACCTCAGATAAAAATATTTTAACTGTGTGTCAATAAATTAATAAAATTGGTATGTAAGTACGTCGAAACAAAACATAAATATGTTTAATGACATAGATAACATTCAGCATATAATTATTTAGTCAAATAGTTAAAGTATAGGGTTCTGGCAAAAACTGCTAAGTAAATTATATAATCCAAGCCCTCAGTTAAAAATCATATTCTACTAAATCTGGTCACACTGAATGAAATGTTAACACACGCTGAGCTCATCGGGACCCATAAAATAAATCAAAATCAAACCTTCTTTAACAATAGATAACATATCCGGCCCAGTGCCGGTTCAGATACTTTCACGTGAATCACAGGACGTCACTGCCTACTGGATTGCCTGTTGTGAGTCGTGAATGTATGTTTTGCCATGTTTTCAGGCAGAATTCAGGAGGTTTTTCGGTTAAAGCATTATTAAATCCTTAGTAGGATATACTGTATAACACAGTCTCAGCCATTTGCCCCGACGTGGGGACTAGGATAAAAAGAAGAAGAAGTAGGGTATACTAAAAAAGGCTATGAAGTACTTACTGTGGGTCTACATTGGCGGTGGCCTCGTCCATGACAAGGATCTGGTTGGAGCGCAGCACGGCGCGCGCGAGGCACACGAGCTGCCGCTGCCCCATGGAGAAGTTGCTGCCGCCCTCCGACACCTTGAAGTCCAGCGCTGGGACTGCCTCTTTCAGCTCCACCTGGGTACCATTTAACATTTTTAACCGACGATTTTTAGCTTATCACACGCATGTCGACACGTCTATACATTTTGAAAGCGCATTACTTTAGTAGTAGTCCGATTTTGGTAATTCTTTTTTATTGATGTTAGGAGAGAGATTTTAGGATAAGATGTCAAATTATTCATCAAGGGTCTAATTATATTTGTCAGGATGGAAATCTTACTTGAAACTAATGCAGCAACCCTGATTCTCACATAATAATAAAAAACTTTTCAATCTGATCCTAAATTTTTTTGTGAGGGTAGTTACCTCACTTGAGAGGGTACTCCGTGTATTGCAATTTGCACTACTTTACTTTACTTTAAGGCACATTCGTAAGGCCCTAGACGTCTGAAAAGAAGTAGCAAGAAACTCGGCGCCATCAATATAATCTTTTAGTTTTTTGTTGCAAGGTACAATGATCAGTTTCATAATTTAGATATAACACAAAGTACTTAACTTTAGCAACATGGCAACGTCCACTCGGCTTGGCTTCGAATATAAAAGTACCGAAACTCAGCATAACTAGCTGAGTGAGACTTCAGAGCAACAAAGATTTATCCAACGTTATTATGAGATTACTAAGAGAACACTCAAGAGTAACTAGGCGAACACTAAGAGACTATATAAATATGATTGAAATTGGTTTAGAAAATTAAAGCATCTTAACAATGGCATACATAGATTCGAGTGAACTATTTTTGTAAGTAGATTGCAATCGTTAAAGTCAGTTGTGCTATTTTTTGCGAAAAACAATTAGGTACAATTCGTTTTTAACGCAAACAAGGGTGTTACTTTGTGTTATAGGTTGATTCTGAAGATATTCGTATCTATTTGTGTCATCGAATTGTAACGGATGGACGAAATTTGATTTTTGTTTTTTAAACTTTTTTGTTTAGAGATGTGTGGTCTTAGAACAAAGAATGGTAATCTAAAGGTATTTTGGTTGATAACTATATTAGTATACTGCTATACTAACTATACTGCACAAAAAATATCGTTATTGAAATTCTTCATAAAATAACAAACTTTTTTGGTAAGGAATTTATGAGTTTATGAAATTGAATGCAGACGGATAGATCAAGCGTTGTTTTGTTACCTAAAATGTTCATGACATATGGAACAATAAATAAAGAAGGAGTGAAGGAGTGTCACCTGTTCCAAGGCTCTCCAGATCTCGTCGTCGCTATAACTGTCGAAGGGATCCAGGTTGTATCGCAGCGTAGCGGAGAACAACACGGGCTCTTGGGGAATGATGGAGATCTTCGATCGTAAGTCCTGGAATCATTTATACATATAGTAGAATCATTTATATCCATGATACATATAGTAGAATATTTTCACCGGAAGATCAGCGCTGGTTGGTTCGCTGAGGTGAGCCAGTTTGTGGCAGAAATATAAATTAAATTAATTTAGTGTAATTAGTATTAATTTATGTTACGTGTTTAGTTTTGTATTTTTGTGGCAATAAAAAACGGTCTATGTTTATTTAGGAATGCTAATTAGAAATAGTAACCACAAAAATAGAGTAACTGCAATTCAAACGAACTTAAAGTTAGAACCTATCATTTTAGTTGTTTTCAAAACGTATGAGACAAATGGGAGGCTGTGGTTATGTAGGTGGAATTGTAGGTACCTTTTTAGAGAGTCCCTTGGTGTCGAGGCCGTCTATCTTAACGCTGCCTTCTATGTCATAGAGCCGGAACAGAGCAGAGATCAGAGAGGACTTGCCGGCGCCTGTCCTGCCCACCACTCCCACCTGGAATAATAATATTAATTTATGACTTTACAACTGATACAAATATTTCATCGAGATGGTTTATGTATCCAGGCATTCAAGGTCGTAGGTTTAGTTAAATTGTCGATTCTTGATGTCCCCCCTCCCTTGGCCACGGACCCGAAGGCGCTGTCTAGGGATGCTTGTAAAATGTATTATTTAAATAACCTCCAACTGTTGTCGGGCAACATGACGATGGCCACTGCGGCAGACGGAATTTTATTTCTACGGAATTCATGTCATAGAAATACGTAGGAGCTAGGTGTTATGTCGCGGCGACACTGTAATATGCTATGTATTGTAACTTACCGGCAAACACATCCATCAGCCATAGGAAGCCTGGATGGGTTGCCTGGAAGATATCGCTTCCAGCGATAAGGCCACCTAGTGTTACACTAGCGTAAGAATTTGATAGTATTATTGTTCTTTTTAACCGACTTCCAACAAGGAGGAGGTTCTAAGTTCGTGTGTATGTTTTTTTTTTGTGTTTTATTTATTGATAATTTCGCCAATTGTCAACCGAGTCGAAAAATTCTATTTTAGTTCTAAAGGGTATACTCTAGAGGTGGTCCCATTTTAATTTAACAGAAATCGGCTGAGCCGTTTTTGAAAAAGTCAACAATAATGTAAGCAATTCGAATGAAATATCCGAATGTTGTGTTCGATGTACATCGATAATTCCGCCAATTGTGAACCGAATCGAAAAATTCTTTTTTAGTTCAAAAGGGTATACTCCCGAGATGGTCCCATATAAATTTTACGGTAATCGGCTGAGCCGTTTTTGATGAATCAAGAATAATGTAAACAACTCAATGGAACGATGGAAAGCAGTTTTGCCATTTTTTGTGAAAAATTATTATTTATATTTTTGTCTATAATTAAAACTATTATTTATAAGTGTGATGTCTACTGCTGGGCCTTTCCTACAGATTCCCAACAACAGGTTGGAAGCTTGCATACATTGCGTCGCAAATCATTGAAACGATAGTATATCAAAATACGTAATATGATTGGTAGCTAGGTTACCTTCCAGCCGCTCTTGATGTTGATGTTGAGGTCCTTGAGCACGGGCGGGTCGTCGGCGCCGTACTTCATGTACACGTTGTCAAACGTCACGCTGCCCTTCATCGGCCAGTCCTTGGGCGGCGTCGTCGCTGCAAGAGGAAGCTACTATTTAAGCCGTCAGAATGTTATTGATAGCAACCGAGTTTTCAAGGAACGAGAACTCATAGCAACTCAACAGCAGCGCTCTCGGACATGTAAACAAAAACAAATCTATTTTAAATAAAATACAGTGGAACCTCGATTATCCGGCCCTCAGTAATACAGATTTGCGATAATTCGGACCGTACCAGCGGTCAACAAAATTTATTTTACAAGCTTTTATTTAACTTGCTATGGATGTACCTATATACGAGTATGTACCTAAGACTCCGAAGATTCTGAAGTCCTAAGACTCTGAAGAAATACCTAAGACTCTGAAGTCTTGGCTAATCTCAAAGGTATTTTACTCAACCAAAGAATACTTTGAAAATCACAGAGTAATTGCCTTTGGCTTACCTTATTTATAAATTAATAATACCTACCCTTATTTGTCATTTTGCTTAAGATAATTTGATTCATTAGGTAATTAACTTTTATTTTTATAACTGCATTATTGTACGCTTGAAATGGGCAGGCTGTTGGAACTTTTATATGTCTTATAACATCTTATTGTATGTACTGTACCAGCCTTGTTTTAATAGTCTACTGCAGGACGTAGGCCTACCCACGAAGGGTGATTGTATGTACACAGCAACGCAATAAAGTTTATTTCTATTTCTGTGTGTAAGTTCGGGTGGAATCTTGCAAGTTAAATTTGTCCAATTTTCCGGTTTCCGATTGAGCTGAAATTTTGCACGCATATGTATATATCTAGTGACAATGCAATAATATGGTATCATGGAGCTGATCTGATGATGAAGTCGGAAGGTGGCCATAGGAACTCTTGCACTAAACAAGATATACCCGTCGTGTTTGGGCACGTTTTACTTGTCTTGGCTAGCACTCTGTTGCTACATGATATCCAGCATCTAAAAATTTATATCGAAAATAGCTTCAAAAGCTTGTATTTAAAAAAATTAAATACCCGGATTCTTTTTCCTATTGGACAAATCAGTTAGACCATCGAGTTAGATCATCAGGAGGAACCCTTTTTTCTATGCTCTTCGCGAATTTGTTTTTGTTGCAAAGAACACTTTTGCAGGTGTCGCCGCGCGATCTCTGAACTTTAAATCTCGAGGTGCAAGCGTGGTTGGTTTGAATTAATGAATGATTTATCACTTAAAGATAAAATAAAAATAATTGATCATTAAAAAAGGAAGAACCTGCTCGTAAATTAGTTAAGATAATAATAAAAAAACAGCTATTTTCCATCATGCGATACTGGTTAGCATTACGTCAAGAACCATGTTGTGAGCGTTATGGCTACGTTAAAGACACTTTAAGTGGGTGATTCTGTTTGAAAACAAGCACGTAACCGGCTCTAACGTGGATTTTGTTTTAAAAAATCGCGTATAATTTATTAATTTTTCAAAAAACATATCTTAAACTCGTTTCATAATTTATTTTAACGTAATTTTACATTTATCAAATATTTCTCCAAACGATATTCACGGGAATAAGAAAATACTTACCGCGTTACGTTACGTTTTGTCGATAAACAGGCCCCAGTTACGATTTTACACTGCTGCGCTGGCCCTATGCTACAGGGTGCTACGCTTTTATACCGCAAGCGCTATGCTACGGAGTGCTATGCTTTTATACCGTAGGCGCTACCGCTACGCTAAGGGCAGCATCGTTTTAGCTATACTTTGGGCATATCGGCTACACTTTGAACTGCTACGCTGAATATTCTACGGTTACACTAAGAACACTGAATTAACAGATACACTATTGGCGCCTCGGCTACAAAATGGGCTTTTGGGCTACGCTATGAACTGTAACTGCTACGCCGCCGGCCGGTAAGTGCCATAGCTAATAATAATAAATAAGGCGTATACATTAGTTCGCCCCCCGCGCTCGCAAGGGTAACGGCAACTACTGTTCGCTCCGCAGTTAATTAAACTTAAGTGCAGTAAAAAGTTATTTGCTAGTAGTACGATATACACGGATTCATAGTTATAACAAAGACAGTGACAGTGGCGTTTACCTGAATCAATTTGTGTTAGTGGTTTGGAAGATATTAGCAAAAAACGTTCTAAATCATTTTGCCAACCGCCGCGCGATTTGAACTATATTTTGCGTAACTCGGTGTGCTACGCCGGTGAGTCATCGCAGCCGTCACCGTGTGTGCGATCCCCACCGCTACTGTTGGAGGTGCCTCCGCGCCCGCGCACCGCGACAACACCCCCGACCCTGGTCGGCCGCTAGGCTGGGCCTGAGTCATCGCCGGCAGCGCACCCGCGCCCGCGCACCGCTACCCCCGAGCCCTGACCAACCCTGAGTCATCGACGCGACGCTCGCTTACCTGTCGCTGTGAACAGCTGTGCGTATTTGTTTATTTACATTGCGCGGTGCACCATTATTTTTTTGCATCCACCCGTACACTATTCGTTATGTATTGTGCTGCGTGTCGCGGTGACATTATTACACAGGATGAACAATACATGACCTGTACCTTGCAGAGTTGCCTCAAGTCTTATCACCTTTTGTGTACCGGGGAAAAGAATACAAATAATTCGCCCACCAAGTCGTGGATCTGTCCAGAGTGCCGTTGTTCCACAAAGAAAGGAGGCGATAATAGTCTTACCCCCGTAGGTGCTACGAAAAGAAACAGGGATATGAATGTGACTGTGCGTTCAAAAGCTCCGCGGATTCCTGCTGGAGAACCGACTACTGTAGACGATAATCAGGATGTTGCCTGCGAAATTCGCGAACTACGAATTGAAATGATTAAGATGAGGGAGCAATTATCAAAATCAAATTCCCTCATCGCATCTTACGAAATGCAACTGAATAAATCTACGTCTATCATTGCAGATTATGAAAACAAGCTTTCCTTATCGGTGTCGGTCATTGTTAATTATGAGAAAAAAATTGAGAGGTATGGTGACCAAATAGGAAAACTGGTTGAGAAACTCAAAAATTCTGAATGCGATTCGGTTCATCACTGCCCTCCTGTAACCTCAGATACCCCCACACCACAGATGCAGCATTCGATGTGTGTTCCGGCATCAGAAAACAAAGTACCTTCTACTACAATCACCAAGCCTCTCCTTAATGATACCTCTAATCTCTCAAGCCGTAAAAAACAGAGAAAAGGTAAGCTGTCGGATGATTCAGCGGAGGACAGCGTAGCTGCGACCGGACCTTCGACCTCTACGAGTACAAAACAACTGTCACAAGAGGCTAATCTACAATTTCAGCCTCCAGCTAAGGATAACTGGACAGTAGTTCATCATAAGAAGTCGCGCCAGTCAATATCACTACGCTGCGTAGCGGGGCCTACGGTGACTACGCTTAGGGCGGCTGAGTCTCATAAACATTTCCACCTCTGGAATATGTTGTCGAATATCGACGAGGTAAAAACGTACTTAAATGAGTTATGCCCTCAGAGAGCTATCACCGTAGTACAATTAAGGACTTCGCAAAATTATAACTCATTTAAAATAGGAGTCCCAGAAGATTGCTACGATAAATGCTTCTCTGTAGACGTCTGGCCAGATAATGCTCGCGTGAAAAAGTGGATCAATTATAGAAAACACAATAGTGCGTCGGGTAGTGAAACGTTTCGACCGAAAGTCGGCGCCCAGTGAGCCGTGCACCGGAAAGCAGCCGCAAATCAACATTTTTTATCAAAATGTCAGAGGCTTGAAGACCAAATTGTCATCATGGGGTGCCAGCTTATTAACGTCCGATCATTTGTTGGTAGCCGCAACGGAAACGTTTCTTGATAGCTCAATAGAAGACGCAGAGTTGGTGCCAGACGGGTGGACTCTCTTACGAAGAGATAGAGGGTCTCGAGGCGGGGGTGTTCTGCTGGCTGCAAGACCTGGAGTGACAATGACCCGTCGGAAAGAACTGGAGACGAAGTCTGGAGAGGACCTCTGGGCGTGTGTCACCTACTGCGGAACTTCTTACATTGTGTGCGTGGTATACATTAAACCAAAGGCTACTGATGCCACTTATATGAACTTATTTTGTAACATCGAACGTTTCTTATCAACTTCAAGACACAATGTCTTTGTTTTTGGTGATATTAATTTGAATAGTGCCTCCAACGATGTCAATAATTATTATTGTTATTTTCTAACATACTGCAACTTAGTCAACTATAATACAATAGTTAATTCTCATGGAGGCATTCTTGACGTGGTATTGGCGCAGGAGTGCATAGAGTCGGAATCACAGCGAGTATACGTGCGCGAAGCTTCTGACGGGTTTGTCGCGATTGATGCATTGTATCATCCCGCACTCGAAATTTTGGTCTCCGTCCGATCACATTGTGGCACAGGTGTCCGTCTACTGCCAAGTAATATAGACACATTGCGTGACTGGAACTTCAATAAGATGGATATGCCACTCTTCCTATCTCTGCTCGAGAACACTTCGTGGGCTCCTGTTACTGAGTGCTGTGATGTCGCCAAGGCAACAGATGCTTTTTATGATATCATATACAGATTGTTTGATGCTTCAGTTCCCAAAAAAATAAGGCGAATGACAAAGTCTAACAGGTTTCCGGTATGGTTTGATGCTGAAATTATTAGGGATATTAAAACTAAGACTAAATTACATAAAATTTGGAAAAAATCGAAATGTATTGCGTCATACGAACGATTTTCTGACATGCGTGCCAAATTAAAAATTCGCATCTCTCAAGCGTATAAATCTCATTTGGCCTGCATTGGAAATAATTTACAAAAGTGTCCCCAACACTTTTGGAGACACGTACACAGCCTTAGGTCAAAGGGTGGTTTCGAACCACGCGTCTCATACAAGGGAAATATTTGTAGCGGGGTAGAGGCAGCAGAGGCATTCGCAGATTATTTTTCGAGCGTCTTCTTGGACGATCTCCCAGCAATTAATTCAAACTCATGTTCGGAGAACATTGTTCATGGTGGTTGTGTAACTCTACCGGAAATATCACCTACAGACATTGAACGCGGAATTAACAAGTTAAAGCCAAGCAGCTCGACAGGTCCCGATAGCTTACCTGGCTTTGTTATTAAAACGGGTAAAAGACATTTTATCCTTCCACTGTTTCATATACTGAATCTCGCCCTTAAAAATGGAAGATATCCCGATCAGTGGAAATTGTCTAGGGTGACACCCATCCCAAAGAGCAGTAAAAAGACCTTAGTAGAAGAGTACCGCCCTATCGCAATTTTGTGTGCGCCTGCTAAGGTCTTCGAGTACATACTGCACAGTGAGATATATAGACAGGTGAAACAGCATATAGGAGAAGAGCAACATGGTTTTAGGCCAGGACGCTCTGTAAATACCAATCTGTTGTGCTTGGTGGACTATATTTCGAAAGCTATGGATCGTGGTTCTCAAGTTGACGTAGTATATTTTGATTTTCAGAAAGCGTTCGACAAAATTGATAATAATATCCTATTGCTCAAGCTATCGTCGTCCTTTGGTTTTAGTCCGAGCCTTTTGCGTTTCGTAGCGGACCTCATGAGAGGACGGCGTCAGTATGTGAGATATGGCATTTACGAGTCGAAACCTTACCATACTAGATCCGGGGTAAGTCAGGGCTCAGTTACCGGACCGTTATATTTTCTCATGATGATCCACGATCTACCTAAAGTATTGTCTTCTGCTCAGTGTCTCTTGTACGCAGACGACCTTAAAATATTTATCGAAATAAAAACACGTGAAGACTGTTTACGCTTACAGGATGACATCAATAGGATTTATCAATGGAGCGTGGAAAATAAGATGTTATTCAACTATAGTAAATGTAATGTTATGACATTTGATAGGAAAAAGAATCCAATACACTTTGATTATCACTTGGGTGCAACGGCCATACATAGAGCAAACTCTGTTAAAGATCTGGGAGTTATTTTGGATCGCGGCTTAACTTTTCACGATCACGTGTCAGATCTCGCCAAAGAGGCTTACCGTCGCCTTGGGTTTGTGCTTCGAAACGCAAAGGACTTCGAAAACCCACAAGTAATTAAAACTCTTTATAGCTCTTTGGTCAGGAGCAAGCTGGAATCGAGTGCATGTGTCTGGAACCCTCACCATGTCACGTACACGCGCTTGCTTGAAAAAGTTCAAAAAGCTTTCCTAAGATCACTTTACAAAAAACTGTATGGGTACTATCCCTTCTTGTATCCGACCAAGTTTTTACTTGGACAGCTCGGCTACAACTCGCTTGAAGTGAGAAGGATGATCGAACAACTTACCACTTGCGTTAAGGTGCTCAAGGGATCAATGATAGACTCTATTGAGCTACACAATTTACTGTGTGTGTTATTTGTTCCGGATAGGCCCGGGGTCCCGGTGAACCGGCGTGGCCGGTTGCCGAAGTTATTCCATGTAGAACATTGTCGCACTATAGCTAGATCAATGTCGCCGCTAATACGCGCTCGCAACCATCTCAATGCACTCCTGGCCACCAATACTGATTTCGACATTATTTTTGACAATTGGAAATCTATTATATCTATTATTAAGACATATTGTGAAAACCTTACAGACCAATGGCATCACAGTAACAGCGCTACGGGCACTGTGGAAATTGTAGAGATTTATGACTGATGTTTTGACATAAAATGTGATATTTTATGATTAATTAATTTAATTTTGACATGATTATATTATTATATTCTCTGTGACATAACAATAATTTGGATGACTAATCTTTTAATTGTATTTTAATTGTTCATTTTTAATAATTTAATCGGTAATGTGTTATTAATAATTTGAAAAGTTTGTGAGATAAATGTAAGTGTGATGTAGTCTCGTTTTTGTCTCAATAAAAATAATTTAATTTTAATTTAATTAGAGCCGTGATATGAACTTATAATATAACTAGCTTTTACCCGCGGCTTCGCCCGCGTTATATTTTGATTTTGGCTTATGTTTATGTCGGCTGCGAAAGATAACCTAACCGACAAATATCAAAATACCTTAGAGGAATGCTTTTGTTGGTTACGTTACGGTTGGAGTGTATTTACAATGTCGGTATCGCGATGGCCGTTCTCACTGCACTCTGCAGTTGAAGAGCCAGGCGCTGGGCTACTATGACTGACCCGCTGCACTGGGACCAGGGCGTTGGAATGCTGTCTGACGTTCAGTACTGGTTAGTCCCGAGTGGTGGATGACGATGTGTCTTGTGCTCCGAAACACTCCGTCATTATGGCGGGAGCGCAAGCTCCGTTATGAAGCCCGAGTCTGTCTTATTGTCCTATCCCATGGGAATCACGAATTTTCTCGAGATAAAAAAGTATCCTATTATCACTTTGTCTTTTAAACCATAGGTATCCATACCAAAAATCAGGTCAATCTTTTGCACCGTTGCTGCGTCAAAGAGGAACAAACCAACAAACTTTTCGGATTGATAATATTAAAGTATGATGATTCTGTACCATAAAGGTAGAATAAAGAAACATGTTAAACCTCCAATGATAGAAGATTTAAAAATATTTTTAATGTCAGACAAAATGACTGCCTGGTAACGTAATAGTAACATGTAGCATGCAGAAGGAAAATAACATTTTATCCAATTTTAATGTCAGTTGTCATTTTCAATCCATACTTTATTTCCTCTTCAAGGGGATATAATGGTGGAAAAACAATTTGTCCCCTTGCCATGCTACTTGTGATTTATAAAAGTTTGCAGACAATGTCACCTGTCATCTAATAACGTTTGGCTGTGACGTTTCGTTAGTCCATATTAGCGTCATAGAGGAATTAATCACTTAGCGTCTTTGTGATAGTGGCGACAGTTTCGCTTTCGATGGTTTTTGTCCTGTCCTACAGGAACTATGCAATTTTTCGGGATAAAAAGTATCCTAAAGCTCCTTCCGCCTTTTAAACTATGTCCATGCCAAAAATCAAGTCAATCCGTTGCTCCGTTGGTGCGTGAAAGAGTAACAAACCAACAAACTTTTCGGATTTATAATATTAGTAAGGATTGCTCTACCGTACCGTAATCATAGAGTTGGTTACAATACAATAAGCTATATCATAGTGGGAGAGAAGGGAGGATAATTTCCACAATCCGTCACTCCCAGTATCTATTTGGCCAGAGAATATAATAACGTGCAGTGTACTCACGGCCGTGGTCGACGTTGTCCTCGGTGGGGAGGTGCGTGTACTCGAGCACGCGCTCGACGGCCGTCATCTGGCCGAGGAAGTCGGTGGTGTAGCGCGCCGCCATCTGCAGCAGCAAGGCTAGCGCCAGCGACTGTAGTGTACTCACGGCCGTGGTCGACGTTGTCCTCGGTGGGGAGGTGCGTGTACTCGAGCACGCGCTCGACGGCCGTCATCTGGCCGAGGAAGTCGGTGGTGTAGCGCGCCGCCATCTGCAGCAGCAAGGCTAGCGCCAGCGACTGTAGTGTACTCACGGCCGTGGTCGACGTTGTCCTCGGTGGGGAGGTACGTGTACTCGAGCACGCGCTCGACGGCCGTCATCTGGCCGAGGAAGTCGGTGGTGTAGCGCGCCGCCATCTGCAGCAGCAAGGCTAGCGCCAGCGACTGTAGTGTACTCACGGCCGTGGTCGACGTTGTCCTCGGTGGGGAGGTGCGTGTACTCGAGCACGCGCTCGACGGCCGTCATCTGGCCGAGGAAGTCGGTGGTGTAGCGCGCCGCCATCTGCAGCAGCAAGGCTAGCGCCAGCGACTGTAGTGTACTCACGGCCGTGGTCGACGTTGTCCTCGGTGGGGAGGTACGTGTACTCGAGCACGCGCTCGACGGCCGTCATCTGGCCGAGGAAGTCGGTGGTGTAGCGCGCCGCCATCTGCAGCAGCAAGGCTAGCGCCAGCGACTGTAGTGTACTCACGGCCGTGGTCGACGTTGTCCTCGGTGGGGAGGTGCGTGTACTCGAGCACGCGCTCGACGGCCGTCATCTGGCCGAGGAAGTCGGTGGTGTAGCGCGCCGCCATCTGCAGCAGCAAGGCTAGCGCCAGCGACTGTAGTGTACTCACGGCCGTGGTCGACGTTGTCCTCGGTGGGGAGGTGCGTGTACTCGAGCACGCGCTCGACGGCCGTCATCTGGCCGAGGAAGTCGGTGGTGTAGCGCGCCGCCATCTGCAGCAGCAAGGCTAGCGCCAGCGACTGTAGTGTACTCACGGCCGTGGTCGACGTTGTCCTCGGTGGGGAGGTGCGTGTACTCGAGCACGCGCTCGACGGCCGTCATCTGGCCGAGGAAGTCGGTGGTGTAGCGCGCCGCCATCTGCAGCAGCAAGGCTAGCGCCAGCGATTGTAGTGTACTCACGGCCGTGGTCGACGTTGTCCTCGGTGGGGAGGTGCGTGTACTCGAGCACGCGCTCGACGGCCGTCATCTGGCCGAGGAAGTCGGTGGTGTAGCGCGCCGCCATCTGCAGCAGCAAGGCTAGCTCCAGCGACTGTAGTGTACTCACGGCCCTGGTCGACGTTGTCCTCGGTGGGGAGGTGCGTGTACTCGAGCACGCGCTCGACGGCCGTCATCTGGCCGAGGAAGTCGGTGGTGTAGCGTGCCGCCATCTGCAGCAGCAAGGCTAGCGCCAGCGACTGTAGTGTACTCACGGCCGTGGTCGACGTTGTCCTCGGTGGGGAGGTGCGTGTACTCGAGCACGCGCTCGACGGCCGTCATCTGGCCGAGGAAGTCGGTGGTGTAGCGCGCCGCCATCTGCAGCAGCAAGGCTAGCGCCAGCGATTGTAGTGTACTCACGGCCGTGGTCGACGTTGTCCTCGGTGGGGAGGTGCGTGTACTCGAGCACGCGCTCGACGGCCGTCATCTGGCCGAGGAAGTCGGTGGTGTAGCGCGCCGCCATCTGCAGCAGCAAGGCTAGCGCCAGCGACTGTAGTGTACTCACGGCCCTGGTCGACGTTGTCCTCGGTGGGGAGGTGCGTGTACTCGAGCACGCGCTCGACGGCCGTCATCTGGCCGAGGAAGTCGGTGGTGTAGCGCGCCGCCATCTGCAGCAGCAAGGCTAGCGCCAGCGACTGTAGTGTACTCACGGCCGTGGTCGACGTTGTCCTCGGTGGGGAGGTGCGTGTACTCGAGCACGCGCTCGACGGCCGTCATCTGGCCGAGGAAGTCGGTGGTGTAGCGCGCCGCCATCTGCAGCAGCAAGGCTAGCGCCAGCGACTGTAGTGTACTCACGGCCGTGGTCGACGTTGTCCTCGGTGGGGAGGTGCGTGTACTCGAGCACGCGCTCGACGGCCGTCATCTGGCCGAGGAAGTCGGTGGTGTAGCGCGCCGCCATCTGCAGCAGCAAGGCTAGCACCAGCGACTGTAGTGTACTCACGGCCGTGGTCGACGTTGTCCTCGGTGGGGAGGTGCGTGTACTCGAGCACGCGCTCGACGGCCGTCATCTGGCCGAGGAAGTCGGTGGTGTAGCGCGCCGCCATCTGCAGCAGCAAGGCTAGCGCCAGCGACTGTAGTGTACTCACGGCCGTGGTCGACGTTGTCCTCGGTGGGGAGGTGCGTGTACTCGAGCACGCGCTCGACGGCCGTCATCTGGCCGAGGAAGTCGGTGGTGTAGCGCGCCGCCATCTGCAGCAGCAAGGCTAGCGCCAGCGACTGTAGTGTACTCACGGCCGTGGTCGACGTTGTCGTCGGTGGGGAGGTGCGTGTACTCGAGCACGCGCTCGACGGCCGTCATCTGGCCGAGGAAGTCGGTGGTGTAGCGCGCCGCCATCTGCAGCAGCAAGGCTAGCGCCAGCGACTGTAGTGTACTCACGGCCGTGGTCAACGTTGTCCTCGGTGGGGAGGTGCGTGTACTCGAGCACGCGCTCGACGGCCGTCATCTGGCCGAGGAAGTCGGTGGTGTAGCGTGCCGCCATCTGCAGCAGCAAGGCTAGCGCCAGCGACTGTAGTGTACTCACGGCCGTGGTCGACGTTGTCCTCGGTGGGGAGGTGCGTGTACTCGAGCACGCGCTCGACGGCCGTCATCTGGCCGAGGAAGTCGGTGGTGTAGCGCGCCGCCATCTGCAGCAGCAAGGCTAGCGCCAGCGACTGTAGTGTACTCACGGCCGTGGTCGACGTTGTCCTCGGTGGGGAGGTGCGTGTACTCGAGCACGCGCTCGACAGCCGTCATCTGGCCGAGGAAGTCGGTGGTGTAGCGCGCCGCCATCTGCAGCAGCAAGGCTAGCGCCAGCGACTGTAGTGTACTCACGGCCGTGGTCGACGTTGTCCTCGGTGGGGAGGTGCGTGTACTCGAGCACGCGCTCGACGGCCGTCATCTGGCCGAGGAAGTCGGTGGTGTAGCGCGCCGCCATCTGCAGCAGCAAGGCTAGCGCCAGCGACTGTAGTGTACTCACGGCCGTGGTCGACGTTGTCCTCGGTGGGGAGGTGCGTGTACTCGAGCACGCGCTCGACGGCCGTCATCTGGCCGAGGAAGTCGGTGGTGTAGCGCGCCGCCATCTGCAGCAGCAAGGCTAGCGCCAGCGACTGTAGTGTACTCACGGCCGTGGTCGACGTTGTCCTCGGTGGGGAGGTGCGTGTACTCGAGCACGCGCTCGACGGCCGTCATCTGGCCGAGGAAGTCGGTGGTGTAGCGCGCCGCTATCTGCAGCAGCAAGGCTAGCGCCAGCGATTGTAGTGTACTCACGGCCGTGGTCGACGTTGTCCTCGGTGGGGAGGTGCGTGTACTCGAGCACGCGCTCGACGGCCGTCATCTGGCCGAGGAAGTCGGTGGTGTAGCGCGCCGCCATCTGCAGCAGCAAGGCTAGCGCCAGCGACTGTAGTGTACTCACGGCCCTGGTCGACGTTGTCCTCGGTGGGGAGGTGCGTGTACTCGAGCACGCGCTCGACGGCCGTCATCTGGCCGAGGAAGTCGGTGGTGTAGCGTGCCGCCATCTGCAGCAGCAAGGCTAGCGCCAGCGACTGTAGTGTACTCACGGCCGTGGTCGACGTTGTCCTCGGTGGGGAGGTGCGTGTACTCGAGCACGCGCTCGACGGCCGTCATCTGGCCGAGGAAGTCGGTGGTGTAGCGCGCCGCCATCTGCAGCAGCAAGGCTAGCGCCAGCGACTGTAGTGTACTCACGGCCGTGGTCGACGTTGTCCTCGGTGGGGAGGTGCGTGTACTCGAGCACGCGCTCGACGGCCGTCATCTGGCCGAGGAAGTCGGTGGTGTAGCGCGCCGCCATCTGCAGCAGCAAGGCTAGCGCCAGCGACTGTAGTGTACTCACGGCCGTGGTCGACGTTGTCGTCGGTGGGGAGGTGCGTGTACTCGAGCACGCGCTCGACGGCCGTCATCTGGCCGAGGAAGTCGGTGGTGTAGCGCGCCGCCATCTGCAGCAGCAAGGCTAGCGCCAGCGACTGTAGTGTACTCACGGCCGTGGTCGACGTTGTCCTCGGTGGGGAGGTGCGTGTACTCGAGCACGCGCTCGACGGCCGTCATCTGGCCGAGGAAGTCGGTGGTGTAGCGTGCCGCCATCTGCAGCAGCAAGGCTAGCGCCAGCGACTGTAGTGTACTCACGGCCGTGGTCGACGTTGTCCTCGGTGGGGAGGTGCGTGTACTCGAGCACGCGCTCGACGGCCGTCATCTGGCCGAGGAAGTCGGTGGTGTAGCGCGCCGCCATCTGCAGCAGCAAGGCTAGCGCCAGCGACTGTAGTGTACTCACGGCCGTGGTCGACGTTGTCCTCGGTGGGGAGGTGCGTGTACTCGAGCACGCGCTCGACAGCCGTCATCTGGCCGAGGAAGTCGGTGGTGTAGCGCGCCGCCATCTGCAGCAGCAAGGCTAGCGCCAGCGACTGTAGTGTACTCACGGCCGTGGTCGACGTTGTCCTCGGTGGGGAGGTGCGTGTACTCGAGCACGCGCTCGACGGCCGTCATCTGGCCGAGGAAGTCGGTGGTGTAGCGCGCCGCCATCTGCAGCAGCAAGGCTAGCGCCAGCGACTGTAGTGTACTCACGGCCGTGGTCGACGTTGTCCTCGGTGGGGAGGTGCGTGTACTCGAGCACGCGCTCGACGGCCGTCATCTGGCCGAGGAAGTCGGTGGTGTAGCGCGCCGCCATCTGCAGCAGCAAGGCTAGCGCCAGCGACTGTAGTGTACTCACGGCCGTGGTCGACGTTGTCCTCGGTGGGGAGGTGCGTGTACTCGAGCACGCGCTCGACGGCCGTCATCTGGCCGAGGAAGTCAGTGGTGTAGCGCGCCGCCATCTGCAGCAGCAAGGCTAGCGCCAGCGATTGTAGTGTACTCACGGCCGTGGTCGACGTTGTCCTCGGTGGGGAGGTGCGTGTACTCGAGCACGCGCTCGACGGCCGTCATCTGGCCGAGGAAGTCGGTGGTGTAGCGCGCCGCCATCTGCAGCAGCAAGGCTAGCGCCAGCGACTGTAGTGTACTCACGGCCGTGGTCGACGTTGTCCTCGGTGGGGAGGTGCGTGTACTCGAGCACGCGCTCGACGGCCGTCATCTGGCCGAGGAAGTCGGTGGTGTAGCGCGCCGCCATCTGCAGCAGCAAGGCTAGCGCCAGCGACTGTAGTGTACTCACGGCCGTGGTCGACGTTGTCCTCGGTGGGGAGGTGCGTGTACTCGAGCACGCGCTCGACGGCCGTCATCTGGCCGAGGAAGTCGGTGGTGTAGCGCGCCGCCATCTGCAGCAGCAAGGCTAGCGCCAGCGACTGTAGTGTACTCACGGCCGTGGTCGACGTTGTCCTCGGTGGGGAGGTGCGTGTACTCGAGCACGCGCTCGACGGCCGTCATCTGGCCGAGGAAGTCGGTGGTGTAGCGCGCCGCCATCTGCAGCAGCAAGGCTAGCGCCAGCGACTGTAGTGTACTCACGGCCGTGGTCGACGTTGTCCTCGGTGGGGAGGTGCGTGTACTCGAGCACGCGCTCGACGGCCGTCA
Organism: Hypomecis atomaria; assembly: GCA_964007245.1. Lineage (NCBI taxonomy): Eukaryota > Metazoa > Arthropoda > Insecta > Lepidoptera > Geometridae > Hypomecis > Hypomecis atomaria. The sequence goes on from OZ023288.1 coordinate 21,729,370, forward strand.
TCTGGCCGAGGAAGTCGGTGGTGTAGCGCGCCGCCATCTGCAGCAGCAAGGCTAGCGCCAGCGACTGTAGTGTACTCACGGCCGTGGTCGACGTTGTCCTCGGTGGGGAGGTGCGTGTACTCGAGCACGCGCTCGACGGCCGTCATCTGGCCGAGGAAGTCGGTGGTGTAGCGCGCCGCCATCTGCAGCAGCAAGGCTAGCGCCAGCGACTGTAGTGTACTCACGGCCGTGGTCGACGTTGTCCTCGGTGGGGAGGTGCGTGTACTCGAGCACGCGCTCGACGGCCGTCATCTGGCCGAGGAAGTCGGTGGTGTAGCGCGCCGCCATCTGCAGCAGCACCGCCAGCACCAGCGACTGCGACACCGCCAGACCCACGCTGCCCACGGGGATCACCGACGCTGGGGACGACACACCGTGTTATGTATGACGTCATATTACTAATCGAGAACTGGATCAGTGATATTAAACCTGAAAAACTGTTTTTTTTTTGTTTTATGACGTTTACAGATGAACTGCTCATTGTAAATTTACAAAATCACATTTTACAGCCTTGAATAGGTGATGTTAACGAGATACATACACTTAAAACCCAAAATACTCAGTGTGCATAGTCTATGCACAAAAATGCAACTTAGTTGACGCGCTTTTGTACATAGACTGATCATTATCATAGCTTTTAGGGCCCAAACCAAAAAAAGTATAATTTAAGTGAAATAACTTACTTAAATCGATGACGAGGAACAGTGTCAAGATGACTCCGAGGTAGACCAGACAAATGGCGTCCAGGAACAAGCCGAGCGCGTTAGAGCCACCGACGAACGTATAAAAGGCACTCGTGTGGAGATTCTGAAATCAAAATCATTACATATTTACCTAAAGATGTAAGGCATAGGCCGAATCATATAAGTCGGCGGATGTGAAGTTAGCTACAAGCTGCGCGAAACAAAATCAACGCGCAGCTTTATGTGAGCTTCAGTCAGGATTGGATATTGCGCAGCTTTAAACCTATGAGCTAATTACACTAGTTATAGCGAAATAAAATGTTTGTTTAGTACTCCAACCAAATTATTTTTTTGCGATTCCTGAGCGGTGTCCATAGTAAAAGTTTGTTATAATGACGAGTACAGTAGTGATATTCTAAAACATCTCCGTCGCCTCAAGAAATATAACATACGATAAGGCCTACCTACAAATTCCATTGAAATACATAGTAGTAAAAGATCCTTTGTTCGACAACCCTGGTCCAATGTAAAATTTAATCAAGGTACACGTCCGCCGTCATCAAATGAAATTCTTACTCCGTTAGATATTTTAATATAAGTACAATAAATAAAAATACCCTTAAAATTATCTACACTTATTAATATTTCATAACAATGGCATATTGAGTCTTTACCTGAGCATTATCGAAGTTTGTGAGCAGCCTTGCTTGAGAATTTGCACTCCTAATCGTAGGCAGTCCAGAAATGGTAGAGTTTATCATGCCGAACACAGGACTTTTAGCTGTAACACAAAAATATACCTAATTATACTAGAAAGAATATTGATCTTATTGATCGAGCGTAAGCGAAGATCTCCGTTTTAGATACGGCGATTTTGCTTTCGTCTGTCCAGATGTTAGTTTTCGCCTATCTCGACAAAACTTGGTATATACAGGTTCTGTGTATTAACAGATTTTTTGTCGTCGGCGATTTTTGATAGGAGAGGTATTTTCCTCAAAAAGAGGGAAAATATGCTGTCGCGCTATTTGTCAGCTGATTTCAATAATATTTGGCAAGATTGTTTAGTATCTAAACCCTATCAAGATTTGCAAGTCGGTCGAGAGTAAGTCACGATATACCTTAGAGGCTTATGAAGATTCAGTTAAAGACATGTGCAGCGAGATCTACTGCTCGGAGAACTACTAGTTTATAAAGTATACATTGCGTAAAATAAAGTCGCATAAAAGTAGTGAGACAACTGGGGCCCTTTTTCAGCTAAAGCGACTTCTTCTGTTACTCTCTATATCAGATCCATTATACCCATTATACGTTATGTGCATTAATTAAACTTGCTACAAAATTTATACCTAATCGCCATTTTATCAGAAAAATAATGTGTGAAATAGTAAATAAAGCACATCAATAAAATAATTGCAAGATCACAGATAACAATGATATTTTATTACTTGATATATCGTGTCCTTTTACTATATCACACGGGCAAAATATTTATAATGATAACATGGGGAATGGTGATAATTTCATTGGTACGATAACGATGACATTGATTGGTTATCTATGTCGTTTATTGCTTGCACTGAACAGTAGTTATGACTTAAACGTGAGGAAAATTCGCGAGGTTGCTCAAATAGCATCGATATCTACTTAGTATTTTGGTACAGTATAAAAAAAAGCTTTTCAAAGTCAGCCTGAACAATCTTCCAAGTCTACATGCTTCATCTCATTTCATATAGGTATTCATACTCGTACTTCCATACAGAACAAGATGTTAATAACAAAATTTAGGTAGGTACATAGTTCAGTATCCTGTCAGTCTGTCTTCGACCACAGCATCGCTACCATCAGGCGAGTTGGTGGTCAAGAGTCAGTCAGTTCAATCAGTGTTACTGTGAACTTACTTGTTCCTTCCAGTCTCTTGACGGCCTGAGCAGCGTTCAGATACCACTTCAGGAGAAAGACGAAGATGACCATGAGTACGGCGGTGGGGATAAGCGTCCAGGGCAGCGAGATAGCGTTCAAGACTAGAACACTTATCATGGACATGTACATTTGGACTGTCTCCAGCATACTCTTGGGAAGGAACTCGTCCATAGCGCCCATGTCCTTCGAGAATCGGTTCAGTACTCGACCTGTTGGAAACAATGATTGCGGGTAAATAAACTGGACTGGAACTGGAGTCGGAGCATAATTTGACCTTTGAACGCTTGAGATTGATCATATTGAAAGTGAGTGATTTAATATTGTTAATGGGCCCAATTATGAAGGCGCTGTCGCAAAAATAGCGACGTCAAAAGTGTTCTCTCTAACGAATGCCTAAGGTAAAAGAGAAACAGAAATATGCTGATTAGCTCTTATAATTACGATGGCGCCTTTATAATTGGGCCTACTATACTCGTACGATGGATACGTGATGTCTGATCTATGCTTATTACATTTCAGCGAAAAATTGTTGATAGTTTCTCGATACATCAGCGAAGAACTTATTGAAACAAGAACTTATTGAACAAGGCGGTTGTCCATATTGATGACGAGGGGGTGGAGAGTGATGTCCACTGTAATGATACCTCCGTTTACAAAGGAGTTCTCTTCCGGGGAGGTGTTGTGCCCAGAGATAGCTATCCAACAGTGTATAATTGAATCTTGTATTGGTTTTTCTGTCGCTGTAAATTTCGCTTAGTGCGATGCAGAGCATTGCAGGTTTGAGCTTGGAATTGATGACGGGAGGCGTTATTTCCACTAGCGGTTGTTTAGTTAGTTAGTTCGTTTTTACACACGTTTTAGTCTAAACAAATATGAATAATAAGTCCTCACCAGAAGGATTGGTATCGAAGAACCTCATGAGCGCGATGATGAGCTTCTTATAGATAATATCGTGCAGGTTGGCGGAGGCGCGAGCGACGGTCTGCACGTAGGCGGCGATGCGCACGTTACTGAAGATGACCACACCCAGCACCACGCTGCCGTACACGATAAGGTATTCTCCAGTCGTCAGCGAGCCCATCTGCGTGTCCAGGTTGGTATCTGGAAATGTACATAAGTAGCTTTAAGTAACGTAAGTAAGCTTTAAAGTAGTAACATAAGTAAGCTTGATGACAATAAACTATGACAAAGTAACCGACTAGAAAATCTATACCAAAACTAGGATTTGTCGAGGAGGATACACCAAAATACTAGCTTATAATTTAGACAGAAGGTCAGGACTCTTGCAATTCAGCAAGGCAAAGCATTTTGAGCACATTTATAGTTAGTTATAGTTATTTATTTATGCAAAACACATGTACATAGAAACTAATTCTAATTTTATACATGTATACCCTGTTTAATAGGGTGTGGCATAATTTTACACAATCGTACCATTTAAGAATAGGTATCAATGTGTAATTTTCAATGAGTAGGTAAATAAAGTGTAAGTAGTCATAATAGACATAATGACTAAAAATTATAATTATAGTCAAACCGCTAAACTCAGACATCGCCTGCGCGGGTACAGGGGCGCCGGGGGAGACGACACAGGGGACTGAGACGCGCCGGGCGGGTAAGGCGATGTCTGAGTTTAGCGGTTTGACTATAGTCCGTCAGATTGACTATCAAAAAATATTAGACACGTATTTTTTCGTTTGTTAATTAAACAAAATTTGATGAAGATATAGCCCGTTAAAGTTCCGCGTGACGTTACAAGTGAGATACATATGCATAGAATTCTATGAGAGAGGCGACGTCACGACCCCCACTCCCAAGCTTTGATAAGGTTTATCTTTGTCATTTGTTGTTCGATTGACAAGAGAAAAAATACGTGTATAATATTTTTTGATAATCTAACTCACGGACTAATTATAATAATGTTTTTTTACCCAGTCATCATGCCTATAATTATTAAAATATTGCATTACTATAATATTGAACACTTACCCAGTTCTTGACCTTCTGGGAGCTCTTGTTCATACAAATCGACGGCATTTGTCCTGTAAAAGTAATTGTTGTTAACTAACAAATGTCACGGCGCTGGTGGTGGCACATACCACGGTCTACTAAAGACCGATATAGGGTCGAGAATGTCTCGATGAATCTTCGAGATCTATAGTGGAAAGTTATATCGAACAATAGAGGTCCTATGGTTGAAAAACTCGGGGAGTGCCGGCAGAAGTGGACACTTGAACATTAACATTGTGCATTTTTGAATATTTTGGAATCGTTAGGGAATAATTTCGCACGAGTTGCTTTATTTATCAGAATAAAAATACTATCATTTATGTGGTAAAATACAATATCACACACGTACATTTGCGCAAGCGCCCTGCGGCGCTTAAACGTTCACCGTCTTACGAATTTTAGATCAGCTTACGAATTGTCCTGACGCGAGTTTAACATTTTTACCCTTCCCAAAAAGTGCGAAACGCCGCTAAAGAAGTTTTCACTTTAGTAATTTTATTTACCTAGCAATTTTGGTTCTTGGCCAGATATAACGAGAGAAGGAAGTTCAATCTTTGTTTTAAAATTAACATCTTTGTATGATTGTGCTGGTATTTGAAAAATATAAAGGTTTGAGTAGGTATCAAATGGAACGTACCAGTAACTGAGCCAGTAGTCGGCCGTGGTGCCGGCGGCCTGCGCCACGAGGAGTGCGAACAGAGTCACAAACACCAGGGACCAGGACTTCACGGACTTCAAGTACTCCCAGATCACCTCTAACTTCAGGCTGCCTTTGGCCCTCTCCTCCGCTCCCTGGATCTGCTTCCTCTCCGTATCGCCCTCCTCCTCCTTGTTCGATGTTCTGGATGTCATGCGTTGGAGGGACGGGCGTTTCTGTTCAGATATTGCAATATAAGCAAACGCCACTTAGCTAGCGATTAAATTACTATTATAGCAAATACGATAAACTTTACTATTAAAATAGGATTGAATTTGAAGCATCACCGGATGGCAAAATACTATATATTTATGTCCATCTTATACTGCGTGCATCTACGAACTCCCAACATTAGTAATTCAACGGAGTCCATAATGGCTCCAATCCTCTCGTGTAGTCGGGCATTAAATCTGGAACTATCATTTTTCATAAGATATTCAAACGTCAGTTTCGAATTCCAAGAACTTACCTCAGGATTTTGTTCATCAGGATTTTTACTTTCTTGACGCTCCAATAGTTTTGAAAATTCTGTTCCAGTCTTCATCAGCTCATCGAAATTTCCCACATTCTCTATGGATCCCTATAATAGTTTAAAATTGTGTTAGGTACTCGTATATATAAAAAAATAATTAACCAAATTCTAAGCATTGTGTACCCAAAGATTACTTAAAATGCTTATTACAGTTTAAACTAATTTAAACTTTTTCTTGGACTATGTCATTGAATGCACTTGGTGCAAATACTGGTCACACATAACTGCTGATGCCGCTTTGAACAGTTGGAAGCTTACGTTGACTCTTCTCTATGGAGTACTTACTCAATCGTTTATTTATTACTTACATCATTGAGGACCACGATGAGGTCAGCTGATTTGAGATAGTGCACTTGGTGAGTGACGAGGATGACAGTCCGGTCGCGGAGGTAGCCGCCGATGCAGCCCTCGAACAGCATACGGCCCACGTTGGCGTCTACCGCTGATAATGGGTCATCCAGAAGATAGACGTCCGCCTGTAATATATATTTGTAATGTATGTAATGTATAGTTTACTCCTCACTATTTAGATAAGGTGCAATATATTAATACACCTACCCAGTATGGACGAGTTTCTGATTCTATTTTCGTATCAGTTACCTATGGTATTGATGAATAGATAAAGAATCCAATTTAGATTAAAAAAAAAAAAAAAGAAACCATTGCCAAATACGAATAAAAAAAATAAAAACAAGCACTCAAGCAATTAACATAAACAAATAATTAGATAAGCTAAATAATTAGGTGATATATATTAGATTATGGTATTTAGACAGCGCACGTTCGGGAGTTATAGATGAGTAAATCAAATGTTCAAAGCGAAGAATTACGAATATAATTTATTTTCCTTATATCTATTCATGAATCAAAGGCAGAAAATTATGAAGAATGCCCCTTTCTTTGTTTTCGGGCAGCAGAATAAAAAGACAATACCATAATACCATTGACCAAGAGCTATGAAACTTGAAATAAGAAAAGTTTTAAGATGCTTTTAGATTTACACATAGACACATTATAAGCTCCTAATAATGTACTTAATGATCGTAAAAGCTAAGGAATGCGGATGCAAGTATGCAACCTCGTGAGTCTGATAACTGACAATATCTAACAAACAACTACAAAGAACACAAGTAAGTACTACTTATAATAACTTGGTTAAAATGGTATCTTTATTGAGGGAAGTATGTTTGAGATAAGTAAATTCAGTTTCACCCGTCTAGTGTAGGCACTAGACTGATGACTGGAAACACAGATAAATACTTAATTATTTTTCGCCAAAAAATAGTCTAACCGACTTCAACCGTGTACAGAAATCAACATTTTCGCTTGAATCGATGTAGGTATACAATTCTCACATTATTGTTGATTTTTCAAAAACGTATCAGCCGATATCGATAAAACGTTTATGAAAATATACGTTTATTTTTCGAACTAAAAAAGATTTTTGACCGACAAAACGGAGGAGGTACTCAATTCGACGGATATACATATGTACGAGTATTTCTTTTCTTGTTTTTTTTTAAATGTACAACCACGCATCACTTTTTAAACAGTGGTCCGATTTTGATAATTCTTTTTTTTATTAGAAAGTGTATACTTTGAAATTGGTCCCATATAAATTGTATCGAAATCAGCCGAGCCATTTTCGATAAATCAACAGTAATGTGAAAAATGTTACATCGATCCGAGCGAAATATTGCGAATGCTGTACACGGTTGAAGGTCATGCTATTTTTTTCAAAAAAATAATTATGTCACGTCGGTTCACAATTGGTAAAAACATCGTCCAACCTTGACGAACCTCCTTTTTGGAAGTCGTTAAGTCGTCGAAGGTTAAGAAGAAATGCTTACTTACATCCCGGTAGACAGCCCTGGCGAGGTTGATCCTAGCCCGCTGCCCTCCCGAGAGCGACACCCCTCGCTCGCCCACTAGGGACAAGTCCCCGTACGGGAACTGCTTGAAATCCGGCAACAAGCAACACGCTTTGCACACCTGCGAAACCCACAACATTCTACAAGTGTTTATCATAGAAATCAGTTCCACTGAAAAACAACAAAGGAAACATTATACCTGGAGTTTAAAAAAAATATTAGGGGACATTTTACACGTGGTCTCTGACCCCAAACTAAGCAAAGCTTGTGATATGGCATGGCTGCCGAGACTGATATACTACAAATACTTATTTTTAAATACATACTTATATAGATAGTGCCTAAATTACACCCAGACACAGAACAAACAATTATGTTCATCACACAAATTTTTGCCCTGGGTGGGGATCGAACCCACGCCTCTTTGGTACAGAAGTCAGGGTCACTAACCACTGAGCTACCGAGGCAGTCAAGTCAGGATCACAAACCAATAATAATAACCAATTTTATAAGGTATGATTGATTAATTGCAAGAAAACGATATTGAACTCGGTCCAAATTTCTCGGATGGCACTCCTTTACATTAATAACTTAAGTAAAAGAATAATATCCATTGATTACTTCAGATTTAGATTATTTCATTAATTGGAAATACGATTAATTGGATAAGATAAGCCTGATTGAGTCACCTCTTTGTATTTGTTGGCTTCGTAGGGCAGTCCAAAGAGAATGTTGTCACGTACAGTTCCCGGGAATAACCAGGACTCCTGGCAGGCATATGACACTGCTCCTTTGATATTCAAACTGCCTTGAGCTACTGGCAGCTCTTTCAAAAGTACTTGAAGTAGAGACGACTGGAAATAAATATGCAATCATTACCAAAGAGCAGAAATGATAAGGTAGGTAGGTATTATGTTTTATATTTATTCAAGTAAGATCTTAATTTGTAAGTTTTAGTTGACCGATCTAACTTCACCTAAATAGTGATTTAAATCGAAAACCAAAACGCTCAGATCTGTTGATAAATTAAAGCCAAATTTTTCTAACCAACATCAGTACACATAATATTGTTATCTCACCTTGCCTGAACCAACCGGTCCAATAATAGCCCCCAGCTTGCCTTTGCGCAAACGGAAAGATATGTTCTTGAGGAATTGTTCTGAGGGGTCCTTCGAGCCAGTCCAGGAAGCGGACACTTTGAACAATTCTAATGAGTAGTCTCCATCCACTACAGAACCACGTCGAGGTACTAAATCATAAATTAAGAAGGTGTGATAAATAAAAAGAGCATCTTTGATAAAGTGCTTCGATGATAAGTGCTCTTCAACACAGTTACACTCACAAACAATAAATCATTTTCTGCCCTCATCTCACAATAATACGGTAGGCAGTTGGCACTGCACGACTCCAATTGCTACTTCATTCAGTTATACATCATTTTAGCATCAAAGTCTTTCATTCGAATATCATTTTAAAAAAAGTTCACTGTTGTTGTTCACTCCTCCCAACGTTACTTTTAAAAAAAAATAAAATTTTGTGCCTTTGAAATGATATAGTTTATTACCTGCAGCATCGCCATCCTTTTGTGAAAATTTCTTGGGAACGATCAAACTGGGTTCCGTGGGTCCTGATGGTTTCCTGAATGTGGTGGGGTGGCCGAGCGCTCCACCCTTCACCAGAGGGGATGCAGCTTGATCTTCTCTTTCATCTAATAAAAAGGTACGATAATAAGTTAGTTAACTCTAAAATAAGATAACTACTTATCTATGAATAAGAGAATTTGAAACTTTCAAAGTATCGTAGAAAAACGTAATAGAAGTTTTTACGAGTCAATTTTATTAAGATACAATGAACTGAATTAGCAACACATGCAACATCGACTAAGAATAAACAGCATAAAGGAAATAACAAATAGAATCTTACCCATTACCAAGATGCCTTGAATTCGGTCCAGGGAGACCAACATCTCGGAGATGCTGGCAATGCCGTAGGGTATGAAGAAGGTCAGGTTGATTTGAATTACGTTGAAATACTGCTGAAGAGGGTAGATCTGAAAGCAAGTAGACGTTGTTGGAGATTTGACACATCATTGAACAAAACAACGAAATGAATTCAATCAATGAATACCAAAGAAAGAATGAAGGGGAGTTCAAGACATTTTCTGCGGAATCCAGTAGTCGGAGACGAATAAACAGCTTATCAAAGAGGCTATGCTTTTCGTTCTGTAAACACTTACGATGGTCTTGGCGTAGGACGGCAACAAAATGAGCATCATACGGAAGAGGACATACAAAAATAAGAGAGCGCTCTGTGAGTGAAGGAAAACATCGTGAGAAAACCTGTCTGTAGAAGAAATTCGATGGCGTACATGACCAACCTTCACTGGGCCAGCGTGGTGAATATGATCACAATCACCCTTCGTGGGTAGGCCTACGTCCTGCAGTAGACTGTTAAAAAATGCTGGCACAGTACAGCTCTATGAGCAGGCACACGCTTCGGATGAAGATGGCCAGCTTCAGGAAGTAGCGGTGACATTAGTTTGCGGTAAATGACTTACCAAAGTGGCCGTAACGTTAGTTCCGGACAAGATGAGCGTCAAGCACGTGACGAACAGGATCAAGCGTTCCGTGAACAGCATGAACCCGATGAACACACTCCGGATGAAGATGGCTTTCTTTAGAGAAGTCAGCTCGTACGCTCGCGCAGCTTTCACTACCAACTGCATTGGCTTCTCCCACGCGTACATTTTGATGACCTGTACATAAAAACATTTTTTACTAAATCATACAAGTGTTCTTTTTGAAACCAACACATTGAAATCGCAAAAAAATCAGCTATTTCACCCGAAAATTTCTTTCTAAGACTTTTTACAATTTTACACTGCTGTTTTTGCGATTTTGAAGTCGGTCCCACACATCAGAGAAACAAGTTTGAATTTTTGTTGTTCTTATCTGTTGTTAGTCCTTTAGTAAAAGTGGTAAATAACGAATATTGGTACCTTGACAGGGGTATGTTATCTACCTTCGTAAAAAGGGCAAGGATACAATAACAAAAAATTCTAGTAATTAGTTACCTGAATTCCGTTTATGATTTCGCTCATGAGTTTGATCCGTTTGTCGGTCCGCTGCGCAGTTTCCCTTCGCACGATTGCGGTCAGTTGGGTAATTGCGGCTGAAACGGACAAACAATTTTATCATCTATACCTAAACTCGACCGATCATTTGGGTAAGACTGAAGACAGTGCCTGCTGTAAAACAACTCACGCTAAAGCAGCTCGATTACGTGAACGTACTCTTGAACCATGTAATTTAAATAACAATGTAACAATAAAAAGCGTTGCTTCTTCATTGTTAAACACAATCGGATCGGATATAGACTGTTAATAAAGAAAAACGAACTGTCACATATAGAATAAGGCGTCGGACGGCAAGAAGTTGTAAGTACACCGTCGCATTCGTGTTGCCGCTCCATCCACTTGAGGGCGTTATCGAAGCACATAAACGACTCTCTGTGAGATGTTACACTTTGGTCTTGTGCCTCTTCCCCTTCGGAGGACCGATTCGGACCATTGGCGATTCGGTTACCTACTCGGCGTTCGGATAATCGGCATTGTACTGCACATCCTTAAAAGTTGCGCCATCCTTGTCTTTTCATGACTTATTATTTATATTCACCCAAATTTATTACCCAGTTCATAAAAAGTCTACAGCTATTATTTCGAATTTTTGGACAAGTGTAGTAAAAACAGCTGACCTTGCAGCGGCATGATGAGGATGACGACACCAAAGAGTCCGACGTAGGGCGGCCAGCCACCGGCGTCGTAGAGGAAGTAGAGCACCACGCCTAGCTGGATTGGCACTACCCACAGGTAGTGCGCGAACATGAAGCGATTCATGTCGTTCGACAGGAGGTTGACCAGCTTGCCGCCCGTCACTTCACCCAGCGACACTTGGCTCATGCGTAGCACCTACAATACAAACATGGGTAAGATGAATTTATTCACTCCCGTACGATTAATAGAATATTCGACCTCGAAGAGTCAACATGTCCTGAAGATGCCTCGTTTTGAGGCAAAACACTGAATTAATACTCGCTTCCAATCAGCAGCCCATACTTTGGCCCCATAATGCAGCTGGGAATGCACCGTGGGAAAATAGCAGGCTCGAGCATATATAGAGAACACCGATGCCATATTTTAGTACCTCCTCGGTATGAGCTAATCTTGCACAATAAGCCCAAATCGCAGTTTTTTCTTTTCATCAGGTTCATAAAAGAGTCCCAAAATTTTTATTAATATAAACTAATGTTGTAATGTTAATATTATGATTTAATCATTAAAGTACTATTTAATTAATTCATTATGCTCCCATTTTAGCATACTTTTTTCCTTCCTACTAAACATAATTATGGCTTTATTGTTTATTGGATGATACACGCAAATATTTTCTCTCACATCTAACTAAATGACGCAGCTAAAGAATTGTATTAGTACTCGTAACTGATTAACTTTTAAATGATGCAACTTAATTTGCAAGTTACTATCGAAAAAAATAAGGAAAATAGTAGAAGGTACTTAATCGCTACATATCTAATCAATTGATTTTGGTAGACAAGGTACGTGTGTAATAAAAAATGCAACTAATTTCCTTGACCAGTTGTCCCTAATTTACGAATAATATATCTCTAAGCAAGATTACATTACATTACAATTATTAGTTACTAGCGACCCGCCCGGCTTTGCACAGATGTATTATACATATAAACCTTCCTCTTAAATCACTCTAACTATTAAAAAACCACATCAAAATCCGTTGCGTAGTTTTAAAGATATAAGCATACATGGGGACAAACAGACAGCGGGAAGCACTTTGTTTTATACTATGTAGTGATTCGTTGACAGCAACAGAATTGTTATTCATCACAGAGCTAATACAGCTAGCTTTGTGTTATTCATGACACAGCAGCCGTCAATACGCCTGTCAATACAGGTGGAACCTCACCGGGAAACTTTTCAACATCATGTATAATCTTTCTGATAGACGAGTCAAGATAATGGGTATTTGTATCACATCAATTCACCAAACTGCCATGCTACAGGAGTACTAGTCCATCATTATAAGTATTGGTAGGTAGATCACTTACTTTTTCAAAGCGTTCGTCGTTAAATTTTACTAGACTCACCTTTCTAGAGGTATTTAACAAGGAACACGCTACTTTAATCTTGAGAGAGAATTTAATGAAAAGGTCGATCAGCTATTTAAGTCAGATGTGGTCAGCCCGATAATAAATAATAGCTATAGCAACTGCAGTAGTATTTGCTTCATGAAGATCTCCGACCGAACAAGTGTAGGGACGTCGCGGACAGGTGAGACAAGGTTGCATCTTTTGACCAGAAGTATCACGGTGACACTCCAACCAAATCGAGCAATTTGTTTGGAGTGCCTAGGCCCCATTAAACTAGTAGTCCGCCCCGGACGTGGACCTCGCGCTATTCCTATTTTATATCATAAATACTGTGATTTCAAAAAAATATAATAATATTGGTATGAAAGTTAGGCGACTTCTTTTTAGAGTTCCGTACCCAAAGGGTAAAAACGGGACCCTATTACTAAGACTCCGCTGTCCGTCTGTCTGTTCGTCTGTCAAATGAGTTCTTCAGAATTTATGGACGGATTTTCACACCACTGGCTTTTCGGTGAAGGAAAACATCGTGAGGCAACCTGCATACGTCCGTAGAAGAAATTCGATGGCGTATGTGAATCCATCAACCCGCAGCCAGCGTGGTAAATATGGCCCGATCACCCTTCGTGGGTAGGCCTACGTCCTGCAGTGAACTATTAAAAAGGCTAGTACAGTAGGTATTCGATACTATCGATAGCATTGCCAATATTCAAAACTATTGCATGATTTTTATTTTCGATAGTAAACTGCTGAACTTCGATATTTTCGATAGAACTATCTACTCAAATCTAGTAATTGATATTTGATCCGCTTCCTCTAATTTCGATGAAAATACACAAATACAGTTTCATATAATTTTATCCTACTTTAAATGACTACTCATTCTCCGACTGGCAATAAATAGTACCTCATTATTCAAAACCTCTGAATAAGGAAAAAAAACCCTAATAATTAAAACTCTGACATTTCTGACAACTTGTCAAAATATCAAAATTTTCTCGGATTTCATATAGATGCAACTGCAAAACCTATGAAGACTTGAATGGTTTCTTTTCAACAGAACATTGAAAGTGCTCGTAAAAATGTGATTGTCATTGGTATAATTTGTTTGAATATCGGCACGACCCCACTTTAACTGAACATCGCGTGCAAATCAACGCGCCTCATTTTGTCGACGGACCAGCTCTCAAACGCTTCTACTATCACTGGGTATCTCCTGCAGTGACCTTTCCAGTTCCTGTGGTATCTACTGCTGCAGGGTGGCGGCTCTCCTGTGATGGACGGGCCATCTCTCCGAGACACCACTGGGGCCTTCTGTCACTCATCATACTCCTATTATTTACAATTATTTGTATGGTGTGTTAAGCCTATGCGGAGACAATAAATACGTAATATTCGTATAGTGAGTTGTTATTCGACGACGCAACCTACCGCCGACGCACCACCACATATCCACAACTCCGCTGTCCGTCTGTCTGTCACCAAGCTGTATCTCATGAACCGTTATAGCTAGAAAGCTGAAAATTTATATTTATTTTCCCATGCAACAAACCTGAATTTTTTAGCCGTTTCTCGCTCGATATTAATAATGGTAACTGGTAAATGCTTGAAATGTTCACAGCATATTTAGTTGTATATTCACTTTAACAATAAATAATTAAATTAAAATAAAATAAATATTTATGGGGGTTTCGTACAGTACGGAACCGTTCGTGCGCGAGTCGTACTCGTACTTGGTCGATTATTTAAACAATTTTAAATGAAATAGATTACATTAGGTGAAATATTTAAAATATAAGTTTCTGCCTAAAATTGCTATTGTTCTGCTACAATGTTTGAATTATGCTACACTGGTCATACTGAATGGAATCTAACACTCACAGAAGTCGAATAATATACTCGTAGCATATCGGGCTTCATAGAACAGTAATGTTTGTGACAACTCCTACTCTATCTGAACGCTCCTGCACGGGTAGCATGGCAAAGGGACAAATTGTCTTTCCACCATTATATCCCCTCGAAGCGGAAATAAAGTATGGATTGACAATGACAACTGACATTAAAAGTGGATAAAATTGTTTGTTCCCTTTGCCATGCTACCCGTGCTGACGTGAGATGAGAATGAATTAATTCCGAACAGTCGCGGAATCGGTCTAAACTAAAGCAAGCTATGAGTTTATTTCATACAAAGTGGCTACACCATGCAATACTGCCCAAACATGAATTATTCTGACATCGACCTGAGTAAAGAGTTACAAAAACAACCGCTTAGTGAAGTTTACAGTTTGATAGCACTAGGTGGCGCTAGGCGTCCAAAATTGGCTTGATATTACTTTAATATTATTACAAATTAAATATTATCATGAAATTTGCCTGAACAATTACAAACAAAATATTATTCTGAATTTTGCGTGAACATGAGCGGTTATTCTTACAATTTTAAATAAAATACTCGAGCTTGCAGTTATATTACTCCGCAACTCCCGCAGAAAGTGGCGCCGTTTTGCCTCTTTTTACCACCGGTCCTGGTATCTTCGACACCACTGAACAGAAGATGCTCATATTCGAACTTAAAAATTCTATATATATAAACTACGTGCATGCTAAATTTCATGGAGATCAGCTGAGCGGTACTTGAGTTATCGTCGAACAAAGAAACATACAAACATACATCTGACAGCTCAAGTGCCGGCTCGTCCCATTAGACTCAGAGACCTCGCTAAAGCTCGGTCAATTATGTAGGTACAAGTTGAACCTGCAACGTTGTATGGGCGATAAGCCGGTTCCAAATATACCATAGGAGATCACGACTCAGGTATATCTTTTCTTTGATGGTACATATCCTAGCCACTTACATACATCACACACATCATTAAGTATACTATACTAACCTTTCTATACAAGAGCGAGGAGCAAGCTACTTTTATCTTGAGCGCGAATCGAGCAACAAACAGCGCACTGTGGTGTTGGCACAGCATGTTGAAGAAGTTGATGGCCAGCATGCCCACGGCGTAGTAGACGGCCTCTTCACGTGAGATTGCGGAGTCTACCGACCAGTACGTCAGCAGCTGCCCGAACAGGATCGGCTGGTATATCCTGAAAGATTGATCAATTCTGTCACAGAATACGTCGCTTCGCTACCGTAAGAAGAAATTTCAATATCTGTCTGGGTCTGGGTGTTTATGTCCTTGTCTCTGTGTGTGTCTCATGGCACCACCGGCCGAGGAAATTCCTCTTCTATAGATTTCCAATACGGTCGTTTTTGAAAGTCGACGCCGAACGTTATAATTATTATGTCCTTCGCCGTTATTCGAAGCCTTTTAAACATATAATAAGCTCGATTACAGAGGCGCCAGCGTAAATTTAATAGCACCGTAAAAAGCGTTCTCTCTATCGAATGCCTAAAGTGAAAAAGAAACAGAACTATGCTATTTAGCTAATATAATTACGATGGTGCCTCTGTAATTGGGCTTATTGAGAGTGCATCTTCCGTTTCCGGCCGTCTTTGCGGTTGTAGCTCCATCTGGTGGGTTGAATATGGCAACCCTCGTTCTCCAGTTCTCGATCCGAGATAGGTTTTGACATTGGCGTCTTAACTTCCGTGCCGTTAAGTCACGTTAACGCTGTTAGCGTTCGTCGTTATATAAAATAGAATAATTTCTAAAATTGTTCTAAATAACATTAATAGGTTGTAGTTTATTTGCATTTTATTTTGTAAAAGTGAAATAATAAATTTGAAAACTTATATTTCTACCCACATAAAAGTGATTGAATATAAAAGTGTGCGAAAAATTTCGATAAGTGGTACACGTGCTCGAGGATGAAGTCGACGTCATCGTCCTTTAGCGGTACTAGGAACCGCAGAGTATTATATATACTCGTATACGAGACGTCCACGCTGCCCTCGTCATCGCTGTGGGGGACCACTTGAGCCGCGGGTGGTGACCACGTGACCGCCAGGTCGCCGAGGATGTAAGCTACAAAAAAGAGTAAGGTAGTAGAACACCTTACTGACCAGGTATGGCAAATTCAAAACTATTTCTTTTGTACATACTGCCCTCGGGTAAGGACACGTAGCCGCTGGTCGGTCCCAAGACACCAGAATACCTCAGAGTAGAATTATTCCTGCGCTGATCCAGCAGATCGTGCCTTTTGTAGAGGTGCCCGCCGAGGCGGCCCTTATAATTTCAATTATATTTGAAAACGTCTGACAATTGCAAATGCTTAAAACTATTTATTACTATTAAACCAGGAAAACAGGGCTATTTGTTTCAATGGAAGGTATTTTATTCAGAGATTATTGCAATTTCAATTTTGAAAACGATTGAGTTCGGCAAACAGTCTTGATTGCCACGATGAAATTCTAAATTGTCGTTTTTCATTTTGAGCATGAAAATGTTCAAGCAATTCATATAGTTTTCGAGTGACCTTGTTCTCGTTGGTCTGGTATTACTCGGCGGTCACTGGAACCAAGACTATTTCATAAGATACCCCCATATAGAAAAGTTTTGTTTAGTTAAAGCAAATTCCCAGAATTCTTTTCACAAATATTAATGGGGGTACTATAGCAAAAAAAAAAAAAAGTTTTTAATATCTTTCAGACGATTTGAATACTGGTAAAGGTTAGACACCTAGCTTATACAAACATACAATCACAACCTTCCATCTCTGCACAGGAGAAGGCAGGTAGTTAGTTCCCTGGTTATCAGGCGGCGCTGCCCCTGAATCCAGTATAACTATAATTGACCGGTCGCCCACGGCACCGTCTAATTATAATTTTTAACAATGCTCAAAAATATCTAGATCTTGTGGTGCAATGTAATCATATGCGCCCATATTGCTATATGCATTCATTTATTACGTTTTCAGCTTAATATGTATTGCATTTTGTGATTTTATACATGATAACATTTATTGATACCAATTTATTGATATGCGCCCATTTTGCCGTATGCATTCATTTATTATTACGTTTCAGCTTAATGTGTATAGTATTTTGTGATTTAAAATAAGATAACATTTAATGACAAGAATGTAATCATATGCGTTTTTCAAGGTTTATTGTATCGCCCTTTGGTTGATGCAATGTACCTAATTACTGCGCGATCCTGTTACTGTAGCCATACGAGTTCGATTGTGATTTACAAGCATTTGGTTGGGGATTTTGTTGCAGCGTAATTGCTATACACCCATGTAGCATTCAACTATAATTTTTCAACTTTTTGCGTGAATTTTAATACTGCAACATAGTTGCAATATGCGCCCTTGTGCCATATGCATTCAATAATAATTTGTCAGGTTTTGTTTTATAATGCTGCTGTGATCAATAAAATATTAAAACCACAGTAGTTTACCACGGTTCAACAAGTCCAGGTAAACTTAATATAACCTTGCAATAAATTGAGTCCATTGAGCCAAACCAATGCCGGCAGCGGCAGATGAGAAAGTAAATTTGATATAACACTTGCTTTTGCGGGTAGATTGAAGCGTTCATGAATACGGGTGAAAGAGCGCCAACCCTTTTTGGAGCTAATAATAATAGGAACTATAAAGTCTCTTTTTAAGCGCAGCCTGCCGTAAATGCAGTGCCGTAGATCTAGCTACGGCACTGCATTTACGGTCACTGTCATGAAACTGTTTCTTGACAAGTAAGTAACAGACGATAAGCAACTCAACAAAAGAAATCTTTTCTTCTTTTCTATTATATAAAAATGAATCGTGGTTGTTAGTCTCGCTAAAACTCGAGAACGGCTCGACCGATTGGGCTAATTTTGGTCTTAAAATATCCGTGGAAGCTAAGGGAAGGTTTAAACGGTGAGAAAAAATAAAAATAAAGTGAGTAAAATAATAAACACATTCATTGAATTTTCCCATACAAAATGTTCCTGCATGTAAAAGTTGTCATTGACAGTTGACAGATGGTGAGATGAAGTTCACCGGTGCAGCTAGTATTGTTATATAATTATGTCGCTGAGACTAAACCCCGGTTTTAACCACGAAAAGCGATGATTCCATGCGTCCCGTTGGCCATCGGAATAAATTCAATTTTAATTTATTTCAGACACATACTGCCCATATTACTTGTTGTTTGTTATAGGTACTAAAATATTACTTATTGTTTTATCAATTCTATAGAAAGTTTTGCCATTGGGATTTGCAATCGCTCCCAGAGTAATACTCAAAAGCTACAGTTTCACACACTTCAGAGTCAACTGCTTATATTATTATTCTTTAGTAAAAATTGCCACAATACCTACTTAGTGCAGTGGTATTTATGGGTTTTGTAGAAAGAACTCTGACAACAGCTGATTAAAAAATTTTAAAAGAAAAACTACTGAACTTTGACCTGCTGGCTATTGCACAGGTTCGACCATTTTTAGTGAGAAATGTTTTCCAATTTATGGGTTCTGTAGAAAGGACTCTGGCAACAGCTGATTAAAGAATTTTAAAAGAAAAGTATTGAACTTTGACCTGCTGGCTATTCCACAGGGACGACCATGTTTACTGAGAAATGTTTATCAATGTATGGGTTCTGTAGAAAGAACCGGCAACAGCTGCTCAAATAATTTGGAACAAGTATTGAACTTTGACCTATTATATGGCTATTCCACAGGGTCGACCATTTTTACTGAGAAAGGTTTTGCACTCTCTAATATAATTATTATCTTTATATTTGCTCCGGGTATTATCTCTGCCTTTAAAGACAAAGTTAAGTCGTGCATGCGAAAAACGCGAACCATGCAAAAGAATGGCTGGTTTGCTTTGCTTATCTGATACATTTTCTAGTAAAAATGGCAAAATACTTAATTCTATCAGTCTTGACTAGGCTGAAAACAAAAAGTTTAGATACGTAACTATTTTATTTACGAAGCGTGATCTATTTAGCGTGGACATTTCCTCTTCAGAATCCAGGTCCACAAGTTTCATGCAACACGTGCGAGCCTACGCAATGACTCGTGGGTCGAGAGTGCAGATATGGTGTGAAAGTTCATGGCTCATTATCATAATATACAACAGAAGTATATTGCGAGCAAAGTAAAAATAATTAGAGATAAAATTCTTAATACCTGTAAACTAACATGATATTGGAACGATAAAATTAACAGTAGGTACAATACCTACTCAATCATTTATTGCAACGTATGTAACACTTACATTTGGTTATTATGTAACATGGTCTGTATAGTTTATATCTATTATGACCCTATAAGGGTATGGCAATAATTAGAATGATTTGTGTAATTCTTGGCTTTAAAGTTACCTTGGCTTTGCTTATACATTATCTTTTCAAATATTCCAGAATAAAATTCAATAGGTAAAGCCAGCTTAGCTCTAAACATGTGAAATGAAAGCATATTATTATCAAAATTTTAGTGCTAAGAATAGTCATGTTCGGGATATATACCAGTATATAAGTACTCATTCAATTGATGGTCAATTTTAAATCGACCTACTCATTATTTGCGGGATGCACCACGACGCCGACGGTGTGCAAGTTTGGGTTTATTGTATTCACGATTGAATACAAAATTCAACACTTTTCAATGTAACAGTTGATAAAATTATATACCATACCAAGGTTTCCTAACGGGGGCTTTCGGTGACCTGCCGCGCCAACTGTTTTGAACAACTGTGGGGAGATTTTAGATTACAAAGCCTACCAGTCACAAGGATTTGACTGAGTAACAATTTTATTTTGGTTTTTATTAAGTCTCGCTTGTTATTATATGATTGAAATTCAGAATTCTTGTACTTATAGTTAAAAGGTCATTTTCAACATATAGTACTGTACTATACCAGCCTTTTCATTGGTCCTCTGCAGGACGTAGACCTGCACGTAGAACCACCCACGAAGGGTGATTGGGCCATGTCCACCACGCTGGCCCAGTGCGGGTTGGTGTATATAAACATACAGTATCTACCTTCTATTACTGTAGGTGTTGACTATATCTATTACAAATAGCTAGACAAGGAGGCCGCAACTAAATGTCAACTTTCATGTGCGGTCTGAACCGTTCACGGGTTTTGTTGTCAACAGATTTTTGGTAAATTTCTTATACCGGTCTCAAGATTTGTAATCGAGAACTATTGCCGTTCACCAGTAGTGAAAGCTGCATCTTAAACTGGAATCACCGATGGTGTAAAATCTTTTTTGCCGGAGGCTGATGGTGGTGATACCACCCCAGCTGTTGCGTTCAGAGGGTGAATCGACAGACTATTAATGAATGATTGACATATTATTATTATTATACGAATAATTGCGCCAAAGTATTATCAGCGACAATGTTAGAAAATGTAAGACAGTAATACTATGTGATTATTAGGTTTACCTATTCGTTTCCATATAATAATAACATACACATTTTACAGGGAAAATATTTGAAACTATAAGATGGTATAGAGCAGTGACTATTATATTCGTTTTTCTTATATGTTTTTACGTAGCTGTACGTAGTGATAAACGATATGTTGTTAGCAATTTACACTATCTTGTGCTAATACTTACGTTTTTCTTACTGTTTATTTCTATCAATCTGTGCATTCACATTGGCGTCTCGTTCACCAGGCGAAAACAAACACATCTCAATATATGTTTAAAAGGCTTCGAATAACGGCGAAGGACATAATAGACGAGTTTTACCTACCAATAAAACTCATATTATGTCCGGAGCCTTATTCGAAGCCTTACAGCAAATTCTGCCTGGTGTTAATTAATTTCATAGAATATTGAGACTACAATGACAAAACCTATCTCGGATCGAGAACTGGTGAACGAGGGTTGCCATATTCAACCCACCAGATGGAGCTACAACCGCAAAGACGGCCGGAAACGGAAGATGCACTCTCAATATATGTTTAAAAGGCTTCGAATAAGGCTCCGGACATAATATGAGTTTTATTGGTAGGTAAAACTCGTCTATTTTTCGCAAAAAATGACAAAACCTTCCAATGTGTACAATTTTTTTTCGAATTATACATATTTTTCGATTTATATATCTTTTTGGAAGTCGGTTAAAAGGAGATTTGCATCTAACGTGTCGCTGTGGTCTGTGCCCTACCACTGCCATATCACCTTAGTAGTAAGTAGTTGGGATTACCAACGTAGAAAAACCTTAAGTTGGTAACATTGGTTCTTCTGCGGATCTCCTCATCTCTTCATTAAGTCTGGAGCTTTATTTTTTTATTTAAACTGTGATGAAACTCGATAATTATCATAAAAGAGATAATGCAAAAATATATCGAGCTTAGGCCATTACCTGGTACAGTATTTAGTTATTTGCTTTATTTGTTTTGGAAAATGATATTCCTAAGTATTATTTTCTTTAATAAAAAAAAAAAAATTAAAGGATTTTCATATTTGCGGTATTGCTTGTAAAATACGGTGGAGTGATGGCAGCCTTAAACAAAAATAAAATAAGAAAATACGAAATTCCATTGTAATTAAGCATTTAATACCGTTGTTTTTTTCTGTGAATTTACTTACCATATTTTAAAGTTTTTTTTTGGGCACAAAGTCTAAGCCCACTTTTCAAAATCTTCTGTATGTATTTTCCATATTCCATGGGATGAGACTTACTTGAGGCCGGCCTGTATGAGGATGTAGATGGAGCCCGGCATGTACGCTAGCCAGTAGGCGCGCCATAACGCCTTCCACAGCTTGGGCTCGCGGTTCTCATTGATCGCACTCTCATACTCCTCGAACCAGTACCTAGAAAACAAAAAGAAAATGTTAGAACACAAGCACCGCGACGATTTAGTTTTCACATTGTGGACCAGTCAGAAACGGCAGCTGCTACAAGCTTCCTATGGGGTAGGCATTCCACGCGAAGCGGACAGGTAAAAAAGATCGATGTTTTCGATTTCGGAAATATTTGAGTATATTCTATCTATACATGTCCTTCATATGTTCCAAATATTTTTGTAATAAAATGAAGAGTTAAAGAATTAAGGTGCTTTGAAATTTTACCAAACCGGTGGGCACGCAGTACTTCAAAACCCCTTCGGCCACATATGATACCAGAGTTTGGTAACCAGTATCACACGAAGAAAAAATGATCGTCTTAGGATACTGGTATCCAAGTGATAGGGATTTTTCGTTTTATGTAACCGAGTATCAGCTCAGGAAAATTAAATTTCTGAAAATGTTTTGTTTACTACCAGACAAGACACAGCAAACTTACGAAGTACTATTTTATATGATAAATTACCGATTCAAGCAATGGCTACCAGAAACAATTACTGTTGATTTCGAGTTGGCTTCAATGAAAGCTGTTCAAAAAGTTTTCCCCAACATTGATGTTAAGGGATATTATTATCATCTGAATAGGTGTTTATTTAGAAAAGCTAAATCGTTAAAATTAACCACAAGGGTAAAAAAGCACGTATTACGACAGGTATGCTGGCCTTGCACGTTTACCCAAAGCCTATTTTCGAAAGGGGTATGAATATGTTATGTCAAAGAGTCCGTCTAGAGAAGAGATAACAAAATTTAACAAATATTTTAATAACCAATGGATGGCAAAGACTGACTTCGAAAAAATTTGCTTTTGTTCATCATCTAAAATACGTACTACCAATAATATAGAAGGTTGGCACAGTCGCCTAAACAGATATATTGGACGTAAAAGACCGACATTGGCTCAACTCTTAGATATTTTAAGAAAAGAAACCACCGTAGTGGATATATACAAAAGAAAATTGGAATTAAGCCGAGAGTACAAAGAAATTGATGCAGAAATAAATGATGCCATATCTCAGCTAAATGAAAACGAAATTAGTGTTGGACATTGTATCGAAATCATTACGCCATTTTATTCCAATGGGTTGTAGGTAATAAATGATTCACAGTTGAACTATTTTCTTGTTTTCTTGTATGTTTTCAATGGTACAGAATGCGATCTTCACAGTTTTGCCGAGTTGGTTTCATAAGCAGAATGTTATATTCCATGGATACTGGTTACCAAACATGATGAAGGGTATCAGAAGAGTAATAAATCCTATCACTTGGATACCAGTATCCTACGACGATCATTTTTTCTTCGTATGATACTGGTTACCAAACTCTGGTATCATACGTGGCCGAAGGGTTCAAAACCGATTACCATGCCATAAAATTATTGCGACTTCGCGTGGAACTTCTTCCCCTAAAATCTGCCGCCCGCTGAAATCTGCCGCTCTGGGCTCCAGCCTACTCAGCCTGCTGGTAAATCCGCCACTGTGTACCAGCCTTTTAATAGACCACTGCAGGTTGTAGGCCTACCCAGACTACCCACAAAGGGTGAAAGCTACACGTATAAAACATCGAATCGTTAACGCCTGCTCAGTGGGGTAAATGCGCGCGGTCACCCCTTCGAAGAATGATTCAGGCCATTTCACTTTCATTAGAATTCTTGACCTCGGTTACGGATAAGAAATAACGAATATTTAGTGGTACTTACGTGCCAGGACCAGGATGACGACACCGTGACGCCCCCCGAAATACTCGGTGCCACAAAAAAATAACTAAAGCCAAGATCGTAAAAATATTTTGGTAATCGGAAAGACTAAATGCTATCTATCTGCTCAATCTGTCTACGTGTTTTATCGGTCCTTCCAAACGCGCAGCTGACACGCTCTTATATCTCAGCTAAGCTAACATAGCAGCTACCATGTTAGCTTAATTTATTATGATTAGTAGAGATTTGCCGCAGCAATCCTAACTTCAAAATTACACGCATAAAATCCCCTAACATGATTTCCATTGCTGGCTCGTTGGTAAATTAACGTCTGTGAATTACGTGAGGCAATTTTGAGAATTTCGCAACCCTTCTCCTCATGCATATACTAATTTATAATAAAATTTATAGCATTAAATGTCAATAAATCCCCTTCCTAACCTAATCTCGCGTGAGATTATTCAAAAGTAATGGATGAATGTAAGTTTAGGGTAAAAACAGTCAAACACGTTCTAAAACAATACACAAAACACGTTTTAAAACAAAGCAATACCATCTATTGTTTTATTATGGTCCCTATTGCCAAAAAAATTAGCTGACTTATTACAATTTTTCAAAAGCCAATGGACATTTTCTACAGTTGTTTTAATATAAGTACAAGTTTAGTTGACAATAAAAGTCCTTCATAACAGTGAGTAGATACCATGTTTGTTACCTTTGTAAATATAGCTAGGTTGTAAAACAACATCATGTATGGAAGGAGGAAAAGAAAAATATAAATAAAAAATATACTTTTCTAAATAGTCTCCCTGGCGGTCGGAGTCGTAACTCTTCGGTGGAACCACGAGATCCTCCTCCTCCAGATCCCGCTTGTTCCCGGTCACCAGCACCGGGCAGATCCAGCAGAAGAATATGTTTGAGAAAATATTCGGCTTGTTTCTTTTCTTGGGAGCAGTATTTGTAATACCACCGAACCCGTTACTGTCTGAAGATTTCGCTCCATTATCCATTTTAATTAATTATTGTATCACTGTCTTTTTTATAAATTAACTAACAAATTAGAGCATTATTTAAACACAATCACCATGAGTATTTTGTTTTGTATATCATAGTGCAGTACGCCCGACGCTTCGATCACTAAATTACTAAATATCAAGCGACAAAATTTGCTGTTATATTTGAAATTTATAATCGTGAAATTAACTACGTACCATATTGATAATATTCGGAGGAAGCCGTCATTTGTGATTATTTCGTTCTATCATTGATTAGGGCAATAGATATTGATAAGGGAAAACTTCATCAATATATTCAAGGGCGTAGTCAGGTGAGGGCGAAGAGAGCATTTGCCCCCGCTATAATAATATTTTTGTTGATAATCCAGCAAGGGGTATCAAAATATGTAAGCTAATTAGCCATCTACTTGTATCTCTCTTGTAAGCATACCACTGCGGTATTTTTAGCACAAAATATAAAAAACCTGTAATTATGAGTAGGGGATGAAAACATCTCAAGACAGCCCAACGTGCTATAGAGAGGGCTAAGCTCGGTGTCTCTCTGCGGGATCGAATCAGAAATGAGGAGATCCGCAGACGAACCAAAGTTACCGACATAGCCCAGCGGATTAGCAAATTAAAGTGGCAATGGGCAGGACACATAGTTCGAAGGACGGATGGCCGATGGGGCCGTAAAGTTCTCGAATGGAGACCACGGACCAGCAAGCGCAGCGTAGGACGTCCACCGACTAGGTGGACTGACGATATAATAAAAATCGCAGGAACGCGCTGGATGCAGGCCTCTTCCAACCGGCCTTATTGGAAATCCATGGGGGAGGCCTATGTCCAGCAGTTGACGTCCTACGGCTGACTACCAACTCGTGTCTTACGTCACGGTCGACATATTGGACCTTGAGCGTAGCGAGGGACTCCATAGTTAACTCCCGAGCGCAGCGAGGGTGTTTTATTTAGAGTCTTGAGTGAAGCGAGCGGTTCAAGTCGCCCAAGACGAAGACAGACTTGGTTCTAGTGGTGCATACTCCACTTCTCATAGGTACCTCCTACGAGAAAATAAAACACCAGGAATATAATGAACATAGTACTCATTGGGCCATTCGGTATTGTTCACAATAAAATAAAACAAATTAGAATGTACCTAGTAATTTTCATAGAAAAGCAAACTAATTCGTGCCTAATAAAATATAATGTAAATACGAGTACTACGTGCAAAACATAAGACCATGGCCAGCTCGATTATCATAGTCTAACACGGCCATTGCAAAGAGATTTTATTCTATAAAATCGAATATAACCTCCTTACGATGCCCGTTGCCGTTTAATGTAAAGAGGCTTAATTCGATTTTACAAAATAAAACCTCTTACGATGTCCTTAAACGTTCTAAGTTAAGAAATGTTTAAACGAATTAGACGTTCCAAATTTAAATCACTTTACTCCCTAGGGAGTTTCATTCAACATTATAGACCTGCCATAGCCCTCGATAATAATAACTAAAAGTAATATAAGTCTAAAAACAAAGTCAAAACTATGTGGGGTATTGTCAAAGACACTACTAAAAACAGTCAAAAAATAAAACACATGACATAAAATTAGATGTAGATGGAGCTACAGTAAATGCACCGCAAGCAGTAGCAAACACGTTCAACAAATATTTTGCGTCAATAGGCGAAACATGCCCAACTAAAAAGACTCTTCCAGCTAAACTCCACAAGCCAGTTACAGAACCAATATCTAATTCAATGGTCTTATCGCCAGTCACAGAAACAGAAGTGCTTAAAATCATTAAAAAACTACCAAACAAATACAGTTGTGGGGTAGACGATATTCCTACTGCACTCATAAAAGCATGCATCATAGAATTGACTCCTGTCCTAACATTTTTAATTAACCAGTCCATAGATGAAGAGTATTTTCCGGATAGACTAAAAATTGCAAAAATTCGACCAATATTAAAAAAACAAGGACAATCCACTGATGTTAGCCAATACAGACCTATAGCACTACTGCCCACTACATCAAAAATCTTCGAACGCGCTATATCTAACCAACTATATTCATTTTTAGAAAAATATAAACTACTAGACAAAAATCAATATGGGTATCGGAAAAAATCATCTACTACCCTAGCTATTTACAACCTACAAAAACATATACTTCAAAATATGAAAGATAAACACCACACTATCGGATTACTTATGGATATGAAAAAAGCTTATGACAGAGTTTCACATCCAATACTGCTAAAAAAATTATACGAAATTGGAATCAGAGGAAAACCTTTAAATTGGTTACGATCTTATCTTCTTAACAGAAGGCAATTTACGCAAATAGACCATCATTCAAAACATCATCCAATAAAACAAGTTATAGACTCAGATACAATAACAATCAACTCTTCAATACCACAAGGTAGCGTGTTAGGCTGCATTCTTTTTTTAATATACATTAATGACCTGCCAAAAATAGTAAACTCTCCTTGCATATTATTTGCTGATGACGTAACAATACTTTTTAAATGTCCTTCTGATAATGACGCTTCATTACATTACTTAAAAGAAACCTTAACTACCATAGAAGCCTGGATTTCAGCCCATAATTTAGAAATAAACAAAAACAAAACAAAAATAATTCAATTCCACCCGTACCAAAAGAAACCATTAAATCTAAAAAATATGTTAAAAGAAATCAATCTAACCGAAACACGAGAAGCAAACCTGTTAGGAATAAATATAGATTCAAATTTAAATTGGCAGGGACATATTAAAAAAATTGGGTCAAAAATGTCACAATTTCATTATGCTTTGTCAGTGTTAAAATCAAACACCAATATAAAAACTGCCCTAAGTGCCTACTACGCATACGCATACGCCTGGTTGAAATATGGGGTACTAATTTGGGGCAACAGCACAGACATTACCGACTTATTTATTATGCAAAAGAAATGTATACGTATTCTGATGAACATCCGCCCGCGCGCCCATTGTACGCCACATTTTATAAACCGAAAATATTAACCTTACCTAGCATATACATTCTTGAATCAGCAATGTTTGTTAAAAAATATCCTGATCACTTTACAATCTCCGAAAATTCGCGACAAAAAAACAAAATAATAGCACCAGAGCCAAAATTGGAACTTGTAAGGAGAAGTTCTGAATACATGATGATAAAAATTTTTAATAAGCTACCTGAATATTTACGAAAAGAATCAAACCAACGAAAATTCTATAAAAATCTAAAAAAAATGCTAATCCAAAAGTGCTACTACAGTATAGAAGATTTCTTGAATGACAAAAATGTTTCAGTCTCGCGGAAAGTATGTAATGATGATAAGTAGTGGGTATTGTTATTATGTAAGCTAATAATACTCAGTAATTGTATACTTGCAACGCCCTTACAGGGTTTAATATGTAACTAGTGCTAAGTGAGCAAATTTTTGCATGTTAAATGGCAAGGTTTGAAATAAATAAAGAATAAAGAATAAAGAATAATTACTTATTTTACGTTGACATATTTATAATGAGTCATTTTCGAGCAGGTGGTATAAAATATAATTATCTAGGTGCACTACCGTGCACCCAGATTAATATATTTTTATTAAATCCTTTCCTACATCCATCCCCTGGATAAAAAAATACTTTGAATACGTCCTTGAAAATTTAGCTAATAACGATGACTTATCGTTGAAAGCATTCATTGTTCAGAAATGTGTCATTGAAAAATACCTACTTTAATGATGTAATTGGATAAGAAAACAACAGGAAAATATAATATTGAATAATTATGATTATTTTTTGTTAACTTACTCAGCGCTCACAGGACTCAACAGCAGAACATTAAATGTACATGTAAATTAATGTTCTGGTACTATTACATGAATAATCAAAGGTTTCTCTTCAAGACGCGTACACGGAAGCCATGCGTCGCTCCTGCCCGGGTAGCACGGCAAAGGGAGAGAAAACCATTTTATCCACTTTAAATGTCAGTTGTCATTGTCAATCCATACTTCATTTCCTCTTCGAGGGGATATAATGGTGGAAAGACGAGGCCACACTTCGATCAGCACAAATCAAGAATTGATTGATGGTGGACTTTGCCGTGCTATCCGTGGTATTAAGTAAAGCCACCCACTGCATCAGTCGTGGAGTATGTTTCATGCCATGGATGTTTGGCCTCGTTCTTCCACGCTTTACACGGGCATTTTGACAATACAGTGTATTGCGTATGTATTCAAACAAAATGTGTTCCCGTCAACTTTTTCTAGGACAGATATTTTTTTTAATAAGATAGAGGTGTAATGTTGTTTCTTCAATAACTTGTGTAATTTCAATTTTTCATGAGAAATTATCATCAAAGTTTGTTTCCTATGAACTTTTTCTAGAATTTATGAAATTGCATAGGCATCTTTTAGGTAATCGTGTTACATTCTAGACCATATATCTGCTTAACATCAGGCAGTGTGTAGCCAAACGCAAACCTTTATGAAATGAAGAAAATGCACTTTATCGTATTGAACGACGATTTTAGTCGTACACATTAGGCAAGTATAATTTACTCTAGATTACATACTGTGTCTGCATACAATTTTTTTTTCTCTTGATTAATTTATTTTAATTTTGTAAGTAATATTTTTTCCTGATCCTTTTTGGAAAATACGTAGTTTAGTAAATTGATGTATAATGGATAGTGTAGTTCTAGATGGCAGCAACATGGTATGTGCTTTAAAAGAATTTGGCAAAATGATCCTTCAAAAAATAAACAAAGAAAGTGTTTTAACAATTCAAAAATTTATTTACTTAACGCTTATTATCAACATTAACAATTAAACATAAGCAATTTCATTGCGACCTCTGAGATTAATCGCAGGCGCATGAATGTTAGTTATAACAAAATCCACTCCTTTAATTTCATATTTTTTCTTTGGTCAATTAAACAAAATATGATAAAAATATAGTTCCGCGTGACGTCACAAGTGCCATACAAATGTATATACTTCTGTAAGAGAGGTGACTTCACGACCCCCAATCCCAAACTTTGACAACGTTTATCTTTGTCATTTGTTGTTTGATTGACTAAAAAAAAATACGTGTCAACATTTTTTGATAATCTAACTCACGGACTAATTATATTATTGTTTTTTTTTACCCATCATGCCTATTGCAAACATTTACACGTATTTCACAAAAAAAAAAAAATAGTAATTGTACTAGTAATTTACGAGTACATGACCCACGTCTTAACTCTAAGGCGAGAATTATTCTTCCACTTATTCTTCGTCTGACTTCTCCACAGCAGCCAAAATTTTACTATTATCGTCCGTGACGATGTCATCGGTGGTATCTTTATCTACTAGATCCCCTAATATTGATCGAATCCATCCGTTATACATCTATTATGGACGTAGGTATCTCTCGTAAACGTATTCGACATAGGCGGTGTTACACCTGTAACGTTTGCTAAGAAACGTAAATTAAACAACAGAGTAACTTTAGATTAATGATTGGTCTCACTCAAGCGCAGCGAGAAAATCGTTAATTTAAGTGAGTAACAAATATCAATAAATTATTTTACAAACTAATTAACATAATGACTTTAATATTAAAATTCCTATGTACTAGATCCAGCACTTGGTCTGCTGTCATACTTCTTCTTAGCAACATCATAGAGCACTTTGCTCATGCTCTCGCCGGTCTCCTTGACCATGAAGGTGAAGATGCTGGCAGGGTTGTTGAGCAGGAGGTGCGGGTGGTCGAACTCGGCGGCGACACCCTTGTCCATCACCAGCACGCGGTCGGAGTCCATGATGGTGTTCAGTCGGTGGGCGATGGTGATGACCGTGCAGTCGGCAAATTGGTGCCGGATGGTCTTCTGGATCAACGCGTCCGTCCTGTGACGAGGAGAATATTGATTAATATCCGATTGACATATAAAAATTGACCAAAGTAATACTGTTGACATTGTTAGTATTTGTGAGAAATCCCAAAATTTCTATAGCAATGGGATCATGTCCCTACCTACAAGATGGCAAAAAGTTATCGAACAAAATGGTAGCTACATACTTTAGTTAAATGTTTATAAACTATATTAAAAAAAGTTTTGAATTTTCTTAAAAAATGCGAAGAAACTTTTTCCCCAACCTATTATTTATGCGTTCTGGACATTTTTTGTGTTTAATTAATTGTGGAATTGTAATTTTATCATTTTTACGTAATTGTAATTTATTGCATTTTGATTGTCTGTCTGTCTGTCAATGGTAAATAATCGTCTTTTACAAAGTAAAAAGTACGAATCATTATTGTAGAATATTCAAGACGCGGTGTTTAGAACTGAATTTATATGACTTGTAACATAATGTTATGAATAAGTGATTATGATTATATAATACTAGCGACCCGCCCCAGCTTCGCACAGGTTTATTATACATCATATAAACCTTCCTCTTGAATCACTCTATCTATGAAAACCGCATCAAAATCCGTTGCGTAGTTTTAAAGATATAACCATACATCGGGACATGGGGACAGCGGAAGCGACTTTGTTTTATACTATACTAGCAGCGCCCCGCGGTTTTACCCGCGTTGTGCCCGTTCCCGTGGGAATTTCGGGAATTTTTATACATATAAACCTTCCTCTTGAATCACTCTATCCATTAAAAAAAACCGCATCAAAATCCGTTGTGTAGTTTTAAAGATATAACCATACATCGGGACATGGGGACAGCGGAAGCGACTTTGTTTTATACTATACTAGCAGCGCCCCGCGGTTTTACCCGCGTTGTGCCCGTTCCCGTGGGAATTTCGGGAATTTTTATACATATAAACCTTCCTCTTGAATCACTCTATCCATTAAAAAAAACCGCATCAAAATCCGTTGCGTAGTTTTAAAGATTTAAGCATACAGACAAACAAACAAACAAACAAACAAACGAAAATAGCGACTTTATTTTATACTATGTAAGGATAGTGATAGTAAATAAATATAACTAATGGGGAGGGTTGACCAGGGTGGCGGAAATCGTGTTTGGAAAGTAGACCGTTAAAAGTAACGATCGAAGGTCTAGAGAAAATCAATGTAATTATTTGAAATTTTGGTAATAGTACAAAATAATTTTTCGGAAAAAAAAAATGTAAGAACAGTTTCCAAAAGTATTTACACTATAGTTAATATGAAGAAATTCACAAATATTTAATATTTCTATTTCGCGAAAAGCGAAATTTCTATTTCTAAAGATAGAGAAAACATGACCATAGTCGTGTTTGGCAAACAGAACCTAACGCTTGAATACGGAATCGGATTTGTGACTGATAACGACGGCAGTAGATGAGTTTTGGTGTACAAAATACAATTAGTTCTAGTTAAAAATGGAGTACGGGTTGTTGACTTTAGGTCAACGTTAGTAGTGGCCTCATCTATCAAGGAAGGTGATGTTTAGTTTGCATTTGCAAACTATTTGAATATGAGTATATGATCCGGTTAATCCTGCACCGGCCCAAAGGCGATTCAGAGACTTCCGCGTAAACCACGGGATGTACTAGAGTTTTTCATTAGGCATAAAAACTCCGGAGGTCGTGAATTTGCCACATGTTGTACAGTTAAGGCAGTTGTTTAAGAAAGCTACGAGGTACTGACTGTGGGTCCACGTTGGCGGTGGCCTCGTCCATGACAAGGATCTTGTTGGAGCGCAGCACGGCGCGCGCGAGGCACACGAGCTGCCGCTGCCCCATGGAGAAGTTGCTGCCGCCCTCCGACACCTTGAAGTCCAGCGCTGGGACTGCCTCTTTCAGCTCCACCTGGGTACCATTTAACATTTTTAGTTTTTAACGCAAACAAGGGAGTGTTACTTTGTGTTATAGTTGAGATTCTGAAGATACCATGGCAGATGTATTTACTGGTTGTGGCCTTTCAAGACTTTCGTTCGTTTTTCGTTTAAAGACTTTCGGAGGCGTTGTTAGCCTGATAAAGTTATTAACATAACATTGTTGTATACAAATTATTTAGACTGTGTCTAGTTTGTACGTTCTCTGTAAATATCTTTCTGACTAATAAAGAACTTTTAAAAATCAAAAAAAAAACACTGTCCTAATTTTGGCCATTCGACATCAAAATTATTGCATAAAAAGATTATAAAAAACGTAACACCCGTAGATTAATTATTGGTCTCGCTACGCTTGACAGCGAAACAACGCGAGAGCAATGGATTGACTTGTTTTTTGGCATGGATATCGTTTGAAAGACGGAAACTGACATAGGCTACACATTATCCTAGAAAAATAAAATGTTCCCATGGGGTAGCACAAAAATTAAATAACCACGCGGGCGAAACCATGTGCAACAGCTAGCTAATCTATATATTCATGACATATGAAATAATAATTAAAGAAGGAGTGAAGGAGCGTCACCTGTTCCAAGGCTCTCCAGATCTCGTCGTCGCTATAACTGTCGAAGGGATCCAGGTTGTATCGCAGCGTAGCGGAGAACAACACGGGCTCTTGGGGAATGATGGAGATCTTCGATCGCAGATCCTGGAATCATATAAACATACAGTAGAATCATTTATGACTGCAATAAAATTTTAAATAGTAACCACGAAAATAATCACTACAATTAGAAAGAACTTAAAGTAGCTCCCATTTTAGTTGTCAAAACATATGAGACAAATGGGAGGCTGTGGTTATATAGGTGGAATTGTAGGTACCTTCTTAGAGAGTCCCTTGGTGTCGACGCCGTCTATCTTAACGCTGCCTTCGATGTCATAGAGCCGGAAAAGAGCAGAGATCAGAGAGGACTTGCCGGCGCCTGTCCTGCCCACCACTCCCACCTAGAATGTTGAACCATGTTTATAGGTCCGCAGGGGCACTTAGTGTTGTAGATCTAATCAAATTGAAGGTAGAGCATCTTTGATCATAGATAATGCTAAGTTAAGCTAGGGTATTGGTATTTTGAAGTAGGATATCCATAATGACCCCCAATGAAGCACGCAGACTAAAATATGCCATACACTTATTCACGCTGTCCTTAACGCTTTTGTCCTTGTTTGTGAGTTTTGACAAATGTCGCAGAACAAACGTTGTTAGTTTTGATGTACAGAATAAGCCCCTAAAAGGATGCTAATTGATTAGAAATAACCCTGTAAACGAGTTAATAATTTAGAATGTATTAATTTACACAGTTAAACTATTTCCCTTCATCAGGGACGATCACGGATTAAAAGACATGGTGTAATAAAACACAAACGAGAAATTGGCATTATTACCTTCCAGCCGCTCTTGATGTTGATGTTGAGGTCCTTGAGCACGGGCGGGTCGTCGGCGCCGTACTTCATGTACACGTTGTCAAACGTCACGCTGCCCTTCATCGGCCAGTCCTTGGGCGGCGTCGTCGCTGCAAGAGGAAGCTACTATTTCAGCCGTCAGAAAGTTATTGATAGCAACCAAGTTTTCAAGGAACGAGAACTCATAGCAACTCAACAGTAAAGCTCTTAGACATGTAAACAAAAACAAATCTATTTTAAATATTAAGAAAGAAATGCTTGCTATCTAGGAATTATACCCAATTACCTACCTTGGAGTGATTGTGAGATATATATTTTTAGAATTACGTCAAGAGCCATGGTACATGAGAGAGTTACAGATACTTTATATTAGACACTCCAGCTTCAACTTTACACTACCGCATACCGCGCCGCGCCGCTGGCGCTACTGCTATGGAGTGCTACGCTTTTATACTGTAAGCGCTATCGCTACGCAGGATCTTATCGTAGGATCAGGCGTTTCAGCTATACTTTGGGTATATCAGCTATGGTTTGAACTGCTACGGTAAATGTGCTGCGGTTACACTAAGAACACTGATTTTACAGATACACTATGGCACCTCGGCTACAGTATGGGCTTATGGGCTACGCTATGAACTGTAACTGCTACGCCGCCGGCCGGGAAGTGCCATAGCTACTCTAAGAACAGTGCTACGTAATCAGTGCTACGACCAGACCACGATATTAGCAGTACTACTACGCCATATGCGCTATAGTCACGACATATACATTAGAGCCGTGAACTTATATTATTGCTCTACCGTACCGCAATCATAGACTTAGTTACTACACGCTACATCATAGAGGGAAAGAAGGAAGGATAATTTCCACGATCCGTCACTCTCAGTATCTATTTGGCCAAAGAATGTATCGTGTACTCACGGCCGTGGTCGACGTTGTCCTCGGTGGGGAGGTGCGTGTACTCGAGCACGCGCTCGACGGCCGTCATCTGGCCGAGGAAGTCGGTGGTGTAGCGCGCCGCCATCTGCAGCAGCAAGGCTAGCGCCAGCGACTGTAGTGTACTCACGGCCGTGGTCGACGTTGTCCTCGGTGGGGAGGTGCGTGTACTCGAGCACGCGCTCGACGGCCGTCATCTGGCCGAGGAAGTCGGTGGTGTAGCGCGCCGCCATCTGCAGCAGCAAGGCTAGCGCCAGCGACTGTAGTGTACTCTCGGCCGTGGTCGACGTTGTCCTCGGTGGGGAGGTGCGTGTACTCGAGCACGCGCTCCACGGCTGTCATCTGGCCGAGGAAGTCGGTGGTGTAGCACGCCGCCATCTGCAGCAGCAAGGCTAGCGCCAGCGACTGTAGTGTACTCACGGCCGTGGTCGACGTTGTCCTCGGTGGGGAGGTGCGTGTACTCGAGCACGCGCTCGACGGCCGTCATCTGGCCGAGGAAGTCGGTGGTGTAGCGCGCCGCCATCTGCAGCAGCAAGGCTAGCGCCAGCGACTGTAGTGTACTCACGGCCGTGGTCGACGTTGTCCTCGGTGGGGAGGTGCGTGTACTCGAGCACGCGCTCGACGGCCGTCATCTGGCCGAGGAAGTCGGTGGTGTAGCGCGCCGCCATCTGCAGCAGCAAGGCTAGCGCCAGCGGCTGTAGTGTACTCACGGCCGTGGTCGACGTTGTCCTCGGTGGGGAGGTGCGTGTACTCGAGCACGCGCTCGACGGCCGTCATCTGGCCGAGGAAGTCGGTGGTGTAGCGCGCCGCCATCTGCAGCAGCAAGGCTAGCGCCAGCGACTGTAGTGTACTCACGGCCGTGGTCGACGTTGTCCTCGGTGGGGAGGTGCGTGTACTCGAGCACGCGCTCGACGGCCGTCATCTGGCCGAGGAAGTCGGTGGTGTAGCGCGCCGCCATCTGCAGCAGCAAGGCTAGCGCCAGCGACTGTAGTGTACTCACGGCCGTGGTCGACGTTGTCTTCGGTGGGGAGGTGCGTGTACTCGAGCACGCGCTCGACAGCCGTCATCTGGCCGAGGAAGTCGGTGGTGTAGCGCGCCGCCATCTGCAGCAGCAAGGCTAGCGCCAGCGACTGTAGTGTACTCACGGCCGTGGTCGACGTTGTCCTCGGTGGGGAGGTGCGTGTACTCGAGCACGCGCTCGACGGCCGTCATCTGGCCGAGGAAGTCGGTGGTGTAGCGCGCCGCCATCTGCAGCAGCAAGGCTAGCGCCAGCGACTGTAGTGTACTCACGGCCGTGGTCGACGTTGTCCTCGGTGGGGAGGTGCGTGTACTCGAGCACGCGCTCGACGGCCGTCATCTGGCCGAGGAAGTCGGTGGTGTAGCGCGCCGCCATCTGCAGCAGCAAGGCTAGCGCCAGCGACTGTAGTGTACTCACGGCCGTGGTCGACGTTGTCCTCGGTGGGGAGGTGCGTGTACTCGAGCACGCGCTCGACGGCCGTCATCTGGCCGAGGAAGTCGGTGGTGTAGCGCGCCGCCATCTGCAGCAGCAAGGCTAGCGCCAGCGACTGTAGTGTACTCACGGCCGTGGTCGACGTTGTCCTCGGTGGGGAGGTGCGTGTACTCGAGCACGCGCTCGACAGCCGTCATCTGGCCGAGGAAGTCGGTGGTGTAGCGCGCCGCCATCTGCAGTAGCAAGGCTAGCGCCAGCGACTGTGACACCGCCAGCCCAACGCTGCCCACGGGGATCACCGACGCTGCAAACAAGTGTTTATTTTACCTTGTTACCTGTGCCGACGCATAACCAGGGCCCGCGAGCTATCCCTACTTTTGAATATGCAGGGCTTTTTTTTCTTATATTTTTCTAATTCTCTACACCGTGTTACGTTCACCGAAATTAAACAACGTTCGTTAAGGTTACTCTTTGGATGGGTGACCGCGGGTGGTGGTATTGGTATTGTAGTTCCTGGCTATACGGACTACAATGGTCTACTCTTTTCCGCTCCCCTATGATAAAGACTTTGCCTATGTACATGTGGCGGTAAACCTAGATCACCATCATGTCATCAAGCTATACTGGTATACTGGTAGAGTAACCCGCCTCACAATCGTGAGGTCGTGGGTTCAAATCCTGGTAACGTACCAATGAAATCTTTGGAGTTTAAGTACGGAATGTCAAACCACTGGCTTTTCGGTGAAGGAAGAACATTGTGAGGCAACCTGCATACGTCCATAGATGGAATTCGATGGCGTATGTGAATCCATCAACCCTTCATGGGTAGGCCTAGGTCATAAAATGGACTATTAAAAGGGCTGGTACATGGCAGGTACCATATTTAATGAAAAAAATTGGTATATAAATTTAAAAAATCAAATAAAAGTCACCACAGTGTCGGCTCTGAGCCTAGTGTTTAGACACAAAACAGATTATTTCAATGGCCCCCATTAAGTAAGTAAGTTCGTATAGGCCGGGTGGCTAGCCCTGGTATCAGAGTTTTAGGCCGCCTGAAGGCCTCTGACATGGCTAAACGGTTAAAACAACCGGGGCCTACAATTTAACGTGTCATCCGAACCACGGTAGCGCTCAGTTGGAAAATGCCACCCGCGGTCACCCATCCAAGTACTGACCGTGCGGAACGTTGCGGCCCTCATTGAAACAATCTGTTTTGTGGTTAATTTTGTCTACGTATTATATTTAAGATTCCATTGTGATTTGTGTGTGTGAAAATAAATAAATTAAAATAAAAAAGAAAACATATGAAAAAATATCAAAAAAGTTGAAAAATATAAAGTAAAAAATAAAATATAAATTAATAAAGTACATATTTTTAGCTAAGGAAGGACATGAAACGACCATCATATTATGCATAAAACAAAGTCAGGTTAGTTGTACCGTTTAAGTTAGTTGTATCTTTTATAACTCGAGAATGCCTGAGCCGATTTTGATGATCTTTGGTTTTTTGGATTCGTCTTCTCTAGGAATAGCAAAATAATTATTAAAATATCGAACCTTACAATGATAAATCTCATGTTTGTAAATTTGAGCACATAACTCATATTTGTCGTGTTATTTAATGACTTTGGCGGTATGAAGTTCAACGGGTCAGCTCGTGATGAAAACATAATTATATACACTACTTAAATCGATGACGAGGAACAGCGTCAAGATGACTCCGAGGTAGACCAGACAAATGGCGTCCAGGAACAAGCCGAGCGCGTTGGCACCACCGACGAACGTATAGAAGGCACTCGTGTGGAGATTCTGAAATCGCAATCATTCTTACTATAATATAATATTATAAATCCGAAAGTGTGTTGGTTGGTTTGTTTCTCTTTCACGCAACAACGAAGCAACGGATTTACTTGATTTCTGACATGACCATAGCTTGAAAGACGGAGTGACATAGGCTATTTTTATCCCAGAAAAATAAAAGGTTCCCGTGGGATATCACAAAAACCGGGCGGAGCCGCGGGCACAAGGTAGTTACATATATTAACCTACAGGTGAAAGATTTTTTGTGATTCCAGGGTTGATGCCATAGTAAAAGTTAGTCATAATAAATAACGAGTAGTTAGAATATTCCAAAACATCCCACCAATATTATAAACGTGAAAGTTTGTAAGGATGGATGGATGAATGGATGTTCGTTACTCTTTCACGCTAAAACTACCAAACGGATTGAGATGAAACTTTGCAATTATATAGCTTATATATCAGAATAACACATAGGCTATAAATTATAATAATATTGCGTAAATTTTCCTTATTATAATAAATTCTGCCATCAGCGAGCTATTCTAGCGTGCGCTCCAAGAAATGTCAAATCGAACAAATTTTAATATCAAATCGTTTTTTTTATTTTCCACCTCCTTTATTAAGGGTGGTAAGGTAGGGCCTCAAAATATCATGCGGGCGAAGCCGCGGGCAAAATCTAGTCTCCTATAAAGAAATACCACATAGTTTTGATATGGCCTACCTACAGGTTTCAGTATTGGAACAGCACTGAAGCATCCTTTGTTCGACAACTCTGGTCAAATGCAACACTTGAGGCTGCTACTAAAGAAAAATCGCCAAAATAGCGACCGATCAAAACAACTTTTTGACGATAAAGAAAAAAAAATCGGCCAAGTGCGAGTCAAACCCGCGCACGAAGGGTTCTGTACCGTATAGGAGCCCCAATCCTCTTACCGTCCTTAATAGCGAGCAAAAAACTGCCAAAAATCACGTTTGTTGTATGGAAGCCCCCCTTAAATATTTATTTTATTCTATTTTTAGTATTTGTTGTTATAGCGGCAACAGAAATACATCGTCTGTGAAAATTTCAGCTGCGTAGCTATCACGGTTCATGAAATACAGCCCGGTGACAGACAGACAGACGGACATCGAAGTCTTAGTAATAGGGTCCCGTTTTTACCCTTTGGGTACGGAATTCTAAAAATATACCATGTATGGGATATGAGAAATAATTTCATTTAATTAACACTAAGTATGTGTTGTACAATTTTGATTTCAAATAAATAAATTTATTATTATCATTCAAGTATTTTAATGTTATATATAACATATTATTTGTTCATTTTATTTATTTATTTTTGTGATACTTATCACAAAAAATCCATAGACATCTCTAAATTTTATTTTAAAATAACTTTTACAATAATAGAACGAACTTTATATTTTTTTTCTAAATTATGTATTTTTAATTCGATACAATGTATTTACCTGAGCATTATCGAAGTTTGTGAGCAGCCTTGCTTGAGAATTCGCACTCCGGATGGTGGACAGTCCAGATATTGTCGAGTTGATCATGCCGAATACAGGACTTTTGGCTGAAATACAAAAATATAGGTAACTAATTAGCGCCCCGCCACGGCTTTGCACGGGTGCATATAAACCTTCCTCTTGAATCACTTTATGTATTAAAAAAAAGAACATCGCAATCCGTAGTTTTAAAGTTCTAAGAACAAATAAAAGGGATAGACAGACAGCGGAAAGCGACTTTGTTTTATTTATACTATGTAGTGATTACATATTGATCACATAGATATAATATACCTACAAGAACATTGCGTGCATTAAAGTCGCTTAATACTAGTGCGACAACTGGGGACCTTATCGGTTAAAGCGACATCTGGCAGGCAACATTCCCTATAAGAGAATTATAATATGTTAATTGCATTCATTATACTTGCTAAAAAAAACTTATACGCAATCGCCATTTTATCACAAAAATAATTTATGATATAGTAAATATTGGGATATCATGTCATTTTTCTATAACATGCAAAATTTTGATAATAATGATAACATTCCCTTATTAGATATCATTATCAAAATCAAAAGTGATGATCTCATTATTGGTGATAACGATTAAATTGATTGGTTAACTATGTCCTATTGTGACTTGTGAGTAGCACAAAAATTCAACAGATGGGAAATTCGCTGAATGCCATTGCTTTTAATTATAAAAATCAATACTAGAGATCCGAAATGAGAGGACATCTTAGTTATGGGATAGCCGAAGGTTATTTAATGTGATGAGTTAATAGAAAAGACGACTCATTACCACCCCTACGCTACACTGCTGAGTTTCCTTTGATATACACAAAGTGGTTTTACTCAACATTTCTGATTCGTACGGCCAGAGAATGAAACAGTCAGCCGGCTTTCCTGTTACCTGAGAAATATAATCTAAAGCTTTCAAAGTCAGCTTAAATATTTTTTTAAGTCTACTACATGTTACAGTTCGGCCGTTCAGAGAATGCGTTCCTGACACGTCATCTTGAAAAATGTTTTTAGCCGATATCTCGGAAAGTATGTACTTAAGGGCAAAAAACAGTACGATCATTATTGTGTTAATAAAATTTCGCATCATTTTTTCCATCAAACTTTTTCGTAAAACTTACCCTTTACGATTTATGGCCCATTTAATGAAATTTCATTAAACGGACCTTAAAACATTAAATGGTCCATAAATCGTAAACGGTAAGTTTCACAAAAAAGTTTAATGGAAACAAAAGATGCGAAATTTTATTTTCTACAATAATGATCTTAATGTTTTTTGCCCTTGAGTACATAGTTTCCGAGATATCGGCCAAAAACATTTTTTTCAAGATGACGTGTCAGGAACGCATTCTCTGAACGGCCGAACTATAGTGTTTCGACCACAACGTCGCTTACCTTAGGCGAGTTGGTGGTCAAGCGTAGACTTATTCACGATGAAAAATGTGGTGTGGTAGTGTCATGAACGCGGCCGTGTGTTGTACGTGAATATAACGTAAACAAAATGACCTCCAAATGGCGATGCTTCGTGGAGGACTCTAAATACGCGGAAGCGTGTCCAGCCAAGTCTAAGAAAAAGGAACTGGCGACGCGACGTGCGTAATATTGCACGAACCATTTCGAGCCACTTTTGACCCCTTCATAACTCAAAAACTATTTAACCTATATATATGAAATTTAGCATATTTATTAAAGTTCTTTAGCTCATCTACAATACGAAATTTCATTAACTTTGCTCTGACGGTTAATGAAATATTAACGTTTAAAAACCGGGGTTTCATTGACTGATTCACTCCCTGACTCGCTCACAAACTGCGCATGGGCGTAAAGTGAAGATGAATTCATTAATTCTGTTATACAAACAGTTCTTGTTGTAACGAAATGGCCAAGTCACATATATTGACTAAGCTGTAGAGTTTGTGAAGTAAGGACTTGTAGAGTAAGGCGTGTAGAGTTAGAAGCTTGGCTTTACGTGAGATCTGACAACTTTTTGATAGTGAGAACTGTGATTTAGACTTGGCTTCATTTCACATGAAAATGTTTTTGTTGGATCCATTCCACGCGATGCGTCACAGTCCTAACTTGGCGTAATGAATTTTTAGATTTTTTATCTATTCAAAGGTCTGATTCAATAGGATGAATATGATAAATCTGAAGCTGCACCACCAAACTGTATCTCCCTATTTTGTTATCATTCGTATTTTTGACTCCCTCAAAAAATGTTCAATTATATGTACTAACTTGTTCCTTCCAATCTCTTGACGGCCTGAGCTGCGTTGAGATACCACTTGAGGAGGAAGTAGAAGATGACCATGAGTACGGCGGTGGGGATGAGGGTCCAGGGCAGCGAAAAGGCGTTCAGGACTAGCACGCTTATCATGGACATGTACATTTGGACTGTCTCCAGCATACTCTTGGGAAGGAACTCGTCCATAGCGCCCATGTCTTTTGAGAATCGGTTCAGCACTCGACCTGTGGGGCACAATCATTGCGGGTGATTAATGCAACAAAAGTTAGAGTTTCTTACTACTCTCGTTCGGTCTTTTTGAAGGTAATTGAAAAAAGCAAAATTTTAGCGTCTTGTTTATTCAAACTGACATCGTAATTAGTTTTCTCAGTGTCAAAATAGTCAACAGTTTCTCGCTACCTCATTAGTGGTGAGATAAGAGCCGTAGATACGCTCGCAAGCTCTAAGTAGTGTAACATGAAAAAGAAGCCATTACTATAAAGTCAGACATAAGAACCTCTTAAAGAAACATAAGGACGTTACATGAGCATATGGTCATGGATCATGGTTTCAAAGAACTTATCACGTCACAAAACGTCATTGTTTGTCTCGAAAGATCCTACTATGGATGCGCATGGTCTTAAAGGTGATTGTACCATCTAAATAGCATCACAGTACCAATATGCACTTACCAGAAGGATTGGTATCGAAGAACCTCATGAGCGCGATGATGAGCTTCTTATAGATAATATCGTGCAGGTTGGCGGAGGCGCGAGCGACGGTCTGCACGTAGGCGGCGATGCGCACGTTACTGAAGATGACCACACCCAGCACCACGCTGCCGTACACGATAAGGTA
Organism: Hypomecis atomaria; assembly: GCA_964007245.1. Taxonomy (NCBI): domain Eukaryota; kingdom Metazoa; phylum Arthropoda; class Insecta; order Lepidoptera; family Geometridae; genus Hypomecis; species Hypomecis atomaria. The sequence continues at coordinate 21,772,824 of OZ023288.1, forward strand.
TTCTCCAGTCGTCAGCGCGCCCATCTGCGTGTCCAGGTTGGTATCTGGAAATAAGTAAGTTCGTATAGGCCGGGGGCTAGCCCTGGTGTCAAAGTTTTTAAGCTGCCTGAAGGCGTCTGACATGGCTCAACGGTTGAAACAACCGGGGCCTACAATTTAACGTGTCATCCAAGCCACGCTAGCGCTCAGTTGTAAATGCCACCCGCGGTCACCCATCCGAAGACTGATCGTGGTGAACGTTGCTTAAATTCGATGATAGCTAACGAACACCTAGTCAAACTACGGTATGAGCGCTACACCTGGAAATGTATATAGCTTTTCATACCACCTGCTCGAAATTGACATATTATATGTCGTAAAACTTCAATGTAAAACGAGTCATTATTATCTTAACACAATCTCGAGGGCTATGGCAGGTCAATAATGTTGTATGAAACTCCCTAGGGGTTAAAGTGATTTAAATTTAGAACATCTAATTCGTATGAAAATTTCTCAACTTAGAACATAAGGACATCGTAAAGAGGTTTCATTTTGCAAAATCGAATATAACCTCTTTACATTACACGGCAAACTGGCATTGTAAGGAGGTTCTACTCAACTTCACAGATTATAACCTCTTTGGTGCCCGTATCAGTTCGATTTTATAGAATAAAACCTCTTTGCAATGCCCGTGCTAGGCCATGATAATCGAGCTGGTCATGGTCTTTTTTTTTCAAGTAGTATTTACATTCTCGGTTTTATTATAAATTGTGTGCGATTCTATGAAAATTCGTAGTTCTAATTTGTTTTCATTTATTGTGAACAATACCAAGTTGCCTAATGAGTACCTCTACACTTATTTTTTCACTCGTAATTTATGACGTAAGTATTTCTCACATTCTTGGGGTTATAATATTTTCTCGCAGGATGTATGAAAAGTAGAGTATGGACCTCTAGAACCAAGTATATCTTGGGCGACTTAAACCCCTCGCTTCACTCAGGACTCTAAATAATTCCTAAGAGTGACTAATAAGAGGGACTAGTTAACTCCTTCGCTGCACTCGGGAGTTAACTATGGAGTCCCTCGCTACGCTCAGGGTCCAACTGTCGCCCGTGACGTAAGACAACACTTGGTTCTCTTTGTACATAATATACTATTAAAACCAACTAAGACTAGAACTAGAAAATCTAGGCAATCGAAGCATGTGTCAGCGACTGCTGATATGCACAGCGACGATAATCTTCAAAAAGCAGGTCAATCACGATTGTCACGAGTTGATTTAATTTTGGCATAAAAAACTTTAAAAAAGACTGCATACGATGTTGATAATGTTCACTAAATAATCTCAAACTAAATGCAAAAATGTTAGGAACAACGTCATGCACACATGAAACGAAATTAGGAATAGGTCATGAATTACAATTATTACTGAGAAGATGTGTTAGTAGATAAAGTGTATGTGCGTAAGTAATTAAATGTACCCACATTTATAATGTTGGATTGTTATATTTGTGAATACTTACCCAGTTCTTGACCTTCTGGGAGCTCTTGTTCATACGAATCGACAGCATTTGTCCTGTAAAGGTAATATACAAATAATATTTTTTTGCAAAAAATGGCACAACCGACTTCAATCGTGTAGGTACAAAATTTGAATAGTTCCCTCGATATGAAGTTAGCTACAAGCTGCGTGAAACCCAATCAAAATGCAGCTTTATGTGAGCTTCAGTCAGGATTGGATATTGCGCAGCGTGTAGCTAACTTCACACCTGTCGACTTGTATGATTCGGTCTATATCAATCGGTTAGCATTGTATTACCGTACGTAAAAAATACCAATGGTGGATAAGAATAGATCCTTAGAAAATTAAAACTATAGAATGCTGGTAAGCGTGTCCAACAAGAGATAAAAGATCATATACATATAAGCTATAACTACGTATAGAAAAGTTGTAGAAAATCAACCAATCAGCACGGGAAGCATGGCAAAGGGATAAATAGTCTTTCCACCGTTATATCCCCTCGAAGAGGAAATAACATTTCAAAAGACAATGACATTTTAAAAGTGGATAAAATGGTTTTCTTCCTTTGCCGTGCTACCCGTGCAGGAAGGCCATTGCTTGGCATTTTCACGTTTGTTTAGAAAAGTTGTAGAATATCAACCAGTCAGAAAGACCTCTACTTGTCTTGACCTCAAAAATACTGGACACGACACTACGGAACAGAAATAGTGTAGCGTTATCTTTTTCCTTCATGACCATCTCCTATTATACTGTTTCTTTCTTTGAGAGAAAGAGACTACCGCGTCCCGCAGTCTATTGTTTTCTCTGTCTACGAATACATCTCATCGCCTAAATAAAAATTTAAACTCGTTCAAAAACCTCATAACTATAACTGTTCAAAACTGTAGTCTTAGTTCCAACATTCCAATGTGTGGATAGATCTTTGACTGATATTGAACGCAATCTGAACAATAATAATTGACTCTGATTGGCTATTCAATTCGTAGCCAAGCTTGAACGCAAGTCACCGTCCAGTGTGTGGCGCGGGATAAATATCTACAATTTGGCCAGGGACTGCAGGTATGGGTATATCAAGTTGAACTCACCAGTAACTGAGCCAGTAGTCGGCCGTGGTGCCGGCGGCCTGCGCCACGAGCAGCGCGAACAGCGTCAAGACCACCAAGAACCAGGATTTCACGGACTTCAAGTACTCCCAGATCACCTCGAACTTCAGGCTGCCTTTGGCCCTCTCCTCCGTCTCTTGGATCTGCTTCCTTTCCGTGTTGCCCTCCTCCTCCTTGTTCGATGACCGAGATGTCAAGCGTTGGAGGGACGGTCGTTTCTGTTCAGGTATTAGCAAACAGCTATTAGCTAGTTATAAGGTAAGTAAATCTAAGGAACAAAGATATTCAAGAATGTTATTGTTATAACCAACTTTTATAATAGGAACAACCCTAAAATCGCGCAATAAGATTATCTGTTCAATTCGTTTTCTCGAAATTCAATATATTTAATAGTTTTTTTTCTATTTTATATCGTGACCTTGATTTTCGGGTTGATCTAACTGCAATAAATTATTAAAAAAATATTTTTTTTCAAACCAGTTTTCGAGATCATGGATATTTGATCAAACGCCAATTTCAAAAAACTTACCTCAGGATTTTGTTCATCAGGATTTTTGCTTTCTTGACGCTGTAACAGTTTGGAGAATTCTGTCCCAGTCTTCATCAGCTCATCAAAATTTCCCACATTCTCTACGGACCCCTAAAATATTTTGAAATTGTGTTAAGCATATTGTAACGAATAAAATGGATTCTAAGAAGGTGGAATAACCAAGTTAATTTAGGTTATCGATTTTAGTAATAATTCATTTTTCTAGGGTTAAATCACTGAAAGCACTTGGTGCAAATATAGCGGTGTATAAAATGTAGTTGGTCACGTAGGTTTACAACCGCTGATGCAGTTTCAAACAGCTGGAAGCTCACATCGACTCTATTCTGCGGAGTACTTACATCATTGAGGACCACGATGAGGTCAGCTGATTTGAGATAGTGCACTTGGTGAGTGACGAGGATGACAGTCCGGTCGCGGAGGTAGCCGCCGATGCAGCCCTCGAACAGCATACGGCCCACGTTGGCGTCTACCGCTGATAATGGGTCATCCAGAAGATAGACGTCCGCCTGTAATAATCAAATCCAACAAAAACATTTTCATGTGAAATAAAGCCAAGTCTAAATCACAGTTCCCACTATCAAAAAGTTGTCAGATCTCACGTAAAGCCAAGCTTCTAACTCTACACGCCTTACTCTACAAGTCTTTACTCCACAAACTCTACAGCTTAGTCAGTATATGTGACTTGGCCGTTTATTTATCAATATCAATAATTATTTTTTTGCAAAAAACAGCATGACCGACTTCACCTGTGTACAAAATTCGCGAATATTTCGCACGGATCGATGTAGCGTTTTTCACATTATTGTTGATTTATCAAAGACTAGCAGCGCCCCGCGGTATTACCCGCGTTGTGCCCGTTCCCGTGGGAATTTCGGGAATTTTTATACATATAAACCTTCCTCTTGAATCACTCTATCCATTAAAAAAACCGCATCATAATCCGTTGCGTAGTTTTAAAGATTTAAGCATACAGACAAACAAACAAACAAACAAACGAAAATAGCGACTTTATTTTATACTATGTAAGGATGGTTCAGCCGATTTTAATACAATTTTAATAGGATCAATTTCAAAGTATAGGTACTTTTTCCAATAAAAAAGAATGATTAAATTCGGATTACTATGAAAAAAGTTATGCGTGGTTATACATAAAAAAAATATATTTAAACGCCAGCAAGCAACACGTTATCTATGTTGGCTGAAAACTGTAGTTTTGATTCCAACACTCCAATGTGTGGATCCGATCTTGGATTGATATTGGTCGCAAACCGAATCATAACAATTGTAGCCAAGCTTGGACGCAAATCACCCCAATGTGCGACACCGGCATAAAATAGAAGAGACTTACATCCCGGTAGACAGCCCTGGCGAGGTTGATCCTGGCCCTCTGCCCTCCCGACAGCGACACCCCTCGCTCGCCCACTAGAGACAAGTCCCCATACGGGAACTGCTTAAAATCCGGCAACAAGCAACACGCTTTGCACACCTGCGAAACCAAACCTAGACATAATCAAAATATTCACAGTTAACATCGACAGTTAAGGCGCTGAGGCCAACATTTTAACCTCTGATATAGGGCGCAGGATTCGGGAAAGAGGTGACTCCCGTTCTACCTCGTTTCTTGTGCAAGGAATGTACATCGCCAATACCACCAGCGCTATGGGCACATTTGCACCAAGAACGATCAGGGGCTGGTTATTCAATTAAGTTTCTTGCTATAAGTATATTTTACTGACTTATTATTCTTATTTATATCAAAACATTCTACAAGTCCATATAATATAGAGCGATTTAAACTTAGGTTTCACGTTCACTGCAAAACAACAAAGGCAAGAGACTTTAAAATTGTATGATTGATTAATCGTAAGAAAATGATATTGAACTAGGTCCAAATAACTGATGACATGCTTTTACATTGATAATTTACAGTACAAAGTATAATATTTACTGATTACCTACTTAGAATTTAGATTACATCATTGATTGGGAGTAAGATTAATTGGATCTAATAAGCTGCTGAGTCACCTCTTTGTATTTGTTTGCGTCGTAGGGCAGTCCAAAAAGAATGTTCTCCCGCACGGTCCCCGGGAATAACCAGGACTCCTGGCAGGCGTATGACACTGTTCCTTTGAGGTTCATACTGCCTTGGGCTAATGGGAGCTCTTTTAGTAGTACTTGAAGTAAAGACGACTGGAAACAAAAGTTCAGAAATGACTATAGATAGAATACAATTTTGAACATTTGTAGGTGTTGTCTAACCTATAGTGAGGGTAGTTCTGGAAAAACAGTCTAGTGATTTGAACTGAGGTGTCAACCGGCCGTTCCGTACCCAAAGGGTAAAAACAGGACCCTAACTAAGACTCCGTTGTCCGTCCGTCTGTCCATCTGTCTGTCTATCACCAGGCTGTACCTCATAAACGGTGATAGCTAGAACTTTTCACAGATGACGTATTTCTGTTGCGGCAACAACAACAAATACTAAAATTCCGAAAAAAAAACCCATTCAACAAACTTGATTTTTTAGCCGTTTTACGCTCTATATAAATAACGGTGACAAGTGCTTGAAATATGCACAGAATAATTAGTGAAATATAAACCTTAATCACCCCTTCAATTTAAATATCGCCTCAATAGAGATTTTTAACCATAAAAGGGAAAAAAGCACACAGCTTTCAACCGGTCCCCTCTCAAATAAGGGAGAGACCTAACTGGTTAAGTGAATTAGTACTTTACACAGCTTTTTGCTGTAAGCCTTTTCAAATATGCTCAAAATCAAAAGGTGCTTAGCTTGAAGAGCTGATTTCGGGATCAATCCCTAGGTTCAAGCCGAATACAAAAGTACACGGCTGAAACCAAGTAGGTATTTACATATGATAAGTATATGAGGTTAGGACACACAAGTAAATTTTCATAATATTTTTAAATTATTGTACTTATTAACGCTAGATCCAGAGACCCTTATTATAGTTATTAAGGTTTACACCCTCGAATGGAAGTCTAAAACATACTCGTATCCTTCAGCGATTAAATCAAACCTTCAAATTCACTGTTGCAAATAATAATAACGAAGGGTTTTATTTGAGATTACTTGTATAATTAATTTAATAAACTACTGAATTGTAGGTACAATACGCCTGTCTTTTTAAGGATGATTTTAAAAATAATATAGAAGCACTCAGATCTGTTTGTAAAAACCTTAATAGAATAACTAATATAAATTAAAAATTTAAAAAACCCCCGACACATTGACAACCATTTTGGGCACATTTGTAGAATTTTGGTTCTTCCATCCCCACTTTAACCCACCATAACTCTTAAACAGCTCAATCGATTTTTATAAAACATAGCTAAGAACACTCTCGATTAAGTCTCCTTTCATTCAAAAAAAACTAAACTGAAATCGGTTCAGTGGTTCGGGCGCTATGATGCCACAGACAGACAGACACATAAACAGACACGTCAAACTTATAACACCCCTCTTTTGCGTCGGGGGTTAAAAAGAACTCTACGAGTATCTATAACAGTAGAGAGTGCTCAGATCTGTCGACACAAGACTTAATAATTTGAGTTCAATATCAGTAAACATTTGATAATCTCACCTTGCCTGAACCAACAGGTCCAATAATAGCCCCCAGCTTGCCTTTGCGCAAGCGGAAACATATGTTCTTGAGGCATTGTTGCGATGGGTCCTTCGAGCCAGTCCAGGAAGCGGACACTTTGAACAATTCTAATGAGTAGTCTCCATCCACTACGGAAGCACGTCGAGGTACTAAATCTGCGTGATAAAGAAAACAGTTGAGAGCACTTAAGATCGAAGCACTTTCGAAGTGCTTCGGTCAAAAGTGCTCTTCGATATACGAGTAGTTCAAACACTTTTATCGTTTTGCCTTTATCTCACAAGCCTAGGGTTGGTGCGAAATAATTCCATTTGCTACTTCACTTTGTTACACCATCATTTCAGGATCAAAGTGTCACTGTATAATTCGCATATCATTTTTCATCAAGTTCATAAATCAATCTTTAGGTCTAAATTTGATTTGATATAGTTTTATCACTAGTCAAAGTCCTTACCAGCTGAGATACCATTAGCTTCGTCATCCTTTTGTGAGAATTTCTTGGGCACGATCAAGCTGGGTTCCGAGGGTCCTGATAATTTCCTGAATGTGGTGGTGTGGCCGAGCGCTCCACCATTCAACAGAGGGGATGCAGCTTGATCTTCTCTTTCATCTGATAATACGATAAGATAAATAATAAGTACAGTGCGTTCAGTTTTTTTACCTCTGACATTTGTCTCTGTCTAGTCATTACACAGCATCGCAGGTTAACCAGAGACAGCGACAATGTCAGAGCTACGTGTCAGATGTAAAATAACTGTAAGTTCGTATAGGACGAGAGGATAGTCCTGGTGTCAGAGTTTTAGGTCGCCTGAAGGCATGACTCTGACATGACTAAACGGTTAAAACAACCGGGACCTACAATTAAATTTAACGTGTCATCAGAGCCACGATAGCGCTCAGTTGGAAAATGCCACCCGCGGTCACCCATCCAAATACTGACCGTGCGAAACGTTGCTTAATTTCGGTGATCGTTGACAATCACCTAGTCAAACTAAGCTACGAGCGCTATAGTCTGACCGCTTAACTTAGTTAGTACTCGCCTGCGCGGTACAGGGGCGCCGGGGGAGACTGAGACAGGTACCCTCGCAGGCGAGGACTCAGCGCACGGTCAGACTACACACTTTAGTAACAGGATGGAGTGCCGATAACAGTGAACGGACTCTAGGATAATTAAATAATTAACCAAGTACGAGTTGGACTCGCGCACGGAGGTTTCCGTACTATATGGAAGCCCCCTTTAATATTTATTTTATTTTAATTTTACTATTTATTATTGAAGTGAATATACAACTAAATATTCAGTAAAAATTTCAAGCATCTACCTGTTACCATTATTAATATGGAGCGAAAAACGGCTAAAAATCAGGTTTGTTGTATGGGATTTTAATTATTAATTTTATTCTGTTTTAGTATTTGTTGTTATAGCGGCAACAGAAATACATCATCTGTGAAAATTTCAGTTTTCTAACTATAACGGTTCATGAGATACAGTCTGGAGACGGACAGACAGACAGACAGACGGACAGCGGAGTCTTAGTAATAGGGTCCCGTTTTTACCCTTTGGGTACGGAGCCCTAAAAATATGTTGGAAGATTTTACATTTAAATAAGCAGTTTAATTCGAATACGATAATTATGTAGGTTCATTTAATTAAAAATTACTCAAACGCCGTCATACCCATAACTAAAATGCCCTGGATACGCTCCAATGAGACCAACATCTCGAAGATGCTGGCAAAGCCGTAAGGTATGAAGAAGGTCACGTTCATCTGAATTACGTTGAAGTACTGCTGCAGGGGGTAGATCTGAAATTAAGCAAATGACGTTGGAGATTTGACACATCAGAAAAACCCCAACCAAGAATGTTGTAGGCCGAATTATACAAGTCGGCGGATGTGTAGTTAGCTACAAGGTGCGCAATATCCAATCCTCAGGGACTGAAGCTCACATAAAGCTGCGAGTTGGTTGGATATTGCGCAGCTTGTAGCTAGCTTTACCTTTATGATTCGGCCTACACATTACAACTAATCAACAACGTAATTTATTTTCACTATTTTTAGTCACGGTCACTTTTTGACCGACGAACCAAACCGGAGGAGGTACTCAATTCGACGCGTATAAGTTTTAAATATTTTTTTTAATGTATTACCACGCATAACTTTTTTCGTTGTAGTCCGATTTCAATAATTATTTTTTTATTGGAAAGAGTATCCTTCGACATTGGTCCCATTAAAATTTTATTGAAATCGGCTGAGCTATTTTTAATAAATCAACAATAATGTGAAAAATGCCACATCGATCCGTGCGAAATATTCGCGAATTCTGTACACGGGTGAAGTCGGTCATGCCATTTTTTGCAAAATTTATAAAATTATGTAAATTAATTAATCTCCGATAATGTGTGTCCATGTTGTCGGAAGCACTTTAGTAACAGGATTGAGTGCCAATTAGCGAGCTCCGGATGAAGATGGATTTTTTCAAGAAGGGTAGCTTCTTCTAAAGTGGCCGTGTTACCTCAATGCTTCAAGTGTTCGACCAGTGTGTGTTGCCAGTGATGACAAGCTCACTATCTGAAATTCGCTAAATTTTCCTACACCTAGCCACTATTTTATAACGTATGTAAGTATATGTAGAAATATGTATTGTATTATAACGTATAAATGTAGGTATTAATATGTGGTTGATTTTTTAAAAAGTATGTATTTTTAGTTTATCAGTTGTTTAAGTTTATGATAAGTTAAGCAAATATTTTCAATAGATGGCGCCATAGGAAAAATTAAAACGCACACTCGACTCTGTCTTTAGAATTACGGTCCATTTCGGTGGCGAACTTGTTTAAATAGATACTGATTGTTTCTATACAATAGATAGATTGTTTCTATACAACGATTCGGAAGCGGTGCACATCCCAGGTGCACAGGGTCCGGGCCAGCGACAACACTATCCCGAACGTACTCGTATTCGCAAACTACTTTGACTGTCGGTACATGAATCATTGTTATATACAATAACTAGCGACCCGCCCCAGTTTTGCACAGGTTTATTATCCATATCTATTAAAAAAAAAAACGCATCAAAATCCGTTTTGTAGTTTTAAAGATATAAGCATATACATGGGGACAGCGGAAGCGACTTTGTTTTATACTATGTAGTGATAGTGATGATATGATTCATGTGCTTGCGTGTAAGCAACTAAATATTAATGTTTTTCAAATTGTTATCCTATGATCTTTGGTCGAAATGAGTGATTTTTTATTTGATTTATAGTTTTGTCCAGCAGTGGATGTCCATTGGCTGATGGATGGACTTACCAAAGTGGCAGTGACGTTGGTCCCGGACAAGATGAGCGCTAAGCACGTGACGAACAGGATCAAGCGTTCCGTGAAAAGCATGAACCCGACGAACACGCTCCGGATGTAGACGGCCTTCTTCAGGGAGGTCAGCTCGTACGCACGCGCGGCCTTCACCACCAGCTGCATAGGCTTCTCCCACGCGTACATTTTGATCACCTGTACGTAAAAACATGTTTTTTTTTTTTTAAATTTTTATTTAATATTTTCAACAAAAGGTTACAATATAATTTACATATTTAAGTTACACTAAAAAACCTTGCAAAGGTTTGTCGTAGTGTTAAGTTCTACGCCCAATAATTCAATTTAATGTGGTTATTAATATCGATCAAAAAACGGCAAAAATTACGTTTTATGCATGAAATCCCCCCTTAAATGTTGATATAGGGATATGTTTATAGGGTTAGATTAATAGGGTCCCGTTTTTACCCTTTGGGTACCTTCAAATCGATTCATGTGAAGTTTACGGGACCCTATTACTAAGGCTCCGTTGTTCGTCTGTCTGTATGTCTGTCTGTCAATGGGCTGTAACTCAAGAACCGTGATAGCTAAACAGTTGACATTTTCACAGATGATGTATATATTTCTGTTGGCGTTACATATACTAAAAACAGAATAAAATAAATACTTATTTAAGGGGGCTTCCATACAACAAACGTGATTTATTTGCCGTTTTTTTCTCGATACTAATAACGGCAACATGTAAACGCTTAAAATATTCACAGATTTTTTAGTTATTTCCACTAAAAAAAAAAAATTAAATAAAATATTAAGGAGAGGCTCTTCCATACGGTACGAAATCACGGAACCCTTCGAGTCCGACTGGCACTTGGCCAATTTTATTTGTTTTCATACAAAAATCGACAAACACAACCACAGAACTAATTTTTCTGATTTCGCAGTTAATTCGACAGATCAGAGACACAAGGCTTACCTATGTTTTGTTTATTTGATCTAAGGTTAGTCCTGTTCACACTTTGATTGGTGATCAGTGCAAGTGATAAGTGATTAGTAGTCAATCATACACTCGCACCGATCATAAGGTGTTTACACGCGTTTACTACTAACGTCCGATATTTAAAATATTTTTTAGAATATTTTGTTAATAGTAAGTAAATTAAAACATTTGCCTTTTTTTCAATATGACGACGTCAATCAATTATTTAATGTAGAGCCAACTTTATAAGGGGAGCACGGATTTCCGAGACACAAGCTTAAAGCTTAGTTCGGCAATCCATAGCTCATGTTTTCTCAAGATAACCTCACTCTCATGTCTCCCTCTGCGCGCTCTGAAACGTTCTATGGTAAATCGTTTGCTTTTCAGGCTGTCCAATTGTGGAATGCTTTGCCTGTTCCAATACGGAAAGCCCCATCTCTTGCTGTTTTCAAGGTATTTTTTTTTCTGTATTTTGTGTTAACAGTAAAGTGTTCATTCATTCATTCATTCATTCATGTTTATTGTAGCTAATATTTTTTTTAACAACTTATGTACCAGTTTTGTAGCAATAAATTATATTCTGATTCTGATTAAGTTCATTTTAAGTTGTTAATTATGTTAAATTCTGTACATTTTAAGTTTATTAGCAAAATTGTAATTAATTTGTGTCAATAAATCATTTATTTATTTATTTATTACTAATCAGTCAACACTTGCACTAATCACCTGCATGAATCACTAATCAAAGTGTAAACAGGCCTATAGTAAAAGTGATTACTAAAGATTACCTTTACAAAGGTATATTTACTTGAGTAAGTAAGTTCGTATAGGCCCGAGGGCTAGCCCTGGTGTCAGAATTTTTAGGCCGCCTGAAAGCCTTGGACATGGCTAAACGGTTAAACAACCAGGACCTACAATTTAACGTGTCATCCGAGCCACGGTAGCGCTCAGTTGGAAAATGTCACCCATCCAAATACTGACCGTGCGGAACATTGCTTAATTTCGGTGATTAATTTACTAAGTTGCTTAATATTACTTGAGTAAAAGGCTATGAGGCAAAATTACCTGAATTCCATTTATAATTTCGTTCATGAGTTTGATCCGTTTGTCGGTCCGCTGCGCAGTTTCCCGTCTCACGATCGCCGTCAGCTGCGTGATTGCCGCTGGAAGAAAGCAGTCCATTTTATAACTTAACTAACTGTCCCGGTGAACTGCATATCACCTTCATCTGTCGCACTAATTTCAATGTCGTTTCGCGCCTCGCCACCAACGTACAACCAGGCTATAAAGCATGCGACCACGAAACGCGACGAAAAGAACTCATTTCGACGTGTGAAAAAGTGACAGTTATATACTTTGCCATAGCGCTGTCTCGTTCTGACGCTAAGAACAAAATAATTTGTGGCGAGCATACTAGCCCGTCTCGTGTCTTTCTGTATGAATCTAATATGCTCTTTGTTTTAAAGAAATTCATGTGAAAAATTCGTGTGAAGCCGTGGTGGTCTAGTGGTTGTAACGCTGGCCTGTCATTCTTGAGGTCGTGGGTTCAATCCCGGTCCCGTACCAATGAGTTTCTTTGGAACTTATGTGCGGAATTCCACACCACTGGCTTTTCGGTGAAGGAAAACATCGTGAGGCAACCTGCATACGTCCGTAGAAGAAATTCGATGGCGTGTGTGAATCCACCAACCCGCATTGGGCCAGCGTAGTGGATATGGCCCAATCACCTTTCGTGGGTAGGCCTACGTCCTGCAGTGGATTATTAAAAACAAGGCTGGTACAGTACAGTGTGAAAAATATTCATTTTTCAAATAATGTAACTTGGACTCGGTTTATAATTTCATCATCATCTATCCATCAGCTGTAAGAAGTCCACTGATAGACATAGGCCTCCCCTATGGTTTTTTAATAAGACCGGTTGGAAGCGGCTTGCATCCAGCGCGATTCTGCGGCCTTAATATATCTCCGAATAATAAACGAAATTCACGGAAATAAAAAAATACTCACCGCGTTACGTTACGTTTTAACGAAAAGTATGAGACCCCAGATAAGGAAACTCAAAGGAACATTTTGTATGAGAAAATTAAATAGTTTTATTTTATTTTCAGCGGAATTTTCTTCAAGTATTTCACTTTCATAAGAACATTCTGCTGACAATCGGTCCAGCCGCCCACGTGTGATGTCGTGACCAAGGAAAATAAGGATTCATGTTTAAATACATAACTAAACTTTACCCATCAATTAGGTAAAACACTGTGTACAGCTGAAAAACAGGTCACGATAAAGCACCTGGATTACGTAGGTACTTACGGTTGCGTGAGCCATATCTATTTTGTATGACAATGTAGTAAAAAAGCCCTGTATCTTTATAGTTATCGATAATACATTATTAGGTACAATTATTTGTCCGTGAGTTAGATTATCAAAAAATATTGGACACGTACTTTTTTTGTCAATCAAACAATGTATATGACAACTAGCGACCCGCCTCGGCTTCGCACAGGTATGTATATTTTACATATAAACTTTATTTCTCTTGAATTACTCTATCTATTTAAAAAAAAAAGACGTGTGGCACTCGGGGACTGCCGCGGTAAAGCTATTGCATAATTTTACAATACGTCTAATCGCACACAACGCCGTGTCGAAGACTGCCGAACTGAAACGACCTTAGACGATGCACGGCCTTCAATTCACACCTCCTTGCCCGTCGGAGTGGGGAGCGTGAGGTTTTTTCGTTACGGAATTTCTGGATTCGGTCCCCGCGCTCAAGGCCCGCGATAGAAGCTATGCAATAGCTTAAAAACGCATCAAAATCCGTTGTGTAGTTTTAAAGATATAAGCATACATGTGGACATGAAGACATGGGGACAGCGAAAGCGACTTTGTTTTATACTATGTAGTGATGATGAAGATAAACCTTGTCAAAGTTCGAGAGTGGTGGTCGTGACGACCTGACGACACTTCTTTGACAAAAGTCTATTATACATTTTGTAGTCTTTTTGTGACATCAAGCGGGACTTTAAATGGCTTCATCAATTTTTGTTTAATTGACAAAATAATATTTTATGAAAATCTATCTGACGGGCTAATTAGTATGTTTTTAAAGTCATCATGCCCATGCGCCGTTCTTTACGCCTCTACATTGTTTATTTTATTCATCCTGACCCAAATAATTTAATAGTTGACAGAATTAATATAGTTGTGCTTGTGGGTTTCTTATTTAAGAGTAACATTTTACGTAGTAGTAATGAGAGCTAACCCTGCATCGGCATGATGAGGATGACGACTCCAAAGAACCCCACGTAGGTCGGCCAGCCGCCGGCGTCGTAGAGGAAGTACAGCACCACGCCTAGCTGGATGGGCACCACCCACATGTAGTGCCCGAACAAGATGGCGTAGTCGAAGCGAATCATGTCGTTCGACAGGAGGTTGACCAGCTTGCCGCCCGTCACCTCACTCAGCGACACTTGGCTCATGCGTAGCACCTGCAATAGAAGCATGGTTTAGATGCTTATACGAAAGGCACCATCTTCTTTTTTTATATTTTGGCGTCGCATAGTTTATGCATTTGCCAGTGTCAATTATAAGTTTTTAATATTTGTTTGAAAATTTATCAAAATAGTCACCGTCGTAGTCACGCTCACGACATAGTCCAAAAAAGTAGTGGTCCAAAGCGTAGTCCAAATCATACCTTAGTAAAGCAGTGAAGACATTAGAGGCGTCTATGGATTGGTGACAACACGGATCAACACGATACACCACATTATATCACTAGCCTATTCATGCACGTAAAATCAAATAAATACTACAATTTTTACTAATTATCACTTATTACAAAGTTTGACAAAATAATACAACGCCGCCTTAAAAGCAAACGCCTTCAAGCGTCGTTCCTCCGCACTCAAGTCTTCTAAAGTGTTATATTATTATTATATATTCAGTTCAGTTCTAGACTAGGACTGGACAATATAAATATGTTGTTTAATCTCAAATTTCGAGTAAATATTATGTATCATATAGGAAAGCGTGCCACACCACAGACCGCTTATCTGCTCAACATCAGGTGTAGGTATACAGTCAAACGCAAAACTATTTAAACAAAATTGGCTGATGTAAAGTCGGTTTACGGACAGTAAAAAATCGGCCAAGTACGAGTCGCACTCGCGCACGGAGAGTTCCGTACTGTATGGGCGAGCCCCCCTTAAATATTTATTTTGTTTTAATTTTATTATGTATTGAAGTGAATAAACAACTAAATATTCTGTGAAAATTTCAAGCATCTACCTGTTACTATTACTAATATAGAGCGAAAAACGGTATGTTGTAAGGATGTAATTATAGTACATTATGATATAAGTGCGGTAAGTTGATTGTAATTTTCAAAGCGCACGTATGTCATACGACGTTTGATAATTATTTTTATTGCGAGGAAATTAATAAAACTCTGACTTTCTTAAACGAATAAATCCTTACTTATCCACAAATTAGCGATGCGCGCGCATCAACGTTTTTTTAGGCAAAGGTACAAAAACAGACAGTATTACTAATAAAGTAAATTAATATTTTTGTGTTTTTGTTACAGATAAATGGTTGTAATTTATTGTCAAAATTAATTAAATTAAAGAATTAAATGTTTATTTATTATATTTTATCTCCCAAAGTTAATTTAATTCATAAAATATTGACCACTTTTCTGACTTAAAAACTCTTTGCTAAGATTTTAAAAAGTATCGTTCACTCGTGCGTTTTACATTACAATAACGCACAAGTGCGTAATGAAATACATTACGTTTTTAAAATTGGTGTAATTACAGCCACTTTACGAGCAAATATGTTATAAAATTCATTATGCCCTCACTTTAGCCTACTATTTAACTTCCTACTAAATATATGGTTTTAACGTTTACTTGATGATAAACGCAAATATTTTATCTCTTATCTGAATACAAGATAACTATTAGCAACTGATAAAAATATTATCTCTAAAATTGATATATCAGAATGACGGGGAAAAAGTTTTAATAGTAATGAACTGACTAAGTTAAAATTTTTGCAAATTGATTTTTGTATGTTAGTATATATATAGAAAAAATAAGGAAAATAGTAATAGGTAGATACAAAATTGCTATGTAAGTACCTATCTAATCTTTTGGTTTTTAGGGTTCCGTACCCAAAGGGAAAAACGGGACCCTATTACTAAGACTTCGATGTCCGTCTGTCTGTCTGTCTGTCACCGGGCTGTATCTCATGAACCATGATAGCTAGGCTGAAATTTTCACAGATGATGTATTTCTGTTGCCGCTATAACAACAAATACTAAAAACAAAATAAAATAAATATTTAAGGGGGGCTCCCATACAACAAACCTGAATTTTTGGACGTTTCTCGCTCTATATTAATAATGGTAATAGTAGATGCTTGAAATATTCACAGAATATTTAGTTTTATACTCACTTCAATAATAAATAATTAAAATAAAATAAATATTTAAGGGGGGCTCCCATACAGTACGGGACCCTCCGTGCGCGAGTCCAACTCGTACTTGGCCGATTATTAATCTTGGTACGGAAGGTACGTCTACGTCAGTTCTTTCGTGTGATATATTGATAAAAAATATAGATACCAGGTATTATATAGGTATTCAGATAGATAATTTCCTTGACCAGCTTTCACTGACCACCACCAGTTTTTAGGGTTCCGTGCCCAAAGGGTAAAAACGGGACCCTACCTATTACTAACACTCCGCTGTCCGTCTGTCTGTCACCAGGCTGTATCTCATGAACCGTATTAGCTATAAAGTTGAAATTTTCACATGATTTATTTCTAAAAACAGAATAAAATAAATAATTGAAGGGGGCTCCCATACAACAAACCTGAAATTTTTAGCCCTTTTTCCCTCGATATTAATAGAGGTAATGGATAGAAATTTAAATGTTTACAGAATATTTAGATGTATACTCACTTTGTAAAATAAATAAATCAATAAAAATAAAACAAACAGTTCAGGAGGGCTCCGATACAAGAAACATGACTTTTTTGCTCGATATTTTATTTGATTCTATCCGACTCTATCAACATTTACCTAAGTTATCCGTTAGAAATTAGAAAACACTTATTGCAACACAATACAATGTTCTTAATAATAAAAAAATTAAAAATGTTAAAAAGTTCCAATATGGGTCCACACCCATAATGGGCGTACAATATTAAAAGATGTATTCTAACTAAAAGAAGGTACCTATCTATTACACGAAATCGTACATGAACTAAGTTAACTTAAAATAATAATCAATTACAATCAAACCAAACAAGGATATTAGTATTGATTGATTTTTGACAACATATAATAATTGTTCAATTATTTTTTCATACCATATTGACAGAAATCTCACTAAGTGTTGGGTGGGACACTTTCTAACAACGCGCAACGTGTTAAAAGTTTTCTCATGGATTTAAGTTTTCCCATGGATGCGTAGAGATAAGAAAACCTGTGAATTGGATCCCGTGAAACTACCAAACCACCATGGGAATTCAATAAATATTAGGGGACATGACCCCAAACTAAGCTAAGGTTGTGATATGGCTGCCAGAGACTGATACACTTACACCATCCGTCCGGGTTTCCCCGGATTTGTCCTAGTTTAGAGGGCGTCCGGGGAGCGTCCGGGCGGGGTTTCATTCACTCACAAAATTCACTGTTCCCCCCCCCCCCCCCCCTCCCCATTTTCGCAGTTATTTCCTTACATGTCTGGGTTCTGGACTCTAAAATCCGGGATATTAACGCGAGTTGTCCTGGTTGCCGAATTTTAGAGATGGCAATACACTATATAAATACACTACCTATATAATATAATTTTAAATACTTAGGTACTTATAGATAATAACAACGAGACACAGAGCAAACACCTATATTCATCACCAAAACTGTTGTCCTGAGTGGGAATCGAACCCACGCGTCTTTGATCCAGGAGTCAGGGTCAATAACCACTAGGCCACTGAGGCATTTATTTCTATTAGAGACTCACCTTTCTATACAAGAGCGAAGAGCAAGCTACTTTTATCTTGAGCGCGAATCGAGCAACGAACAGCATGTAGTGGTGCTGGCACAGCATGCTGAAGAAGTTGATGCCCAGCATGCCCACGGCGTAGTAGATGGCTTCTTCTCTCGTGATGGAGGAGTCTACCGACCAGTACGACAGCAGCTGCCTGAACAGGATCGGCTGGTATACCCTGGGAGATAGATGGATTGATTCAAATTTCGAGTAAATAGGTCTTCTAGGTAAACGTGCTCCTAGACCGCATATCTGCTTGACACCAAGTATGTACCAGCCTTTTTAAATAGTCCACTGCAGGACGTAGGCCTACCCACGAAGGGTGATTGGGCCATATCTACCACACTGGCCCAGTGCGGGTTGGTGGATTCACATGCGCCATCGAATTTCTTCTACGGACATATGCAAGCTGCCTCACGATGATTTCCTTCACCGAAAAGCCAGTGGTGAGAAATTCCGTATATAAATTCAAAGGAATTCATTGGTACGGGACCAGGATTTGAACCAACGACCTCACGATTGTAAGGCGGGTGTCATTACCA
Organism: Hypomecis atomaria; assembly: GCA_964007245.1. Taxonomy (NCBI): domain Eukaryota; kingdom Metazoa; phylum Arthropoda; class Insecta; order Lepidoptera; family Geometridae; genus Hypomecis; species Hypomecis atomaria. Next base: position 21,791,479 of record OZ023288.1, read on the forward strand.
CTAGACCACCACGGCTTAACCAAGTATGTAGTCAAATGTAAACCTATCCTCATCCTTACTAATATTGTGAATCCGAAAGTTTGTTGGTTGGATCAGACTTACTTGAGGCCACATTGTATGATGAGGATGATGGAGCCCGGCATGTACGGGAGCCAGTAGGCGCGCCACACCGCCTTCCACAGCTTGGGCTCGCGGTTCTCGTAGATTGCACTCTCGAACTCCTCAAACCAGTACCTATCGAAAAAAATATAATATCAGAATACAAGCGCCACGACGTTTTTACACCTAGCCCTAGTGCCAGAGTATCTAGACCGTCCTTTTTTACGAGGGGAAAATCTTCTGAAGATGCCCTAACTGCATTGGGGTGCAGTAAGGTTATGTGGGATTGTACCCACTAAAACCCCCTCGGTGGCCAGCCTTTGTGCCTTCTTGGGAGCTCCGGGATCTCCAAAAGGAACGCACCGGTGCTCCCAGCACTTTGTGTGCTTACTCGCCTGGCAGTAGGGCCAGGCTTGTGCGTGCCCATCTAGACCTTCCTAACGTCTAACCTACATCATCGGCAATTCAACGAGTCATGCGAGCTACCGTAGCACTCAGTGGTAAAAGTGCGCGGGCACCCCTCAGAAGAATTACAATAAAAGTAAGTAGGCAAGTTCATATAAGCCGGGTAGTTAGCCCTGCTCTGACCTAGCCTAGTGTCAAACGCTGAGCATGTGCTGACAAACTTTCAGGTTTTATAAAATACCGAAATCTGGGGTTCACGGGTTTTTGCTCTGCCGCCTGAAGGCTTCTGACACAGCTAAATTGTTAATACGACCGGGACCTACAATTTAACGAATCTGAGCCGTGGTAGAGCTTATTTGTAAATGCCACCCGCGGTCACCCATCCGAAGATTGACCGTGCCAAAAGTTGCTTAACTTTGGTGATTGCTGACAAACACCTAGTTGAACTACCAGCCTGGTGACAGACGGACAGCGGAGTCTTAGTAATAGGATCCCGTTTTTACCCTTTGGGTACGAAACTCTAAAAACCATGTTACATGCCTGTTTACACTTTGATTAGTAATTAGTGCAGGTGATCAGTGCGTGTTGAGAGATAAGTAGTATTTATAGTTAACACGTTTGGACACCGATTGATTAGTGAGAATGTGACTGACTACTAATCACTTACCACTTGCACTAATCACTAATCAAAGTGTAAACAAGTCTTCACACGCAATGACTTTATTTTAAAGACATGACGTGATCTTCCGTCTTTTCAAACATTTGATATGTGATATCAGATAGGCACTTACTAAAATGAATAGAATGTTTATCTAAACCTCGGTAACTCGTTTAGTTTAGTTTTTGCAACTAATCATTTCACAGCACAATCCATCAAAAATGTAACCGAGCTATTTATGAGGTAGACTGCGAGAATCAGAAATCAGATTAGGGGCATTATTTTTGATTTCCGAACGAAGTTGTTCGAGTCGTAAGAAAGTAAAAAATAAAGCCCCTGTTAATATAAATTGATATTTTATTATTACTTCAATTATCATTATGTTAAGACTTTTTATGTGTTGATTTTAGTTAATTTATCTTTTCGTTTGTTTGTTAAGGCCTACAACCATTGTCTTTCACTTAAGCGTCAGAGGCAGATAATGCTATTTAGCGTAAAGTCCTCCTTTTGTACAAATGGTGTGCAATAAAATGTTAAATAAATTAAGGATAAACATATTAACCGATTAGAAAGACATGGGACAGACTAAAGAAAGGCGTGACAGAAAACAGAGGAGAAATCTAGAAGAGGTCTACGGCGTAGAGGCGAGCTCTACGTAATACATAATAAGCCCAATTACAGAGGCGCCATCGTAATTATATTAGCTAAATAGCATAGTTCTGTTTCTTTTTCACTTTAGGCGTTCGATAGAGAGAACGCTCTTTACGTTGCTAATAAATTTACGCTGGCGCCTCTGTAATTGGGCTTATTGAGTACCTAACTTTTTAATTGAAATGATTTTAATTTTAAAGTGCATCCCACACTTGGTTTGTCCAAAGAGTTATTTTTTATGATAAACATTTCAAAAATTCCTCGCGGATGCAGGACTTGAAACGAATCTTTTTCGATTTAATTTCTTCTTCATCGTAGAAGTGACCTGGTATCTGGGCTCTAGAAAATGCAATAAAACTACCTACTTAGGTTAATAAAATACGTATAGCGTGGCACTTTCTTATTCTGAGCGTAGCACCGACACGTGAGTGACGTCACCGGCCGGCCCAAAGGAAAGTCAACGTCAAATGACCACACTCGTCTTAATAACAAAAACCTATCAGTGCGCCTAGATTACAACCCGGTCAGAATATCTGTGCACCTCGCTGGAATGCGGCGCCTCTCCCGCTTCCCCTGTCACCTCTCCGCGCACTCCCCGGTGCGACAGTACGGCTAGCATCTTCGTTGCCGATACACGTCCCGATAATAATTTACGTCCGGACGGTATACTAGACGTCTGGTAAGGTAAACGTACCAATGTACGGACGTTTTTGAACTTCGCTGACTTTGCAGTAATACTACGCTGATACTAACAGACTTACAACAACAAAGTGAATATGACCATATAGAGCATTTATCTGAGTTTTATAATAATTTTATCTAATTTGTTTGAGCTGTAATGGGAATTAGTACCCAAAATGTAAAAAAATACCCAAATGTACCAAACCGCGGACGATTTGTCCTAATGCGCGGAATGTCGTCCCAATTTCTGGACGCTATACGAAATTGAACTCTATTTGTTTTACGTTAGAGTTTAAATAGCCTTTCTACCGTATTATTATTTGTATGAACTTTAAAATCAACCCAAATTTATTACAAATCGTCCTAATTCAGGGACGCTATGCGAATTTGAACTCTATTTGCTTTAAATTAGAATTTAAATTGACTTTATATTGTATTATTTCTTACTATTATTAAAGAATATTTCAGGTAGAGCCATTCGAGATGTCTTAAATCAAAGAAACAATGGTTTACATGCAATAAATTATATTTCAAACAAAACAATAATCACATTATGAAAAAAAAATGCTGAAACGTTAGGTAGTTAGCACAATAGCATTGGTATAGGAACCGTATTTAGTCCGTGGCAAGATAATCGGCTTAAATGATCCCCAAGGTAATGTGTTCAGTCTTCCCATGCAAAATAAAATGCGTTCTTTTTTAAAATTATATCCCACAGGTCCGTATAAGGCACCTTAGGTGACACATTTGTGTAATGATGATTTCACGGTAGTTAAATTGGATACCAGTCTCTAAGGCAACCTCAGTAGTATATTGACTTTTAGAGCACGGCGTACCTGGATATCGTAGAAGTGGCGCAACATCTGGCGGTCGAAAAATTAATGCTTTCAGTACAAGAAAAAAACAAGAAACTAAAGTAGGGTGTGACTCAAACGCCCACTGTGTTGTCTGGGAATGTCCCAATACAAATGAGAGGAGAAATGACGTACTTGACTTCATCTTCAGGCATTATTCAAATCTACTAAACCGTGGCTCTGAGTTTATTTTCGTAACGTCTTGGGAATCAATTATCGACATCATACTTGCTACGAGCAATAAATCTCTAAAACAATCAATGAGTGGCCACCCAATATGATGAATACTCTGATTCCGAAGCACGAACCCGAAGCATACCGATATAGCAACTTTTAGAAATCTCAAATTAGCTATAAAGAGGAACCTTTAAAATAGCTAGAAAACAGCTCGAGAGAGAAAAGCATGAGCTAGTCATAGAGAACGATGTATCTGACGATATATTGCTATCTTGGAACATATACGCGGATGGTGCAAAAAACAAGCTTGGACTAAGAGACTCCCTTGCCCTGAGTAAAACAACATAAACTTTGCAAGCGGAAGCCATGGGCCTTTTGCTAGCCGCAAAAAACCTTAAACTTTTATATGAACTGATCTTCTAACAGCTACTGGAAACAGTGAGGCCAAAGAAGTGATCATGTTCACAGTTGACAGCGCTGCTACTATCTATGAACTCAGAAGACCTGTAACAAGGTCAAAATTAATCGCTGCGCGTCATGCAACATTCCAAACTCTATCAAATAAACAGTGCGATGGAAAAAGAGTCACAGATTATGTTCAGGCAACAACATAGCAGACACGCTTTCCAAAGAGAGAAGATTCATAGAAAATCATATTGTTTTATTATATTGTAATCTTAATCAAATCTCAATTTTTTAATACTATAGTTGATTATTGTATCGATATAATAATCAACTTTTACAAAAAAAAAATGGCTCAATCAAGAGACAGATTTTTATTCTGATACTAGGACTAGCCACGCGGTCCATACGAACGTCCTTATTTACTTTTTACTACCTATTTATGACAAATTAAATGTTTATTATTTTCTATGAAATACCAAAAGTTTAGTATTTCATAAAAAATAAAAACATAATATCAAAATCTGAGAACAATAAATCTTACTTAAGATAATATTTTAAACACAATGTAGTATTGTTTAAAATGTATGTTGTAAATCGATCAAAAACAATTGTTTTTGTCATGCACAAAAAACAGTTTAAACAATACTAAAGCCAATTGGACACGACTATTGTTTGAACCAATCCAAAATAATTCTTAATTCCTTTGAATGAGACGCAACCGAATTATAATAATTGCTTTTTCACTGTTTTGAAAACGAAGTTCTTACATGCAAGGAAAAATGAGACTTATTTCAAGGCAATAAGGTCGAGATCCAACCTTTGGTACAACGGGCTTTAAAGAACTGATGTGTGTCCCACTTCTCGGACGAAAAATGTGATTATTGTCCGAGCATTGGGACAAGTACGGGTTTTGTGAGTACCATTAGGCGGATACGCAAATATTATAAATGATCAACAAGATTATGTCTAGATTAGAGGTTATAATATTAGGTAATTTATATAAGTATCGTAATAAAATAGCACACTTACCGTATCACATTACACAACTAAGAAATTATCTGAAGTTTATGACAGGGTAGACACCAAATTCAGCTACTCAATTAACAGATTAACGAAAATTTTACGACACCGCACTTTTGAGATCATTTGGTTTGGACACCATTACACTATTTGTACAGTTTTTCTTGTATAATACTTTGAAATATAACCAAGAATTTATTGTCATTCATAAGATTAAGTTAAACTTTCGTCGAAAATTACAAAAATTAAAAAACCGAGTAACGTCCGCGTTCTGGGACTCGTCCGCAATTACGTGCGTTTACCTTAATGTATATACGTCCCGATAATTCGATATGACGTCACGAAGTCAGGTGCACAGATATTGTGACCGGGTTGTACATCTAAAGATTATGGTAGAGTTTGGCAAAAAATGTGCCATTTTTAACCGACTTCCAAAAGGAGGAGGTTCTATATACGCTTGGATGTTTTTCTATGTTTGTCGATATTTTCGCCAATTGTAAACAGATTAAATAAGGTCGAAATATAAAGGTATCCCAAAGTAGCTCCATTAAAATCAATCGAAATAGGCCGAACCGTTTTTGAAAAATCAACACTGATGTAAAAATTGTGTACAGTGTGTTGCAGAAAAGTTGAAAAATACTTAACCACGCATGCCAAGAAATATTTAAAACTTACCCCAAAAGGTATAATAACACGTTATACTACCAAGTTAAAATTTTGCGTAAAAAACCCGATGTCAACCCTAACTAAAGCCGTGTACGCACGTACGAACAAATTTGTTACTTTGCATGATACGCAACAGCTTGGTTCGCGCGTATGTACCAGTAACGAACATCGAACACTCTGTTTGTCAAACATGATTGCGGCGATCCTATTGTTATGTTCCGCATGGACGGTGTTTGAATAGCTTTAATAAATGTTACGTAACAAAACCAAATGTAATGTATTTTGATACAAATACAAAACTGTTTCCCACCATCTAGGATCCACTTTAAACAATATCTTGTGAATCCCTGCATAAACCAAAAAACTTTCCGCTTCCTACTTCAAAATCAACCAATTACAACAGCGCCGCCGTGGCTATTGAGATCGACTGTTGAGTGCAAACTCGATTTTGCGTTCGTGTTTTTTTTTTTTCAAATAAAATTTATTAACCACAGACTCCAGGGTCTGTGCCCTTTGTTAACTAACATTTACAATTATCTAGGTATACTATACAAAGAGTGTTAGTAGGTACTTGTGTTTTCGTGTTCGAATATGCCGTCTATACGTACAAACCAAATGTTCATATTTGATGTTTGTGTTCACTATGTTCGTACGTGCGTGAACGCCGCACGCGCCGCGCGAAGATGTCAGTCTGTCTGTCTGTCACCAGGCTGCATCTCGTGAACCATGATAGCTAGACAGCTGACATTTTTACAGATGATGTATTTCTGTTGCCGCTATAACAACAAATACTAAAACAGAATAAAATTAATATTTAAGGGAGGGTTCCCATACAACAAATGTGATTTTTGGGAGTTTTTTTGCTCGCTATTAATAATGGCAAGAGAAATGGGGTAAAGGGGCTCCAACACGATACGGGACCCTTCGTGCGCAAGTCCGACTCGCAATTGGCCGATTTTTATTTTTTAGGGTTGTCCAAAATAACACGAAAAAAATATTTTTTAGACTTACATGGAGAAAATAGCATAGCTTTTGAAGTTTAAAATTCTTACAGGTGATTCGGGACTGGATACACATTTATGCCCTTCAGTATTGTTCAATCTTTCTGTGACACGTTGTATTTATAGGTTTGAGCGAAATATTCCAATTTTGGACATAATTGAAGTATGGTAATAAGATTGAAAACCATAATATATCTTTCTTGTCGAGACAATTGTAGAACAAAACATGGCGATTATACAGTTTGTTAACAAGTATTTACTAGTCGTATTTTGCATACCTATTTGCCATATTTACACTAAATCAGCTGTTGCAAATATTTTGTTTACATAAGGCAATGTACTCGTACTTTATGTAAAAGCCAGTTGTTTGGTTGATAGTAAAAGCTGTTCAGTGAGTACCCATGTTTACCTATGTAAATATCTTGGATGGAAAACTGTACATACCTATAGAAGGAGAATAAGAAACAGAAAAAAATTACTTAAAGGAAGGACGAAGAAGAATAGAAATAAAAACTATACTTTTCCAAAAAATCTCCCTGGCGGTCGGAGTCGTAACTCTTCGGTGGAACCACGAGATCCTCCTCCTCCACATCCCGCTTGTTGCCGGTCACCAGCACCGGGCAGATCCAACAGAAGAATAAATTCGAGATTATATTCGGCTTATTTCTTTTTTTGGGAGCAGTAAATTGAGTACCACCGAACCCGTTACTGTCCAAAGATTTCGCCCCCTTATTCATTTTTACCTAATGATTCTATTACCGTCTTTTTAATAAATTAACTAACAAATTTGTACACTAATTTAACACAATCACCATAAGTTCTTTTTTTAAATTGGGCGAAGTACGTCAGAATAATAATGCGACGGTACGCTCAACACTCCTATCTCTAAACTACTGAATAATAAGCGATAAGACTTGCTCATTATATCTCAAGTTTATAATGGTGAAATTAACTATAGGTACCTACGTATTATTTTGATAATATTCGGATAGGTACCCGTCATTTGTGATTATTCTGTTCTATCGTTGATTAGATTAAAGCTTCATCAATATCTTCAAGGGCGTAGTCAGGTGAGGGCGAGTGAGCAGTTGCCCCCGCTAGAGTGCGACATAAAAAGTAGAAATTAATTATTCGGGAAGTAAATATCACTCTTGCTAGAACCACTATCTGAGTTATCATTCATTGTTAATTTTCTTGCATTTTGCTTGTTTTATGTTATTTTGTAGATTGTGGAAAAAAGGAAATCTGACAGACAGACAAAACTCTTAATTTACAACCACTAAAACAAAATTAAACATAATATATGACAAAGTATGGTTATAAAATAGCGGTCTTGTCACCCATGGCAATTTATTCCAGGCGACCACATGTCATTTATAAAGAAAATGATGCTAATATGTATCATCAATTAATTAAACAAAATTAATAAGCGATGGTAGCGCCCTCTTTTTTCCAAATCTTTTATGTAGCACTGTATTGTCGTCGATAAAAGTCCAGTCATCGATAACAAATAAGTAAGCAAGTTAGATAGGTTTATTACCAGTGTTACTACCAATCTTACTACCAGTAGTAAGAACGGTAAATAGCTATCTCGGAAACATACTTCGCCGTTATTGGACATTGAATATGGGCATTTTAAAGAAGTTTTATTCAATAATCGAGTTGGCCACTACAATCGAGTAGGCCATTGATAATCGTGCCATGATTGTCACATATAACTAACAACTTTCAACTGCAGTAGTAACAACGGTAGTTCATTTACCGTTCTTACTACTGGTAGTAAGATTGGGAGTAACACTGGTAATAAACCTTATTAACATTTAGAATTTAGTTTGTGTTTCCACGAAAATTTGTATGTTGGTAGGTCTGTTCTAATTTTTATTTTATAGTGAACAATACTGAGTTGGTTAGTGAGTACACTTACTGAGGTTATCACAGTGTTAAGCTGTTATTATTAACATTGCTGGGCTTTTAAATTCTCGCAGGAAGTATGAATAGCTATTGGCTTGAATTTTATTGTTCCTTGTTATTATTACTTCAATTTAAGTCAAACGAAAAAACAACGTAAAACAGATTTCTTCGAAAAATAATATTGAGCAACCGTAAGTGTCACTGGCTCACTGTCACTAGGTTACGTATTTTAGTTTCTTAGAACTCTATATATGTTGTAACTAGGGAATGCAATCCCAATCGATATTTTCGATCCCGATATTGGCGGGATTGACCAATCTAATCGACCGGGATCCCGGGTATTACCCGGATCAATACATACAGAAATACAGAAAATTTTATTCGGGACAAAACAATTAGGTACACAGAAACAAAACACGGAAACAACTAAAAATAGAATAATTCACAAACCAAGTATGGACCTACATAGTTTAAAGCTTTCGGCTCTGGTAAGTAATGTAAACGTTTATAGAAGCGGTAGCGATGCAAATTTCATCTTACGCTCTTAAATTTCGTATTTAACAACATAAATTCAAATAAATAGACTGTCTCGTTCATAACTGCTACACGATTTTCTAATGTTCATTGGGCCCCAGTTTAACTCAATAAATAAAACTGGGGTCTGGTGGCGTACATTCTTTCAGTATAATATTTATACTCTATAGATCGGCCGTTCAGAGAATGCGTTAATGTTTTAAGGTCCATTTAATGAAATTTCATTAAATGGGCCATAAATCGTAAACGGTAAGTTTTACAAAAAAGTTTACTGGAAACAAAAGATGCGAAATTTTATTTTCTACAATAATAATCTTAATGTTTTTTGCCCCTAAGTACATAGTTTCCGAGTTATCGGCCAAAAACATTTTTACAAGATGACGTGTCAGGAACTCATTCTCTGAACGGCTGAACTATAATGTGTGTTTCACATACAACATAAGTGTAAGTACATCCAAATGTGCTACATCTGAACTGAAATTGAAATAACCTTCAAGCACAATATTAGAAGCCCGCTAATACACTAGATTTTGCGCGAATTGGCTATCTTATGCGTAATTTAGGTAATCCCGTCAATCACCGGGACCCCAGTCATATTTCGATCGGGATTCAATCCCGATAATAGCAGCCGGGATCCGGGTATCCCGGTAAAGCATTCCCTAGTTGTAACACAGCTTTGTGCAATAAATAAATCTTATCTTATTTAATCCTTACCTACTTCCCCTTGAATAAATACCTTGAATACGTCCTTGAATTTAGCTAAGCATGATGACTTAGCGTTTGAAACAGGTTATTGAATGCAGTCATGTCATTGAAATAAAAATTTACCTAGTTACTTTCAGGATAAGAAAACATCAGGAAAATATATTTATCGTGCGATTATTTTTTGTCAACTCACTATCGAAGCATTGCAATCGTAGGCATGATGACTGGATAAAAAGTCATTATCATAATTAATCCGTTAGTTCGATTACCAATGATTCTTTTTCGAAAAAAATGACACCACCATAGAAAACTTAATTAATCTATGGTACCACCGACTTCCAACGTGTACAATTCGAATAGTTTGCCCGAAGCGTTGCGACATCCATGTACATTATTTTATTGTTTATTTATCAGAATCAGCTCAGCTGATTCCCATACAATACGGAACCCACCGTGCGCGAGTCCGACTCGTACTTGGCCGATTATTTCTTTAATACTACACCTGCTCGGAAAGTACCTTGATACTTTATCAAATTTACGGTAGAAAGTACGTCATTGCATATCGAACAAATATGCGGGGAGAAAACGCATCTGAGCGGGAGAGAAAAGTGTATGAAAATCCATTTCTTACGTGGTTTTTCTTTTTTAATTTTGGGTAAGACTATGCGCTGGTAACCTAAATATCAAAAGCCAAAAAGTTTTTACAGTGAGTTTTTATTAAACTTTAAGTAGTAAACCTTAAGTTCGCAAAATGACACTGGCCACTAGCTGTGTGTTGGATGGTGTCAAACAATTTGAAAAAAGAACATGTGAAAATTGCAGACGCCATTGGCGCTATTTTCAAGTGTTACATTAAGCTTCACTAACTGCAACAATCCTTACTTAATATTATAAATGCGAAAGTAACTCTGTCTGTCTGTCTGTCTGTCGCGCTTTCACGCTAAAACTACTGAACCGATTTGAATGAAATTTGGTACACAGATAGTCTAGAGCCTGAGAAAGGACATAGGCTACTTTTTGATTTGAAAAAATAGTTTTAAAGGGTTAAAAAGGGGAGATGAAAACGCATCCGCTAGAATCTTAGAAGAAAAAACTTATTTTCTAACATGACAAATGGTAATTTGCAGCTTGACTTTCCAAATTACATTCTCTATGCCCAATGCCCATTCAAGGCTGCTCAAGTTGCAAATGTCAACGTCATTCAATCTTTACCTGTAAAATTTAGAGAAGGTTACATGTATTTTTTCAGTTTAATTACGTAGTTTTCATTCTAATAGGTATGCCTACAAAACGCAAATCGAATCTAGCGCGTAGTTCTAACGGAGCTCGCGTAAATAAAATTGCTAGAAGCCAAAAGTCTGAAGAGCACACTTAAACGCGTTTGAGATTAGATGCCGAGCGCCACGCATCTCAAAGAGCTGCTGAGACTCAAGAGCAAAACCAAGCGCGTCGAGTTTTAGATGCTGAGCGTCACGCAGCTCAGAGAGCTGCTGAGACTGAAGTTGAAAGTCAAGCGCGGCGACTTTTAGATGCTGAGCATCACGCAGCGCAAAGAACTGCTGAGACTCAAGAGCAAAAAACCAAGCGCGTCGAATTTTAGATGCTGAGCGTCACGCAGCTCAGAGAGCTGCTGAGACTTAAAGAGAAAGTAAGGCGCTGCGACTTTTAGATGCTGAGCATCACGCAGCGCAAAGAACTGCTGAGACTCAAGAGCAAAAAACAAAGCGCGTCGAATTTTAGATGCTAAGCGTTAGACGTTAAGCAAAAAATTGCATAGTTCCTGTAGGACAGGACTAAAACTATCGAAAGCAAAACTGTCGCCACTATCACAAAGACGCTAAGTGATTAATTCCTCTATGTATGGATTAACGAAACGTCACAGCGAAACGTAATTAGATGACAGGTGACATTGTCTGCAGACTTTTATAAATCACAGGTAGCATGGCAAGGGGACAAATTGTTTTTCCACCATTATATCCCCTTGAAGAAGAAATAAAGTATGGATTGAAAATGACAACTGACATTAAAATTGGATAAAATGTTTTTTTCCCTCTGCATGCCACATGTTACTATGACGTTTAATACCAGGCCGTCATTTTGTCTGACATTAAATATATTTTTAAATCTACTATCATTAGAGGTTTAACATGTTTCTTTGTTCTACCTTTATGGTACAGAATCATCATACCTACTTTAATATTATCAATCCGAAAAGTTTGTTGGAACGGAGCAAAAGATTGACTTGATTTTTGGTATGGATACCTATAGTTTAAAGGACAGAAACTGATAATAGGATACTTTTTTATCCCGAGAAAATTCGTGATTCCCATGGGATAGGACAATAACTGTTTCTCAGCAATGGAGCAACGGATTGACTTGATTTTTGGGGTGGGCATAGTTTGGAAGACGGAAAGTGACATGGGATACTTTCTATTCCGAAAAAATAACGGTTCCCGTAGGATAAGACAATATTTTTTTCTCAGCAACGGAGCAACGGATTGCCTTGGCTTATTGCATGAATATAGTTTGAAAGACGAAAAGTGACATAGGCCACTTTTTATCCCAAAAACTTTAACAGTTCCCGAGGATAGGATAAAAACTAAGCGAGCGGGCCGCGGTAGCAGCCGTCTAAGCGCCAGAAATAACCTGTCATTTCAAGTTTAGGATGTTCCAACATTTTTCGCACTCAACAGCGCTAGCCCAGACTCGGGCTCCATAACGGAGCTTGCACTCCCGCCAAAATGACGGAGTGTTTCGGAGCACAAGACACATCGTCATCCACTACTCGGGACTAACCAGCACTGAGCGTCGGACAGCATTCCAACGCCCTGGTCCCAGTGCAACGGGTCAGTCATAGTAGCCCAGCACCAGCCTCTTCAACTGCAGAGGGCAGTGAGAACGGCCATCGCGATACCGACACTTCTCTTTCCCTGCAGCCCCACTGCGTCTTCCAACAGGTTGACGGCCTAGCGGAAGGTAGGGTAGGTGGCGGCACCCACACAACTGGTTCCATCCCACCGCAGCCCCTAATCCTCGGCTGCAGCATCGCAAGAGCGGCACTGCAGCCCGCCTCAGAAGCAACACTCCTCATAAGGCAGGCAACCTACCAGCCATACTCTCAGCTGCTTTAGTTAAAAGCGGCTGAACAACGAGTGCCGGCCTCTAAGCTGCCTTGGGGGAAAGACCCAAAGAAGAGGGAGACTTCGAGCGCCGCCTTTTCAGCTGCCTTAGACCTCCCCCGCCACGACAAGGCGGGAATACACAGGGGTGTTGTATATACACTCCAACCGTAACTTAACCAACAAAAGCATTCCTCTAAGGTATTTTGATGTTCGTCGACGCTTAGGTTAGGTTTCGCAGCCGACATAAACATTAGCCAAAATCAAAATATAACGCGGGCGAAGCCGCGGGTAAAAGCTAGTTTCAATATAAATTTCAATTAGTAAAGATTTAGTTTTTTATTTTCCTCGTAGGTGTAGTATAAAGCACTATGTATCACTCGAGAGAAAGTGCGATTCGTAATCGGTCACTTTCTCCTCTCGGTGAACAATGTACTATTGTCACCTTACTTCACTTGTTCATATAACTTGTCCCTAACAGAATATTTTAGGAGCGTCATTAATTACTCTACTTACTCTGAAAAACATAAATTCTCAAATACCAACTGTAGGTAGTATATGTTAATATTTTAGGTTACTTTTGCTGCAAAAAACATATGAATATCCTAGAGATTCGTCACACGCTTAGTTTCGGTAGGTAATTAGTTCTGGCCATACGGTAATGGCATCACCAAACTGTAGACAAAAGCTTCGGGTTCTGTATATATTTATTTAAACACGGTGCGACTACGCAGCGATGCATAATCAATATTCTTTTAAATATGAGACGAAAAAATAACTTTAAAGAATTAAAAAGAAAATACTGTAGCGACGAGGAACAGATCTTCTTCAAAAATATATTTACAAAACAGTATTAGTAAAATAAAAAATATTTTTTGCAATAAATGGCATGACCTACTTCAACCGTATGTACAGAATTCGCAAACTAATGGCACGGATCGATGCAGCAATTTTTACACTATTGTTGATTTACCAAAAATGCCTCAGCCGACTTCGATAAAATTTAAAAGGTACGAACTTCGAAGTTTACCTACCCTTTCCAATAAAAAAAAAATTATCGAACTCCAACCACTCTGTAAAATGTGATGCGTGGTTTAACATAAAAAAATATATAGGTAGGTACGCATCGACTTGAGTAGGTACGAGTAACTCCTCCCGTTGCATCGGGACCAGGGCTGTCGGACACGGGTGCTGTCTGACGCCCAGTGCTGGTTGGTCCCAGGTGGTGGATGACGATGTGTCTGGTGTTCGGCACATCGTCATTCTGGCGGGAGCCGAAGCTCCGTGGTGGGGCCCAAGTTGGGCCAGCGCTGTCGGGTGCCGCGGAGGAGTGCGCAAGCGTGCCCGTAGCCCCGACACCAGGCGCAGTGGTGGAACACCCAGGGGTTTTGGTGGGTATACTGTCCAGTCGGCAGGACTCCCACATAACCACCCGCCTGCCCTCGAGGTGTGGTGGTATCTATAAAAGATTTTCCCTGGTAAAAAAAAAAGGTACGAGTACATCCTCCGTTTTTTCGTCGGTCAATAAGAGCTTATGCATCGGGCTGAAAACTGACATCAGTGTAACCGGCTAGCACAGGAACTATTAGGGACATAGGGACTTACTCTGAAAAGAGTCAAGTGCAAATATTAGCTGCTCCAAGCACACACTCACTGAATATATACAACGAGCGACCCGCCCCGACTTCGCACAGGTGTATTATACAATAGATATACACCTAAGCTTCCTCTTGAATCACTCACACATGTATTAAAAAAACCGCATCAAAATCCGTTGTGTAGTTTCAAAGATATAAGCATACATAGGAACAGACAGATGAGACAGACAGGGAAGCGACTTTGTTTTATACTATATGTAGTGATGACAAGGCCAACTAACATGAAAACCCAGAACATATAATTTAAATTCATCTATCAAATACGTATCGTACGGTGAAATTATCATGGAGTAGCTAGTAATCGAAACTCCCTGCACCAAAGAAATAGATCGACTGCGCCAGGAAGATCATCAAAAAAAGGTACTGTACTGTACTGGCCTTTTTAATAGTAGGCTTGTAGGACGTAGGCCTACCCACGTGGGGTGAATAAAAAGGTAGACACAAAATATTTTTTTGCCTCTACAAAATCAAAGATAACGCAGTTTGTCTGTCTTTAGCGATTTTTTATAGTAATTTTGGTGCGGATCCCTTTAAACGTCTAGAACTTTTCTAAGAATGTATGAATTGGGAGTTTAACATACCTACTCAGTTAAGATCTAAACAAGTAGTGGGCTAGCGCTTCTGTGTAATTCATACTTATTTCCAATAGAGTTGAAAAAATGTGGCTAAATATTATTCCTGTTTTAATGTGCATTACATTATTTCTCGGCATTATGGTAATACTACATGAATACCAATATTTAAACAACGCTTCATTTTATTCGAGCCTTGTCATCAAGAAATACGCCTTAACAGGTCGTAAATCGCAATACAAACTTAAACAACGAAACTTCACGGAATCCGTATTGGAGCTAACTCGTCAGTCAATAAACGTTGAGACTTGGGACTATAACTTCAGTCATTCAGGAGTGAACAGTATCGATGACTTGGTGATGGCATCTGGAGGTGAGCCTGTGAGGAGCGTCATTATTTCCACTTGGAGATCAGGGTCATCATTCCTCGGAGACCTGCTGAATTCGGTTCCTGGCACCTTTTACAATTACGAGCCTCTAATGTTATATGGCCCAAGGCAAATAAGAGAACCACCGCTCGAAACTAGCGCCACACACATTTTAAAGAAAATGCTTCAATGTAACTTTGTACAGGCGTTGAACGGTAACAAAGAGTACTTCACGTTCTTAAAGAGTATTAGAAAAGTAGTGAACCAAATTGTAGTAAACAAAAGACTGTGGCGAATGTGTACGTCGAATGAGAACCTGTTGTGCTACAATGCTGAGTTCGTGTCCAAAATGTGTGAGCTGTTTCCTTTCCAAACCATGAAGCTAGTGCGATATAGGCTTCCTTTGGCCACACATTTATTGGATGACAAAGAGTAAGTTTATGCATTTCGCTTTCGTTCTAATTGGCCGTTCCAATCTTTGTTCCATTAGCTAGATAGTTAAGCTCTCGTGCCATCTAACTATTAACTATTTAGTAACACGGTATAGGCCGCGCCACATAAGTTGGCGGATGTGAAGTTAGCTACAAGCTGCGCAATAGCCAATCAACGTGCGGCTTTATGTGAACCTCAGTCAGGATTGGATATCGCAGCTTGTAGCTAAATTCACATCCGCTAACTTGTGTGGCGCGGCTTATATCATGAATTAGTTAGGTACCTACTAGAATGTTCGATGCTAGTAAGATATTATTTGCAACTCGATTAAGATATGTAGGTAGGTACCTATACCTACCCACGATATACGATTCTTGGCGAGCCGTGAAATGAATGGTTTACATTATTCTAGTTGCAATACTTGCAATCCAACGCTGCATTCGATCGATTCGATTCGATCGCTGAATCGAATTATTGTAAAGTATTGTAATAATAATTAATGGAGTTGGCAATGAGAAGCCTGAATCAAAACTGATGTGGTTTTATGAAACCACTGTAAAAGTGAAACTTTCTGGCACAAATGAGTACCTAATAGTCTATACACTACACGGTCAGGTGATGCGAACCATAGGCACCGCCATATTGGCCTCGGCTGCTTTCACTTTACCCCCACTCCCCGGCCGACCGTCACGCGACATGCAATACATGGACGAAAAATTTGAGGCGATGTAATAAACGTTTCAATTTAAAAAATAATATTTTCCAGTTTAAACGTGAGACTAGTGTTGCTGGTGCGCGACCCCCGCGCCGTGATGAGCTCTAGGAAAGGCTTCTGCTCCAATCTAGATTGCTGGGACCTAAGCCACGTGTGCTCCGACATGGTCAACGATCATCGCGCAGCTGCCTCCTTCATTCACAGATACCCGGATAGCTTTATGTAAGTTTGAATAGATTGAACAAATTCCTTCTTCAACCTTTAACTACCGACGTGCCCGTCTCACAGAAAGCGTTACTTTTATATTTAGTGCGTGTCTCACGACGCCTTTCCTGGTTGGTACCTTCCTCCAGCACCATCTTATTGCTGTTTTATAGACGCCTTGGCGAACATTGCGAGTACACATATGTCTGTACAGGTGCGGTTGAGAATAACGTGTACCTACTGAATTCGAATAGTTCACACGGATCAATGTATTATCGATGTAGCAATTTTCATTATTTTTTGTTGATTTTTCAAAAATGACAGCCGGTTTTACATAAATTTAAATGAGAACACGTCTGAAATAGCTATGATCTACTAAAGAAAAAAAAAAATGCAAATTGGTTTATAATTGGCGAAGTACTTAGGTAATCGCGTAACATACTTATCTACATACAAAAAAAAAATAAAAAAATAATAATAATAAGCCTTTTAATTCCGAAAATTTCTACAATTATGTTTACTATACTAAAATACTAAAAAAAAACACTGCTACTATAAAATATCTCTTATTTCGGCGTGCCTTACGGCAAAGGCCTCCTCCAACTCTTTCCATTGTTGTCTATCTGCCGCGACTCTGGTCCACAGGGGCCCCAAAGTCATTATTAGGTCATCCTCCCATCTTTTAGCTTTACGACCTCGAGTTCTAAGTCCATCCCTAGGGTACCAGACTGTCACCTGCTTACTCCATTTCTCCTTTTTGCAACGGAGCATTTGTCCTGCCCACCTCCATTTAAGTTGGTCAATACGCGACAGTATGTCTGTTACTTTGGTTTTGTTCCTGATGTCTATATTTCTTTCTTTGTCCAGTAGTTTCAAACCAAGCATGCTTCTCTCCATGCCTCTCTGGCACCTTGCTAGTTTGTCCCTATGACGTTTTGTCAAAGCCCATGTTTCACAGCCATATGTGATGCATGGCAGTATACAGGTGTCAAAAGTCTTTTTCTTGATCTTCATAGATAATTTCTTGCTTTTCGTGATTTCTTTCAAAGCCCAATACTTTTTCCATCCTGTTGCAATTCTTTTGTTTATTTCTTTAGATGTTTGATCATTTGGCCTGATATAACCTGATCATATAATCTGACCCAGATATGTATATTCTTCCACATATTCAAGTTTCTGTCCGTTGATAGTTATGTCTACTGGAACTGAGTTTGTCATCATTTTAGTTTTGTTTATGTTAATTTCCAGTCCTACTTTTCTGCTCTCCTCTACTAAAGATTGTATCATAGATTCAAGTAGAAGTGGATCTTCTTCCATTATGACCAGGTCGTCTGCGAATCTTAAATGGTTCAGTCTCGCTCCATCTCGCTCCAAAAAAAAAACATACAGTCGAATTAAAAACCTCCTTTTTTGAAGTCGGTTAAAAATGCGAGTGCTGCCATTATTACGACAACGGACAATGCGATGAACGAACTGTATAATCCGCGCCACACAAGTCGGCGGATGGGAAGTTCGGCGCAGAACGCTGCGCAAAAGGGAAGATACTCTTATGTATGCGCGGGAGCCAGAGAGACTCGCAACGGGGCATCGCCGGGATACCCGCCCACAAACCTCATGCCTCCCGCGCGCTCCCTACGCCCGTGCTCACAACTACGCCACTTGCGTCGGTATTGTGCACATTGCGCAATACCTTGACACTTGGCCGTAATTCGCTGACGAATTACGGTGAAGTGTCATCTGCGGCTAACTTCTCACCCACCGACTTGTGTGGCGCGGACTATACCTTTTCGTGACTAAATTACAGGGCGCTCCGCTACGAGGACCTGGTGTCAGACTTGGGAGGCACAACCCGGCGGCTGCTGAAGTTCCTCCGACTGTCGCGCACCCAGTCTGTAGCGAAGTTTCTCCAGACGCACACCAACGTCAGCGACAATAAGCGTTTCTCCACGTTCAGGGTCTCTCGGAAGATTCCGTATAAATGGAAGACTGCCTTGAACTTCACTCGAGTGCAAGAAATACAGGTCTCTAGCGCAGAACATTAACCTATTATTTTCGACTTAGATTAGAGGATGAAAGTTTGTATTATAAGTACTTCCATTATTTTATGCTACAAGTCTGAAAATTGATATGAAGACTCCTTTTACCTCATTTTAAGACCGTTAGAAATCATAAAACACATACTTTAGGAATTTTAGTAAATCACCCCTCAACTTCTAAAGCTGGGGAATGAAAATTATTTCTGAGGCTTTCACAAACTTTCACGCTAGAAATCTAGAAAATTGATATAAAGACGTGTTATAAATTATGAGACACGTATTGGCAACGTTTTAATAAATCACTCCCAACCACTAAAACTGGTGGATGGAATTTTGTATGCGACTTCCGCATAATTTTGGTGGTAGAGGTCTGGTCATTGATAAAATTATTTGTGATAATCTACAAAAAGAAGTGAAGTGAGTGAAAAGCCACATAAATTGACTAAAGTGTGGAGTTTGTGAAGTTAGAGCTTGTAGAGTTTAGTTATGTAGAGTTAGGAGCTTGGCTCTAAGTGGGTACCTACATAAGATCTAATATTTTTTTGATAGTGCGAACTGTAGTCTCGACTTGGCCCCATTTTACATGAAAAGGTTTTTGTGGGATTATCATTAGTTCAAAAACCCAAAAGAGAGTAATTGTATTAATAACTATCCAATCTCAAAATACCTGAACCTATATGACTTTTCTCCATCAAAGCTTGCAGTTGTCGGATAGAAAAAAATACACAATATTCTCCAAAACTATATGGTAGAGGATTCAATCACGGGAAACACAATTGAAAAAATTTCGCTCGATAGAAAATAAATGCGAAGTTACCGCTTTTTAGAACAGATTCATGTTTTCTAAGAAAGTTTATTGCAGTTTTGGGCAATTTTCTACGCGTTTACAATTTTTTTTAAATTAATTATTTATGCAAATGAACTGTAGTTTTCATCCGTAAAATTTACCAAGAAGTAGTGATACCAATTTTATATCGATTTTTGAATGCAAAAATGCAAAAATCCAGCGAAACCGGGAACGTTTTGGTTTTCACTCCCTCACATGAAAAAATACGCTGATACTATGGCGCCTTAATAAATACCTAACCAAAGGTTTCTCCTCAGGAGGCGTGCAGGGAAGCCATGTCAGTGTGGGGATACGAACCCGCGCACAACGCGTCGCACCTGGCAAGTAAAACCTTCCATCCGGTACGTCCATGGAGCATGTCTCAGCCAGCGGAAGCCTGACCTCGTTCTTCCGCGCTTGTATAACACACGGGCATTTTGACAATACAGTGTATTGCAAGGCACCTTATCGTATTAAACCACGATTTCTGTCGTAGGTACACATTTAACTTGTGTCCGTCCGTCCGTCCGCATTATATTTAAGTTTAATTAATCAATCCAAATATTATAGATATTGATTGTAGCGCCTATTATCAAAACATAAGCAATTTCGTTGCGACCTATGAGATTAGTCGCAGGCGCATGAACAAACAGTTATTTATTATTTAGTATATTTCTTGAAATTGCAAACATTAACACGTATTTTCACAAACATTTATTTATTTAAAAAGCAAAAAAGGTTACACCTGTATATGGGGTGTAATTTACGAGTATATTTATTACCCACGTCTTAACTCTAAAGCGAGAATTCTTCCACTTCTTCTTCGTCAGACTTCTCCACAACAGCCAATAATAATTTTACTATATAATATCGTCCGTGACCATTTGAGATCTCCTATCTAACCTTAAACCCATTTTTAACACCATCTGATGCAGACATCTTTGCAACGGATTCTTTAGCTATCTAAATGTGTAAATGAATTTAGGATGGAGATGATAGATACGAGTATAAAGTTGCAATACCAAACCGTCTCCTCCGATTTTGTAATTACTTGTTTTAGGGTTCCGTACCCGTCCGTACAAAGGGTAAAAACGGAACCCTATTACTAAGACTGCGCTGTACGTCCGTTCGTCTGTCTGTCTGTCACCAGGCTGTATCTCATGTACGGTGAAATTTTCACAGATGACGTATTATTTAAGCTGGGCGCACACAACAAACCTGATTTTTTTGCCGTTTTTCTCTCATTAATAATAACGGTAATAGGTAGATGCTTGAAATATTCATAGAATATTTAGTAAAATATTAACTTCATAAATAAATATTTAAATTACAATAAAATATTTATTTAAGGGGGGCTTCCATTACAAGAAACGTGTTTTTTTTTTGCACGTTATTAATAACGGCAACAAGAAGACGCTTTACGTATTCACAATAAATTAAGTTGAATATTCCCTTCAAAAATAAATAGTTAAATTAAAATATATTGAAGGGGGCTTCTATACGGTACGGAACCCTTCGTGCGTGATTCCGACTCGCACTTGGCCGAATTAATTTGACTTGCTTCCCACTATGGCAGCAATTTTAAAGACGAGATAAGAGATCTCGGAAGGTCACGGATGATGTGATGATTCGATGAGGGAATGGCCCTGGGTGGCGACGCTGTGCCGCCGCCACTCGCGCTCGAACTCTTGCTGCAGTATTTCGGCGCCGCGCGCGCGCGTCAGCCCGCTCTCCTCCAGGCTCACTTCGCACATGTAAATGTCGTCCACACCTGCGGAATATAACTCATCATCATCGTCATCATTTCATTTCAATGGCTAAGTTTTTTTATCGGGAGGCTCCTTCAATGCTCTGGGGTGCATGGAAGGAGCCTCCCCGAGCGGCGAATGTTTCTAAGACTACCTAACACTATGCCCGGCGCACCCTGGAGACGCGAAAACGTGACTAATCCTTCCACCAATGAACTCTGTTATGATCAGAAATGATTCCGATCGGTAGAAGCGTAATTTGCGTTAGACCCGGCCAGTCCAGGGCAGTGTGTAAAAATTTGTTTAGGCTCTTAAATTAGACCCTAAACAAATTTTGACATCTATCTAGGTATATGTTACTGTAGCCTACGACAGATAGCTGCGTGTACTTGTTTATTAGGTCGGTGTGTCATAATGGCGGCGCTTCCTCCTGACCCAATATCGGTGTGAGTTTATGGCTCTTTACATAATAAAATATCTATAAGTCCCTCGTCATTCGGGGTCCCTCGTGAATCTCGTGCGCGACCGCCCCGCGGGGTGACAGACGGTGGCGGGGACAATGTACCCAAGATGTCAACGGGCGGTGTAGCGGGGAAGGGAAAGAATGATAGAATGACTCGTAGTTCCTACTGCTACCTCGTCCCCGCCACCGTCTGTCACGCCGCGGGACGGTCGCGCACGAGATTATAGGTCTGGTGTGCTAATTTGCATTAAGGTTGAAGAAAGCTGTTCCCTACAAAATTGCAAATTTTGGGTTGGCCCCATGGTAAAAAATGTTCCTAATGATGGTCTGAATACAAGCGATACTATGCTTAACTGAGAAAAATCTATCAAATCGTTGAAAATAATTTGTCGAACTGTGGCCGTCCCCAATTTAAAATGATAAGGATAAGTACTATATGCACTATTTAGTATTCCGTGGTACCGACCTGCTTGTAACAAGACAGGAGTCTGGTCAGGGTGCAGCGCCATCTGCCTGGCGACGTACTGGCCGTCGAAGTGCGCGTACCACCAGCCGCGGCGCCCGTCACTCGTGTTGGAGCACACGAACGGCACGCGGAAGTAGCGGTGACGCGCGCCCAGGATATTACCAGTCGGCGCCACGCGCGGGGACTTCGCTGCCAATGAATACGATGTGTTAAAAGTCCGTACACAGCAATAGACTAAGCAATGTCCAGACCAGATCTGTAGTTCAGATCATCGTTATTAACAACTTTCACTATGGAATTAACCTGGAATTTGAGAAAAAAAAAACAAAGGTTTCATACATTCTCGATTCCGAGTTGCAATTTTATATGGAGCAGCTGATGTTTGTCAAAATAAAGGTTCATAGAAGAAGTTGTTCATAATGATGGCCTTCCCCCCAACCCCGTTCTTTTTTCTTTGCCTTTCCGTACTGAGGTTGCCTGGAAGAAATCGCTTTCAGCGATAAGGCCGCCGTTTGTTTTAGCTATGTTAAGTGTTAATTGTATTGTTTTTCTATTTTCTGTTTTTGGTGTGAAACAATAAAGAATTACGAGTATCTATCTATCTATGGTCTTAATCCCTTTCGGCTTACGAGTAGTACAGAGCAAGCTGATTTATTACCCTGTACGTGTATACGACATAGGACACCATTCAGCATGTCTCAATAGTAAACACATCTGTTCTGGTGCCTAGTAGCAGGACATCAGCAATCGCTATTTATTATAGCCGTATGCGCAAAAACATTCATGACAAAATGAATTACTAAGGCTTGGTTGCACCATGTTACTTTAGCAATAACAAACATGCTAAAGTAATGGTTAGCGAAAATAATGTGTTGCACTATTTGACAATTTGTAAGATGACGTTATACTTAACTTTGACTGTAACCGTAACCGCCCACGATTCACTGGTTAATGTTATTGTTAACGTTGATTATCTATCAGAATCGTATAACCCTGATAACTTTAACTATTCCAAAGAATACGCTGGTGCAACACATTTCGCAGTCAATGATTAAGTCAGCGTTACTGTTATTGTTAAATTTGACAATAATCTTAACTATAACTACCAATATGGTGCAACCAAGCCTTTGTATAGTAGATGCATTTTGGTGATGATCGTGAGAATCTTTTTCCATCAGAAATGACGAGAAATGGACGAGCTGTGCATAGGTAGACGAAATAGCGTACCCAGTGATTTTATTAGTGGATACGAGTATTTGCGGTGCGATGTGCGTTATGTATGCGCGTAAAAACCTTACCTGCGTCTATGACAGACTGCGGCGCACGTGCCTTATCGTTGAAGTTAGATGTTTTGGTGGAATGGCGCGCCTTCCACGCGTGGTACACCTTCAGCCGCCGGTGGTACTCGTGGCGACACGCCTGGATAAATTTATCATTGTAAATATCACTGCAGCAGGGAAGGCAGCCTAACGGCTGGTTTTTCAGTCTCCAGCCTATATAGCAGGCTATACTAGGGGCCAACCGTTGTTTTAACCGTTTAGTTAGAGGCCTTCAGGCGGCTTAATAACTCTGATATAGTCCGAATCATATAAGTAAGCGAAAGTGTAGTTAGCTACAAGCTGCGTAATATCCAATCCTGACTGAAGCTCACATAAATCTGAGCGTTGATTGGGTTTCGCGCAGTTTGTAACTAACTTCACATCCGCTGACTTGTATGATTCGGCCTATACCTACCAACGGTAGGTACGATACCAAGGGTACTGCTGGCTGGGTGGCTACCAAGGGTAGCCACCCAGCTTATACAAACTTAATAAGGTTCCAGGATTTATTTTTATAGCTCAGCTTAGATTATAATTAACTAGCAGCGCCCCGCGGTTTTACCCGCGTTGTGCCCGTTCCCGTGGGAATTTCGGGAATTTTTATACATATAAACCTTTCTCTTGAATCACTCTATCCATTAAAAAAAACCGCATCAAAATCCGTTGCGTAGTTTTAAAGATACAGACAAACAAACAGCGAAAATAGCGACTTTATTTTATACTATGTAAGGATTGTAATGGGTAATTTTTTTTGTCATCTTACACACCTCTGACGCCAAACTAAGCAAAGCTTGTGGTATGGCTGCCAGAGACTGATAAACTACTTATACACATTTTTAATTACATCTTTTATAGATAATAACTAAATAACACCCAGACACAGAGCAAACACTTATGTTTATCACATAAATACTTGCCCTGGGTGAGGACCAACCCACGCCTCTCTTTGACCTAGTAGTTAAGGTCACTATAACCACTGAACCACCGAAGCAGTCTAAATTAAACCTAGCTATCAAAATTACCGCTATTGATCGGTGGATATCTCATCATCAAGTCTCCGAAGCAACTCTCAGATCTTTTAGTAGAGTAAGAAAATGACTGACCTCATAAAGTTCGTTGTCACTGGTGTTATTGATGGTGTCCCGTAGCTCTGCGAATTTCCACGTGGAGAGATCATACTTCTTCTGTTTTTCTTGCGTCGTCACCTGTTCTATCGTATCGATATCACTATTGATGGTGTTGACAGTGTCCCGTAGCGCCCCGAATTTCCTTTCAGAGAGATCATACTTTTGTTCCTCTTGCGTCGTCACCTGTTCTATCGTATCGATATCACTGTTGGTGTTGATAGTATCCTGCAGCTCTGTAAACTTCCACTTGGAGAGATCATACTTTTGTTCCTCTCGCGTCACCTGTTCGATCGTATCGATATCCCTGGTTGTGTTGATCTTTTGCTCCGACGCCTGTTTTATCCTATCGATATCACAGGTGGTGTTGATGGTGTCCCACAAGTCTCCAAATTTCCTTTCGGACAGTTCATACTTCTGGTCCTCTTGCGTCGTCGCCGCTACCGTATCCTCCTCCAATCTATGTAGTACGTAGGATAAACAAAGTTTATTGGTTCAGTTTTAGAATATTACTAGTTTTTAGCCGCGGCTTTTAGATTCCACGCTTTTACTAGTATTTTTGAAAATCCAAAAGAGTGATTGTTACTCTTTAACGCAGCAGCAGAGCAACGCTTGATTTTTGCCAAGGATATAGTTCATTAAGACCGCAGGATCGCGCTGGATGCTTCTAACCGGTCTTATTGGAGATCCATAGGGGAAGCCTATGACCAGCAGTGGAGGTCATATGGCTGATGGATGGTTGGGTGATAGTTCAAAGATAACAGAGTGTCATAGGGTACTTTTTATACAGGAAAAATTTATGGATGAAAAGCCGCAAGTAAAGCTAGTACGAGTAAACAAAACAAGTTACCTTTCGTACCGCTGTAATTGCAGACACTTGGCTATAATAGAAAAAGTTAAATGTACAAATACGATCATATTGACTATTGGCGATACCTAAAACGTGTTCATTTCACAAATTATTTTCTAGATAAGACTAACTAATTTAATAAATTAAACACATTATATGATTCATTGTTTTGATCTGTATTAAAGATCACCATTAGATACAGCACAACCGTACATAAATAAGTTTTAATTGTATAGCACAAATAAATAGACTATTTATTCACCAATGCACAATACAGTAATGAAATCACTTTAAACTTGTAGGTATTCGTTGGAGAGCCCTTCAATAAGGTTCAAAATTGCAGCTAATCACATCACTCCACGCCTGGCGCATATCTAACTTTGGGCTAGAGCTGATAAACAATAATGATACTGATAAATGTTATTATTATATTACTGTATTTCTAGCTAGGGATACAATAATAAACTGTTTCAAAATTAATTAAGCTTAGTATAGAAAAATAATTATACCATTAACTAAGTAACTTTGTTTATGATTATACTAAGCGCCAGACTTTTAATTTGATACTTAGTGTGCACTAAAATTAAATAAAAGCTAGATTTTTGATAAAGAGAGTTTGTGCAAAAAGTGAACCGTCGTGGCGTTTTGGACGTGCACTAATAATAAGATTTTAATCAGCAGCCAAGGTAACGACTAATTGGTAGACGCGAGTCTACTGATGAAAACCGAATTGGTGTCTACCAAGTATCGAACACTTTTATTTGTACTAGCAATGACAGAGCAGTGTCGTCAACGTAACAAATTTAGTAAAATGGCACACGGGCGACCTCACCTACGACGCTTCTCTTTTTGCACAAACTCTAACATACGCTGAGGGCGACTTTAGTACGTCAAAATGAACAGCTTATGAAATGAGACCATCTCTGAAATCGTAATGTACGAAATTGATTATTTAGGATATCAGAGTTGGCCTCATAGTAATAGTTGTCCGTCTTGATGTAAGAAAGATGCGTATACCTAGTCTTGTATTTAGTTTTTTTTGATGTGTTGAACCTCAGATGTGCAAGCGCCGGGTCTGGCTTACTTTGAATAAAACACAAAAAATTCAATCAACTCTTATTTATTTTGGTAAAGCATAAAGTTACAATTTATGTATATTTATATGTATACTTAATAAAAATACTATAGTCATGTACTTCACGGCAAAACTTAAGGCACGTTGTCTTTTCATTTACTGCTCGAGTAAATAATCCGTTGTACTCTATATATTATGAAAAACGTTGTAAAAGTAAATAAACGAATACAGGAATGTTGAAAATACTGTTTAAGAATACTTAATTACACACTGATCGGATTATTAAAGTGTTTTTGTAGGGGTTTAAGGGAGTCTTACAGTTCAATAAATTGGTAGAGTTTATTTTGTTTAATGTAATTGCCATTCAGCGTGGCTATGCTGCCAGCATGCTGAGCACGCTGCCAACTGGCAGTGGGCTTGAGCATTTGGATTATCTTTACACCTTCAAGAGTCTGTGGAAGATCCAATTGCTTTTTATGTTACAAGTGCGTTTCTTTATTGTATTTAGTTTTAGTTAATGAAGGCATTCAAACATTTGATTTCAATTCATTTAACTTGTATTTTTGTAGAATGGCAAGGCTATAAAGCTGAGGCGGGCGCCAAGGCTTATGATTTATGTACTTATACAAAATTATTTATGGCATTTTACCCAAACAACCAAAATCGCGACGTTAGTAAAGAAATTTCAAGAGGAATGTACTGTAGTCATATTTTTATATCGTGTGCTGACTATTAAAATTATAATATATTAGTAAGAAAATTTAGAAATAAAACAGTAGTATGTCTGTTACCCCTACAGTTAACATAATCTCAGTACAAACTCAAGACAAATCTCAGGAATGTATTTTTGTAATGTGTCTTTTTCTTTAAATTTCATTCATGTTATTAATACATTTAATTCATTTCTTATTTAGTATTTTACAAAGCTGCCGCTTGAAAGTGAATTGGTGACTATAAAGGCAAAACAGCGGTAAAAATATATATGCACTTCATTAGTGCCAATACTAAAATATTAATACTATTTAATAGTAAAAAGCAGTTTAAACCGCCCGTCCCTAAATTTCTATCAGTGACCAACGTCACATGTTGTTTTAACTGCCCAAATTGAAGCTTGAACAAAATCTTGACTTGTTTTGGACTATAATTACATAATAATAAATAAAATCTGTTAATATTCAAACCACATGCATTCATGATACAAAATAAGCACCATAATCTAGCGAGTTTGTTGGAACTATTTTGTAGATTGTTCGTTAAATCCATCGATGTTTCAAATATATAATTTTTATTTCTATTTCATCTTATTTTTATTTTAAGTTCATTTCAATTTTTTAAACTATCCATTGTTACAATAAAAACAAATATATGTTGCTGCTACAATGAAAATAAATGAAAACTTTTTGGAATTTCATTTTTGACATTTGTTTAAAATTCCTTAGTACTTACATTTTTTTTTCTTCAAAGCATCAAAAAATGTGTGTTATGCCATGATCAAAAATATGTGTTTATGTAACGCGATAATGTTTGTAAAATTTATGTAAATGATATACATGTCTAAATTGTACGTTTGTACTAACTATTACATCGTTGACATTGTATTCTCAGTTGTACATATTATTTTATCACAATCAAAGAAATATAAAGATTTATTTGACAAAAACTTCATAAATGAACTATGGAATGATTATAATAAAATGTCTTTGTATCACACATCGAAAAGTCTTAAGTTTTATAAATTAGTAATAATAAATTTTACAAAAAGTAGATGAACTAAATACAACATTGTCTTTTCTTCTAATTTCCGCAATTTGTTGCAAAATATTTAAATTATAGCTACCACAAAATTTTATTATGCAAAGTATACGCCTAAGAATGGTGAAAATTGTGACGGAATCAAATTAAAAAAAATCGGCCAAGCACGAGTCGGACTCACGCACGAAGGGTTCCGTAGGTACCGTATGGGAGCCCCATTCCTCTTGGCGTTATTAATAGCGAGCAAAAAACTCCTAAAAATAACGTTTGTTGTATAGGAGCCGCCCTTAAATATTTATTTTATTCTGTTTTTAGTATTTGTTGTTATGGCGGCAACAGAAATACATCATCTGTGAAAATTTCAGCTGCCTAGCTATCATGGTTCATGAGATACAGCCCGGTGACAGACAGACAGACAGACATCGAAGTCTTAGTAATAGGGTCCCGTTTTTACCCTTTTGGTACGGAACCCTAAAAATGAAAACATATCGAGTTGGAAAGTAGATAGAGTTGTAAAGTTTTTTTAATAAAACGAAGCAAATTGACAAGTCGAAACGTCACTTTTCAAAATAACGCGGTTTTAAAAGTGAAAAATAGGAAAAGAGAAAATATTTACACATAAAAATAATTTAAAGTTCAGAAAAATATCACTGAATTGAACCGAGAAAGTATTTCAGATATTACTTTTATTTCGCAAAAAAAGTAGGGACATAAGAAAAAATACTTTTTAGTTATAATGTAACACATACCTATTATGTCATTTAAGCGTGATTTTTATGGCAGACAGCAAGTTTACTATAGTTTAGACCACTTTTAGCGACCTTTTTCAAGATTGGAACTACTAGAACGACTACTAGAACGTCACATTGCTTCGTTTTATTATCATTGTTTTGTTTATATTTGAATATAAAATAAGGTGGCCCTCTCAATATTGCACTAAAATATACCTAGGAACCGGTGAAGGCACGTCGTAAAGCACTAGTTTAATTTCTATATTAAACTCTATGTCCATATAAATAGAATTTCAATTAAAACGCTCGCCTGTGTGCGGTCTAGTAGCTACCGTGTGGAATGTCCCTCCATATCTGAAACAATACATGAGACTTTAGACTTGAAATTCATCTGTATTAAAAGCCGAATCAAGCTTAATGGCGTCTGTGGACACGAGGCGATTTATTGCGCAGATTGTAGCTAACTTCACAGACGTCATTAAGTTAGATTCAAACTTGATGAAAAATTAGCAGTAATAATTATTTTTTATATCAAATGGGTAAGGTAATCAGGCAGTGTGCGGTCAAACTTGCATGTCGCATGTCTAAGGTGTAGTAACGCTTATTTAGAAGAAACATATTTACTCGAGATTTGAAGATACCAATATTGTTCTCTAGCGGAAAGACAGACTAAGGAAAAGCGTTCCACAATGTTAGGTTTCTGGTTTATTATGACGCTCGCCGGTCGTGCTCTTTGTTTACCGTCTATTGTGTTAGTTTCTTTGGTGATTTTGTATTAGAGAACAATAGGGAAGTCTAGAACTTTCAAGTTGTTTACTCTGTCAAACACAATGGGATCGATTGTTCTAGAGATTTCAAGGCAACTTTTATTCAGATATAAATAGATCGATGCCTTTTGTTCAACTGAGTTATCGTGTTTTCCATCGGAGCGAAAGCTTCTCTTGTTTAATGATTGTGAAGTGTGTTCATAGTGACTAGTTTGTGTGAATATCTGTGCCAGTGTGAAGTGTTTGTGCGAACCAGTAGTGTCGTGTATTTTGCAATGTAATTGTGTGCAATAAAGTGCAAATTGAATAATTGGCGTTTTAACTGATTATACAAAAACCCAATCTCATAACAAAGTGTTGTCTCAACTTATAGAGGACATCAAGTTTGGCGGGTCACTTCATGGCTCGAACTGTGTCCAGCAGTGGCACCGTATAGCTGGTGTAGGGAGAGTTACCTATCGCACGCGGCGCTCGGGCGGCACGTAGGGCGCGCCGGCGTGGCGCTGCCACTCGCGCTCGAACTCGTGTTCCAGTATCTCAGCGCCACGTTTCCGTGTGAGCCCGGTCTCCTCCAGGCTCAGCTCGCACATCTGCATGTCGTCCACGCCTGACAACCAAACATTTCATATTAACACATTTTGACGTGAAAACGTCTTTAAAATTGCAATATAAGATTGCCTCACTGTGTTGCAATTTTAAAAATAAAAAAAAACGAATGATAAAAGATCGGGGGATACAGTTTGGGGTTGCAGCTTCACATCTATCATCTCCGTCCTAAAGAAGGATGTCGACAGCTCATACATACGAATACCTGTTGTGTACGAATACACTCAGTTTCTCCCAAGCTCATTTATAAAAATGTTATCTTCACCAGAGTAATTTATGACGCTTCTAAAACTGTTCTGATATGTACAAGTTTGTTTAAAATGAAGTTAAAATAAGAAAAACCGAAAACAATTTTCAAGCTATATATACTATACCTATACCTACTTTGATTAATAGAATTATAGACCATAGCAGTGCTGCCAACTCCTTTTGGCAAAAAATCGCTATCAGCACGTCAAAAACGCGCCAGAAGCGCTAAATGGTAACTACGGCGACTGGTACTACGAAAAAATGAATGATAATGAATTTCGGTATTCATCCACTTCATTAGCAATATCAAAAGTATAAGAACCAGAACTAGCTGCTATTCGAACTTCGGCCGCAGCCTGCGGATGCAGGTCGCGATTGCAGGTAACACACATCTGAAATGCAGCCACTGCCTGCTTCCGCAGTCGAGAGTGATTCCGAGGTTGGCTACACGTGCTGCGACAGGCAGCACGTCGGACTTGTCTAAACAGGTGAACAACACTCGCAGCTGAGGCTCGGTAGCACGTGCTGCCGGAGCCGCAATCGGAATCTTTTTTGCAGAAATTCATACTACTACATAGATAACCAGAGCCCTTACTCGTAGTCCAAGCTTTGCGAAGTTTACTCAAACTTTCGCGTTCGCGTGTGGCTCCATAGTTTTGGTTAGTTCTTCCTCGTTTCTGCTAGGGGCGCTGTACAAAAATGTATAGGGCCATACCGAAACAGCTGTAGTTTCAATTTACGTGTAAACCTGGATTAACCCCTCAGTTGTGCAGCTGCTGCAAGTGCTGTTTGTAGCTGTAGCCTGCTGCCGAGATTCGAATAGCACCTTATAGGATTATTACGAGTAATATCAAAATAATCAGGAATATCTCGGATAATTTCAACTGCAGCTTTTTGTTAGTAGTAAAGTGAGTGAAACCTAAAAATATAAGTATTCTTTCTTTTTGATAATCTTTTAGTATACAAAAATGTATGTTTCTATAAAATATGTAAAAAGACACCTCAGTTCGTAAAATTACTAGTTGAAACACTTAAAACGAGTTAAGGAAGGAGCATGTACCAACTGTTGAAAAAGAAAATAATTATATCAACCCCTCCAAAAAATTGCTAAGTCAGAATACCGAAAACGAAATCTGGCAATACTGAATACATCATCTGATCGACTGAATTTGACATTTCCTTTTTTTTTGACAGCAACAGTAATAAAAAAGTGATTTTTTTAAATAATGTGCCCATTTTTGGACAGGCTAAAGCCTTTAAGGTCATACCGCCACTTCTTATGTATGGAATCTATAATGTTAAAACAATAAAAAATCATTGTAATTTTTCTGGTGGTCTAATATTAATTTTAATTAGTGATATGAAAACAGCAAAAAATCACTAAATTTTTGAAGCACATATCATTATTATAAATGATGTTTTGTTTTCTACCTACTTGCAAAAAAAAAAACGACAGGTCCATTCGCTGCATCCTTCTTTAATTACACCATTGGATAGCTAAAGAATCAAAGAATTCATTATACTAAGTGAATACTGTGAAGCACTGCGCGGTGTGGAGGGGAAGCGTCGCCATTACTAGGTAATTTTGCTTACGTAAACGTATTCACGTACAACACACGGCTCTGTCCATGAGTTCCATGACACAACCACACCTCATGTGTTTTTTTTTTTGGGATTAGAGACGGCCTGTCCACGTTCCATCTGAAACGCGATTTACTGTACGTCGAAGTCGTTTCATCGCTAACAAGGATGGGATGCAGATATACTAAACTGACTGGATGTGAACCAAATTGCTTGGGTGTACCAAACTGCCCGAAGGTGTACCTGGGAGTACACCGAACAGTATGGGCGTCTTGTTGAGATCTAGCACAATGTGCCGCGCGACGTTATGTCGCGCGTACCAGATAATACGTCACCGACGTATTATCTGAAAGGAATGCGGAAGTAGCATTGAGGGTATAATAAACTCCCTGGAGAGAAAACTGCCTGATATGGACCAAACTAAGCAGTTCAATACACACCGTATTGAACTGCTTGGATGTGTAAAAACT
This sequence comes from Hypomecis atomaria, assembly GCA_964007245.1. NCBI lineage: Eukaryota > Metazoa > Arthropoda > Insecta > Lepidoptera > Geometridae > Hypomecis > Hypomecis atomaria. Next base: position 21,824,377 of record OZ023288.1, read on the forward strand.
GAGTGACTACCAAATAGATATCTGCCTGGGCGTGTACCGAACAGCCTGAGTGTGTACTGAACTGCTTGTAGCAAATACGCTTACCACTATCTGCGCCTTTCATTGCTGCCAGAAACGGGATGCTTAAGCAACCAAGGGGTGGGTGTGTCGAACTGGAGATGTAGGTGTTGGGTGTGGATCGAAGCAGTGTGACCGTTTTCAAAACCATATCAACTACTAACCCTACCCAATTTTACTACTGAAATCTCCTGACGTGACTATTTATCTACTAAATCGACCGCGCTCTCTTCCAAAATATACCTCGCCGTCCTCGAAAATCGCAATTTCTAGAAGAGGCCTCTGCCTTCTGCAAAAGTTGGCATGGCAAGGAAGGGGGAAGGTCCTTCCAGGGCAAAAAAACGCAATTGTGAATTCTACTGAAATCTACCATTTTTTTAATAACTACTGAATATCTACTGCACCACCAAATACAGATGAAAAATCTATTGTTTAAGTAGGCTATCTACTGCAAACGGTCACACTGGATCGAAGTGTCTCCCGACCCTCTTGAGGTGTAGAGACCCTCTTGCTGTGTGTACTGTGTACCGACCTGCTTGCAGCAACACCGGAGTCTTGTCAGGGTGCAGCTCCATCTGGCGGGCGACGTACTGTCCGTCGAAGTGCGCGTACCACCAGCCGCGGCGCTCGTCGCTGGCGGCGGGCCGCACGAACGGGATGCGGAAGTAGCGGTGGCGCGCGCCCAGGATCTCGCCCTTCGGCGCCACGCGCGGGGACTTCGCTGCAAAATGAATTAATAATCTAAATAACCCCAAAACGAAGACTTCCCTGTATGATTGACTGAAAGACAGCGTACGCCGTACATCTCAAACCGTTGAATATAAAAACTTGAAAATGTGGAATATATATTGGTTTTATAACAAAATCGAGCCCTAAGAACGGAATTTTAAAAATTGGACATTTAAGGGGGTAAAACGGTTATCAAGTTTGTATGAAACTTCTTATTCCCCGGACCGATTCGCTTGAAACTTGGTTTAAATATTCAGTTAATAAAAAATATAAGAATCTATTAATTTGATGCGATATAGAGTAGAGTCCGGTGTATACCTGCGTCCATGATGGACTGCGGCGCGCGTTCCTGCTCGTTCAGGTTGGTAGTTTTACGCGCGTTCTTCGCCTTCCACGCGTGGTACACCTTCAGACGCCGGTGGAACTCGTGACGACACGCCTGGACACACAACACACTCGTTACATACAGTTTTGAATACATATAACATAACGAAGGAAATAAAATGTTCATCCCAATCTCCGAAAGCGTATTTTTGCTCTTCGATATCTGAGTGCAAAAGCCTTTTTTATCCGCTAGGGGAAAAGAAAAATTAAATTTAGAACATCGTGTGCAATACGTTTGTGAATTCAAAACATCATTAAACCCATTTACTCGTACTTCTACCTCCATGGTGCCGAATTTATCTTACGACCTTTTTTTATTTGTTAAAAACTCAGATTCGGAACTGGAATACATATAAGTATCTTGTGGTTGTAAATGTTTTTTTTTTTTGCATTCAGTCATTTCCTCGCTGAGGTGGGATGAAAAGATCGAAACAAATTGCTCCACAATATTATAACTCACCAGTATGATAAAGAAGGCTGAAAGCGACAAGACTCAGGGATATTTCCAGTAAAAATCCGAAGAACTCAACAGGCCTCGATTACGCAAGTGTGAAAGTGAAAGCTGATATTTTTGAGGAGTTGCCATTCTATACATATATTATAGTACTTATCACTTCAGTATTCTGTGGTTAAATTGTGGTACAATATGGGCTACATTTAGATTCCGATGACTATACATCTGACAATTCTTTAGAGCCGTAATATACCTAGTGGTAGAAAAAATAAAACCCACAGCAAGAACCCTCACATTGTACGAGTACCTGACGATAGAAAAAATAAAGTCAAGGTTACGTTACCTCAAGCAGTTCAATATCACAGGAAGTATTGATGGTGTCCCGGAGCTCGGAATATTTCCACTTGGATAGGTCGTACTTCTGTTTCCCTTGCATCGCTTGCTGCATTCTGACGCGCTCCGACCTAAAGTATAAACTTGGATATACCGGGTGTTGTGTAAATCTTGCAACTCGTGTGTTAATTGGTTAGGTAGACGTTTATACAGGGTTATTTGGTTACCCTGTACTAAACCGAAATGAGGTGATTACTACTATCATTATGAACAACTTTTATTTAGAAGCCAATGCGGAATTCAAGAAAAAACAAATGTTATACTCCGCGCCACACAAGTTGATGGATGTGAAGTTAGCCACTAGCTGCGCAATAGCCAATCAACGTGCGGCTTCCACGTCTCGTCTCGTCAGGATTGGCTATTGCGCTACCTTCACATCCATCAACTTGTGTGCCGCGGAGTATACATACATTTTGTCGATTCCGAGTTGCAATATTGTATGGAACAGCAGATTTGTTTTTCTCGAAGTAAAAGTTGTTCATAATGTTGGTCTAAATCAGCTCCTTTTGGCTTAGTACAGGGTAAATAGATAACCCTGTATATTATACTGGTTCACTGACTGACACACTACATACTTTTGGAGTAAATTGTGCTTATCGTGAATCCGTTTTTATCGACCATGAAATCGAGTAAAAAGTCTGCTGTTGCTTGGATTTTCCCGAGGGTGAGTTGTATTTTTCCTTCGAACAAATGTTTTTTTGTTTAATTTTCACGATGTAATCCCATGGTGGTAAATTCCCTATAAAAGTTATTCAAACTAAGGAGCACAATCATATCCAATAATAATTTAGTGTTTTGTCAGTGATTCGGTATATTTACGCTCATTATGACTACATACTCGTACAAGGTGCTTTTCAACTAGCTAGGGACAGCTACCCTTAAATAATGATATTTGTAAATGCATTATGTAGTATAGTGCGGAAAGCTTTTCTTTTCATTCAAAAAACAACATTTATTATTTCTACACCTAGGAATGTCTTAGCCGAGTCTTACTTTCATGTAAACAAATTAAAGATGTAAAGCAGCCATTTTATATAGAATTCTTTTATTGTATTTTATAGAGTTATCAGAGCTCGCTAACGTAGTAAAAGCATCTTGTTTACAATTCAGTCCAATTTCTGTTAGAAAGACATTATCCAGTTATTTGGAACTGCGAATACTCAGTTAAAATTAAAAGGTTAGACACATAAATACTGACTACAGCCATTTCAAAAGTTACCGATGTCGATTTAATTGCACATATTTTTTTCTAGAAAATATTAGTCTCATAAAAGTATCTTCATCTTCTTTGCGATAAGTATGATAAAGACGACGCGACGTAAGTATATTATTTTTACAAATTAGTGCAATAAAATCGACAGAAGATCATGCAATTATCAAGTAACACTTATTTAAGTATAATCAGGCTAGTATCTATATTAATCACACTTCAAGCTACCTATCAATGTGATAGTACTTGTAGATTAGAATACAACAATCAGTTGCGAAAACAACATTTAAAACGTAAAAGAAAATAGATAATGCAGACACGAGTATAAATTAACCATGCATTAATGCAATGTACCTACCCTAAATTGGTTTGAAACCTGCCAAATTAGGGTGTATTGCATTGCAGGCAGATACCCAATATCTGCCCACGATTTAAGCCCGCTTAGACAGACAGCCGAGAAGAGAAACAGCAGAAACGTGCATTTTTAAACTAAATCCTTAAAGCGTTACACACACACAGACCGCCCGCAATTGCGGCCTATACAAGATCCTGCTATTTTATTTAGCTATTGCAATTTTATTTTGGATTAGCTACTTTCTACCTGTACCACTAAGTCACAGCCGCAGGATATCTATGTGTGGGGGACGCTTAAATCGAGGACGATAGTATAATCAGTCGTTTGCCGCTGACATCCGTTTCAAGTGTCTAAAGCAGGCTTTAACCGTTCCAGACACAAATACCGATAGCAATACTGTACGTATAGGGCGAATTAAATTACTTGACGGGTGTGTGTGGTGTACCTGTACAAGCTGCCGATAACCCAGTCTTCGCGCAGCTGTTAAGTGAGCTCCAGTCAGAATTGGGTTATGCGTAGCTTGTAGCTACCGTCACAGCTTATATGGAAACTATACCTTCACACAACTCTCATGACGTCAGAGACCGCGTTGCCGTCGGGTATATTTTCAAAACCAGTAAACTAAAATCATTTGAATAAAGCGTACCTTTTTCTAACATTTGTGACGTCACTGTCACGTGTTGATATCGGGTATACATTGAGATTTAGTATACGCCCCGCGTATTTTAAAACATACCCGACCGCAACGAAGCCATCGTTCGGTACTCCGCGCAGCAGCGGCCGGCGAAGTGCCAGAAACAAACCGCCTTGATAGATAAGGTGTGAAACAAAATTTAGGTTAGGTTAGAACATGACAAACAACGCACGAGCCGAGCGAGCGAAGCGAGCGTGCCGCGGCAGCGGCCGGCGAAGTGCCCGAAGCGAACCGCCCTGATAGATTAGGTGTGAAACAAAACAAAAAATAAATAAACCTAACCTAACCTACAAAATACACGTCCCTTTATCTGATACCTACCCCAAACGAATGTTGCAGTCAGGTATATTTTAAAATCCTCAACAAGGCGGTACATATTTTTATGGTATACCCGAACTCAACACTATAGAGCGTTGAGTAAAGGTATAGATTCCATATAAGCACCGTCACAACCACTAAGAGGTTTGATTCGTCATATGCTCTGGGATAAATTTAAATGCGATTCGATTGATCTAAATCTCCTGAACCTCCAATTCTAAACAAAGTATTGTTTCCGCAACAAACCGTTCAACAACAAGATAAAAGTTAGATACGTCGTGCAGTAGACAGAGAAGGCAAGCGGCCAAAGGGCGAGTTAGACAGAGTTAGTGCAAGCCGTGCGAAGGAGAGGCCAGTAGTGGTACCTGTTCAACTTATTCTCTCCGTTCATCGACTCCGTCGGGAAACTGTGCGGACATACGATCATGTTACTCATTTATACAACGTATGCCTTCAGTCGAAACTTGAGAGCAAGGATCTTGTAGACGATTTCCACGCTACACAGTATCTTCCTAATGTTTCATGGTACAGCAACATAAGCCTTAGGATGATTTTATTTTAGGACGGAGCGGGCACGGTACGGAGACGCACATCACTACATACTATTAAAAAATCGGCCAAGTGCGAGCCGGACTCGCGCATGAAGGGTTCCGTCCCGTATGGGAGCCCCATTCCTCTTGCCGTAAAAAAAACTCCTATAAATCACGTTTGTGGTATGGGAGCCCCCCTAAAATATTTATTTTATTCTATTTTTAGTATTTGTTGTTATAGCAGCAACAGAAATACATCATCTGTGAAAATTTCAGCTTCCTAGCTATCATAATTCATGAGATACAGCCCGGTGACAGACAGACTTAGTAATAGGGTCCCGTTTTTCCCGTTGCGTCGTACGGGCTCGTTCCGTGCCCGCTCCGTCCTAATATAAATCAACCCCTTCGTAAAAATGCTTGAGTGGAAACCACGTGCCGGCAGGCGTTGCATAGGACATCAGAAAATGTGGACAGATGACCTGATTCATACAGCAAAACGCGCTAGATGCAAGCCGTTTACGACTAGTCTTATTAGACATCTTACATGTCCCTGTGTAAGTGGAGGTCTTATTGCTGAAATGATGAACATTATGTTTGATATTTGTTTTACAAAATATGTAGATCACTGGATAAACATCTTATGCTCGGGAGTTACAGCACATGTCAGCTTGAAAAGCTTTGTATCTCTTCTTGATTAAAATATTCTTAATGGGTCTATGAAGAGTGTCAAAGTAAGAATATGGTACAACCCTTTACCGTAGAACATTTTTTTAAAAAGGGAAAAGACACACTAGGCTGAAATTGGCGAAGGCACGATGTCACGAAGACACGCAGTTGTGTGTAAGAATTTCATTTTATAGATAATTCAAACGTGTCAATACACATCTAGAGCATAAATCGGTGCTAAGCTATATACAAGAAGAGTTTTCGCAAACCCTGTTGTGCAAACTTAAATATTGAAATTTTGACATAAGAAACTTCTTTAAATTCTAAGAAAGTATATTCTTCTTAATATGCGTTACAACGGTTAAGAGACCACAGTGAAATTTCGTCGAAAGTGAAATTCGCACTGGTCAATAAATAGATTTGTTTTATGTAAATTTGTGTACATAATGCAAACGAAAATGACGGATCACCAAAACAGAATACCAGCCCACCGTTTCATATTAGTTTTATTTATTTATTTTTAGGGTTCCGTACTCAAAGAGTAAAAACTATTACTAAGACTTCGATGTCCGTCTGTCTGTCTGTCACCGGGCTGTATCTCATAAACCATGATAGCTAGGCAGCTGAAATTTTCACAGATGATGTATTTCTGTTGCCGCTATAACAACAAATACTAAAAACTGAATAAAATAAATATTTAAGGGGGGCTCCCATACAACAAACGTGATTTTTAGGAGTTTTTTGCTCGCTATTAATAACGGCAAGAAGAATGGGGCTCCCATTCGGTACGGAACCCTTCGTGGGCGAGTCCGACTCGCACTTGGCCGATTTTTCGGTCTTTATATCAACAAGTAGGGTTTGCTATATAGGTATATTTTGTACACAATTTTGATGTCGGTATCGCCACATCGGGCAACGACATGAGCACAATTTTATGATATTTCTATCTTGTACGGTATTTGTACAAAGTGTACTTACAAATTTCTGTCAAATAAAGTAGGTACTTGATTGAGTCTGAGGTCAAGTCATACTTTGGTTGGGCGCGCCCGCGCAGGGCAGTGAAAACAACTTAACCAGTCAAAGGGTCTTTTCTGGTGGTGAATCCGTCATGTTAGTTTTTACAGGCACACAGGGTAAGGTAAGAGTGTAGGTGTGGTTGTGTCGTATAGTTGTGGATTGCTGTTATATATTATTGTTGTGTAGTATGGTTGTGTAATGTACCGTGTGTGAGCAGTAAATACCTGCGCAGCTGCGGCGGCGAGCCCTCCACGTGACCGTTGGTTTCTTTGGCGAGTCGTACGGCCATCTCGTGGTCGCGCCTCTCTTGCTCCAGCCTGACACAACATACATAAATACATTTTATCATACACAGGGCCGATTATAAAACAAATCGTACAATTATAGGATCGAAGTAGCTACTAGGTTATACTAAATTTATAACTTTTTTTTCCTGCGTTGAGTTCCTGCAAAAAGTACTAGAGGCACATTTGTCATTCAATCACGACTCCATTCTAAATGAAATAACTTCATATAGGCGCGGTGGCGAGCCCTGGTGTCAGAGTTTTTAAGATACATGATGGCCTCCGAAATAACTAAGCGGTTAAAACAATCGGGGCCTAAAATTTAACGTGACATCCGAGTCACGGTAGCGCTCAGTTGTAAATGCTACCTGCGATCAACTATCCGAAGACTGACCGAGCCGAATGTTGCTCTATAAGTATTATTAATAGTTCGAATCATACAGCTTGGCAGCTTTGATGTTAGCTGTCGCCTCAGAATAATGGCAAGTAATAGAAACCTTGCTAAATTTTACTCAAATCAAAACTACATTACAGCTGTATTTTTCATAACTGGTTATAAGGCCCAATTATAAAGGTGCCATCACAAATTTAATACCAACGTAATAATTGGCCAAGCACGAGTCGGACTCGCGCACGGAGGGTTCCGTACTGTATGGGAGCCCCCCTTAAATATTTATTTTATTATTTATTATTGAAGTTAATATAAAACTAAATATTCTGTGAAAATTTCAAGCATGTACCTGTTACCATTATTAATATAGAGCGAAAAACGTCTAAAAAATCAGGTTTGTTGTATGGGAGCCCCCCTTAAATATTTATTTTATTATATTTTTAGGCAACAGAAATACATCATCTGTGAAAATTTCAGCTTCCTAGCTATCATGGTTCATGAGATACAGCCCGGTAACAGACAGACAGACAGACAGACAGACAGACATCGAAGTCTTAGTAATAGAGTCCCGTTTTTCCCTTTGGGTACGGAACCCTAAAAAGGGTTATCTCTATCGAATGCCTACTTACTTACTAGCACCTTTTACATTTCCTAATTAAAATGTGACCAAGTGATGTATTCTCTTGCTATTCTAGTACAGTTTCTATTACTTTCATTATTCAAAAGATATGGCAATGTACCCAATCCTTGTGCAGCTGTTAAGTGAGCTACAGTCAGGATCGGGCTTCTACAGCTTGTAGGTAACATTAGAGCCGCCAAATTGTATGATTCGACCTATAGTCATAATCATTTATTGCGTAATTATTATTTACATGTCCATTTTTAAAATGTTATTCAAAATTAACAAATTAATTCAAAATTAATAAGAGAAACAATCTTAAATCACAATGAAATAAGAAATAATTGTGCTCGTTTCATAATAGTAACGAGTGTTTTAATACCCGTGTTATAAGCAGTTGCATACACTACTTTATCTTCACTAATAAAAATAAAAAAAAACGTATTGCGAAACATTAAATTCACGCGTACGTGTATTGTCACAGTGAACTTGGCGCCATTAAAATCTAACCAATGAGAGCGCCGCTGCGCGCGCAGGGCCAATCAGTAGCGAGCTCGCGATGTTATAATGAGATTTTACGATATCGATGTGGATATTATAACATCATGTGAAATTGCTTAAATTGAGTGTTTTGTTGTCAGCGCTATAACAGTAGTCATTATAAGTCAAGTATTGGAAACATAAGTAGAATGTTACAACATTAGTGTAGATAAAATAAATTATAGTACATTTCGTGTACAGCTTTCATTAGGTACTCTTCCAGTTTAGGAATTCATTATGAAAATAGAACGTCTGCTCTACAAATAGAAGTGTGCGATCGTAACGCACCTCTCCCTGTTCTCCTTGTCAGCTTTAGCAGCGTCTTCCATCTGTTTCTGCAGCTGGAGCGCGGCGAGCCTGTCTTGCTCCTCGAGCCGTAGTCGCTCCGCTTCTTCCGCCTTCCGCCGCGTCTCCATCTCTGCCTTACTGCAACCATACAACACAGTTATTACACTTCAACTTATTGGTCACTAGCGACCCGACCCGGCTTCGCACAGGTGTATTATACATATAAACCTTCCTCTTGAATCACTCCATCTATTAAAAAACCGCATTAAAATCCGTTGCGTAGTTTTAAAGATATAAGCATACATGGGGACAGACAGCGAGAAGCGACTTTGTTTTATACTATGTAGTGATTGTCTTCCTCACCGAAAGCGCAAAACTGCCAATTTTCGGTCTAAATCACAATACAATAAAGGTATTCGTATTAAAAGTAATTTGATAAATTAAATATAATAACACCGATCTTTGACTCTACTTTAATTGCAAAGGACCTACACGGCACTAGAAGCCAGCGCTTTAGTCTCGTATGTTAAAAGTATTAACTTTGCTTATTACAGTGGGGCACCTACAAGATAGCAACTTGTGTGTTGCAACACACTGCGGTGTGGTAACGGTGAATAGAATTCAAAATAATCGGCCAAGTACGAGTCGGACTCGCGCACGGAGGGTTCCGTACTGTATGGGAGCCCCCCTTAAATATGTATTTTATTTTAATTTTATTATTTATTATCAAAGTGATTATAAAACTAAATATTCTGTGAAAATTTCAAGCAACTGTTACCATTATTAATACAGAGCGAAAAATGTCTAAAAAATCAGGTTTGTTGTATGGGAGCCCCCCTTAAATATTTATTTTATTTTCTTTTTAGTATTTGTTGTTATAGCGGCAACAGAAATACATCATCTGTGAAAATTTCAGCTGCCTAGCTATAACGGCTCATGAGATACAGCCCGGTGACAGACAGACAGACAGACAGACAGACAGACAGACAGACGGACATCGAAGTCTTAGTAGTAGGGTCCCGTTTTTCTCTTTGGGTACGGAACCCTAATTAAAACATAGAAATAGTGCGGTCGCTGAGGTAGTCTGCGATAGTCATCGGTTGGAATGTGACGGCACTCCACGTGAATCGAGGATTAACTAAGAAGTTCTAAAGAGCGCAACGCGTGTTTCTTGACGGTTCTTCTACGTTGCCTTCTTCTTCTTTTCAGCCATAGGACGTCCACTGCTGGAGATAGATCTCCCCTAATGATATACAATAAGACCGGTTGGTAGCAGCTTGCATCGAGCGCGATCCTGCGGTCTTGATGAAGCTAACGCAAGTCCTACGCTGCGCTTGCCGTTACATGGTCTCCACTCATGAACTTTACGACCCCATTGGTCATCAGTCTTCTGTGCTGTGTGCCCTGCCCACTGCCATTTCAACTTGCCAATCCGTTGGGCTATGTCGGTAACTTTGGTTCTTCTACGGATCTCTTCATTCCTAATTCGATCTCGCAGAGAGACTCCGAGCATGGCCCTCTCCATACCTCGTGGGCCTACTTGGAGCTTGCTAATAAGGCCCATAGTGAGAGACCACGTTTCTGCGCCATAAGTCATCACTGGATAGGTCCTGAGTTTCCTCAATTAAGATAATTTCCTCGCATTATTTGAGTAAAGTGCTGTACAGGTCGCGGCATATAAGTCTAGCGCTGAGAGAAGAGTGGAGGGGATGGCTGCGCATGAGTTTAGTACGGCAGTCAACATGCGCAGCCATCCCCTCCACAGTAACCTCAGCGCTAGACTTACTTGCCGCTACTTGTGCAAGGCTTGCCACAACTAGGCATTGATGGACTCAGGTATGTGTGCCTTGGTCCACAACTCACGCACGTCCATCAATGCCTCTGTTGCTGTCGGCTGCAGCAATGTACCGAGTGTTTGGACAGTGGTGATACTCACAGCCGGCGATGCTCCTCCTCCTGTTTAATCCTCTCTTCCTCTCGCCGCTTGGCTTCCTCCGCGGCCCGTAACTCCGCTTCCATTTTCCGCAGCCTTTCTTGCTCCTCCCTGAAAAAAAAATAAAGTACTGCAAGCGCTAATTTTTTGATATTTGAAGCTCGCATGGCTGCGCTGATTGCACATTTCAGGTGTCGACAGAGCGGGCCTGCTTGTTTGTGCCTATCTAAACAGCTTCCAAGGCTCCCAACTCATGCCTAACTTCAAAGACCTCAAAAAGATTTGCGCGTACTGTATCATTTTGTTGATACCACAATACGGAACATGCGAAACAGAAAAAATGAAAAATGTTAATAATCGGCCAAGTACGAGTCGGACTTCCGTACTGTATGGGAGCCCCCTTTAAATGTTTATTTTATTTTTATTATTCATTATTGAAGTGAATATACAAAAAATATTCTGTGAATATTTCAAGCATCTACTTGTTACCATTATTAATATAGAGCGAAAAACGGCTGAAAATTCAGGGTTGTTGCATGGGAGCTCCCCTTAAATATTAACTTTATTTTGTTTTTAGCATTTGTTGTTATAGCGGCAACAAAAATACATCATCTGTGAAAATTTCAGTTTTCTACCTATAATGGTTCATGAGATACAGCCTGGTGACAGACAGACGGACAGCGGAGTCTTAGTAATAGGGTCCCGCTTTCACTCTTTGGGTACGGAACCCTAATAGACAGTGTACCTGTTCTTCTGGTCGACCATGGATTTGTGCAGCGCTGCCATCTGAGCTTCCACGTCGCGGGTTAACTTCGACACCAGCTGCTCGATCTGGTCGCGGCCCAGCTTGTCGTTCCCCTGGGGAAACATAACAAATATACAGGGTTATTTCTTCCGGCAAGCGTAGCGTAGGACGTCCACCTAAGGATGACCTCATTAAGACCGCAGGATCGCGCTGTGTGCTAGCCACTTCTAACCGGTTTTATTGGATAAGCATAGGGGAGGCCTTTTCTGACTTGAACTGGGGAGTGATAGTCTCCATATCCTTCAGATTGTTGTTGTAGAGTGTTAATGTTTATATCTAAGCGATAGCCCTAGAAGTAATTCTACACAAACCTTGATGGTAGCGACAGCATTCTTGATAGAACTCCTCAAGTTGTCGATATTCTTCTGAGCGTTGGCCTTCTCCGACTTGAGCTGCGCAGTGGCAGTCTCCATATCCTTGAGATTATGCTGCAGAGCGTTAATCTTCATGATGGCGCGGTACCGCGGCCGATGGCGGCGCCGCACCAGGTGCCCGCGCACGCATTTCTGAATCTTTATAAGGCACTCACGGCGGTACAGGATCTTGTTCTTTACTGTGTAAGAAACAAATGTAAAATTAAATTTATTTATAACATATTTACTCGTTAAGTGGCTGTAATTACACCAATTTCAATATCGTAATGTATTTCATTACGCACTTGTGCTTTATTGTAATGTAAAACACACGCCGCCACCGACTGCAACTACTAAACTGCAACTCTGTGGTTTTCGTTTCTCCTACTTTCACTCAAGAGAGTGAGAGACATTACGGCACTTGTGCGGTAATGTAATATAAAACGCACGATGCTTCGACTGATGCACGACTTTCACTCAAAGTCAGAGTTTTATTAATTTCCTGGCAAATATGTTATAAAACGTCGTATGACATACGTGAGCTTTGAAAATTACGGCTCGGGCTTGCAATATCGCCTCGGCTATAATATTCAACTTACCGCACTTATATCATAATGTACTAACAGTTCGAAAACCCTAAAGACCTGGATTAAAAAAGGATTAGTTATTTTCGTCACACAAACATATAATGCCCCAGCCTCAGATATATAAAGCCGTGGTGGTCAAGAAGTAGTGACACCCGCCTTATAATCGTGAGGTCGTGGGTTCAAATCCCGGTCTCGTATCAATGAGTTCCTTGGAATTTATGAACGGAATTTCACACCACTGGCTTTTCGGTGAAGGAAAACATCGTGAGGCAACCTGCATATCTCCATAGAAGAAATTCGATAATGTATGTGAATCCAACAAGTTGCACTGGGCCAGCGCGGTGGATATGGCCCAATCACCTTTCGTGGGTAGACCTACGTCCTGCAGTGGACTATTAAAAAGGCTGATACAGTATAGTACAGATATATGCCTGTATACGCTTATGATGCTTCTAATATCACACACTCTCCTATCGTCAGGGTTAAAATAAGTTGGTAAAAGGCGATTACACTTGACAACAATAAGATTAAGCAAAATTAAAAATTTTAAAAAAAAACCCACGACGGTAAAAATCTTAGCGAAAAAGAAAAAAAGACGTAATTTTTATTATTTGGGAACATGCATTAAGCTACCACGTACACATTGCTGAAAACAGAACTGTAATCGGACATTTCGTTTTGATTATATTGCAACATTGTTTTGCACTAATATTGTGGCGCCCCCTAGTGAGTTACAGCCATGACACCTGTCTAAGAACATGAACTCATCAAACACAAACCCGTTATTGAAAACCGCATCAAAATCGGATCATTAGTTTAGAAGATAGGTGGGAACATTACTTTGCACAAACGCACACACAAACAAACATCTACACCCTAAACGCATATACCTGCTCCGTTCCGTCGTGGGTAAAAAGTAACGTTTAATGATGGATAGCACAATAAAGAAGCTCTTCCTCCAGCAAGATTTCACGAGCTAGGAGAATACGGCGACCATGGTAGCTATATATCGAAGATGATGTGCCAATATCTTCTGTCTAACTCTGTCTTTTAGGAGAACAACGAATACCTCAGAAAATAGAACTTACACTTGATGATAGAGAGCACAGCGAAGATACTCTTCCTCCAGCGCGACTTGACCAGCCAGGACAGTACAGCATCAACGATGGCCTTGAGGTTTTCTGGGTCTGATTTCATCATGGTGTCGAATTCCGAGTACTTCCCGGGACGGAAGAACACACGCGTAACGCCGAACTTGTAGTCCTTGTCCGACAGGCCGAAACTGTGCACGATCGCCTGATCACATAACACAATATTAACAAAATATAATAGTAGTTTATGCAACTGTCATATAATGAAATCATACACTACTTTATCTTCACTAATAAAAAAAAAAAATAAAAAAAAAACATATTGCGACGGGACGGGACGGGACGGAACTGGACAAGACGGGACGGGACGGGATGGGACGGTACGGGACGGGACGGGACGGGACGGGGCGGAACGGGACGGGACGGGACGGGACAGGACGGGACGGGACGGGACGGGACGGGACGGGACGGGACGGGACGGGACGTGACGGGACGGGACTGGACGGGACTGGACGGGACGGGACGGTACGGGACGGGACGGGACGGTTTTTGGGTTCTTATTCTTAGGATTCACGCGTACGTGTATTGTCACAGTGAACTTGGCGCCATTAAAATCTAACCAATGAGAGCGCAGCTGCGCGTGCAGGGCCAATCAGGAGCGATCGCGCGATGTTATAATGAGATTTTACGATATCGATGTGGATATTATAACATCATGTAAAATTGCTTAAATTGAGTGTTTTGTTGTCTGCGCTACAACAGTAGTCATTATAAGTCAAGTATTGGAAACATAAGTAGAATGTTACAACATTAGTGTAGATAAAAATAATAAAAACCTTTTTAAACTTGACTAACTTTGGCCGTAGATTTTTTTATAAAGGGTTTGGACGTCAGAAATAAAATATTTAGTTAATCGGTTTAAAATATAAATCATTTATTTACCGATATTTGGTAGGATAGGTGCGAGTGTCGTCCATCAAAGCTCTATGAGAACAGTGGTACGGAAATCATAAATATCATAATAAGTAGGCTAAGCATTAAAGCTCTAGAACAAAGGGGTATTTTACTATAATGTAAACATCGTGAAGGAAAGAGAAACACTCACAAACATTACATGTTAGAGTGAGATAGATTAGTTTTTGTATCATATTCCAACATTTATTTCGTATAGGTTTGCGTTTGACTACACACTGCCTGATGTTAAGCAGTTATGCAGTCTAGGATGTAACACGCTTACCTAGAAGATACCTATTTACTCAGGATTTGAAGACACCTACATTGTACTTTAGCGGGAAGACAGACTCAGGCAAAGCGTTCCACATTCTGGCAGTTCGTATGAGGAATGTGGACTCGAAACGGTTTGTTCTAACGCGCGGGATGTCCACAATAAAAGGATGGCGCTTTGGTCGCGTCTGTCTAGCCGTACGATAGAAGAAAGGGGCAGGTGGGACCAGATTGTGCAACTCCTGGGGGCACTCTCCGAAGTGTATCCGATAGAAGGTCGATAGACACGCCACGCTACATCGATGCGCGAGACTCTGCAGCTTCGACTCAGTCAAGGTTTCGTTGCCTATCAGCCTTGACTCGCCTTTCAATGGACTCTAAAGCCTCCAGCTGGTATTTGGCAGAGCCATCCCAAAGGTGAGATCAGCGGGGCAATTCTGTCAACCGATCTCGTTACTAAGGTGACACGTTCTAGAACCTGTTTCGTATTTCTGACAGTTTTGAGCTGTCGGAACTGTCAGAAAAACGAGACAGGTTCAAGAACGTATCACTTCAGTAAAGAGATCGGCTAACAGAATTGCCCCGCAGTATTCCATGCAAGACCTGACTTGCGCTTTATAAAGACTAAGCAGTTGCTCAGGTGTGAAATACCGTTTCACCTTAGAGAGAACACCAAGTTTTTTCTTCGTGAGTTAAGTTTTTTATTGAAATATATTTCGATCACATCAGCTTCCAAGCAAAAAGACAATTAGATCCACTAGACAATCTGTTTGCGTCATATTCGCCCTAACGCGGCAACACTTCTAGCCGTCACGAGGCGAGCAGCTGTCAGTGTAAAACTCACACGTTTCACGCTCTATGCTAAGCACAGAGCTATTACAACTAGAAAGATAACGCTGTTGTCGCTTGCAATTCTCAACTGAAAAAATGTATGGACAATAAGAAATTGACACTATCGGGACAAAAACACGACCACTAGCCACTGAATCGAGATGTTTTTCATGTCTCTTTCTAACTTATGCCATATTATATCAATGCATGTCTTTCTTTCTTTTCCCGATCGACCACATTATCCATCTGGTATCTCTGTGCTGCTAAGACAGTTTTCAGTCTCAAACAATAAGCTGGTCAGTTAAGTTTGTGTGATGGCAATATCAGACGAAACATTGGCGAAATAGTTAAACACCTTCACAAAAGCCACAAATCAAGAATTAAATTGAAGTGAAAACAAGAGATCGCGTTATGTGTATTCGTGGTGCTATTGAGGCCGTTTTCCCGCAGTTTTCAACATCGGTCATTCAGTTGGGAAATAAAACCACCTACAGGACACATGTTATACCTCTACTCTTTTACAGTAATAATACAATATCGATAAGGGTAAGTATACAGGTAGCCGTGCGCGACGGGAAGCCGTGCGCCCTCAGCTCCAGCACAGATATCTGACGAGAGAGACTGACCTCACAGAAGACGCGCGCGCTGAGGCTCGCCAGCCGCGGCGGCAGGAACCCGGCGTACATGCGGTGCAGCTCGTGGAAGGGCGCGCGTGACGGGTACCCGTGCGCCATCAACTCCAGTACAGAGATGGTCCCGCTGCACTCCAGCTGCGTCAATACTAGAGAGCCTTCTACTGAACGTCCCACCATGCGCGAGTTCGGCTTGATGCAGCGGATGAAGTTCGTTCCCTGCGGACAAAGAACATGTTTTATATTACTCACGTTAAATTGTAGGTCCCGGTTGTTTTAACCGTTTAGCCATGTCAGGGCCTTCAGGCGGCCGGCCACCCGGCCTATACGAACTTACTTACTTGTTACTCCCTTAACTTCCGATGACGAAAGCTTCAACTTCTAGATTTAGGACGAAAAAAATCTTCAGTGGCTACTAATAGATTTGCGTCCGTAAAAATCTTTAAAACACAAATGTGGCCCGGCTAATCAAATCCTTGGGATGCCAGCGCAGTATCTGGATCACCAAATAGCCTCTCCAGCATTAACTTGCACCTCCAAAATCCGTATTTGTGACATGAGATTTTACCCTAAAATAGGTACCTAAATCCCTTTTTCAATAAAAAAAAACGTAGAAGTACGATTTGAAACATGAACTTTCTCAATAAAATAGGGCCAAAATCCCTAAATGCGGAAACACTGCTTCCTATAGCCCCTATGTACAAATATTTTTTAACCATATGCGTCTAATCATCAGGCAATGATGAACGCAACAGATATAAGCTAAATATGGACCAGGTTAAAATTACACGCCGATATTGGTATCGGTGATATCTCATTACACCTTGGTAATTTCCTATAACATAAAATTTTGTAACGGTTGCTAAGTAGAATAGAATTCCATTCCACATTGAATTCGCCCTCAACGGTACTTAACATTATTAGAAAGCCCCAACTTAAGCAATAATTGGTCTTGGCTGGTAAAGTAACGCTGGAATGGAGACGCTGGGTGGAGTTTTGAACTATCATAACTTACGTAAATCGCAGCTGAGACTGAATCTTGATTTCGAAAGTGTACTTTTACGTATTGTCCGAGATATAAAACATTTGCAGGATGTGCGAACTATTAAAGTCAATAATTATTTTTCGCCAAAAATAGCATAACCGACTTCAACCGTTTACCTTTACAGAATTCGAATAGTTCGCACGGATCGATGTAGTAATTTTCACATTATTGATAAGTTTTCAAAATCTCGATAAAATTTTAATGGGATGGGACCTCCTCTGAAATATAATCTACCAAACAAATAAGTTATTTTTAATATCGGTTCACAACTAGCGAAAAAATCGCTGAACATCTTTTCTTTAGTGTAGTTGTTGTCAGTTTTTTCAATTGTTTGGAACAGTTGTACCATCTGAATTGTAACACATTTGCAGGATGCGTTAAAAATAAAAACTTACATTTCCAATGAATCTATTTTTATAGATACCACACTAGGTTTATATCAAAGATCAGGTGGCGCTGCCATTACTGTAAGTTGGTTTAGTAAATTCGTTTAGGCCGAGTGGTGTAAGATGGTAAAAAAGGTAAGCACTTTACAAAAGCGTAGGCGTTGGTAAGCGATCTAGCTTAATTGGTTAAAGTGCCTGGAACGGTATTCCGAAGATGCAGGTTCAAATCCTGCGGTCGCGGATTATTTTTTATCACAAAAATTATTAAATAGCTTTACATGAAAATTATTTTTCGCAAAAAATGGCAAAACCGACTACCATCGTGTGCAAAATTCGAATAGTTCAATCGAATTTTTACATTGTTGTACATTTTTCAAAAACGGCTCAGCCGATTTCGATAGAATATAAATAGGACCACCTCGGAAAATATAGGTATGCTTTCAAACTAATAAAGATTATTTAATTCGTTTCATAATTGGCGAAAATATCGATGAAAATACACAAAAAAATACATTCAGACGAACATAGAACTTCCTCCTTTTTGGAAGTCGGTTAAAAATAACTTACATTTTCCTTAAGTTTCTCCATGAGCTGTGTCAACTGCGACTGGAACTTAGCACCCACGGAGATGAAGTTGAGCTTTCCTTTGGCGTTGTTGTTGTCCGTCGTTTGGAACAGTTGCTGTACGAGCGAGCTGCTCGACTCTTGGACTAGGAATTCTAGAGACGCGTGGAGAGCGTCGTTGTTCTTTTCTATGAATTGGTTCTGGAAAGAGATATATTTGTAGTATTTAATTTGGAAACAAAAATCTTCTAAAGTTACTCAGCAATTCGTAAATGTAAATACGTAATTGAGTTACAATCGGCAAGAAAAAATTGCAAAAAACAATTATATTTGGATCGGGGGTCGTACAACTAACCTTTTTTATTTTTTAAATTTCAACATTAATAAACTAAGTCTAAAACCAAAACGTTTTTGAGCTTAAAAATAAGTTAAATATATTTTGATATATTTAATATAATTCTAAATTATATTCTTTTCTTGCCTGAAATTTGTAATTATTCTTAAGTATTTTGATACTTAAGAATAATTACAAATTTCAGGCAAGAAAAGAATATAATTTAGAATTATTAAAAAAAAAAACATGAAAAAAAAAACAAATCGGTATTTGGTTAGCCGCGCGCGGGATTCTACTTTCGGGACAAACTCAGCACTTCAATCGCTAGGATTAAACGTTTTTAGTTTTTATAGTTTAATATATAACCGTTAAGTTATAAGCCTTTAATAAATCATATTTTTATGCAAACACTTGGCTGAAAAGTATACATAAACTAAAAACTTTTCTGAAAAAAATAAGTCGTACGAGCAATATTACTTACTCAAGCAATTGACACCAAAAACATAACATTTTGTTACAATTTAATGGGTGAAAAATTTTTTCTCCCGGGACGTAAATTTTATCAAAAATGTACCGAAAATTTTCTCGATGTTCTACAAGAAAACGTGAAAACAGTGGTCGATTCACGATTCTCTTAAGAGCACGCTCAACTTACTTTGTTTATTAACGAAATTGACTTCAACTTTGGAAAAAGGTAAGAACTCACGGTATTGTAGCAGACGGCGCCGGCGAAATGTCTGAGCAGAAAACCCTCGTCGTCGCGCAGTGTGCGGTGCGCTTTAAGGCGGGACGTGCGCGGGACTTGTAGCCTGACAAACAATACACAATTTCTTTAAATATAGTTCTTTTATTATTTTTTAACATACCATTATTTAGGTTTCAGCCATAGGACGTCCACTGCTAGACATAGGCATCCCCTATAGATCTCCAATAAGACCGGTTGGTAGCGGCTTGCATCCAGCGCCATCCTGCGGTCTTAACGAGGTCATCCGTCCACCTTGTGGACGTCCCAAGCTGCGCTTTCCGATACGTGGTCTCCACTAGAGAACTTTACCCCCATCGGTCATCAGTCTTCCGCGCTATGTGCCCTGTCCATCGCTATTTAACCTGGCCAATCCGCTAGGCTATGTTGACCAACCATTTAAAAAATGGTTGTCTGTAAAGTTGGTTTACATACAATAATTTTTTAACGTCATTGAATCAACAACTGAAACAAGCCAAACGCTTAGGCCGATCGTGCCTCTCCATCGGTTGTTCCGCGCTCTCGCTTGCACGCCCGGCTCAGGCAAAACGTGATACTATTACGTGCGTGCAGCCAGCGTACATCGAATTATAAGACGTTGTCACGTCAAAAAATGTACCAGTCTTAATATGTGAATGAATAATATATAGTTTAGAGACTTAATAGTGTGAGAAAACATTGTGACGAAACCTGATTACGTCCGAAGAAATCAGATGGCATAATGTGAATCCCACAATTAACCTGCAACAGCGCCATCGTGGTAAATATGGTCCAATCACTTTCACTGTCTATCTTGAGCGGCGGACTAAGGACACTAGGTTAAAATGGTTAATTACTACCTTGGTAGCTCAGTGGTTAGTGACCCTGACTTCTGGGTCAAAGAGGCGTGGGTTCGATCCCCACCCAGGGCAAACATTTGTGTGATGAACATAGGTGTTTGGGTGTTATTTAGGTACTATCTATATAAGTATGTATTTAAAATTTGTATATGTAGTATATCAGTCTCTGGCAGCCATATCACAAGTTTTGCTTAGTTTGGGGTCAGAGGCCGTGTGTAAGATGTCCCCTAATATTTATTTATTCATTCTACCTGTTATTGTTAGTGCCAAGTTCCTTGTGCACGGAATGCGTGAAATGTCCGAACTCCGGTTTGGGCAGCTTCGATTCTTCATCCAGCAGATGGAAGATGCCGTGATTCTTGCTCTCGATCAAATCTGTAACAATTATGTTATCAATTTCAAAATGCGACAGAGATCGGATCATCGCGATGGATTTCTGTAAACTGAAACCGACTGTATACTTGTGTAGTTTAAGTTCAAATTTTATTCTTTTTATAAAGTAAAAACATTGTTATTAATATTTTACACTAGCTGTTACAATCATTCTTAAATAGATTTTAAGTATATACCATAACTAGCGACCCGCCCCGGCTTCGCACAGGTGTATTATACATATAAACCTTCCTCTTGAATCACTCTATCCATTAAAAAAACCGCATCAAAATCCGTTACGTAGTTTTAAAGATTTAAGCATACAGACAAACAAACAGACAAAAAGCGACTTTATTTTATACTATGTAGTGATAAATAATTGATATTATCATACCGAGTGCTCATTGTTTTGGACCACAGAATAGGTCGAAATTGTAAGTTATTAATTATGTCATGTATTTTCTGTTGTCTGTTATGAGTGCCTAATAAATCTATCTAAATCTATCTAATCTAATCTTCTAATCTATTATATAAAAATGAATCGTGGTTGTTAGTCTCGCTAAAACTCGAGAACGGCTGGACCGATTGGGCTAATTTTGGTCTTGAAATATCAAGACAAAGTGAAACTTGAATTTTCCCATACAAAATGTTCCTGCATGTAAAAGTTGTCATTGACAGTTGACAGATGGTGAGATGAAGTTCAGCGGGGTAGCTAGTAATAAAAGAAAAATAAGACACTGACCGATGCAGTCCTGGTTGTCAACGAAAGTGATTTCGGGCACGTTGAGTCCCTCCCGCTTGTACAGCTCCTGTTCGTTCTTGAGGATCCGTTCGTTGAAGAACTGCTGGAGCTTCTCGTTGCAGTAGTTGATGCAGAACTGCTCGAAACTGTTCATTTGGAAGTACTCTGGGAAAACAAATATAGACAAACATTATAGCAAAGCATTGATAAAAAAAAACAACGGGTTGCACTCCAGGAGTGCCGACAGAAGTAAAAACTTGAACATATAAAGTACAGCTAACACTATAGTATGATTTGTTATTCAGGTGGTCTCTGGCGTACAGAGGCGGCTCTGTACGCCAGAGACCACCTTGAAGAGTACGCGCGAGTACGCCCTGCGCCGCGCCGTCTTACGAATTTTCGATGAGTTAGTTTAACATTTTTTACCCATCCCAAAAAGTACACATTGCCACTAATGAAGTTTTCACTTCAAAAAATATCTTTTCTGAGAATTCTGAGAGACAGATTAAGATCAACGAGTACTTGATAGCCGATGACTTCAGCACCCCTTGTATGATTAAGGGATAAAACCTTTTTATCCACTTTTAATGTCAGTTCATACTTTGTTTACACTTCGAGGGGATTAATTGGTGGAAAGGCAATTTGTCTCTTTGCCATACCACGGGTGCAGGGAAGATAAGACGCAGGCGTGACAATATTGACAGATTTCGGAAGGACCCTTGGCCGTTGCCCTTTTAGCTAATATAGAGCTTCGCCCTGTCTGCTAAGTGCCGCAGCGTTGGATTTCATCTTCCATCTCGCTCGCTCGTTGGCCTAAGTAGAATAAAACGCGCCTCACGCCTTTCTCAAAGGAAGCAAGATAGAAAATAATGAATTTTACCGAAGCTCGCAATGTCGAGTTCAACGATGTAGTAGGCGGAGGCCTGGAAGGGGATGCTGGTGTTGATGCGATGCACGATGTAGTCGAACAGTCGGCTGTACACGGCTTTGGCGAGCTACACGCTTCATATGTCGTTAGAACTGGTGTAGGTGTGTCTTACCGAAGCCCGCGATGTCGAGAACACCGATGTAGTAGGCGGAGGCCTGGAAGGGGATGCTGGTGTTGATGCGATGCACGATGTAGTCGAACAGTCGGCTGTACACGGCTTTGGCGAGCTACACGCTTCATATGTCGTTAGAACTGGTGTAGGTACGAGTATGTCTTACCGAAGCCCGCGATGTCGAGAACACCGATGTAGTAGGCGGAGGCCTGGAAGGGGATGCTGGTGTTGATGCGATGCACGATGTAGTCGAACAGTCGGCTGTACACGCTTCATATGTCGTTAGAACTGGTGTAGGTATGTCTTACCGAAGCCCGCGATGTCGAGAACACCGATGTAGTAGGCGGAGGCCTGGAAGGGGATGCTGGTGTTGATGCGATGCACGATGTAGTCGAACAGTCGGCTGTACACGGCTTTGGCGAGCTACACGCTTCATATGTCGTTAGAACTGGTGTAGGTGTGTCTTACCGAAGCCCGCGATGTCGAGAACACCGATGTAGTAGGCGGAGGCCTGGAAGGGGATGCTGGTGTTGATGCGATGCACGATGTAGTCGAACAGTCGGCTGTACACGGCTTTGGCGAGCTACACGCTTCATATGTCGTTAGAACTGGTGTAGGTATGTCTTACCGAAGCCCGCGATGTCGAGAACACCGATGTAGTAGGCGGAGGCCTGGAAGGGGATGCTGGTGTTGATGCGATGCACGATGTAGTCGAACAGTCGGCTGTACACGCTTCATATGTCGTTAGAACTGGTGTAGGTATGTCTTACCGAAGCCCGCGATGTCGAGAACACCGATGTAGTAGGCGGAGGCCTGGAAGGGGATGCTGGTGTTGATGCGATGCACGATGTAGTCGAACAGTCGGCTGTACACGGCTTTGGCGAGCTACACGCTTCATATGTCGTTAGAACTGGTGTAGGTACGAGTATGTCTTACCGAAGCCCGCGATGTCGAGAACACCGATGTAGTAGGCGGAGGCCTGGAAGGGGATGCTGGTGTTGATGCGATGCACGATGTAGTCGAACAGTCGGCTGTACACGCTTCATATGTCGTTAGAACTGGTGTAGGTATGTCTTACCGAAGCCCGCGATGTCGAGAACACCGATGTAGTAGGCGGAGGCCTGGAAGGGGATGCTGGTGTTGATGCGATGCACGATGTAGTCGAACAGTCGGCTGTACACGCTTCATATGTCGTTAGAACTGGTGTAGGTATGTCTTACCGAAGCCCGCGATGTCGAGAACACCGATGTAGTAGGCGGAGGCCTGGAAGGGGATGCTGGTGTTGATGCGATGCACGATGTAGTCGAACAGTCGGCTGTACACGCTTCATATGTCGTTAGAACTGGTGTAGGTATGTCTTACCGAAGCCCGCGATGTCGAGAACACCGATGTAGTAGGCGGAGGCCTGGAAGGGGATGCTGGTGTTGATGCGATGCACGATGTAGTCGAACAGTCGGCTGTACACGCTTCATATGTCGTTAGAACTGGTGTAGGTACGAGTATGTCTTACCGAAGCCCGCGATGTCGAGAACACCGATGTAGTAGGCGGAGGCCTGGAAGGGGATGCTGGTGTTGATGCGATGCACGATGTAGTCGAACAGTCGGCTGTACACGGCTTTGGCGAGCTACACGCTTCATATGTCGTTAGAACTGGTGTAGGTACGAGTATGTCTTACCGAAGCCCGCGATGTCGAGAACACCGATGTAGTAGGCGGAGGCCTGGAAGGGGATGCTGGTGTTGATGCGATGCACGATGTAGTCGAACAGTCGGCTGTACACGGCTTTGGCGAGCTACACGCTTCATATGTCGTTAGAACTGGTGTAGGTATGTCTTACCGAAGCCCGCGATGTCGAGAACACCGATGTAGTAGGCGGAGGCCTGGAAGGGGATGCTGGTGTTGATGCGATGCACGATGTAGTCGAACAGTCGGCTGTACACGGCTTTGGCGAGCTACACGCTTCATATGTCGTTAGAACTGGTGTAGGTGTGTCTTACCGAAGCCCGCGATGTCGAGAACACCGATGTAGTAGGCGGAGGCCTGGAAGGGGATGCTGGTGTTGATGCGATGCACGATGTAGTCGAACAGTCGGCTGTACACGCTTCATATGTCGTTAGAACTGGTGTAGGTATGTCTTACCGAAGCCCGCGATGTCGAGAACACCGATGTAGTAGGCGGAGGCCTGGAAGGGGATGCTGGTGTTGATGCGATGCACGATGTAGTCGAACAGTCGGCTGTACACGGCTTTGGCGAGCTACACGCTTCATATGTCGTTAGAACTGGTGTAGGTATGTCTTACCGAAGCCCGCGATGTCGAGAACACCGATGTAGTAGGCGGAGGCCTGGAAGGGGATGCTGGTGTTGATGCGATGCACGATGTAGTCGAACAGTCGGCTGTACACGGCTTTGGCGAGCTACACGCTTCATATGTCGTTAGAACTGGTGTAGGTACGAGTATGTCTTACCGAAGCCCGCGATGTCGAGAACACCGATGTAGTAGGCGGAGGCCTGGAAGGGGATGCTGGTGTTGATGCGATGCACGATGTAGTCGAACAGTCGGCTGTACACGGCTTTGGCGAGCTACACGCTTCATATGTCGTTAGAACTGGTGTAGGTGTGTCTTACCGAAGCCCGCGATGTCGAGAACACCGATGTAGTAGGCGGAGGCCTGGAAGGGGATGCTGGTGTTGATGCGATGCACGATGTAGTCGAACAGTCGGCTGTACACGGCTTTGGCGAGCTACACGCTTCATATGTCGTTAGAACTGGTGTAGGTACGAGTATGTCTTACCGAAGCCCGCGATGTCGAGAACACCGATGTAGTAGGCGGAGGCCTGGAAGGGGATGCTGGTGTTGATGCGATGCACGATGTAGTCGAACAGTCGGCTGTACACGCTTCATATGTCGTTAGAACTGGTGTAGGTACGAGTATGTCTTACCGAAGCCCGCGATGTCGAGAACACCGATGTAGTAGGCGGAGGCCTGGAAGGGGATGCTGGTGTTGATGCGATGCACGATGTAGTCGAACAGTCGGCTGTACACGGCTTTGGCGAGCTACACGCTTCATATGTCGTTAGAACTGGTGTAGGTGTGTCTTACCGAAGCCCGCGATGTCGAGAACACCGATGTAGTAGGCGGAGGCCTGGAAGGGGATGCTGGTGTTGATGCGATGCACGATGTAGTCGAACAGTCGGCTGTACACGCTTCATATGTCGTTAGAACTGGTGTAGGTATGTCTTACCGAAGCCCGCGATGTCGAGAACACCGATGTAGTAGGCGGAGGCCTGGAAGGGGATGCTGGTGTTGATGCGATGCACGATGTAGTCGAACAGTCGGCTGTACACGCTTCATATGTCGTTAGAACTGGTGTAGGTATGTCTTACCGAAGCCCGCGATGTCGAGAACACCGATGTAGTAGGCGGAGGCCTGGAAGGGGATGCTGGTGTTGATGCGATGCACGATGTAGTCGAACAGTCGGCTGTACACGCTTCATATGTCGTTAGAACTGGTGTAGGTATGTCTTACCGAAGCCCGCGATGTCGAGAACACCGATGTAGTAGGCGGAGGCCTGGAAGGGGATGCTGGTGTTGATGCGATGCACGATGTAGTCGAACAGTCGGCTGTACACGCTTCATATGTCGTTAGAACTGGTGTAGGTATGTCTTACCGAAGCCCGCGATGTCGAGAACACCGATGTAGTAGGCGGAGGCCTGGAAGGGGATGCTGGTGTTGATGCGATGCACGATGTAGTCGAACAGTCGGCTGTACACGGCTTTGGCGAGCTACACGCTTCATATGTCGTTAGAACTGGTGTAGGTACGAGTATGTCTTACCGAAGCCCGCGATGTCGAGAACACCGATGTAGTAGGCGGAGGCCTGGAAGGGGATGCTGGTGTTGATGCGATGCACGATGTAGTCGAACAGTCGGCTGTACACGGCTTTGGCGAGCTACACGCTTCATATGTCGTTAGAACTGGTGTAGGTACGAGTATGTCTTACCGAAGCCCGCGATGTCGAGAACACCGATGTAGTAGGCGGAGGCCTGGAAGGGGATGCTGGTGTTGATGCGATGCACGATGTAGTCGAACAGTCGGCTGTACACGGCTTTGGCGAGCTACACGCTTCATATGTCGTTAGAACTGGTGTAGGTACGAGTATGTCTTACCGAAGCCCGCGATGTCGAGAACACCGATGTAGTAGGCGGAGGCCTGGAAGGGGATGCTGGTGTTGATGCGATGCACGATGTAGTCGAACAGTCGGCTGTACACGGCTTTAGCGAGCGCGTCGCGCGCGTTGCACGCTTCGTATGTCTTCAGCGGCACCCTGGGGACAAGTCACGATAGTTAGAGCAACATAAATAACTAGTGGCTCGGGTTTGTTTTAGTCTCGAAAAGTGTAAAAGTAAAGTTTTTCTTTAAACTTGGTTGTTATTGTTTCGCCATTTTGATCAAGGTCGAAAGTCTTAAAGGTGTGTAAATGAAATTACTAACATTTTTGTGATGAGCACTGTTCTACTGAAGAATCCAGCCACCAGGGTCGACTCCGCTTCTTTGGCACCCGCAGTTCTCCTTGACCTTACTTAGCCTACTGTTCGACGGTACCTAGTCATTAGATGGCCATACCTATTTGATAGCAGTTCCTTTATGCCCTCCGCGTGCGCTCTGCATCAGCCTCGATACCAGAGCAGTCCTTAACTCCACAGGATAAGCCCCCAGCATTATCGCCGTAGCAGCCACCGCAAGCTCCACTTCCTTACCCTCACTGCAACCCCTTTCCTTTTGTACGAACAAAGCTACAAATTCCTAGACGTGAGAAGACAAGGCAAGTACTTACATGATAGCAGTTCCCTTATGTCCACCGCGCGCGCTCTGCATCAGCCTCGACACCAGCGCGGTCCTCAGCTCAGCCGGATCAGCCCCCAGCAGCCTGGCCGCAGCAGCCAGCGCCGGCTCGGCTTCCTTGGCCACTCCGCAGCCGCCGCGGGCTCCCGCGTCCTCCTCGAAGGTAATATTCCCGAGGTGCAGCACTCCGGCCACTACGCCGAATACGTTCTTGATTTCCGCCTCCGAGAGACCGACGCGGCCTAACGCCTGAAACAAAACAATAGTGTTGAGTGCGATTTAACAAATTAAGGAGCCAATGGGTAGAACACAATCTCAAATTAAAACCACTGGTATACGGAGAGTAAAGCCGTATTCGCACGTACGAACAACTTTATTGCGTTGCAAACAACTTGATTCGCACGAGTGTACCACTAACGAACATCGAACACTCTGTTCGTCAAACATGACATCCTTTTTATTTGTATGTTCTTTTTCTTGCAAGCAATAAACCATTCCAATAAGATTCGGTACAGTACCTGGTTGAGCCTGTGGAAGTCCTCAACGTCGTCAAGTATGGGGTCCCGCAGGCCTCCCTTGGCCACTTGCTGTTTACTCTTGCGATTCGCAGCGATTTTTTTCTCCGATTCAGGACTCGTGAAGTATTGTGTGCATCCATTTTTCAGGTACTGGAAAATAAACAAACTACTTAGTGGTCCTCTTACTCGTATTCAAAATCACACATCAGAAAGAGTCTATTTAAAAAGATATTCAGCAATTGTATACTTAATCATGTCATTTATGTACATGTTTTATTTATAAATACGACACGAATGATCACCAAACTTAAAAACAGTACAAGGCCACAAAAAGTTACCCAACTGTCTTCCAACCTCTGAAGATGGCAACTAATTAATGATGATTGATTGTAGATAATAACATTTATTTCTTAGATTGACATCTCATTGGATTCCATTTAGTTTACAAGATTTTAAGCCATTAATCAATTCAAATATCAGAATAAAAAATCAGTACTACAATAGTTAGTAATTAGCCTAATGAATGAAGTCAAATAGTATTGTTGTCTAATTGAAATATCAGTATTGTATACGAATTCACTACTTGAGCATTGGTATTGTAATAGATTTAAGTAAAACAATTTTGTGTAATTAATCTACAGTATTGTTTACTAATACAATCGATTGATCCTATCAATTCAAACAATCACGATACAATTAAATCGTTTGTAATTTTTATTACTTCTATGACAAATTATGATCTAAAAAAATCTCGATGTCAACGCTCCCAATCTAAGAGTCATCAACATAACAAATAACAACAACAGAATAAATTAATAGTTAAAAAACACTATAAAAACACGTTTAGTCCATTACGTGGCCTTTCTCACAAATGCAAACGCGACTATGATACGATATTCCATCATGGAATGCCAGTGCCTATCTTCCGGCTTCATCATCAGACCTTGAAACCTAATCGTGGTCAAAATTCTTTACAAGACTTTTCTAAGAAATCCAAAACAGCTATGATACGATTTTCCATCCTGAAGTTCCAGTTCATATCTTCCGGCTCCATCATCAGATCAGTTCGACAGTACCATATTATTGTATTGTCATCAGAGCTACATACAGCTGCCAATTTTCATTACGCTACGTACGAGTGGCTACGACCCTTGGAAGATGGTTAAATTAGTTACCTTAGATTTCATTACATGTTATAGTCTTTTTCAAATAGCAAGTCACTTATGACAGGTCCATAGAACGTAATATATCACGTAAATACGTCTTGTGACGTCACACCAAAAGTTGAATATTTCTATTTATCAGTGAAAACATTAGGCAAACTTACAAGAAAAACTACTAAAATAAACGACAAAGGACGCAAGAAATAGAATAAAGGTAATTGATTCGCGTATACATTTTCGCGTTCACTTTTCAATTTAATAAAATATTAAAGTCGTTAAATTGTTATGTTACGTGCTATTGCCGATCGTGACGTCATGATAAGAGGGCTGGGAAATCGACTATTGTTGAAATCGAAGAATATCGAAAACAAAACATATTAATCGACTTGATATAAGCAAGGGTTATCGTTAATCTGCGTAGTACAAAAATTATAAAATATGTAGTGCGTATTCGATACAAAAATGTATGAAAAACTTAGTTTCCATTTACCTCCGATGTTCACATAGACAATAATTATAATGGATAATCAAATGATTATAAACCTGGAAGATTCGTCAAATGATGAATGATGATTCATCATTAGATGAGAGCTCCGATGACGAAGTGGCGAGGACATTATTTCCCAAATAAATCTTTTTTTTACCTGTCACTTTTTTATTTCTTTTTGATTCCTCTAAACCTATAGTCTAAGTAAGTCCTACTGACTTGTAGATAAATTCACAAAACACTTTTAGGTATATTGTTCGATAACTTCGATAAGTACGTAAAATCGATAATAATCGGTAATTACAAATCGAATATAGGTGCGGTACATCATTATAATTATCAATGTATGTTTGACAGCTGACATTTCGGAAGTGTCATAAGTGACTAGCTATTTGAAAAAGACTATAGTTACATACACGTCGACCTAATATAAGCGTGTTAAAAATAGAAACAACAGTTATTATCAAAGGAACTCACCATATAGTCATCAGGTTTGGTGATCTCCAGAGCCGTGCGCAAATCCTGCGGTGCCCCAGCACACAGCAAATAAAACACGTGATAATTCCTCTCTTCTGCACTCTGCGTGCATATCCTCGACTTCTCTAGCAGGTAGTGCGAGATGTGTCCGCCGACCACTTGGTACTTGTTGCTGAAGTGCACCTCCATGAATTTCCCGAATCGCGAGCTGTTGTTGTTGCGAGTGGTTTTAGCGTTTCCGAACGCTTCCAGGATAGGATTAGCTGCGAAGATAAATGGTCATTGTATGGAACGATTGTCGCAATGGGTTTTATTTTGTTTATCAGAGCCCTTAGTTTTGCGTAGTTGCCTTATTAAACTTTCGCGTTCGATCCTTCCTTCCTGAGTGATGAGTTATCATCACTCAGGAAGAGACTTACTTACGTCAGCACATTGCAGAACATAAGTCTCCTATAATGGATAAAACTTAATTTTAATAATTGTTTTGTGGACAAATACCACGTAAGGTACCTAGTTTTGCGGGCCCGTCCAATACTCTGGGACTCTCAGACTACATTAGTGTAGTCTGAGTCTGGGACTATTAATAAAACACAATAATCGTAATAACATACATACATATTAATATTATAATTAAATTAAATGTATCTCAGTGAGATCAGAGTCAATGAACGGACCGCCTCAGTCTGAAACAAACATAATTAACGTCAAACTTTTCCTCTTTCACTTAAGTACCTTGGAAGAGCAAGGTTGTCGTGTGGTTACAGATTCTTTCTGTTTATTATATTTATAGTATAATTTTTCTTACAGAACCAAGACTGTAGCCGAGAGAAGGGCAACATAGCCCCTGATCAAAATAAAACCGCGATTTTAAGTTTTCTTTGTGGTTATACCGTCACAGTATACCTAATCAAAGAGAAAACTTTAAAACCGCGGTTTTATTTTGTACATCGATCAGGGGCTATAGAAGGACTGGCCCGATGATAAGACGATGTTATCAAATATGTCGGAAGGCAATGGATGAGGC
The DNA here is from genome assembly GCA_964007245.1 of Hypomecis atomaria. Lineage (NCBI taxonomy): Eukaryota > Metazoa > Arthropoda > Insecta > Lepidoptera > Geometridae > Hypomecis > Hypomecis atomaria. The sequence goes on from OZ023288.1 coordinate 21,855,335, forward strand.
TTGCACAGCACCGGGAAAGAGAAGACTAATAGCTACCCAGCAGTGGGTGGCTATGTGATAGATAGATCATCTTCATCAGCCTGTGTCGACCCACTGCTAGGTATAGACCTCCTCTTATGCGCCATTGATCTCTATCTTGGGCCAATCTCATCCACGCCTGACTAGCGATGTGTCTGATGTCGTCGACCCATCAGGCTGGTGGTCTGCCTATCTGCTATTGGGAACCACACAGTCAGGGATCTACTCCACTCTACTACATCGTATAGATAGATATTTTTATTTCTTGTTTTTCCAGGTAATAAATGTTGGTTTCTGTTAAGAAATATACAGATGAGATCAAACAGACACGGAACTGTCAAAGAACATGTAACATGATTGGTCGTATAGCTTTCTGTATTTTGTTATGCTCTAATCCTGTTTTAAATGATTGATTGGATTACATCAGATCAGGCAACACCTGATAAAATAAAAGATCACAGTTCATTTTAATTTCAGACTAGGTCAACTAGTTTTTATGCAATTTTATGCACAATCAATAAAATACCGTTACGGTACAGTCTCATATTATGATATGTTAAATTTATTCAGAGATGATTCTTCCAAAATGATTCTTAAACTGTTAACAATGGAACAGGTTATGTTAAGTATCTTTGATGTCCGCCTAACTTCAGTTAAAGCGATATGAACTGGATAGAACTAGCCAGAGATATCCTTTAGTAAGTAAAGAGTCTATAAACCTTTTGCAAGTAACAGCTGATTTTACCCACGATTTCGCAATTGGCCGAATTATACAAGTCGGCGGATGTGAAGTTAGCTACAAGCTGCGCAATATCCAATCAACGCGTAGTTTTATGTGAGCTTCAGTCAGGATTGGATATTGCAAAGCTTGTAGCTAACTTCACATCCGCCGACTTGTTAGTATGATTGGGCCTATAAAAGCTGTTTATAATAATGAGTAAGAATACTATATTAAAAGTCACTACACCTTTAATCGCTTTTTAATTGAGAATTACTCATTCGAAGGGCTATACAGTGTACAGGGTTAACCAAAACTGGTGTACTAAGCCAAAGGTGATTTAAACCATTTTTGTGAGGAACGTTTACTAGGGGACCAACCCGATTTCTTATGGGAACAACTGTTTCATACATTTTGTTGATTCCGAGTTGCAATTTTGTATGGAATAGCTGACTCTTTTTTCTCGAATTTTGAGTTGGCCCCGTAGTAAAAGTTGTTCGTAATGGTCTCAATCACCGCCTTTTGGCTTGGTACAGGATAAGTAGATAATCCTGTACTAGTATGAGTTACGCTACGGTGAATCGTGAGCCAGGTAGAAGTTTTGGAAGCGAATCTGTGTTGTTGTTTTTAACTATATGTCTTACCATCTAGAATCTTCTGTTCGACGGGCCCCGCGCCCTTGGCCCACAGGTCGCACAGGTACTTCAGTATATACTTGGTAGATTCAGTCTTGCCGGCTCCCGACTCTCCTGACACGATGATGGATTGAGACTGCTTCAGGGACTTCATGTCGCGGAACGCTTTGTCGCCTGGAATTATAACAACAATGGATTTTAATACATGTTTTATTTTATCAGCCATAGGACGTCCAATGCTGGATATAGACCTCCAATGTCTAAGACCAACCAGTCTTGTTGGAAGCGGCTTGCATCCAGCGCGATCTTGCGATTTAATAAGGTCATCCGTCCACCTTGTGAGGTGGACATTCTACACTGCGGTGACCTCTACTCGAGAACTTTCAACCTCATTGGTTAAGGTTAAATTTATAAGAAATAAGCACTATGTGCATGCCCCATACATTCATGTTCGCCATCGAAGGCTCCTTCTTGCGGCGGCGTCGTGTGTCGGGTCGTTCTCTTCCCTCAAATATGGTCGAGGAGAGCGATGGCTGGCACATGCGTCACACTCGTGATCGGGTGCTGCTTGCGGGTCGCCGGTTTGCTCGCGGCATTCACGCAGTGCATTGACTAACAAGCTAAGATTTCAAGTACCTACTAACTCTCTTTGTACAGTATAATGAAATAATTGTAAATTTTACTTAACAAAGGGCACAGACCCCGGAATCTGTGGTTAGTAAATTTTCATTTTAAAAAACCTCATTGGTTATCAGTAGTTGTCGTCATCTTATATTTTACTATCGTTTTACCAAAATATCGAAAAAAAATTTTGTATAACTATCAAAAAAATATCTTCGATAGATTGAATGAATGTATTAAATGATATTCAATGGTCAATAGACCAGATGTCTGGTAAACAGGCTAGACTTTAGTCTTGCAATAAGACAAGATTTTACTGATTAAATCTTCTATGAGGCATTCGTGTTTTAAAATAGAATAATTTAATTATTATAGTATTTTTGAACCATAGACACGACAAAGAAGAAGAAAAACTAATTGAAATCAATTTTATTACATACCTATAGCAAAAACGTGTGGCGGCAGCTCTCCCAGAGATCTCCCCTGGTACTTTTTGATGGTGTTCGACGAGTACATGTCTGGGATGTCTTCGTACGGGTTCACTGCCAGCAGGATATTTGCTACATAAGTCTGTAAGGGAAATAATAAACTTCTCAAGCAATATTTTCAAAACCCACCAATGAGTTCTTTGGAACTTTTGTACAGTATTTTCGGTGAAGGAAAACATCGTGAGGCAACACGGAACAAGGAGCATACGTCCGAAGAATAAATTCGATGGCGTATGGGAATCCACCGGCCGACACTGGGCAAGCGTGGTGGATATGGCCCAATCACCCTTCGTGGGTAGACCTACGTCCTGCAGTGGACTATTAAAAAGGTTGGTACAGGTACAGGTTATCTTAAAATCACGGAGGAAAACATCTCGAATGTTAAGTACCTATCTGAATTTTCTTCTTATACTTTTAGACACAAAGTGTTGCAAAGTACAGGGAGTTTCAGAGCTTATTCTTACATATCATAATTCATAGGCTGTGATACTGTACTTCGTTTAGTTAAATAGTTAATCGTAGCAAAACTGGTGTTATTGTCGTCTCGAGGACAACGGAAGGATAAATTATACAAAACCCGCAGAAGTAACAACTACTAACACTTTTTATGTGCCTTTGCCTAGATAAATAGATAAAATTAACAGGAAGTAATGCATAAAATTGTTGTGGAAATTCCAAGTTAGTTCTAGGTAGATCCAGTCAGTCATTCATTAGCGTTAATCATCGATATGTTTATATACCTATTCATATTCTAATATCTGACCAAGAAACCACAAAATATTAAAATGCAGTGTTATTCCAAGTCTAAGCTAAGTTTTTTACTCATCTTCAATATTGTAAATTGAGTCAAAGAGGATTTTGAATATAAATAAATGATTTATTGACACAAATTAATTACAATTTTGCTAATAAACTTAAAATGTATAGAATTTAACATAATTAACAATTTAAAATGAACTTATTTATTAGCTACAATATTCATGAGCTATGGATTGCCGAATTGTGTCTCGGAAATCCGTGCTCCCCTTATAAAGTTCTACATTAAATAATTGATTGACGTCGTTATATTGTGAAAAAAAGGAAAATGTTTTAATTTAAGTACTTCCTATTAACAAAATATTCTAAAATTTATTTTAAATATCGGAAGTCGACGTTTAAAATGTAATGCAAATAACAATGCAAATTATTGGCTTCACGGCTTCAGCCGGGCTAGGATACACCAGGATAGGACCACGAAATATTTCTTTCGAAGTCTCAGAACAAGACAGCGTTATGGCAAAGTATATATCTGTCACTTTTTCTCACGATGAAAAGAGTTCATTTCGTGGGTTTTCGTGGTCGCATGCTTGACTAGCTGGACATGATGGAAGTCGAGAGATGCAGTGAACTTATTTTGAATCATCATATCAGCCGTAGGACGTCATCTGCTGGACATAGGCCTCCCCAAAGGATTTCTAATACGACCGGTTGGAAGCGGTTTGCGGTTGTGTTCCTACGGTCTTGATCAGTTCATCAATCCACCTTGTCGTGTATGTCCTACGTTGTGCCATCGGCCATTTGTTCTACGTAGTGTGTGACCTGCCCATTGCCATTTCAACTTGCTACTCCAATACGTGGGTAACTTTCGTTCGTCTTTGAATCTCGTCGTACCAGATTCGATCTTTTTGGTGATTTTAAATAATCTTTCTCATCTTGACCGTAAAATCGTAAGAAATATGGCAAAGAGGATGAATCGCCTACAATTGCAGCGACAGTAAACGTAAGTAAGCGACGTCAGAATAACCAGCAGGTTACGTTCAAGGTGACTACAATAATGTTTGTTCTGCACACGTGAGCAGGGTTGCCAATTGCTGATGAGTTTCCCGAAATGTTGGGAGTTTAGTCCAGATCAAAAGATTTATGTGGGGAATTAAAGATAAAAAATTGGTTTCTTATTTTCTGTAATAATAAAAATGTTTTCTCAAGCTCAAAGTGCATAGGTTACTTGCATATATTATATACTAGCGACCCGCCCCGGCTTCGCACAGGTGTATTATACATATAAACCTTCCTCTTGAATCACTCTATCCATTAAAAAAAACCGCATCAAAATCCGTTGCGTAGTTTTAAAGATTTAAGCATACAGACAAACAAACAGACAAAATAGCGACTTTATTTTATACTATGTATTGATATTCGATCAAATCTCTTACATTTTGTCGTGCCTATTCAATTTTTACTGGCTTTTTACTAGATTCACAGGGCGGTCCGACCTACTACTATTACTATCTAATCAAGACGGCAAGAACAAAGCTGGATGTAAGCAGCTTCCAGACTGTTATTGGAAATCTATAGGGAAGGCCTATGTCCAACAGTACATATCCTACGGCTGATATTACAATGATGTCGAGTTTGTTTTAAACGTATCTAACATTATTTACTACTCAAAGAAGATTAGGAGACAACTTTATCATTTTTTGCCTGGAGGAAATCACTTTCAGTGATAAGGCCGCCGGTTGCTTCACATGTTGTAGAATCTATTTTTCTGTTTTATGTATGTGTGAATGTGAATCAATAAAGAGTATATCTATCTATCTTTAAGAATTGGTATGATATTATTCTATGATAGCACGATAACAATACCACCCAGGGCAAGCATTTATGTGATAAACATAGGTGTTTGCTCTGTCTGGGTGTTATTTAGTTACTGTCTATATAAGTATGTATTTAAAATATTTATATGTAGTATATCAGTCTCTGGCAGCCAAATCACAAGGTTTGCTTAGTTTGAGGTCAGAGACCGTGTGTAAGATGTCCCCAAAAATTTATTAATTGATTTAATAGGCCCAATTATGAAGACGCCATCGTAAATTTAATAGCAACGTCATAGTGTTCTCTCTATCGAATGCCTAAAGTGAAAAAGAAACAGAAATATGCTAATTAGTTATTTAATTACGATTGCGCCTTTATAATTGGGCCTTATATCTAAACTCTTAAACATGGTGAATCATTCATTGTTCATTTGTTCAGAAAAAGTATGACAAAAATGTCATGCCCCATTTCCACATTATTCTTCTTCTTCTTAGTCGTTACGCTCTTGACAGAGCGGTCGTGGTCATCACGTAGTATTTGTGGTGGTAGAGGCAGATGAGTGTACCCGATTGACCTCTAATAGAGAGAGATGGCGAGACATCGTGAGGCGTATTACATCTGCCTCCACATTATTAGCTTGTGGGAAACCTAGGAATTAGTATTGGCATCCCTGCACGTGAGTCATTGTTGCGATAACGATAAGTAACAGTAGATATTTATAGTTATGGTTATAGCCACTTACATAAATCTTGTTCTTCTTATATCGCGAGAGAATGTTGTTCAACAGAGTGGCTTCATTGAGGAACATCAGCTCACCTGAAAATTGCAAATGATAGATTTCTATTATTTTTGTGTGTGAAAAGTTTGTTTTGCTTGCACTGTCTCTCAGAGCCAGACTATACTATTTAGGAAATACAACTTGGTATTTCTAAAATATTACAGTCATAAATCATTATAATGATTAAATAGATAAAGTAAGTTCGTATAGGCCGGGTGGCTAGCCCTGGTGTCAGTTTTTAGGCCGCCTGAAGGCCTCTGACATGGCTAAACGGTTAAATAACCGGGACGTGTCATCCGAGCCACGGTAGCGCTCAGTTGGAAAATGCTACCCGCGGTCACCCATCCAAATTACAAACAAACACAATTATTGAATGGGAAAATTTAATTCAAGTTTTTATTAGTTTTTCGCTACTTTTTAATTTTTAAACCGTTTAAAGGTTTAAACCTTCCCTTAGTTTTCACAGATATTTCAAGATCAAAATTAAAAATCGGTTCGGCCGTTCTTGAGTTTTAGAGAGACTAACAAACAACCACGATTCATTTTTCTAGATAAGAAAATAATAATATTTGCTTACACGGAATATTAAGTAGCTGGGGTATACTCACAGTTGTCATCGACCTCTTTAGCCGGGTCCCCCGCGGGGAATATGTCCTCGAAGCTGCAGACGCGGCGAGGGTGCTTGTTATCCAGCGGTATGACGTCTGCCTCCTCGCCCATGAGCTCGTGCAGGCGCGCTTGCACGAACCCCTCGGCGGGGTCGCGCACCCACACCAGCTGCTTGTCGATAGTCATGGCTCACTGCAACAACATACACGGTAGATAAGTCTTCACCGTACGTACCTCCACCAACCCGTATTGGGCCAGCGTGGTGGATATGGCCCAATAACCTTTCGTCGGTAGGCCTACGTCCTGCAGTGGACTATATAAAGGCTGGTACAGTACGTACCTAAGGCACAGGATATCTACATAAGCATCCCCTGCAGATTCAGGCATAAGATAATAATGTACTGTTAACCATAAGCGTCTACAGATGTCTAAGGGTAATGTTGTAAATGGCTTGCCACCATCGTCTCAGATATTAGATGTCTACTGTTACTATAAGCGTTCTCTAGATTTCTAAAGGTCATGTTGTAAAAAGCTTGCATGTACGAGTAGCATCCGCAAACCTACGGTCTTAGTCAAGTTTATTTATCTGTTCATTTTTGAAGTGAAACTTTTTTGAAACATTTTTTGAAATGCAACCTTGTTGGACGTCGCATTAGAAGTTTCACTTCCAACAAGGTTGCGTTAAACTTTTAACGCTACTATGGAGGGTGTATGTAAAATTAACATTGACGTGTAATATTTTATGAATAAAATGAATATGAAAGCACTGTTGCGTCGAAGTTTCACTTCTTCCGCGGGGAGGGACTCCACTTGCACTTTTTTGAGTGGTAGATAAATATAACCATAGACTATAATCCCTATAATATAGCTAGCCGAATAGATGAGAAATGACAAAAAGGTGAATCATATGACCGATAACGATCAAAGAAATCGACGATATCGTCACAACAAAGGAAAAGTAGGTGAAATTGGCAATTTCGGAAGATTCTTAAGTCGAGCTATGGATTGATAAGGGCTATGTTAATCATGTTCATAAATTTAGTTAGCATTCCACCTTCAATACTCTCAGGTATAGGTATTTCTGAATAACCTTTCAAAGGCATTCAGGTGGGTGATTCTGTATGAAAACAAGCGCGTAACGCGCTCTAACGTGCTCTTTATTATTAAGAAATTCGTGTGAATATTTTTTTTTTTCAAATAACGTAACTTATACTCGGTTTTTAATTTAAGTATTTAAACGTAATTTTACATTTATCAAATATTTATCTAACGAAATTCACGGAAATAAATACGAGAAATACTGCGTTACGTTACGTTTTGTCGATAGAGAATAAGTGCCCAGGTAGTAAAAAATATTTAGAGGTTCAAGAAGAATATGTATTAGGTACGTTTGTAGGAGAGGGACTCGTTTAAAGTATTCATTTTATACTTCGACCACAGATCAGAGAACAAGGGTCGACCATGAGAACACTGTCGCGGAATAATCGATAGCAGTGAAACTTTAATAGGCGTTCGTGTTTGAGCTCACTACTGTGAGACATTAGATGCAAGACAGAAGAGAAAATTTTCTTCGTTTGTAACGGGTTAAAAAAATGGGTTACAAACGCGGCCGAAAGGGACTATTAAGACTGCGCCTAATGCTATGAAAAAATCAGATTTCATCCGCGCTTCTTGCATCGCCCGCTATCATCTATGCAGCTTTCTTTAGAGTCGAAAATCGCATGACACCGTTTATGATGTAATAAAAAAAACTAATTGATTACTCGGCTACAACATTAGCCTGGGGCTACGTAATTTATCAAAAATAATGTGGTGTTGTCGCTGATAATTTCGAGCACTCGAAATAAAAGCTTTTTTTTTTATGATGCGATGTTTTAATTTTTTCTTAAGTAACCATATTATTTTCCAAAATTCTACGCGATTACTCTGCTACTTTAGGGTTTTTTCGTAAAGTATTTTTTTAATATGGATGTTTATATTCGTTACCTTTACACCACGTCTTTAAAAGTACACCGTTCGCTTGATTTTGGTATTAGGGCCCCCCTTAAACGTAATTTAAATACAGCAATATGTACCTACTAACGTCGACGCTATGTAGAACATAAATACATTCATATAGAATGCATGTACAATTGTACTCTATGGTGTGATTGGAAAAAACGTCCTAAAAGGTATTAGCCTTATGCAATATGAATTCAAGATTTTATTGAGGAAATGAATAAGACAGAGTTGTCCAGATCCAAAAGTGGACGCCCAAACACTAATGACGATGCCGTATGTTTGTAACTATAATTATTTTTTGCAAAAAATAGCATGACCAACTTCAACCGTATACAGATTTCGCACGGATCGATGTAAGTAGCATTTTTCACATTGTGTTGATTTATCAAAAATGGCTCAGCCGATTTCGATAACATTTAAATGGCACCAACTTCGAAGTATACTCTTTGCAATAAAAAAAGAATTATCGAAATCGGACTACTTACTATGGAAAAAGTTATGCGTGGTTATACATTTAAAAAAAAATACGCGTCGAATTGAGTACCTCCTCCGCTTCGTCGGTCAAAAACATCTTAGTGCGACTGCTACGTAGTTACACACTAGTAGTTATTGTATCATTGCAAAATACGTAAGTGACCCCAGTGACTAAGCCACTTTTTAACCCCCGACGCAAAAGAGGGATGTTATAAGTTTGACGTGTCTGTTTGTCTGTGTGTCTGTCTGTCTGTCTGTCTGTGGCATCATAGCGCCCGAACCACTGAACCGATTTCAGTTTAGTTTTTTTTGGATGAAAGGAGACTTAATCGAGAGTGTTCTTAGCTATGTTTTATAAAAATCGATTGAGCCGTTTAAGAGTTTTAGTGGGTTAAAGTGGGGATGGAAGAACCTAAATTCTACGAATGTGCCCAAATTGGTTGTCAAATTAAAGATAAGATGTTTTATTAGTGGTAGGACTATGTCTAGTCTGTCGGGGGTTTTTTAAATTTTTAATTTATGTCAATTATCCATTGTCCAGCCGCCAGAGAGAGGTGTTCACTACCACTAATAACACGAACCGCAAACAAATAGGATTACTGTCCGCACTGGCCGCGCTAACACCGTCACACGCAATACTCCTCTACTTCCTTTCATATCTTGACTTGAATAGTTGTATTTCTTCAAGCGCAAACTTGCCGATGTATTTTTAAGTTTCAAAAAGCTTAGCATTTTTCTATGGATAATCATTTACTTACTCATTAATTTTATAATTGTTTCATGCATGTTAAACTTTTGTCGCACAAAATTTTTAAAAACTTCGCACTCGAGCTCCTAAATACAAGCATTCAGCTTAGTTTGGGGCTCACTGCTATATTTTTATCATCTAGAATACAAAATCTAGGTAACTAAGGTATATAATAATTTTATTGTTAGATGTAATTTATGTATTTTAGAGATGTAACGTATTTAAGTAAGTATTGTGAAATAAATCTTTGAAATCTTTGAAATATCATGCACACTTTGCGAACAATACATAGTCATGAGAATAAATACATTTGCATATTATGACGAGTATGACCACCGCGCCAAACGTTTCCTCGTTGTCATTCGCAGAGCTATCTCAACGTGATTAAAAATATATAAACACTACACCGCATGCATAACAATGCTCATAGAACAGATAACAGTACCGTAAATACGGATATAAAAAATCGGCTAAGTGCGAGTCGGACTCGCGTACGAAGGGTTCCGTACCGTATGAGAGAGAGTCCGTTAGCTCCATTTCAAGCGTCTACTTGTTGCTGTTGTTAATATCGAGCAAAAACACGCCACAAAAATCACGTTTGTTGTATGGAAGCCTCCATTAAATATTTATTTAATTCTGTTTTTAGTATTTTTTTTCTCTAAGGAGCGGCAACAGAAATACATCATCTGTGAAAATTTCAGCTGTCTAGCTATCACGGTTCAAGAGATACAACCTAGTGACAGATGGACGATAGACGGACGGACGGACAACGTAGTCTTAGTAATAGGATCCTGTTTTACCCTTTGAGTACGGAACCCTAAAACGAATTCGGAACAACACCGGTAGTTTCACTATGGAAACTAACGTGATTTTCGTACATTTTAATTGAGTAAAAAACAGGTGTTATCGCATGGGGAGACGCGGGCCCGCCTGCTAGTACTCCAACCTTGAGAAAGATCGCCAAATGCGATCGAAACTATAGTAGTATCCTACTAAAAATCAAACATGAGTAACACCTGTTTTTTACTTAATTAAATAACACCGGTAGTTGTTTACGTACATGTCATAATACTAGCTGAGATTAAAAACCGTAAAGGAGTAATAACAAAGTTAACCAGAGTATGCAATTAACTCGCTTTCGTGGCAACAGGCAAACTGTAACACTTTCATATGAGCACGTTACGTAAAATAATAAAAACACATGTAACAATGGTAATGCCCGCTCGACCGTTCCGCTTGGCGACTTACAGGAAACAAAAAATCGACAACATGTGAAGATACAACAAGCATAGCATACATGTCAACATTTGAATTTCAAAAGAGATTACCGCATCGTAAGTAAGTTCGTATAGGCCGGGTGGCTAGCCCTGGTGTCAGAGTTTTTAAGCCGCCTGAAGGCCTCTGACTTGGCTAAACACTTAAAACAACCGGGGCCTACAATTTAACGTGTCATCCGAGCCACGGTAGCGCTCAGTTGGAAAATGCCACCCGCGGTCACCCATCCAAGTACTGACCGTGCGGAACGTTGCTTAATTTCGGTGATCGCTGACAATCACCTAGTCAAACTATGTACGCTACGAGCGCTACATCGTAAAAATGTCGCTTAACTAGTCGCATATAGAATGACTTATTACAATTATAAAATAAATTTCGATTACGTGAATGTAGAGTTCATTTTGATGTGCATAAAAACAACTTTTAAATTTCAAATCGAATTCAATGGAGATGTAATTACTTAAAGCGAGTCAGGAACTTGCCAAAAAATTAATTAATTATTTTTTGCAAAAAATAGCATGACCGACTTCAACCGTGTACAGAATTCGCAATATTTCGCTCGGATCGATGTAACATTTTTCACATTATTGTTGATTTATCAAAAATGGCTCAGCCGTTTTCGATAAAATTTAAATGGGACCAATTTACAAGTATACACTTTCCAATAAAAATATTATAAAAATCGGACATGGTTTTACATAAAAAATAAAAAAACCAAAAAATAAATTACGCGTCGAATTGAGTACCTCCTCTGTTTCGTCGGTCAAAAAACAATTTTATGGTTTCGATAATTTGATAAAAAATATACTCTTCGGTTCTATAAATCAGGTGAAAGTATATCAGTTATGGCAGGTGGTGTAAGAGATAAATTGCTCGGTAAACTATTGTCACGTACCGTGAAGCAGTTTCAATGAGAAAACCACAAAAACAAGTCTGTTTCCGCAACCTCGGTTTTAATTGAAGTAAGAAAATGTTGGTTGGCTAACTGTACTTTATCATTACACCATACTGCACAAAACATCACTATATTGTGACGAAGAAGCAGTTCACAGTCCTAGAGACAAAACAGCGTGAAATTAATCAACTGGGTATAATATACCTCTACAGAAGTGTTCTATTACGTAGATGACTGAAATGAATGCTGAAATACTAAACGTAGAAGCCGAATGAATAGTGCTTACTACTTAATAGCATACGCGTAGACCATGAAACAAAATAATAGAAAAAATAATGACGTGGTGGTCTAGTGGTACCTAATGACACCCGCCTTACAATCGTGAAGTCGTGGGTTCAAATCCCGGTCCTGTACCAATGAATTCCTTGGAATTTTTGTACGGAATTTCACACCACTGGCTTTTCGGTGAAGGAAAACATCGTGAGGCTACCTGCATACGTCTGTAGAAGAAATTGCAAGAAAACGTGGTGCATATGGCCCAATCAGCCTTCTTGGGTAGGCCTACGTCTTGCAGTGGACTATTAAAAAGACTGATACAGTACAATACAGACCATAAAACAGTGAAATACTCGGTTCACAATTTTCAGACTGAATGGAAATGAACAAAGCAAACCACAAACAAAACTAGAACAGCGAAATTATCCAAATCGCACAAAAGGAAAGCGAAGCGCAAAACGTATGAACGAGCAGAGAAGAGTGGCGTAAATAAACGGATGCAAATTATTCAGCCCAGCGAGAGGAATCCGGCGAGAAACTACCACGAAAGCAACGTTACTTTGGGCACCAACCAAAGAGAAGAAAGCATTAAGTACGAGGCATACCCTTTGAGATCTGTTCAAACTCTGAGCATGAATAGAAAACAACTTATGAATGAAGTGGGAATCTTTACACTTTGAGCACAAAGAACGTAAATAGCACTGAATACTCAAGTCAACTTAAAAAAATTAAGTAATGAATTCTAAGTATGAACTGTTGATCACTTGTGAGTAAACTGTCCTGAAATAAACGCCATTTTCTATTTAAAATAAAGAAAAAAGACAATTGCGACGTATAATCGCAATCGTAAACCGATAAACCGAAATCTTCAGCTTTTAAGGCGTTGAACCCATTATCAGATTCTGGTCCTTAATCTTCAGTTCACATGACATTATTAGCACCAAGGTTAAGTGCACATTATAATAATTTGCCAATGATAGCATCAGTGAGTCCACGCCACAACGTCTTGACTCTTGGAACAATAGATGGTAATTAAATTGCATTGCAGTATCATTCTCCACATTCTCAGAGATTGTTTGGATGCTTGTTTTTCCAGTCGTAAATGTATTTATGTGGAATCATAATTGCTTGTAAACTATAATGAAACACCTTTTTGCAACTACCTCTAGAGATCTGTACTGATTACCGTTTAGATCCAAACTGTTTTTTTTTTGTAACAGGACAAAAACACTCCCAATTGATCAGTTGTTCACTTATCTCACAAAATCAAAAAGAAAATAAATTCACGGCACATTTTTTAAACTTTCGAGTAGCTACTATCAAAGTCTATTAATAACTGGTCGGTAATTAAATATCACTAATACGATCAAAAGCAATATCAACGAAAACGCCGATCATTGAAGTTTTGACTACGCAGAACACGAACAATCTTATCAGAACTATACTATCACAAGTATAGTTTATCGTGATATCGATGCATAACACATTTTAGTCATATCTGATGCATTTAAAAATAATAAAGATCTAGCTAAAGTTAATAAATTCAGAATACGTAAGTAATAAAAATAGAATTTCAATCGGAAGCTACACAGAAAACGTCGCTTTCAAATTAAATGTTACTCTTATGAAATAGGTCATCGATATATACCGCCTTACCACAAAAGATTTAAACACGCTTTAACGCACGTTTAACCATACAATTTGTACTGTTAAACATTGTCTAAAGCGTGCGTAAAGCTTTTGTAGGTAGACCGTTAGTTGCTATAGAATATAGAAGATCTTAGATAAATAATATTGCGAAGAACTGGAAGAGTAATAAAATTCTAAAAGCAAGTAGGTATATTGTCATACTTAAAATACTATTTCATAGAGGTTATATTTATAATCAAAAACACACTGCGGCCGCTTAAAACAGAATAAGAAACATCCAAGAGTTTAATGGAACACACAACGAGGCCGCTATACAAATTATCTTGCACTTAACGGGACAGTCACAGAACTGCGACTTACCATTGAGTCACGGGCTTAATTCAATCTGATTACTGTGTACAATAACTTCTTGGAATATACAGCAATGTAGAACAACAATGTAGAAGCAATGTACAACACATGTTTTTTTTAATTTTATTTATAATTTTACAATGTTAAGGAAATGTAGGAAAACTAACCTTTTCCTACGTTTTCGTTTAAAATCATCGATTCGTAATATAAATCTGAATCTTTCAGTTTGTAATTCTAATATTTCTCACTGACACAGTCAGTCTAGAGCCATCTTTAGTCCGAGATGGATTGTTATGCATACATTATCATCATTTTTGCGAGTTTTAACTATTTATTGATCTACTACTAGATAGGTATTAGATAGTCTACTCCTTTTTTTAATTCAAAATTTAGTAACCGCAGACTCCAGGTTCTGTGCCCTTTGTTAACTAGTTTGTTTGGTAGTAGTCTACTCCTTTAGATTTAATTCACGTTTTGCCTTCAGTCCTCTCTGTCATAAGGAAATTACCCTTTCGTCGGGCTGGAAGTCTACTAGCCGGTATACTAGTGGCTCTAGACCTACTCCTGAATTCTAGGTCAACGGTACATTGTTTGACTGCTCTAGTCCATTTACCATCTATTTCTCTAGCTGTTGCTATATGGCCTCACCACCTAGGTATTATTTCTTACTATTTGTAACTTTCATCATCATTACCAGCCGCAGCCTTCTCAATCACGCTTATTTTAGTGTCATTTTTCTCGGTCCTGTGCTAATAATGTCCAAGATAGACCCGCGATATTCACGTCTTTTTTTTAAATTTTTAAAGTTATCGCACAAAAGTCAGTTAAAAAAATTGTTTGAAAATTAGCAACAATTACAGCGTTATTGCCAATTCAAAACTATTTCTTAAACTATCTGTTCGGTCAGATTTTACTGATTAATGCAGAGCTAACAAAGCCTCAAACTTTACATTTACACCAGTCCTGAGAACAGTTACAATAGAAACAATGCGCAAAGACCGAGACCATGCATAGTTCACGTTCATTATTCTCGACTCTACAATGACCTGAATATATTCGCACATTATAAAATGTTGCGTGTGTTCACTGACTCGGAAAGGATAATTATCGTACCTAGATCGGATCTAACAAGCACAGATCGATTTTATGTCCTTGATATCCTTGTAGATTACCGATCTTAAGAGGATTCTGAATCGACAAGTGTTTTCGCGTTTTCTGTAGTACATCGAGTAAATTTACGGTACATTTTTGATAAAATTTACGTTCCGGGAGAAAACGCTTTTCACCAGTTAAATTGCATAACATTGTTAACATTGTTAAATGTTATGTTTTTGGTGTTAATCGCCTGAGTAAGAAATATTGCATGCTCTTACGTCTTATTTCTGTTAGAAAGTTTTTAGTTTATGCATACCTTTCAGACAGAGCTTTGCGTACAATACAAATATCGACTTTTTAGATAAAACTTTAAGGTCATTTTAAAAAAAAAAGTACAAAACTAAGACGCATAATCCTAGCGATTGAAGTGCTGATTACATGAAAAAAAAACACTCAAATCGGATAATATTAGAGGTAAATAACAGCTTATTGTTTTTGTATGGCCACGTTGGCGCCTCACAATTGTCGTAGTAATTTTCATAGTTGTAATAAAAATTATGTAAAACTACTTAATTGCTGTTAATAGAAAATAATCATTGCAGTGAGCATTTCCAAGAACAATGCATTATTAAGATAAGAAATACATACTGTACCGGCATTTTAATAGTCTACTACATAACATAGGCCTACCCAAGAAGGGTTGTCTTGAGAGTTGAAGAAATACATTTATTTTCAAAAGATTTAAAGTAATATTCCAAACAATTTATTTATTTTCAGTGATCTTAGGATTTAAACCAGCTCGCTACACGCAACTGTCGAGATTTCATTCTGTCTTGTTGCCTTCCGAACACCGATATAATGTATTCCTATTAAGAATTTCCTACAAATATTAACCTTCCCTCTGAAAAGTACTGCATAGTCTCACAAAGTATAGGGCTATAAATGTAAGACTACAAAGGTATCGAGGTCAGGTCAAAGCACAGGCACAAGGTAAGTCAACACGCTCTTTCCACAAATCAACACAGTAACATCAATCATGCCAATGACCCCCGACATCTTTAGATCGCGATGGACAATGCTTTTGTAGCCACAGTACAAGACCTATACAAACACCTTGCTTCAGGAAAAGCTACCTTAAAGCTTAGCACAACGTCGGGTTATTTAGTTTTAGTCCGAGAAAGCAGAGGTTTGGTGTCAGTGGTGAAGGCAGATTGAGTCGACCTCGCTCCACTCATTTGTGCCATTTTCGGAAAATTGACCACACCTACCTACTATCTATGCCATCTTCAGAAATGGGAAAGCTTTTCTATTTTTAGTACAACCATATAAAAAGCATTTATGTCTTTTTAAAAAACGCGTAAGTTATTTGAAGCGTAAAACATAGTCTACACTAATTTCTCATTTAAGTGAAATTTTAATTTCTTTTGAGAAATAAAGTTCTTTAACCCGAAACATTCTACTTACGTCATAAAATGTAATAATCATTTGAACTTCGTGATATCGACTTGGCATGTTTTCTGTTTTATAAGCTTCGTGATCGTAAAGTAGGATAATTTGATATTTACTTAGCTAGATTATACTGCAAAGTGCGGTCCACAACGACATAGAAAATGAATAATGGCCGCTGTGGGATTCAGATATACCGTAATTTTTCACCGAACATACTCGTGTATGACAAACATGAGAACTAAAATAACCCTTTCATACAAAGTTCCGAAGTAATCATACACAAAGCTAACTGTGAGACGAACAATGTTGTTTCAATTTGTGAAAATGGTATTGCTTTGATTGATAAGAACAATAGAACAGACGATTGTCGACACAAGCAGTTTTTCGTTAGAGCTGTTGAACAAAATAAACGTCTAAACATCGGCAGACCTTGATGAACTGTACAGTACCGATAGTTTGCGAGTTACTATCATAAAGTAGGCGAAAGTATTAGCCAAAGTTGAAAGAAGTTTAGATAGTAAAGTGGCAGTGGCCATTGATAAAGGAGAAATAGTGGTAGTAGTCTTTTGATAGGTTACTCTTCTATCCTAAGCATAAATAAGAAGGTAAAACTCGTATCATTAATTATCAATTTAATGCATAAAATAACGAGCAATTTATAACGGTGTTCAATGACACTAAGAAAAGTACCAAGTCAATGTCAATGGTGTCGTTAAAGAATTTTCAAGTTATACAACTTTAAACATGATTACCATGTAGACACAGATGTTATTAAGGCAAATACATGAGTACTATCTATAGCAGAGCACACATACGTCTCGCACGGAGTTTCGCAGTCTTACTTCAGAATTATAACAATAACAAACAGAAGTCAAATAAATAGCCATCACAAGAATAGAGCAGCTAAATTGAGTTCAAATACGAGTACAGAGGTTTTGGTGAATCGAAGAAAGGCACAAACAAACAAAGAAAATCTGGATGATGTTATACTTAACACTGTTTATGTTTGAACTACGTACATTTTGGAAGCCGTCATGAATGGTTGGCGACATGAGTCAGAGCCAGCCCGGTGCGAATCCAAATTGTCATTAACAACCTCCGGGGTCATACAACTGCGAACATTTGATATAGTAATTGGTGTCTGAGTAACCGAAGGCACAAATGAAAATAACAATATTTTGATGAACTGAGTATACAGCTCGAAATAAACATCAAGACAATGGTCAAAATTATATCTCATATTCAAAACATATCGTAAGTGAATTCAATTCAAACGATAAACGTATCACAATCAGCCAAAAGTTTATCTTATCTTGCAGCCAAGGTAACGAACACAATGAAAACTACAAGACAAGTTTCCGAGCATTACTCATAGTATTTGAAACAAAAGGTAATTAATTGCTGTAATTAATGATCTCAAAAGGTAATTAATAGATGGACCATTTCAATGAAAATTTAGAGACTGCACAAGTGCATAGATTTGCTTTTATGAATATAAAATTATGCGCAGAATACATTTCGGACGGAAATACAATCATACCTACAGATGTAGGTACCTTTAACTCGACTAAGTTACAGCGTAGGTGTCGGCATAATTGAACACCTGTGTACTCGTATTAAGTATTCTCTCTCCTACACTTCGGACTTTAGCTAATCAGATACAAGTACAACAACTTTGAGAGAGATACATTTGCAGAGAGTACTAAAGGCCGCTGCATACGTGACGGGTTTTTTCACGTACGGGACGGGACGGGACGGAACGGGAAATTTTAAAAATATCGTTTCATACAAAATGTATATGGAAGCGCATATGTCACGGAGACACGGACGGGACGGGAACGTGGCACCGACGGGGCGGGAAAAATATCGTCGCCAACGATGTTTAGCCCGTCCCGTCCGGCACGTGCCCCGTCCCGTCCGTGTTTCCGCTACGTATGCACAGTCACTCCGTTCGTTCCGGAGAGAAAAGTAGTGTTGTACGTTTGCATCACCGTCGAAAATGGACGACGAAAAACTAATCAAGTGTGTACGGTCACACATCCAGCTTTTTACCTTTATAATTTAGCTAACTCAAAGTATTTTTTCAATTTTAGGGTTCCGTACCCAAAGGGAAAAACGGGACCCTATTACTAAGACTTCGATGTCCGTCTGTCTGTCTGTCTGTCACCGGGCTGTATCTCATGAACCATGATAGCTAGGCAGCTGAAATTTTCACAGATGATGTATATCTGTTGCCGCTATAACAACAAATACTAAAAAGAAAATAAAATATATATTTTCCTTGCGCGAGTCCGACTCGTACTTGGCCGATTATTTAGTTTGTTATATGTTGACATTGTTGTTAGTATTTTGTGAGCAATAATTAATATTAATGCATTGTAGACATATTTTTGTGTTTAATTAACTATAGAATTGTAATTCTATCATGTTAACGTAATTGTAATTAATTGAATTGATTGTCTTATTAAATGATAAATAGTTGTCTTTTTACAAGGTAAAAAGAACTAATGATATTTGTAGAATATTCAAGACGCGATCTTTTTAACTGAATATATATAACTTGTGACAGAATGTTATGAATAAAGTGATTATGATTATTATTTAGAGTTCAAGAATTATCTGTGGCATAAAATTGCATTCGAATTATCACTCACTGGAGACGGTAATCATTTATTGCATTGCAATTAAAGCCAATTGTTAAAATGAAAAATCCATCTTTCCTGTTTCACAACACTAGCACGTTAGATCCGAATTTACGTTACGGTACGTATGCATTAAGAACACGTTCCCGTCTCGAACGGGGCACCCACGCCCCTTTCCCGTTCACGTCCCGTCCGAGGTATTTTCTCGTTACGTATGCAGCGGCCTTAAGATGGAGTCGTGAGAGATCGACAATAGCAGCTCATATCAAAACGTGACTGGCAAAGCAATTATCTAGACCAGAGCTAGACTAGCTTCGTGACAAAAACTAAACAATGTCAGTACACATCCGCCAGAAGAACTCACGCGCTCAGTGGGTAGAGTAAGACATAAACTTTAATTTGAATCTGTAATACTTTTTCAACAAAAAACGCAATAAACACGAGACCTAGTGTGTTAACGT
Organism: Hypomecis atomaria; assembly: GCA_964007245.1. NCBI lineage: Eukaryota > Metazoa > Arthropoda > Insecta > Lepidoptera > Geometridae > Hypomecis > Hypomecis atomaria. Next base: position 21,875,090 of record OZ023288.1, read on the forward strand.
AATCATAACTATGTAAATCGAGTTATGAAACCCACGTTTAACTATTCCTAGCACGCGACTGGTTCTATCATTCGACGTAACGACTCACAAGTTGGTAGAAAAAAGTTCGTACATTAGTCATCGTATTGTCCAATGCCAAGGTTGGCCTACGGCACCTTTGGTCGCTCCGATCAAACTGGTTTCGGACAAGTCGGTCATACTCGAATCGTGTCTTCCGAACCGGTAAATGTAACGCTAGCGTAATGGGCTCATTGCAGTTTACAAGAAGCTGTAACTATCATTGGACTCTGAATAATAACAGATAACGGAACACCAATGCAGTACGTTTCGGCATCTATCTCCGATGCTATTACGGCTTTTATGCTAATAAAACGCTTGTTACAAAACTTGCTGAAGTCAGAATAGATAACGATGACTTAGCGAGATGTAAATGTAGACCCAGAAACTGCCAAATCGGATTTTATTCACTGGATGTTATATAAAATTTAGCAAATTGTGCTGTCACTATCACTCAAATTGCTGACGAACAGACTGCAATTTCACAACAAGAAATGACTGACATTAAATATACAAGTCATATTACACTTTCACCTCGAGAGGAGTCGCTCAATTAGAAAACATACGGGAAAATGCGATAGCGAGAAACATAATTACAACAGAATGATGTAAGCAAGCGATGCAAGATAAACTAAACTGATACACGAAAACAACGAGCCAAGGAATCTGCGACATGGAACGAACTTCGCGTTTCCGCGTACTTCTTTTGTATATTTTTACGAAACAATCAGATAAATAATGGTTATTCCAATAAGCTTAATAACTGTATTTGCGGTACGTTTGATTAATACTTAATTAATTCTTTTGGAGAACACTGATAATGAAGCAAATTTCTTCGATTGACCTTATCTATCGAGGCTGTTTCGATTTCCAAGAAATCAGGGATTGTGTGCAAAGATAAGAGGCAATTGAATGGGGCCGATATGAAACAGAATTGTCAATTGAAAATGCAGATGTGGGCATGATTGGGGTCAAGCTGTATCAATACGGTGCAGGTTAACGAATAAATCATCTCGGGGGCACGTTGGCAGGGTCATATCAATTGGTTGCTCCCCTGCTGAAACTGACGCACGGTGTGTGAACGGGAAACTATTACGCAGTTTTTATTGCAGATGCGAATTTAATTTCCGCACAATTACAGTTTGTAAAATGATATGAATTTAATGCTAAGTAAGTTCGTATAGGCCGCGTGGCTAGCCTTGTGTTTAAAACAACCAGGGCCTACAATTTAACGTGTCATCGGAGCTGCGGTAGCGCTCAATTGTAAATGCCACCCGCGGTCACCCATAGATAGATAGATTAATTCTTTATTGCACACTAAGAAATAAACAAAAAGAAGAAACAAAGATACATAAGCAGTATAACAACGGGCGGCCTTATCGCTGATAGCGATCTCTGCCAGGCATGTCACCCATCCGGCGCCTTACTTACTTAACGTTGCTTAACTTTGATGCTCGCTAACGAACACTTAGTCAAACTACGCTATGAGCGCTACATTTAATGCTTATACATTTATAACTTTAACGTGAAAAATACAAAATCATTATTTTATGTCAGTTTGCTTGCAATTCTAGGTTGGTGAAGCGATGTGAAGAATTCAAATTTACTGTTTGAACACAATCTCAAACAAGATGTAACAAAGATATCTAATTTAAATAATATATGTATTATTTGCGTGCCGCAAATCATTCCAAGGCCCAACCAAGCATTTCATGTGTAAGTATTGTTTTTTTTAATTCATTTAAGGTAAAACCCCTAATGCTAGACACATTAAGGACAACACACATTTCAGTATTCAATATTAATATATTTTGTTACCACATTGCAGTTAAAACTTTTTTAATCTACTAAAGCAATACTTAGATCTATTATTTCACATAAAACATTGTAATTATTAACATATTTCAATTATAAATTTGTATTTTTTTAAACTTTGTCATATTAACCAATAGATGACATCTCAAAAAATCGTTACCACTAATAATAGACAGCACTTAGCACCAATACTAGACATGGCTTTAAATCACATTTAAAGTAGGTTTTCAAATCAAAATACTAAGGAAATACTCTGTCGTTATACAGAGAACCTATCTTTGGGCCTTCTATCTTTATTTACTTATCACCTATTGTAATACAATCGTCATTTTTATAATTATGTCGAAGTTATTAATCAGTACTTCTGCTTATCCATCAACCTGCAGCGCAAAATCAAATTTATACTTAATTAGGTCCACCAGCAATTATCTATTTTGGAGCGTCGACGATTTCAGCGATTCGACATTCTCTTATAATACTAAAATCTTTATCGTTTTCCTTGACAGTAGTCTTGGTTTGATCACAGCTTACCATTGCCATAACTTCGATTTCACCATCTTGGCTAATATTTTGAACAATACAGAGATACCTGTGATATTTCTTTATACCAGAAAAATTGACAATCACATAGTCACCCTACTTGATCTTGCTTTTCTCAAAGTTATTTTCTTCTGCATTTCCCATTTCTAATACATCGTTTTCAATTTCATCAGATATATCATCTAAACTATCTCCAGAATCTTGCCACTCTTCTTCAGAACTTGAGTCGCTACTATAATCATCAGTCTTAATAGTTTTTTTACAGTCTTAATGGTATTCTTAGCCAATTACTTAGCAGCCTTTACGTTAGTTTAGTTTACGTTCCTCTTCAATTTGTTCTTTCTTTTTCTTTTATTTCCTCTATTCTTCTTTTCTTTTTCTAATTCATTTTTTTTCTCGGCTCTAATTATTTTCTTGCCACAGTAGCTATTGCGACACCTCTTCTACATTCTGCTATGGCAGCTTCCATATTATATTATCAGCTTCACTGTATCTAAACATCTGACTTTTTATGGGCTGCATCACGCTCGACCAAATCTGAAATCGATGAAACCAATAGTAGACACATACCTTACCCAATAATTGACATCCTGTCTACTATTGGGCAGAGTAAAGTAAAAGTAACAAAATTGATACAGCATTTTATACACTTGGAATAGAAGCTATTTTTGTACAAATTTTGAACATTTTGATGCAACCTACTAGATGACACTTGTGTCATCTTTTAGGTTTTCACATATTTTGGTACCTAATAGTAGACACAGCAATAATTGTTATAAAAACTAAACTAAACATGAAAACAATAGCCCTTGTTTACTAATGAATCTTTCATATTTCTAAAATCAACACTAAATCCACAAAAATCGTAAATATGTACAACAAAATCTTACCTGCCCAATGCCAACCTCCTTACGAAAATGTTCAAGAATCACAGAGCATGTGTCTACTTTTCCGCGTTGTTAGCTGGCAACTGACGCCATTTTAAAATTTCGCTAGGAAAGGTGTTATAAGTTTTTAACCATGTGTCATAGATGATGCTAGGCGTCTATAAAATAGATAGACAAATAGATTTAAGGTTTATTATTCTTAGGAGGAAGGATTTTTTCGAAGGTGTCATCCTTTAGTTCAGTGTCTGGCATTAGGTGTTTTACCTTAAAACTCATTTACTTAAATAATAATAATTTATTTACGTGTCTCATAATATTTTAGCCAAGCAGTACTTGACTATCATTGTGATTTAAATTTTAAAAATAACGAGGTTCGCGACAGTTGGTAGATCTGGAACAGCTTCGTGACATAACTCGAAACAAATTGCTTCCAGCACGCAAAAACACGACTCTTTGCACGCTACGACTACTTGGGGGATAGGAAACGAGTACAGAAAGTAGTTAAATACAGATCTCGTTATTTACAGTTTCTTTACTTGCTTCCTGTGTTCGTATGTACCTATGTAATATTTCTGTATAGAAATCGGTACTAAAACAAAGAAATACTAAGCGCCACACAAAACGGCGGAAGGAAAGTTATGTGCAGAACGCTGCGCAATAGCCGAAATATAGGTATGCGCGGGAACCAGAGAGACAAGACGTCGGGGCACACCCGCCCGCCAACCTCATGCCTCCCGCGCGCTCCCTACGCCCGTGCTCACCACTACGACACGCGGCGTCGGAATTGTGCACACATGCGCAATAATTCGCGAATCACGGCGAAGTGTCGTTTGCGGCTAACTTCTCATCCGCCGATTTGTGTGGCGCTTAGTATACTGATCATCATTATTTTCATCTTAGCAATAGGACGTCTACTAAAAGTAAGTAAGTTCATATAGGCCTGGTACCTAACCCCGTTGGCAGTTTTTATGCCGCCTGACGGCCTCTGACATGACTATTGTTGCTTTTCCTAAATATTTATAATAGAACCAGTTAGATACCTACTACTTGCATTCAGCGCATTTCTGCGGTTTCGATGGAATGATCTGTAAAGAATTTATTTGTAGTTGTTAAGCAATGATTACTTCCGAAACATTGAAACGTTCTAGGTATATAGGAATAAGAAGAGACATGCCAGCAATCTAATCCTAGAAAGAAGATCTGGGGATAGGAGCCACAACAAAAAAAAAAAAAAAAAAACAAATAAAAAATACGTTCTAGGTACTCTGAGACGATATCACTCCACATGTTTTGTGTCCATTTGCCTCGCGAGCTTGCCGCCAAAACACCAAATTATTCCCAAGCTGTAAGTATAGGACATACAACTTAGTGGCTGTGATGTTACTCGTAGGTACTAGCTGCGGATAACCGGGATACCGTAGCTCGGATGAAACGTTAAATTGTAGGTCCCGTTGCGAGAGCTTTCAGAATCTCTGACAGCAGGGCTAGCCACCCGGCCTATACGAACTTACTTACCGGGATACCTAGCCCAATTCTCACGCAACTGTTAAATGAGACTCAGTCAGCTATCCGAGGCTTGTTGGTAACACCACAACCGCCAATTTGTATAGGTATATTTCGACCTATAACTGCAGCTAATTGAGTCGGCAATTAGCTTCATCAGCATCGAATTCCCTGGCGACAGCGGCAAGTGTGTCCGCCAAGCGGAGGTGATCCCGTTAGTGCCAGATAATCTCCTGACATAGCGGGACCGGAGCGGAGGCTCTAACCGGAGCTGGCCGACCCACTGTAGCGTAACACTTGAAGCCTTGCAAGTCTTGCAACAGCGATCGATATCGTATAACGTGGGAAGTTGCGCGGATATACACGGTTTGTTGGGTTAGTCAAATTTTGCTGCTCTTACCGACCATACCATTCGAACCATCTTTTTTTTTTTTTATTTAACCTGTACTGTCCCACTGCTGGGCAAAGGTCTCCCTCAATTCCTTCCATTCCTTTCTGTTCTGTGCTACCTCCATCCAACCTTTTTTAAACCTATCGATTTCGTCGCGCCATCGTGTTGGAGGACGGCCTCGGGGTCGACTGGACAGAGGAACCCACTCTGTTGAGACCTTTGCCCATCTGTCTGGGTGCATACGAACCATCTAATAAATCTAATTTATCTATGCTCCCATACAGTAGATGTTAGTAAGTTTGGTTACAAAGTTTAGTAGGGACCCTGTCGGGCACCGCATTTTACCGCAGAGTGGTCACTCATAATGTAAATGGCGAGCAGCATCAGCATACTGATGGGCTTATATCAAGCAGTATCGAAATAATTAGTATTTATTTGTCAAGGCATTTTTTTTCTTCATATATAGGTTCAACCTGTTCTTGAGTGTTTTTATTCATAACAAATTGTGCCACTAAAATAATAATTGTAACTTCATTATTTGTGCAACATCCTATAATTAGTATCTGCAATTGTACAATATGTTTCAATGTTTCAGTTATTTATGGCTAAAACTGTTTTTTACGCAAATATGTTTTTTTGAATAAGGTGGTTTGACCACCAACTCGCCTGATGGGCGACGTTGTGGTCGAAGATGTGGCACGCAGACCTAGAAGATACCTATTCACTCTGACCTTGAAAAGCTTTAGATATATCTCTTAGGAAACAAGAAAGCAGGAAGACTGTTCCATTCCCTGGCGGTACGAATCAGAAATGTTGAGTTAAACCGCTTCGTAGGTACGTATCGAAGGAAAATCGACAGTGTAGGGACATTCTCCAGGAGCTACGATTATGACACGCACAAGAAAGCATTACAAGTCATGGATGTAATTATTTATCGGCCTGAAAATTGCCGTCCCTAAAATATTCCGCCGTTGCCTCTATCTGCTCAACCTACTGATAAAATTCGCTCCACTGAGATGTACACAATATTTTTTCACAAGAACACAGCAACCGATGTTTTACGCGCGAGATTTATTTAGCACTTTCCAAAACGTTCCTCTCGCGTCTTGTTGGCTAATGTTGCTAAATCATCGCGATGAAGGAGCTCTGATATGCGATGGAGAGTTGAGCTTTCTCTGTTATATCGGCATATTGATCGAAAACCGTAATTCATGTAATGAGCTGAGACTTGAGAGGGAAAGTATCGCTTAGCATTTCCAAGTCAGAATACGTAAATCGATCTTTGTTACTGTATGGGTTACGATTTCGCCATTATTTATTGGAACGCTTATGTATGCATACAAACAGCCATTTATCAAAGGATAATAAGATACTCGTATTCTTCATTGATATGAATATCATTAACATAATAGACATTTCCAAAGACTGCTAACTTGAAATACATACTTTCTTATTCATCAGATAAGCATATTGTTAGACATGGGAGACCTCAAATTTAGAGTTCGGCCGATCCTATTGGAAATATTTACGTGAGCATTTCTAAAAAAAAATCGCTAAAAATGGCACAACCAACTTCAACCGTGTACTCGTACAGAATTCGAACAGCTCGCACGGATTACTGCGTCATCGATGTAGTAATTTTCACATTATTGTTGATTTTTCACAAACAAATCAGCCGATTTCGGTAAAATTTAAATGCGAGACCCTGAAGTATATGATCTTCTTTTCAGCCATAGGACGTTCACTGCTGGACATATGCCTCCCCTAAAGACCTCCAATAAGACCGGCTTGCATCCAGCGCAATCCTGCGGTCTTAATGAGGTCGTCCGTCCACCTTGTGGGTGGACGTCCTACGCTGCGCTTGCCGGCACGTGGTCTCCACTCGAGGACTTTTCGACCCCATCGGTCATCAGTCCTCCGCGCTATGTGCCCTGCCCATTGCCACTTCTACCTGCCAATCCGCTGGGCTATGTCGGTAACCATGGTTCTTCTACGGATCTCCTCATTCCTGATTCGATCTCACAGAGAAACTCCGAGCATAGCCCTCCATGGCTCGTTGGGCTACTTGAAGCTTACTAATAAGGCCCATAGTGAGAGACCACGTTTCTGAAGTATATGATCTACCAAACATAAAAATTGGTTTTTAAATGGCGAAGTAATAACATAACATAGATACAAAAAAAAAACATACTTACCGTCGAATACCTTCAATCAATTCTTCAATTCAACCAAATTCTTCTCCTTTTTTGAAGTCGGTTGAAAAGACCGCTTCCAACGCGTCAATTTATTAACATCATTTACAGAGACAGCTGTTGACTAAACTCCCTGGCAAGGGGCTCCTCTGATCCGTGACCCGATACCACCGCGCTCTAATAGGGGTCATTGTCAAATTATGCGTGCTCGTGCTCAGGAATAAGGGTCAGACAGTCAGGCACGCACGTTGTGTCGTTTACTGTTTTCGTTAGTGGGAGTACATGTCGCGTCATGTAGAAACAACGCTGGAGCTTCAAGCTGTGCGTGCACATGGATATTTAAAACTCCTGTTGCACAGTCAATAGGAGTTCAATCTCCTAGTACGCAGCTTTAACTGCAGCAAGGAGATTTAACTCGTGTGACGTGTGCAATAGGAGTTAAATTTCCTTGTGTGCAGCCTGACACTCCAGCGTTCTTTTTAACCCCCGACGCAAAAGAGGGGTGTTATAAGTTTGACGTGTCTGTTTGTCTGTCTGTGGCATGATAGCGCCCGAACCACTGAACCGATTTCAGTTTAGTTTTTTATTGATGAAAGGAGACTTAATCGAGAGTGTTCTTAGCTATGTTTTATAAAAATCGATTGAGCCGTTTAAGAGTTATGGTGGATTAAAGTGGGGATGGAAGAACCAAAATTCTACAAATGTGCCCAAAATGGTTGTCAATTGAAAGTTTGTTGTCAAATATTTTGGTTTCGGGGGTTTTTTAATTAGGTATATTATTACATGACGCGTCCTGTACCCCCGTCAAAGAATATATAATAATACTACGTACCCCCGTGCTAGGGGTCATGGTCAAATTATGCGTGCTCGTGGTCAGGAATAAGGGTCAGTCAGCCGAACACGCACGTCTTATTAACCAATCCTTAGTGGGAGTATATACCAACGTTCCATTTTTGATTGAGCTGGGCGATTGTTATACGTATTGGTCATAGCAGATTTTACTATCTACGTAAATATGGTGTAAAGTCAAGAATTTTGAGCTAATTGCCACCAATAACATCCAGAATGTGGAACGCTTTGCCTGGGTCTGTCTTCCCGCTAAAGTGCAACGGGGGTATCTTCAATCACGAGTAAATAGGTATCTTCTAGGTAAGCGTGCTTCACCCTAGACCGCGCATCTGCTCAATATGTAGTCAAACGCAAACCTATTTGGAATTTTAAAAAATGCAGTTTTGTTTTTAAACCAAAAAGAAATGAACTTAAAAAAATGCTGTGCTGGTTATTCTTGAACAGTCTTTTCTAGAATCGTAGAAGTCATACGAAAGTCAGTTCAGGTCGTTTAACCTCCGTCAGACAAAAGAGGGTATTTACAAGTTCGATTTGTATTTGTGTGTCACTATACTAGTGTCTGTCTGTGGCACCATATCTCCCAAACGAATGGGTCGGTTTTGATGTAGTGATTTCTGTTGCGAAGGCGATGAAATTTAGATCCGATACGAAACAAAACCAACTGACTTAAGTCCTTACTAATATTATAGAGTTGGCTAATTTGTTACTTTTTCACGTAGACTCAGACGGCGCGACGACTTAATTTTTTTGTATGAATATTATAGGCTTATTATAGGCTACTAGAATAGAGCAAAGCCGCAGGTAAAAGCTTGTACGATAGTTTGAGTGCATCGCTAGACGGCTCCGCGTGCTAGCGATCGCCGAATGCGATCGAAACTAAAGTCGTACTATGTTATGACTATCACTACATAGTATAAAACAAAGTCGCCATGTCCCCATGTATGCTTATATCTTTAAAGCTACGCAACGGATTTTGATGCGGTTTTTTTAAATAGAGTGATCCAAGGGGAATGTTTATATGTATAATACACCTGTGCGAAGCCAGGGCGGGTCGCTAGTTAAAAATAAACGTGAGTACAATCCCGTGATATAAAACATTAAAATATGGTCTAGGTGAGCGGGATAGGTGTTAAAATGAATAGGGCTGCTCTACAGGGGTCGGATATCCGTGTTTCCTGGGCGGCCACCGTGACGCGCCATCCGGCCGGGGCCAGAGGCGACCGTGACGGCACAATGCCGCTACACCTGCATTCATCACGGTGACGTCAGCATGCTCATTAACATACCTGTATAATTACTCTTTACGGAAAATTGCAATCGGATTTAAACCACTTTTAAACGACTTCTGTTACTTAAGAATTTTAAAATTAATTAATTTTAGACACGAATTTAAACCTAGATTCTATGGTCTAGACTACTTGAAAAAGGAGAAGGTCGACCTATGTCGATCTGCTCGTAAGTACTAAGCGACTCGCTTCCTCCTTCATGATGTGAACCGCCAGGGACTGGAGTACCCTACCTCAGTCATTGTTTCCTGACAATTACAATCACTACATAGTATTAAACAAAGCCGCTTCCCTGTCTGTCTGTCCCCATGTATGCTTATATCTTTAAAACTACGCAACGGATTTCAATGCGGTTTTTTTTAAATAGATTGATTAAAGAGGAAGGTTTATATGTATAATACACTTGTGCGAAGCCGGGGCGGGTCGCTAGTAATACATAAGGCAAGATACCATCTTCAAGGTCTGCGGATGGAGTATGCAACTCCATCCTCAGCTACAACATCTCTTTCCATCAGGCGAATTGGTGGCCAAATGTAGCCCTATTACGTATTAAAAAAGGCCCAATTCGGCTGTTTTTTTTTTCAAAGAGATCGTTCCCCCAATTACTAATCGAGTTTGATGATTTATTTTTGTTTGCTAAATCGAGATCATCATAATTCAGAGGTGGTCACATTTAAATTTTTATCTAAATCGGTTGAACGGTTTAAAAAAAATTAACAATGATGTAAGATTATGTTATACATACATTGAAAGTACGTAAATTGTAAAGATTGTAGTCGGTTGTGCTATTCTTGGCAAAAAAAATAATTACAATATACATATCGACAGCTATACAATATACATATCTATCAAGCACGCTTTATCGGTACATCGTGACTATGAAAATGCAGCCGGTCCAACAGTGAATGCCTTAGAAACGGTCGTGATAGCAAAAGTTAGATCGATATGGCGTAATGACGCATATTTCTAAGGGGAGTTCCACAAGGGAGCGGTGTGGGCCCCGTGGCATTTCCTAAAGGTGAAGGTAAAAGGAAGGAAAACGAAGATGGTGTTTTCGTATGCTTGACACGAAGGAAAACAGCTTGTTAACCTTATTTACGTTTAGGTAATAAAAATGAACGTGTCACTGCCTGGTAATGTATGACATCATAGAAGATAAAGATAAAGCTGTGGTATGGAGTTGACTGCGTCACAATTACAAGATTTCTGAGTAATTAGGTGTGAGAATCGTATGCGGAATGTTTTTTTTTTTAAACGAGGGAAATATTCTAGGATATCAGTGAACTATATGTATAGCGATATATTGTGCAAAAGCACATCGGTAACAGCTAGAAAAGATTTATGCAAGGCAAGCGAAGATTAGCAAATGAAGGAAGAGGCTTATGCCCTGCAATTGGCGAGTAGAGCTGTTAACAATGATGATAATTTAATTACTGAACTCATCAACGTTACCAACTTATACTCTGACACCAATCCTGGAATCGTAATAAAATATCTGCTCTAAGGATTTTGTCATAGAAAGTAAGAAATAATAAAGAAATCAGCTGTTCCATACAAAAAGTTTCGAAGACTGAAACTTTTTATATGGAACAGCTAATTTATTTCACACGATTTCAGAAGTGTAAAAATTGATCATAATGAGTAAGGATTTAATCGTAATCGTTGAATACGCATTAAAAGAAACACCAGCCGGACTAGTATGCGCGCCACGAATTGATTCGTTCGTAGTGTCAGAGCGAGACAGCGTTATGGCAAAGTATATAACTGTCACTTTTTCACACGTCGAAATGAGTTCTTTTCGTCTCTTTTCGTGGTCGCATGCTTTATAGCCAGGTATATTTCTAGATCGTACCAAAGTATTCGAGATTTATTTAAATAACTAATCAATTAATGCAAGGCCTTCGTAAAACTCACCGTTTGGAGAATGTCAACAGTTATTTTCACATATCGTTAAAATATCAGACTCTACGCAGTGACGAAATGTTCGTAGAGTCAAGGACAGGAGTATTAATTGCGACAAAACTTTTAATTTTATTCACTTACACGGATTTTGACCTGTTTGTTGTGATTCTACTTGATTCTAATGTTTCATTTTTGATGGGCATATATGCATAGGTGAGTTGTTACCCGTGGTTCCGGTGGGTCGACCCATTACCGGGACCACGGGTAATTTTAATTAACGGGTAATTGTTTAGTCGGGTAATTTTGATTACCCGTGGTCACATGGCATTAGGGAATGTTCCCTGGACTTCCGACTATATCGATAGAAAATCAAAACCATCAATACAAAGTACCATATTATAAAGAGAGCAGTAGGTATACCTTAACTTTCTTCTTTACTTACCTATCAGATACCTAAAAGGGCAATAGAGTTTTGTTTTTATAAGTTTTATTAAAGTACCTATGTGTAAAATATGCGAAATATTTACAATATATTATGTAGCTTTGCTAGCGTGATATTTAGGCTGCTGTCCCTTTTATTTTATTTTTTCGCGATAAAAAGTAGTCTATGACACTCACCGTCTTTTAAACTATATCCACGCAAAAAACTAAGTCGGTGCTGCGTTAAAAAGTAAAGAGTAACACAAAGGCACTTTAGGATTTATACTAGGAATTAGTAAGGATGCATCAGTCTATATTATTTATAGGTTTGTGCACGCTAGCCGCGTCCTTTCCCAGCTGTCTGAATAACCAATCTAATAATAACCTTCTAATAACCAAACCAAAGATTTACACATTTATGCAAGGTAATGACATTTAAATATATACCTATACAGGGTTATTTCTAATCAATTCAAATCAGCATTCAGGGGCTTATTCAGTACATCAAAACTAACAACTTTTGTTCTACGACTTTTATTAATTCTCAAAAAAAAAGTTGTTGTTCTATAGAAAAATATCGTTCACCCGCGACCACATGTATGGAAAAGCTGTTTTTTTTTAGTTTTGACAAAAGTAGTAGATTAAAAGTTGTTAGTTTTGATGTACAGAATAAGCCCCTAAGAGGATGCTAATTGATTAGAAATAACCCTGTATTTCAGCTATACGGACCGCGTTTGCAATCTTTTCGTTATCAGAATAGCTTACATCATAACAATGCAGGTGAATTATCAGAAATCAATTAATCCTTATAGGGATCGTAAAGTATATGAGTATGATTATACCACCATTTAGCGGAAATGTGATTAAAATGCCGATCTCACATACTCGTATGCAGTTGAATGTTTTGGTCAGTTATTCTAGCATTCTAGCTAAAAATGTAACTGTTCTAACTTCTGTCAGATGTTACAGAAATACGGGTCGAACGAACGTTATTTTGTAACACTCAAGTCCTCATGCTATAGTTACCGTCGAACCAGTTCAGAAATATAAAAAAAAACACGGGCACAGCTTAGCATTTTTCAAGCAACTTTCGCGAGATATATACTCTTAACTCACAATCGGCAAAAAAACCCCGTTGATTCTACTCAACCCCACTCAAGTATGTGCAACGATAAAAAATATCCCTCCTTTACCCTACTACTGGGTAAAGAAAGTGGAAGGAAGGTGATTAGATTTCTAATAACTTAAAAATTAGATATGTCTTTTTGTTAGACTGGTATTCTGAATGTTAGTGCACCTCGTGCAGCTCAAGACGTCGAGCCTTGCCTTATCTAATCTGTCACGTCGCGTTGCACTGCGCTATTGAAAACTACGAGCCACACCTTGGCTGCAGAAAATTAAACTCAAACATAGTGTATAAAATGTACAAAATATTTATTTAAATAGTATAACTAAGTAACAAATAAGGTGGTCACATCTGACGCTTATTGCCGAAGGATATGCCGCTCTGTTGTCCGGCGTTAGTGCCGTACTGGAGCGAGATGACATTCTGACCAGCTCTCAGTTGCTCTTCAGTGAATTCACGGACGTTTTTGTCGGCTTCTTTAGGTCCGATGGACGGCTTGCCGAAGTTTCCCGCCTTTCTGCCGAGCGACTGCAGGCAGATGACAACCGAGTACAGATTCTGCCTCTCCCACAGGTCGATAGTCTGGAACGTCTCCTGCGGTGGTACGCCCAGCTTCTTCGCGGCCTCGAGGAAAGCGTTAATGTTCTCCATACACTTGAACGCCATGGTGGACTGATTGATCTTCTTCACGGAGCCCTCCTGGATGTTGTTGACGAGCTTGCAGAGGAGGGTGCCATCCTTGAGGACCTCGTAGAGGTTGTCTGCGTCGCCGGCGGTGTTGGCGGGCTCGCCGGTAAGTTTACGGATCCATTCTAGCGTCTCCTGCGCGACTTCCACGCTGTATTTGCTGTTGATGCGCGCCTGCGCCTCAGCGTTGATGCCGGCTTTTCCTGCGCGATAGTCCGCCATGTTGTGTGTTGACAAGTGCGCGGCCACGTACCCACTGACTCCTTACGATAAGCGTCCTTACGATATCGGCTCTACGATACGCCTCGATAGCGATAATCGCGCTTCGCAGAACGAATATTAGGAGTTTTATCGCACCGCCATTGTTATCTTGTGTGAATGATTTATGCTACATTATAACTATGATGGCATACTCTATTGCAGGCGGCACTGTAGCATCAAATAGAAAATTAGATTGATCAATACCACATAAGTACCTACCTAGGTATCTACCTTTAAAACCACATTACACATATGTTTTTGTAGAAAACAGCGGAGATCTGATAATATCAAAAATCGTTATCACGAATCATTGATAAGTGATAACTAGAAAAATAAACTATTTATAGGGCTTTTAACCACAATGGTAATGTTGAATTTAGGTTTTAATAATAGATTGATTAATATTGGTGTAGCAAATGCTGCTAAGATAGGTATAGTTAAGTAGGTATTTGATTATGTTAATCTAAATAGGTATCAGAAAGTGCCAGAAGGTTCTGGAACTACAATCCGTCGACTAGCTTATCAGCTGATAAACATTGGTAGGTAATAATAGATTATATTCGATAGCTTTACTTTGGACTAGTGGGAAAGATACAACACAAATAGTGATAACTATGTTAATAAATTGTTGGTAATGTGAAATTTACCAAGAGATTACTAGAAAAGTTAGGCTTTAAAAAAATTTAAAACATTTTATCAACTTCATTATATCTAAAACTAGCAACCCGCCCCGCCTTCGCACAGATGTATTATACATATAAACCTTCCTCTTGAATCACTCTATCTATTTAAAAAACCGCATCAAAATCCATTGTTTAGTTTTAAAGATATAAGCATACATGGGGACAGACAGCGGGAAGCAACTTTGTTTTATACTTTGTATAGTGATGAATGAAAAAATTAAGTCAAAGGCTTAATTTTTATTCAAGATCACATTAACTTTTATTATTATTATAAGGAATATGCATGAATAATTTTAATTTTTATAAACGATAGCATGGATTATTAAGGTAAAACACCTAATGCCAGACACTGAACTAAAGGATGACACCTTCGAAAAAAATCCTTCCTCCTAAGAATAATAAACCTTAAATCTATTTGACTACTGATCTTATAGACGCCTAGCATCATCTATGACACATGGTTAAAAACTTATAACACCTTTCCTAGCGAAATTTTAAAATGGCGTCAGTTGCCAGCTAACAACGCGGAAAAGTAGACACATGCTCTGTGATTCTTGAACATTTTCGTAAGGAGGTTGACATTGGGCAGGTAAGATTTTGTTATACATATTTACGATTTTTGTGGATTTAGTGTTGATTTTAGAAATATGAAAGATTCATTAGTAAACAAGTGCTATTGTTTTCATGTTTAGTTTAGTTTTTATAACAATTGTTGGTGTGTCTACTATTAGGTACCAAAATATGTGAAAACCTAAAAGATGACACAACTGTCATCTAGTAGGTTGCATCAAAATGTTCAAAAGGTGATGTTCTCAAACCTGGCCCATACCTGGCTCGCTTTTATCTTATAGACAAAAATATGACGAATCACGAAAAAATACTGAAAAAAATCCAAACGCTTTAGAAAAAAAGCAAAACATTTATCATTATCGCAGGCCTAGCAACCCACGATTTGAATTTTCCGCCATCTAGTGTACCTAGAGAATGAAAAAGTTAATTTCAGCGTTGCCGCTTTGTAGGAAATCACCCGACTCACGGGGAATTTTAACATTTTTTTTTTTTTTTTAATTCAAATACTTAAAACAATAGTGATTACATTAAATATTGTCTAAAAAACAAGATTTCGTTTGTCTTGACAATAGGTTCTCATCATTAGATAATTTAACACAATGTCTTAACTTAACTTTCTATTAATTCTCAACATATCTGAACATCAAGGAAAAAAAAAGAAACTATAATAAAATATAAGTGCGGTGTGCGCGTTTAAATATAAGTGCGGGGTACTCGATTGGTAATTGAATTTAAACGCAGGGATTTTTTACATTATTTTATCGATCATGAGGCATTATTAATTATTTTTAAATGATAAAGGATCTTCATTCTAAATATGAGTGTCCTAGTATGATTTTATAAATAGTTTTTTCGCGAATATCCAAGGAATTTCGCGAAAACACGCATAATAGTTATGAGATGAGCTACGATATTTTTCAATCTTAGTTATTGCGAAAATACAATGTAGGTAGGTATCAAATCATCCTACTACATGCATTATATTTGTTATTCGAGATATTTGCCTCATTTTTCTGGGAACTAAGAAAACAGAAACTGGTAATACTGTTTGCGGCTTGCTATTGTTTTATCTCATTCGGCTTTAAATGTACGAATGCATTGTGATATCTTTGCCTTTGCGACAATTCGATTCTTATTATTTACGACATGGTTACGATAATGAACTTCGATGTATTACAAACCTGACAGATCTGGCGATGACTTTTTTGGACAACCGTGACACTTAAATCTGCAGATTTTGAATCTTGTTGCCGATTGACTCCTTTCTTACATCCATGATCCACAACATGGTGGATGACTTTAATGGCGGTTAATATGGCAATAACGCAAAGCAAAAAAAAAAGTTTGCTTTTTATTTGACTGTTCGATTAAAAAACACTATGCCTCATCGAATTAAGTTGATTTTTCTCCCTATTATAGTTTAGAGCCGGTCATTGAGCCAAAGTCCCATACAAAAAAGAACATGTCCTTTGTACAAAAATAGCTTCTATTCCAAGTGTATAAAATGCTGTATCAATTTTGTTACTTTTACTTTACTCTGCCCAATAGTAGACAGGATGTCAATTATTGGGTAAGGTATGTGTCCACTATTGGTTTCATCGATTTCAGATTTGGTCGAGCATGATGCAGCCCATAAAAAGTCAGATGTTTCGATACAGTGAAGCTGATAATATAATATGGAAGCTGCTATAGCAGAATGTAGAAGAGGTGTCGCAACAGCTACTGTAGCAAGAAAATAAATAGAGCCGAGAAAAAAAAATGAATTAGAAAAAGAAAAGAAGAATAGAGGAAATAAAAGAAAAAGAAAGAACAAATTGAAGAGGAACGTAAACTAAACTAACGTAAAGACTGCTAAGTAATTGGCTAAGAATACCATTAAGACTGTAAAAAAAACTGTTAAAACTGATGATTATAGTAGCGACTCAAGTTCTGAAGAAGAGTGGCAAGATTCTGGAGATAGTTTAGATGATATATCTGACGAAATTGAAAACGATGTATTAGAAATGGGAAATGCAGAAGAAAATGACTTTGAGAAAAGCAAGATCAAGTAGGGTGACTTTGTGATTGTCAATTTTCCTGGTATAAAGAAATATCACAGGTATCTCTGTATTGTTCAAAATATTAGCCAAGATGGTGAAATCGAAGTTATGGCAATGGTAAGCTGTGATCAAACCAAGACTACTGTCAAGGAAAACGATAAAGATATTAGTATTATAAGAGAATGTCAAATCGCTGAAATCGTCGATGCTCCAAAATAGATAATTGCTGGTGGACATAATTAAGTATAAACTTGATTTTGCGCTGCAGGTTGATGGATAAGCAGAAGTACTGATTAATAACTTCGACATAATTATATAAATAACGATTGTATTACAATAGGTGATAAGTAAATATAGATAGATATCCCAAAGATAGATTCTCTGTTTAACGACAGAGTATTTCCTTAGTATTTTGATTTGAAAACCTACTTTAATTGTGATTTAAAGCCATGTCTAGTATTGGTGCTAAGTGCTGTGTATTATTAGTGGTAACGATTTTTTGAGATGTCATCTATTGGTTAATATGACAAAGTTTAAAAAAATACAAATTTATAATTGAAATATGGTAATATTTACAATGTTTTATGTGAAATAACAGATCTAAGTATTGCTTTAATAGATTAAAAAAGTTTTAACTGCAATGTGGTAACAAAATATATTAATATTGAAAACTGAAATTTGTGTTGTCCTTAATGTGTCTAGCATTTGGGGTTTTACCTTAATTTTTTTTTTTTTTTTTTTTTTATACGCTAAAATTTATTTCAGGCAAAACAGCATGGATTATTAAATAATGATAAAAAAATATCTGGTACTTAAATTTTAATTTAATATTTAAGTAATGTAAAAAATATCAATGAACTTTTGACGGCCTAAATGAATCTTTTGCCGCGTTTTGTTCACATAGCGACATGGACGATGACGTCTTCTAAAACAATATGGCGGTGAGAGTAATCTGGAGTAATCAGCTGCTATCCATCACTTATAGAAACTATAGAGTTTAGAGATACAAAGAGGCGCCCATAACTACAAATTAAGTTTACATGCTGATGGGCTAAAAATGGCTGCCGGAAATCGTTGTCATTCCTCAGAAACAACGGTGAACAAACTAGGAAGAAAGTCATTTTTCATTTTATCTGAAATCGTTTTTATTTATAGAACTTTTTATATGAAACCTAAAATAAGTTTCACTGTTATTGTCCAAAAGAATCAAAGAAATTTGTTCAGAAATGAGATAGTTTGTGCAATTTTACTATCAAGCTACAGGATTATACTTTATTCCTTAACTAAGCTCAAAAAACACTAGTACTCATTTACTAATATTTTCCTAATTTAATGTTTCCATTCAAAAAATGAAATAGACTCCTTCTTTCTTTGTGAAAGAGAAACAAACAAAGCAACACAGACACTTTCACATTTATAAAACTTTTACATTAGAACCAAACCCATCACTCCACTGAACCAAGCCTAAAACTAGAGATCACAAAATCACATATTATGCCATACAATTTATCATAGTAAATCATCTAAATTATAGTATGTAATGATTTAGTCTATGCTGTTAATTATGTACTAATTGGAAATAAATAAAATAAAAAAATAAAAATAAAATATAGTTCAATGAACTCAGTGTGGAACAGCTGATATTACTTCATGATTTTAGTTTTGTGCCCATGGTTTATGGTGTTCACATTGATGTGTACAATGGCCTCCTTTCAGCTCACTTATACTTGTTACAAAACATTATCCTTTACATGTGTTTAGGCTATGTTTGATACATGAGTGATTGCCTCACCTGACACATACACACTAACGCAATGTGCATGTATGCACAATTACTACATGTAACGCCCCGTTGTACTCAATGTTTGCAACAACTATACATGACAAGCATATTATATATGTATATCATGTTTGTATATTCTATTCTATTTTTATGTAATATTTTTATTCGTAGTCTTTAAGCATAAAAAATGTAACGCCTAGTATTAAGTGCTGTAAGTTACATTTTTGTAAATAAACGAATTGAATTGAATTGAATATTATCTCCCATTGTTTTGTCTATATTAACAGATAGGCCCCTAAAATACATAGTTTTAACAGACAAGAGTTCATAATTTTAGCAGAAAAGTGTCACAATCAGAATAATACCTAAAAATAATAGGTTCAAGATTCAAATAGAATAAAACCTTTCAACTTAAGTTGTTTTATTTCAGTTAAGTAAATTGCTTTAAATTAATCTTATTATATTTAAGATCCCACTTGAGAGGAAATATGCCAAAGGTTTGATCAAATTCATAGTTGTTATCTGTTTAATTATGGAACTCCATGTTTACTAAAATAATACAATGCCGAAAGGCAGAACATGGAGTTTTTTATGTACTAACTAGTTTTTGTATATGGCTTCGCACATGTAACATTTATCCTATGGGAACTTATTTTTTTTTATAAAAAGTAGCCTATGTCACTTTCCGTCTTTCTAAATATGTCCATGCCAAAAAACAAGTCAATCTGTTGCTCCATAACTGTGTGAAAGAGGAACACACCAACAAATACTCTTTCAGATTTATAATATTTTTAAGGATGCCAACCTATTCACTTATACAATAGTTACTGGTCTAACATACCAGCAAATGCCAACCTAATTTATCCATATCTGTAAATAAATGAATATGAATGAATTTCAAGTTATACATTTTTTGGATTTGTATTTGAAAAAAATTATCTAACATGTTCACAGATAAAATAGGATAGCTCCTCTTTAGTTTATGTTTTAACATAAAATGACTTATACTGGCTGTGGCAGGTTCTGCACACAAGCATTATTCTGCATTTTTTACCCATTTTATTGTCAAACAGAACAATGGGTTGAACACTGAGTTGTTACAAACAAAAGCCTATCGCAATCCTTATTCATTGAATCTGAAATAGGCATCCACTTGCAACAATTGTAATTTTGTTTAAATATGATTAATATGGCTGAAGTAAACACGACTTAAATATTTTTAGATGGTTTGATTAAGCTTGTAATACAGTTATTTTGCTACACCGAAAAAGAACGGTATCACGTGCAGTTTTCTGAACACGAAAAAATTAGTTAAAAAAGTGTGGTTTTTCCGGTTTTTAGTGATGCTTATTAGAATCATTCTACCTATTCTTAGTACAACTATTAATATTATGTCTACTTTGTGAGGTATGCGAAAACGTACTCATACTTTAAACCTATGTTTCTGATAAGATTAGAAAGAATCCAAATACTAGTCATAGAAACGAGGTATTCAAATAAGGTATAGTTTTGAACTTACCAAAAGTTGAGTTGATATTAATATCTAAACAACAGCAACCTAGTAGGAAAATATATTCATTGTATTCACTAGGCACAACACATCACTAGAATTAACACGGCGCCCGCACTACACGTTAAAATTTACAACAAAATAATATCGGTCGACCAACACCGAAAGACTCACAAAACCAAATCAAAAGCAAAACGTAGCAACAGTGGTGCCACATCGGACTGAACATTAAATGCTAGATTAATTATAAACGTAGAATGCGCCAAGTTCCTTGTATACTTTAATGTAGGTAATTTAGTAGAATGTCAAATCTTAATTTTAATTTTATTACGATACTAATTTTAATTGGTAATGGACAAAAGATAAATTTTGAATGTATTTTTCGTCATGACAAATGTGAACCGCAAACTTGACCACACAAAAACAAATAGCTGTTAAATCAATCTCTAAATATTTTCTGATTTGGGTGTTTTTTTTCATGTTATCAACACGTCAATCGCTAGGGCTAAACGTTTTACAATTTTTAAATGACTTTAATGTTATAAGCCTTTGTATAGTCGCATTTTTTATACATTTCGCTGAAAACTCTATTTACACAGAAACTAAAAAAAAATCTGAAAAATAAGGCAGAAGTGAGCAATGTTTTTTACTCATACTTACTAAAAACAAAACATTTCGTTACAATTTTAGGAGTGGAAAGGGTTTTCTCCCGAAACGTCAATTCTATCAATAAGGTACCTGAATATCTTTAAAAAACAAAAGAATTTTAGTACAACGCAAAAACAGTGGTCGTGTTCCACCACTGCGCCTGGTGTCGGGGCTACGGGCACGCTTGCGCACTCCTCCGCGGCACCCGACAGCGCTGGCCCAACTTGGGCCCCACCACGGAGCTTCGGCTCCCGCCAGAATGACGATGTGCCGAACACCAGACACATCGTCATCCACCACGTGGGACCAACCAGCACTGGGCGTCAGACAGCACCCGTGTCCGACAGCCCTGGTCCCGATGCGACGGGTCAATTAAAGTGGCCCCGCGCCTGCCACTACGGCTGCAGAGGATAGGGAGAGCGGCCGTCGCGATACCGACACTCCTCTTCCCCCGCAGCCCCACCGCCTCCGCCAACACGTTGGCGGCACCTGTTAGGGCCGCTGGCAGGTAGGATAGGTGGCAGAGCGGTGTCTTCACCGCCCATCCCACCCGCCGCCGCCCTCGCCTCGATGGGCTCGGCCGTGGCATCGCGACAAGCGCGACACCGCAGTCCACCTCAGTCGACAAGCCGACCTACTGGCCAGCCTCCGCACGGGCTTGTCTGGGCCCAAGACCCGGAGAGGCCGGCCCCACCTCGGGTTCCTCTTGGTTCACCGTGGCCGCCCACAAGCCACGGCTACTAAGCCCCCCCGCCATGACAAGGCGGGAACCCACTCGGGGGGGGGGAGAAGAAGAGTTAAGCTAAGTTAGTTTAGCTTAGCTCGCATAGCTGACGCAGTTTTCCATGGATTGTGCAGTCTGTACAGATCTATAAAAAAAATTGGTTCAGCTATGCGAGTTAGCCCCGAACCAACTTAGACTAAAAGTTCAAAAAAATAATTTGGAAGTCAAAGAAAATTACAAAATAGAAAAAAAAAACTTAAAGGTATTTTAAATAGTCGGGCTCATTTTAAAAAGATTTCAGATATCTACCGTCTTACTACAAAAGTTTTACACACGCTTTAGACAATGTTTTACAGTACGAATTGCATGGTTACACAGTGTTTAAAGCGTGTTTAAATCTTTTTTGGTAAGGTGGGTAGATTTCATATTGAGAATTTAATGTATCGCACCTTGTACCTAATACCAACATAATTATAGAGATAATAACAAGCCTCGCCAGTTTGAGTTAATTTATAAAAAAAATGTAATACAAATTGCTAGATCTAGCTAAGTAATGGCGTGTATGGTATCACTAAAATCTAAGCTTCGTGACGTTTCGTATTTTATTGACAATGACAACTCAAATTAATGTCAGCAAATTTCTTTCATATTTTGGCGTCGCACAGTTTGCGCCTTTGCCAGTGACAAGTTAAAGTTTTTTTTCAATTTGATTAAAACAAATCTTTTCCCTAGTTCGTAGTAGGTTGTGTCGATATAAATATGTGCACGAATTAATTTATTACATTAATTAGTTTCGCGCATGCCCACTTACACATACGAGATGAAAATAATGTTTACCTATAACTTTTGATTTCTTTATTGGATTGTAGGAGTTAACACTTCTTAAGCGGCGTTGTGCACTTTTTGGCATTAAAAATGTTAAACTCGCGTCAGGACAGACGCATAAGCTGATCGAAAATTCGTAGGACGGAGCAAGTTTCACTTCTGCCAGCACTCCCGGAGTGCAACCCGTAATTTTTTCAAAACATCTTAGTTCCTTATATCAATAATTCACGGAGCGAGCAAATTGTCACACTTTCGAGTACCTACCTATAGCCTATATTATATAGTTTAAGATACTTAATTTTTTTCATCAGTCCGGATATTCATTTCAACTGCCGCATGCCGCTACGAACATTATCGAACCTGCAAATCACGTTCTATACAGGATACAGGAGGAGTTTTGACATGCAGTAGTGAGTTTTAGTGGTATCATCATACCAGTTTAGGATAGCATTTTAAGTGTTTTTACCGACTTCAAAAAAAGGAGGTACCTGCCTACTATGTTCGTCTGTATGAATTATTTTGTGTATGCGTTCATCGATATTTGAAAACATCTTAGTTATTTCGATAGGGTAGACTTACTCGTGAGTAAGTAATACCTACTTCCCATTTACATTTTATCGAAGTCGGCTGAGCCGTTTTTGATAAATCAACAGTAATGTAGGTATATAGATGTCACATCGACTCGTGCAAACTATTCGGTGGAAGAGGGTGGTGTCATTTTTTGCGAAAAAAACATTAGTCTGTTCTTTAGAGTAGGTACGCGCAAGAAATCATTGCGCACGGCCAAAATTAGGAACTATTTCTATTGCTATCAGGAAAATCAAAATGCTAGCAACATAACGTACGTGGCGCCACCACTCGCACGCATAGTTATCTTGCGTGCACTCTAGTAACTGACCTAGCGCCACCACTAAAGTCCGACGATAAAAATTGTAACTAAGTGTGGTTTGGCACTAACTTTCAGGTTTATTATTATTCTTTTTCCTGTTTCAGCTCTTACCAATTTTTGTGCCTACTTTTCTAGATACTCGTATTTCAGATTAGATGGTTTACTTTGTTAGAATAAAAGACCAGTGTGGGGTAGCCATAGGACGTCCACTACAACTACTGGACATATGCTTCCCCAAAGGATTTTTAATAAAACTGGGGCCTAATTCTCTATCGACAAAATTATTATTACTATTTCCGCAATGCTGTTAGGTAGATAGGTAGGTATTGTTATTTCTTGTGGTGTCCACAAAGTGATCTTGTTAGGGTTCCGTACCCAAAGGGAAAAACGGGAACCTATTACTAAGACTTCGATGTCCGTCTGTCCGTCTGTCTGTCTGTCTGTCACCGGGCTGTATCTCATGAACCGTGATAGCTAGTCAGCTGAAATTTTCACAGATGATGTATTTCTGTTGCCGCTATAACAACAAATACTAAAAACGAAATAAAATAAATATTTAAGGGGGGATCCCCTACCACAAACCTGAATTTTTAGACGTTTTTCGCTCTATATTAATAATGGTATCCGGTAGATGCTAGAAATTTTCACAGAATATTTAGTTTTATATTCACTTCAATAATAAATAATAAAATTAAAATAAAATAAATATTTAAGGGGGGGCTCCCATACAGTACGGAACCCTCCTTGCGCGAGTCCGACTCGTACTTGGCCGATTATATTGTATTGTACATAATGTGCAACGTTAAAATATATCCATTTTAACGTCGTACATAAGTAAGTTGTTGTACGTAAGTTATGTACAAGAACTTGAAAAATAAATAATTGAGCACGTTTAGACAGGCCGCACACCTGCGTCACATGATACACGCATCGTACATTTTTTTCATTTTTTTTTCTTAGTTAATCATGTCTACTATTGAATGAGCTATTCCATACAAAATTGCAACTCGGAATTGGCATGTCTGATTTTTTTTTATGCAAACATTTCCGCGTTTGACCACCAACTCGCCTGATGGTAAGCGACGTTGTGGTCGAAGATGAAGCACGCAGACCTAGAAGATACCTATTCACTCTGACTTTGAAGAGCTTTAGATTATATCTCTTAGGTAACAGGAAAGCAGGAAGACTGTTCCATTCCCTGGCGGTACGAATCAGAAATGTTGAGTCAAACCGCTTCGTACGTATCGAAGGAAAATCGACAATGTAGTGGTGGTAATTTGGTAATCAGCTAATTTTTTTTCTCAAATTCATGGTAAGTCCTGGCCAGTCCTTCGCCATAGTAAAAGTTGTTCAAAACCATGGTGTTGATCTCCTCCTTTCGGCTTAGTACGCCAGTTCTGCATAAACCTGTAGCGTCGGTCCACCCAGTCTGTAGAATTCCTATGCTGCGCTTGTCGGCAAGTAGTCTTCATAAGATTCGAGAATTCCACAGCCCCATCGGCCATCAGTTATTCGAGTTATGTGCCCTGCCCACTGCCATTTTAACTACTCCGCTGGGCTGTTGGTAATTTTGGTCCGTCTGCAAATCTCCTTATTCCTAGCTGATTCGATCTCGCAGAGAAACTCCGAGCACAACTCTCTCCATAGTAAGCACGTCAATATGTAACTTATTCGAGAAATAAATAATTTGATAGACAATAATTATTTTTTGCAAAAAATGGCATGACCGACTTCAATTGTGTACAGAATTCGCAAATAGTTCGCACGGAGCGATGTAGCATTTTTCACATTATTGTTGATTTATCAAAAATGGCTCAGCCGATTTCGATAACATTTTAATGGAACCAATTTCGAAGTAGGTATACCCTTTGAAATAAAAAAAGAATTGGGCCTAGTGTCGCACTAGAGTGATGTACCAAGCGTACACCATGACATGACAACCTAGGTGGCTCAGTGGTTAGTGACCATGACTCTTAGGCTGGCTCAATGAAGCGTGGAATCCCTCACGATGTTTTCCTTCACCGAAAAGCCAGTGCTGTGAAATTCCGTACATAAATTCCAAGGAAATCATTGGAATTGTACCGGGGTTTGAACCCACGACCTCACGATTGTAAAGTGGGTGTCATTACAACTAGAGCACCACGGCTTGGGTCGCGAAACAGGACCCTAATTTTATTAGTATCGTCTTCATAAGTAGATATGTAGGTACGAGCAAAGTTAACAGGTAAAGTGTAGTACAGCGTATAATATATGCTCTAGCTAGGAGATCCCGTATTGCACTGGTTTCTTTAGAGATCCCGGAGCTCCCAAGAGGGCACAAAGGCTGGCCACCGAGCTATACCATATATTCATAGGAGAGCGTTTTGAAAAATAATTTATAGGACGTGTCGATATTCGCCGAATCATCGAAATCTTCAAATCGGCGGATTTGAAGTTACACCATATCTAAATTATGCAATATTGACTTAAAGGCCACAAAAAGCTGCGCGTCGATTGGATACTACGCAGCTTGTGGCTTACTTCACATCCGCCCACTTGTGTGATTCGGCCTATACCTGCGTATCAAGTTATGGAATCTAAGTGAAATTGTCAAGTTACAGTATTCTATAAATGAATCAATATCAATAGTGTTCTTTCACAATTCCATAATAATATGGATTCCTTAATCAGCAGCTGTACAGTAAGTGAGCATTAAAATTGTGAGATTTGTGAAATGAGAAAAGGGTAGTTTTTAGTTTTATTACCTAAAGGACAGACATCCTTTATCTGACTGAAGCAGAAAGAAGGTCTTCGTTTTAACACGTAGATTTTGCTTCCGTCTGTCCGGATATTGGTCCTTATCCACAGGTCGCATTTTTCAAGAAATTTCGACGAAACTTTTTTTTTTGATCGGGGTATTTCCCTCATGAAGGAGGGAAATTTTCTGTCGCCTTATTCATCAGCCGATTTTGATAATAAGTATTTGAGTAATATTGTTTAGTAGGCACCAAACTAAATCCTAACAAAACTTGCGAGTATGAATAAAATCGGTCAAGCGCGAGTCAAGATATAGACTTATGAACATTCAGCTAAAAAGAGATATACTATTCAGAGATCTACTCAACTAAGTAGTTGTTGAATTTCTAGCGCCTCATCATCAGTACATCAGCTGTAGGACTTCCACTGTTTGATATTGGTTTTCATATTTCTATTCATCATTTAGAATGAAGTCTGAAGCGTCTCATGCAGAATCTAATCTTCCAGGCATTTGCTCAAGAATTGCAGTTTTTTTAAACAGATCCAGATTAAAGATAGGAATTGTACGCAAAGTTACCTAATTATCTGAACTCAAGTAACCGAGCTACATAAATTAAGTAACCGAGTTTCTCAATAAGTCTATCCAGGTTCTTATTTCTGATCTCGTTTTCGGCTATGCTATGTCGACATCGACGGCTTGGCGACGACAAGGATTCAACAAAAGATACCCATACATATTGGTATTTGCATGGTAACCCAGGGTCTTCTATCCAATTATTGTTGCATACAATAAGATCGGATTCATACCTACTCGAGTCGGCTTACGTATACAGTTGGCTTACTATCTTATCTACGCTACCTATCATCAGCGCTGCGTGTAGGTATAGGTACGTGGACCGGTTAGTCATCAAAGCGATTGCCCCTGTTATCGACCGGTAGGTATTTGAGTGGATCTGTAAATTCGACAGAGCGTCTCGGTGTAAACAAAAGTTCGGGCCGTCCGTGGAGCGAGCGACGGCGGCGCAGGCGACGGCGACTACGAGGGCGCGCGATAGACAATGTGATAGCGGGTCGGGCTGGGCGGGCGCGCATGCGCGGCGAGGCGCGGGCGCGGGCGCGGGGGCGGGCGGCGTGCGCGCGCGCAGGGCGGGCGGCGGCCGCGGCTCAGTCCGCGCGCGCCCTCGCCATGGCTCGGTGGCTGCAGGCTCTGGTGGCGCTGCTAGCGCTCGCCGGCGCGACCGCGACCGCGCGCAAGTCCCCCGCCCCCGCCGTGACCAAACACGAGCCCCAGATCGAGGAGGTGACCGCCAAGCAGCTGGACCGAGTGCTGGAGGACAAGGACTTCGTCGCGGTGTACTGGTGTAAGTTCGCGCGCGCACTCGGCAGCCGCCCGCCGCCAGCGCCGCGCGCCTCCATATAGCGGGCGGGCGCTGGCGCGCGGCCAGCCCGCCGGGACCGCCGGGACCGCCGCGGCGCCCGTCCAAATGGGTTATCCTCGAGTTAATGATCTTCGGCCGCGGAGAACGCACGCGCATGATATTTCGAGGCTCGCGACTCAGTTATGCAACCGAGCCGCGGAGACAATAAAACTTGACCCGTCCGGCGGCCGGCGCGCGGCGCGCCCGTCGCCGCGGCCTAAAATGGTCCCGAGTCTCGTTTTCCACCGTTCCACCGCGGCTGCTCCAAGGTCGAGGCGCCTACGCCCGCCGCTCGGCTATAACCGTGTGCCGCCGCATGTGCCGCTGAAATAGACCAACATTACGTGCTGTCGGCATTCCGACTATTTTCTTTTGTCGCCAACTGTCGAAGCGATCTGTTTGTTGACACGTCACATTCCTCATGACCGTCTTTTACAAAAGTGCTAGTTGCGTAGTGTGCATGTGTGCGAGTTGGACGTGGAGCCAATGTCATGAGCTGATTTGACGGCGATCATTAATATTGTAGACGTATCTGCGCTGGCTGCCATGTCTCGCGCCACTCCTGAAGGGCGCTCGCGGATGCCGTCCGCTCTACGCGCAATCCATCACTGTCACTACGGCCAAATGATCTATCTTGATGTTTTAACAAACTAGCCCTGAAACCAAAAATTAACCCTAATGACCTGGGATAATGCGGCTCTATGCCTTCATCATTTCTGTAAATAGAAAGTACTAGTTCCATAAACATCAACAAAAACAATCATCCGGTCCTCGTAAATATCTTCGTCTGGGCATTTTAAATGGAAAGCTACGAGTAGAACAATATGTATCAACGTATTCAAACCTACTGATCCTTAGAATCTAACTAAATGACACAAACAAGGCACCGCAGCAGCGTCCTGGCTCTACATGAAGGAACAAGATGTTCAACACAGACCAATAACTACTAGGAAAAATTCTTGTCCTTGATAAAACTTCCGTTTAATAAAAAATGTACCGAAAATAGAGCTCAGTTGCTGAGTAGAGAAGACAATAATTACGGAAAGTCTCTGTAGCAAGTGTTTCGGTTGGAATACGTCCAAAATCACAAATGCTATCGTTAACTATTGGATTAATGAAAATTGCGACAAATTACGTAGAATTAAACATTAATTTTAACAAAGCACCCATAAATTAATCGAGAGAACAAAACAAACGAGATGCCTCAGAAAATTATAATACTTACCTACCTATTGTAACATTTTTGACGATTCAGAGACGATGAACTTGTGGTGGTAGAGTTCTTCTGTAGAGTCTGACCACCCCACTATCAAGTAGTATCATATTTTTTTAAGTATATCTGTTTTCCGTTTTAAAGGGGAAGGTTATAAGCAGAATTTCAGGGCGACATTGATTAAAGATCTGGGATGTTCCCTTGGAGTAAAAGTCGCAGAGTTTTGCCACACAGGGTTTAAACTGGTAGTTATAGTTATTATTTTTTATGGAGATGTTACGCTCCATTTGTGATGCAAACATGCGAATTCATTCCTCGTCTTTTCGCTAAATTATTTGATGAATTAAAATATTGCAACCTAAATATGTGAGACAATTAGGTATATTGCTCACAAAAGATTATTGGGGGTTTGGAACTGCAATTTCTGTTTATTTTTGTGATAATCACGTTGCACTGCAATGCATTACTTTGCTTATTTATCCCTTAACATATAAATTAACAAGCAACATTGTTCTTGGATCCAGAATCTATTAGGTCGTGTTTATTTTGCTATTGTTTGGCAGTCATAGCAAAGTATGAGCAGGGTATTTCCACTTATTAGGTGCAGCATAGTATGTGTTTACACAGCCACAGAAGAAAAATAACGAATCCGTAAGAAGTAGGTTCTGTGTTTTATATAAGTACTAGCGACCCGTCCCGGCACACGTGTATAATACATATAAACCTTCCTCTTGAATCATTATATCTACTTTAAAAAACCGCATCGAAATCCGTTGCGTAGTTTTAAAGATATAAGCATACATGGGGACAGACAGCGGGAAGCGACTTTGTTTTATACTAGGTATGTAGTGATATGAACTTAGTCAATAATCTAAATCAAACATTTTTGATGAAGACATTTTCATCGTTTGTTTAAAAAAAGTTAAACCAACTCTTGAACATGTTTATTTGTCTGGGAAAGACGTGGTCTAACGTTACCTTGCAAGAAACCTTCAGGGATACCTTTTTGCCCAGGATCAGCTTTGTCATCATTGAATCTTGTCTGATGCTTCGCCAGGATGTTGTCTAGAAAGAAATTTCATGCACTATTATAATATATACAGTAATATCCTCTAGGTTCGAGTTTACGGCTAAATTGACAGGAATAAATATAGAGAAATAGTTTTTCACATCCTGCAAAGTGTTCTGCGCAACCGATCTTTAGTAAAATTTTACTTAAACTGTCAAACTCCTATATTAACGACCCATGTGATGACATTTTTACAATTTTTATATCCAGGAAAAGACACAGTTCATCCTCGTGGATCCCTAACCCAGATTAAATAAGCAGGCATAAAATGATGAAGAATTAGTATTTGTAATATTTTAATCCAGTTCCTAATTCATAGTTAGAGGTACTTATTGTATCAGCCAACGAATAAATAAATCATTGAATGGCTTTCATCACGTGTTCGTCCGGCTCGAAGGACCAATTCAGATTTACAAAGGCTGCTGTTTTTCTGTTTTATTTGTTTTTAAAAGCTTATGAGTAGAGCAGTCTGGGTGAAACAGAAAAGGATGTTCCTCAGCTCTATCTTGTTTGTGTGTTGGTTGTCAGCTCAAAGGACCAATAGGGAAGTTTACTAGGTATAAAAATCATTATTATAATTAGTCCGTCAATTAGATTATTAAAAATATTGGACACATATTTTTTCTTTTGTCAATAGAACAATCAGTGACAAAGAAAAAGTTTGAGAGTGGGGGCTCGTGACGGCACTAGCCGGTACATTTGATACCGGTTAGTGACGTCACGCGGAACATTAACGGGTTATCATCATCATTTTTAGGGTTCCGTTACCAAAGAGAAAAAGGTCCCGACCTTATTACTAAGACTTCGATGTCCGTCTGTCCGTCTGTCTGTCTGTCTGTCACCGGGCTGTATCTCATGAACCATGATGGCAGCTGAAATTTTCACAAATGATGTATTTCGGTTGCCGCTATAACAACAAATACTAAAAACAAAATAAAATAAATATTAATGGAGGGCTCCCATACAACAAACCTGAATTGTTAGACGTTTTACCAGGTAGATGCTTGAAATTTTCACAGAATATTTAGTTTTATATTCCCTTCAATAATAAATAATAAAATTAAAATAAAATAAATATTTAAGGGGGGCTCCCATACAGTACGGAACCCTCAGTGCGCGAGTCCGACTCGTACTAGGCCGATTTTTTTTGCTAAATTGACAAAAGATAAAATACGTGTCTAATATTTTTTGATAATCTATTTGATGGACTAATTATATTTTTTTTAGTTAACAAGCCTAATCGGATTTAAAGATGAATTTTTTGTTAGATTTTTTTTTATAACTTAAAAAAAAATAGTTTGAATGAAGTGAAAATAAACTTCCTAAGAACGGATGTTTCTCTATCTGAGCCACGGATCAGAACCATGATTAGTTGTGTCGAGCAGACATGGACAATTTGTTATCTTGTCGTCATATCTGTCTGGCCAATTAATTCATTTCCACGTGAATCAGTAGAAACTGAAAATAAACGGGGCCGCCGTTAACGTCACCATGTTTATAAAAATCTTTATATACCAATCTGTAGTTCATTTTGAAATGTGGACAGGTGAATAACCTCCGTTAAATGAAGTCCATGTATTTGGATTTATTATAAAATCAATTTACACCTACTAAGCTTTCCCTACTTGAACTCGATTGCACATAGCTTAGTAAAATTATTAATTCCAGTTCTTTTTAGGGTTCCGTACCCAAAGGGTAAAACTGGGACCCTATTACTAAGACTCCGATGTCTGTCTGTCACCAGGCTGTATCTCATGAACCGTGATAGCTAGAGAGTTGAAATTTTTACAGAAGGTGTATTTCTGCTGCCGCTATAACAACAAATAGGTACTAAAACCAGAATAAAGTGTTTTACAATCCCATACAAAACTCTAAATTTTAAGCAGTTTTTTGCTCGATATTAATATTGGTCTAATACCATGCATAGTAGACGCTTGAAATATTCACAGTTTATTTAAATGAATATTCACTTCAATAATTAAATTAAAATAAAATGAATACTTAACAATCCTCCCATACAAGAAACATGATATTCTGGTGCCATATTAATTTATTGAAATATTCACAGAATATTTAGTTGTATATTCACTTGAAAAATAAATAGCTTAATTTAAATAAAGTATAGGTATTATGGGGGGCTCCTTATGCAGTACGGAACCCTTCGTGCACGAGATCGCCTCGCACTTGGCCGATTATTTTTGACCGACGAAACGAAGGAGGTACTCAATTCGACGCGTACACGTTGAAGTCAGTCATACCATCTTTAGCAAAAAATAATTATTAACCTATACTGTCCCACACCTGCGCAAAGGACTCCGCCTATCCTTCCATGAATCGCGATCCCTTGCAACCTCTTGCCAACCTCGCTCGAATGAGTCCATCGTCACACCAGCGTTTCTTCGGCCTTCCCTGGCTGCGTCGTCCGTTGTGTTCCCACTCCGTGACAATATGCATGGTGACTAGGTAAAAAAAAACATTATTATTAGTCCGTGAGTTCGATAATCAAAAATTATCGGACACTTTTTTTTTCAATTAAACAACAAATGACAAAGATATACCTTGTCAAAATTTGGTGGTGGGGGTTGTGACGTCATCTCTCTCACAGAAGTCTATACATTTGTATGGCATTTGTGACGTCACAAGAAACTTTAACAGGCTGTAACTTCATCAATTTTTGATTAATTCACAAAAGAAAAAATAGGTGTCATATATTTTTTGATGGTCTATCTGACGGATCAATTATATTTTTTGATCATCATGCCTGTTCTGGCCCATGTATTGGGGTGCATCCGCGCCACATGTGCCGTCCAATCTCACTTTAGCTTGGTGGCTTTTCAGCCGACATTAACTACCCCTGTGATAGAACTTCAGTTCTTATTGAAGCGAAAACAAACGCTGAATAGAAAGAGAATGCCCTGTAGGCTATGGAAACTGGTTGTTTAAATGTGCACTCGCTCCATTGTTTACTACATTGCTTACTTTATTATAGAGCAGGTGTATTACATTGAACATAGGATTTACCCTTGAAGAGCGATCGGGCCATAACTTCCACGCTGGCGCTGGCCCGGTTGGTTTCACTAAAATACGCCATAAAATGTGGTCTTTACATGTGTCCTATAATTGCAATGCCTATTAGATAGTGGTGTAAAAAATTATAGGTCTCTACCTAGGTTCCAACAAAGTCTTTGGGACTACCACTGGCATTTTGAACTCAATGATTCCAACGTGAGCGTTCTTCTACCATGCGCTACGTGCGCCGCCAAGGCTTATCCGAAGAAAAGTCACATTAGTCAAAAGTCAATAGTTGCAAAAATGGAAACTGTTGATAGAAATTCTCAGTAATTAAAATTAATTTATTTTGTGTACCGGAGAAATTTTCGATTTTGTGTTTTTGTAGTTTGGTTCTTTTATCGATCATCGACATTCCTCAGGCAAAGAAATGTATCTATTTTATCCCACATTTAGGCACTACCAACCTTATAGGTCTTATTGGAGATCGCCATAGGCGAGGCCTATATCCAGCAGTGGATGTCCTATGGCTGATGGATGGATGGATGGATAATCCCACATTTTGATACGAATGGGAGGGAATGTGTAACCATACCAAAGTTTGTGTTTCCCGCAGAATCAGCACATCTTCAAATCTAGAGCAGTGCAGGGTATAGGGTTAGGTACATCCTAGACCGTTTCTGTAAATAAGTAATCGTATTTTTATCATAATCCGCTGAGGTTTCTTAAAATTTTTCTAATATTTATAAATAACTAGCGACCCGCCCCGGCTTCGCACATGTGTATTAAACATATAAACCGTCCTCTTGAATCACTCTATCTATTAAAAAAAAAACTACATCAAAATCCGTTGCGTAGTTTTAAAGATATAAGCATACATGGGGCCAGACAGCGGGAAGCGACTTTGTAGTGATAAATAATAAATTTATTTGACCTTTCTTAGGGCCATGTACAGAAATAGGTTCAGTTATACAGCTGATATTAATTATTTTGAAGGTAAAGAAAGAAATCGTTTGTTCGCGTCCGGTATATCCTGCTGGATAGACCGGTTTTATTGGAGATCTATGAGGAAGGCCTCCCGTATAGATCTCCAATAAAATCGGTTAGAAGCGGCTTCCATCTAGTGTGATCCTTTTTTAGGGTTCCATACCCTACTAGAAAGACTCCGCTGTCCGTCTGACACCAGGCTGTATCTCATGAACCGTTATAGCTAGAAAGCTGAAATTTTCACAGACGATGTATTTCAGTTGCCGCTATCGCAACAAAAACAGAATAAGTATTTAAGGGGGCTCCCATACAACAAACGTGATTTTTTAGGATTTTTTTGCTCGCCATTAATAACGGCAAGAGGAAAAACAGAATAAAAATAATATTTAAGGGGGGCTCCCATACAGTACGGAACCCTTCGCGCGCGAGTCCAACTCATACTTGGCCGATTATTTTAATCGTTTTGCCATTAATATTCGTGGAAATAGAGAAATCCAATCTAGTCTGACACACAATATTCTTGCTTTACACAAATATTTAGTTCACATAGATTTACAAACAATGCTCAGTGCTCGATAATGTTTGACACTTGCCTGGATCAAAGCCGTGCATCAGTGCTACGAGAAGGTAGTAGGTAGTACGCTAATAGCAGACACTAGACTCAACTATTGCAAGCTGTTATGACGGCATAGAATTTGTATCAGTGTCTGTATTTCTACAAATACATATTCGAATCAAAAACTCCGTCTCCTTCTGATTTTCGTACATTACTAGTTTTTGCCCGCAGCATCACCCGCGTGATATTTGATTTTTGTGCAACCCCATAGGAACATTTTATTTTTTCTGGATAGAAAGTAATCTATGACACTTTCCGTCTTTCAGACTATGTCCAACCCATATATCAAGTCAATTCGTTGCTCCGTTGCTGCGTGAAAGAGGAACAAACCAACAAATACACATTCGGATTCATAATATTAGTAAGGAAGTAAGAATTCTTGGAAATTCTATACTATTCCTTCTTGTTGTGAAGTAGCGGCTGCTAAGTCTGTGTATAAAAAGCTATCGTCTACGTTTGAAATTCATTGATGTTTTACACCCTTCCACTAGAGGCCAAAATATTATCTTAAGGAATACTTATTAGCGCAGAAAATGTTATTTCATTATTTGTTTCATTAACTGGACCATCAATTGTATCTTTATGATCTTCCTTCACTCCAGCAGACACGATCGTCTTACAAATGGAGTCTTGTTTATTTTTACCCGAAGTTTATCGCCAATAATGTATCAATGCAGGTGTAGGAAATAGCGTAGAGTAATTTTTTACTGGCCATCTGCAGTAGACTGTAAAGCTATAATAGTTTCGGGTGATTATGCTTCCAAGCATTTGGTGCTACCTATTGTTGATTATGATTCATCTTATGAATTGGCACTGCCTGATACGTCAACAAGTTTGCGTAATTTTAGCCGCGAATGAAATCTTAGGATGTGCAAACCATTTATAAATTGGAAGATTTTAAGTTAACCTATTTATATTTGAATTGAAAGGATGAAACATTTTAAAATCTCAACACTATCAGTCGTGCCAACGTAAGCCTTAGAATTTACAAAAAATTGTGATGTTCATAAGCTTTTAACAAACGCCCAAGATAATAACAGTTTCATTATGTTGAGGCATCATAAAAATGCTGAAGCCGTAAAATTTAAAAGCAGAAAGCACAACTGAAACGTATGTGGGATAGACCATGAGGCAGTCATAAATATACGAGTGGCGCAGCCGCGTGGGCAGCCAAGTCACGACCTCTTGCTTTGCGAGATTTATGAGTTTATTTTGTTGCTGACGTTTCAACTTTCAAGTCTACAACCACAAGCAGCTGCACGGATTTCCAGATTTATAATGTAAACAGTACCTTGAAGAATGTTTTTATACTGTCTGTCACTATCGAAACTGTTTATCGATTTCTTTGTGAAACTGTTTTAGCAAAAATGATCTGCAGGTGTCTTAATTTTCAACATCAGTTTGATGTACAGCTTATGGTTAGAAATCTTTGATCAATTAGTGTGTAAGCTTACATGAAGTCGGCGATAATGGAGCTAGTCTATAAATATGAAGTAAAAGATCTGTTCCTATAGTTTTTCTTACTTCTCAGCTCTCAAGTTCCGTTTTTATTTTTATGCATTATAGAATACAAAATAGATCGAAGATGTGCTCTTGAATTTGTTTCTATGCAACTAATATTAACTGTGAAGAGTTCTCTTTGTTTAGATTAGACTCTGCTTAGATTATTAGCTATTTTGATTTTTGCGTACCTATTAAGTTGTATTTAGGATTAGGTCTATAGCTATTATAGTATCTTAATGTGTGTTATGTCATTCATTATGTCTTTTCCGATAATATTTTCGTGTCCTTAGCCTCGAGATCAAAACGATCGCTGGCGTCCACTGGTCCGGATGAATATTATAAATAACCTTATTTTATTCCTCTTTCGTTGCGTTTGCTGGAATAGTGTTAGCAGTTTCTTTCAAACCATTTATTGTTATTTTTATATCTAGTGAGGCAGATACATCACTGCCAAATGTTGATGTCACGTCCCCGAGGATTGTTTTGTTAGTTGTCAGCGTTTCAATGTTAGCAGTGTGTTCTACGTTAGTAATGGCGTAGGCGATGGCATCTTCCGAGACGTTTGGCGTTGTAGTTTATTCTTGGAACTGAGATTTGAACTTGTTTTTTGATGTCAGTTAAAATTTTTAGTCAGTCATTATTTTAGAATTACAATCGTTAAAACATGTCGGCGGCCTTCGAGGGGCCTAATCGCAGATCGCGGTGAATTAATGGTATCTACTTCTATATCTCAATATTCTCATTCTTTTTGATATTAATTACGTCTTAGACGACGATGTTGATTCGTTTGTAATTAATTGAAGCCCAGTACACAATCTCTCTGTATTTTCCTGGCTATATATCCCACATGGTGGTAGGTCCAGACTTTCCGTACTTTTTCCTCCACTTTGCCTATGGACTTCGACATCATCTTCGTAAACACTGCACTCTCTCATGTCCCTTTGCACTAAGTATATCCTTCCATCTTGGGTCTTTCACAACACTCTACACAATAAAGTGTGAAATGTTATCTTATCTCCACAAGTTTTCAAGTTTTCCTCCACTTCACTCCCCTTAGCTACGCCACGGTAATCATAGATACCACTACCGTGGCTACGTCTATGCATCAGAGTGAATTCAATAGCTTTACGAATCCAGAGTTCATTGGCCTCAGAAAGAATAAACAACAATAATAGAGTACAATATATAGAGTAGAGAACTACTCTATTTATTTGCATGTCACAATTTCTTGGCCACTTTTTAGGGTTCCGTACCCAAAGGGTAAAACGGGACCCTATTACTAAGACTTCGATGTCCGTCTGTCTGTCTGTGTGTCACTGGGCTGTATCTCATGAACCATGATAGCTAGGCAGCTGAAATTTTCACAGATGAAATATTTCTGTTGCCGCTAACAAATACTAAAAACAGAATAAAATAAATGTTTGAGGGGGGCTCCCATACAACTAACGTGATTTTTAGGAGTTTTTTGGGGCATCCATACGGTACGGAACTCTTCGTGAACGAGTCCGTCTCGCACTTGGCCGATTATTAAAATAATCCAGGTTGAAAATAAACTGAACTAATTTGCAAATTTTTTTACGTAAGTACAATCGTATAAATAATTGAAAGATAAGAGCACGGCGCGTCATTTAACATTAAAATTAATAAAAATGCAATGAATGGTCACTATCATTCATTGAATTTCCCTTTGAATGGCCCTAAAAATTCCATCTCAATTATACATAAGTTTTCATACCACCTGCTCGAAAATAACTCATTATATGTCGTACAATCTCAACGTAAAATAAGTCATTATTATCTGATCACAATCTCGAGGCCTATGGCAGGTCAATAATGTTGTATGAAACTCCCTAGGGGTTAAAGTGATTTAAATTTGGAACGTCTAATTTGTATGAAAATTTCTCAACTCAGAACATTTAAGGACATCGTAAAGAGGTTTCATTTTGCAAAATCAAATATAACCTCTTTACATTGTGCGGCAACTGGCATTGTAAGGAGGTTCTACTCGGCGTCACAGAATAAAACCTCTTTGGTGCCCGTATCAGTTCGATTTTATAGAATAAAAAAAATCTCTTTGCAATGCCCGTGTTAGGCTATGTCTATGATAATCGAGCTGGTCATGGTCTTATTTGTGTCATGTAGTATTTCCATTCTTTTTTTATATTATAAATTGTGTGCGGTTCTGTGAAATTTCGTAGGTACATTCTAATTTGTTTTAATTCATTGTGAAAAATACCGAGTATCCTAATGAGTACCTACACTTAGTGAATATATGACGTAAGTATATTACTCATATTCTTGGGGTTATCTTTTCTAAGTAAACACCCTCGCTACGCTCGGAAGTTAACTATAGAGTCCCTTGCTACGCTCAGGGTTTTTGTCGCCCGTGACATAAGACACCATTGGTTCTCTTGGTACATAATTTACTATTACAATTTTCCATCAATTGGATCCAACGCGAATTTATTCTGCTTAAAAATTCCTACATAAATATTAAGGTCAAGAATTTTGGGTCTATTCCAATCAGATTGAGAGTTTCAATAGCGTCATACGTTTGCACTATCAAAGTAATAGAAAATCTTCAGATGGGTATGTAGTGGACAGTGAACACGCTTATTGAATTACGTTCAATACAGGATCTGCCTAAGGAACGTGCAATTTTATAATAAATAACAATCTTTCCATGACTCATTTTACACAACATGTCATAATTATGAAAACTGAAATATTTTGAACCGTCGCGTCGCCTTACAATATGCTTTCAGTATCATAAAGCAAGCTGATGTTGACCTAATTACGATTGTAGCATATTTAATTTAACATCGTCAAGTAGTGAGTTACCCAGCAAAAATGGTGGAGACTACAAATTTTCCGTCATTTTTAATAATGACCTCTAGACGCTCTGATAGTCTACAAACTCTACATACTAGAAAAATAGGAAAAAAAAATATAGGTCACTTAGTATGTTCATGAACACATGCACAGAATGCACATAGTAGTTTATATTTGTCATATTCTGTATGAAAAATGCGACAGCACTTTTTGTTCGTAATCTCAGCTCAATATTCGAAAAGGAAAAGATAATTTACAGAAATATTACTAGAATCGGAAGCACACATTTGTAGATTGCAGAGATAAAAAATCTAGTTTCAGATAGTATCCTTCAAGTAAGGCTTGAACAATACAAATATACAAACAAACACCAAAGCCGTCAGGTCCAGCAGCACAGACGGGTTGTGAACCAAGTTCAAAAATGTTGAACAGATCTGAAATGTATTTGTTTTTGAAGTTCTTCGAAATGGGCCTCAGCGATCACGTCACTGACCAGTGAGTTGGGCCCAACAATTCAATATTGGGTACACAATTGTATAATATTAAAATTGTTGTTACGGCAGGTAAACAAAGTCCTAATCTCTTCAAAATCTAGAGACAAGACTACCAATCCAAATCAGTCGGTCAAATCCAGTAAAATAGCCTACTAGCCTAGCCGTAGTGATAACGACATGAGCTAGTGAACTAGAAAACAAAATTAGGAGACCTCCAACATCAATCCTGCTAATTCATTGTGTGAAGGATTTCACGGAACACACGTAATCCCCAGACCGACATAGCAGATATTTAGTTTCTCCTTTCTTTCAAATTTATAATCAGCCGGTTAATGACTGTACTGTACTTATGTATTCCAGACGCGAGAAGCTGTGTGACGTGCGATAAGGTGCTAGAGGAGCTGGAGAAGATAGACGACGACACCGACACCTTCGGCGTCGACTTCGTGAAGATCAACGACAAGCGGCTCGCGAAACAGTATGGCATCACGAAATTCCCCGCCCTCACGTACTTCCGTGAGAAGGAACCGATTATTTACGAAGGTGAGGTATTACAAAGGGTCTACAACTTCTTAGGCTGTCGACACCCATCGACCGTTCGTCGATGATCGTTCGATCGTTCAGAATAGAGTTACTTTTTATGATAAACATTTCAAAAATTCGTCGCGGATGCAGGATTCGAACCTTGCGTCTTCGGAAAAAAAGTAACTCTTTGAGATAAACCTAGTGTGGGATGCACTATAAAATTAAAATCATTTCGTTCAGAATAGATTTGATAAAGATCAATGACAAGCGGCTCGTGAAACTGTATACCATTACGGAATTTCCCGCCCTCCCGTACTTCCGTAAGAAGGAACCGATTATTTACAAAGGTGGGACATCGCAAATGGTTTGCCACTCACTTCAACTATCTAGACGACGTCGCCAATACATCCAAAACCTAACTAGTAAAGATTAAAGATAATCGGCTTGTAAAACAGTATGGCAAAACGAAAACCCCCACCTGACCCCCATGTAACTCCCATTATTTAGGACGGCAAAACCAATGAAACAAATAAACAATACCTTTCCTTGGCAGTCGGGTAAATATAGACAAGATGTGGTTGAACGTGTCTAGTAAAGAGAAGGTATAAAAGCTCACTCACTTCACTACAAAGCTACAAACAATGGCGAACAAGCGGAAATTTAGAGCGGAATATTCTTTATGATGTTCTTGTTTATCCTGTATCTAGTGAGAAACGAAAGCGGTATTCCGCTTTCCGCCCGTTTTACAGTGTCAGTGTGAATATTATGTCCTATTGGACAGTCCAATATTCCTCTGATCTGCCTCTGTTTGTGGAATACTTTATTAAGTAACTTTCTTGGAATGTACTGAATTTTGTGGGTGTTGATGGTTAAGTTGAAAGAAAAGTGGGTTCTAACATACAAGCGTAAATCATCATAAAGGATAAACTCCTTATAAACTTACTTATAATAATAATAACAAGAATTATTCATAAGAATTATGGGGCACAAATAGCGGGTGCCGAACCTCATTAAATAGTCCAATTTTACATATCATTTAAAACTTCACCACAAAAGACCAAGTACAATATTTCATGTCTTTTATATGCCATAGTTTCCATTTCACGCTATCCTTTTTACACTTACTGCTGTTTTTATATTTCTAAATTGTAAAAGGGGCCTCTCAACGTTGGCTTAGGCTCCATTGATACCTAATAAAGGACCAGGCCAGCCTGTGAATTTGATGGAATAAAGAATAATTACAATAATTGTATTAATGCGGCATTTTTTGGCGGGTGCTGCACCTCATTCTATAGCCCATCTTTGTAAGTCGTCTATCAGCACATCACAATAGCCCGAAACTGTAAATTACATCTAGCAATAGTTATTATCATCCTACTCGTCTACTCTATGTACCTAACAGATAAGTTTTATAACATTTTATGTAAAAGGGCCTCTCAGTTTTGGCTGCGGCTCCACTGATGCCTGCCAAAAGACCAAGCCAAGACTATGCTTATGATTTTTACTATAATTTTAATAATAAGTAACATAGACTCCTTAGAGATAAGATAAGATATCTTTAGGTGCACTTAGTTGTCACAAAAATATAAAGAACTTGAAGAAAAAATCTAATACTTTTAGAAAATGTTTTTATAAATATTGTTATATAACTATGTGTGACATTGAAGACGGCTACAAAACATCAACCGCCAAAATACCCATAAAGAAATATGATAAATATATATAGAAATATCAATAAAATGTAGTAGTAATCATAACAGTGATTTACGTTAGCACCTAGCAGTAATAAGTTAATATGTTGAGAGAAATGTAGACAAGATTGTGGGTATAAATACTCGTACATTAGCGTCAGATTGAATACTAAGAATATTTTCAATGTAAATTAGATTCTCATTTGGTGTACCTATGTAATATGTTTGTAATTGTCTGAAAAATAGAACCCGGCGTTACAGTAGGTAATTCTAATGTTTTATTAATGTAGCTTCTATGTTTATTCATAACAAGTTCACGATCAGTTAGTTAAAGTCAAAAGTACAATATTTAGGTATTCGTGAAATTGTGAATACAAGGATCTTAGTTTAATTTCTAAAATCCAACACAATTAGCCAATATGGCATACGAAAAGTTATTAAAAGTATGCATTAATTAATAAAAAAAAAGTAAAAAGTTAAAGAGTTAAAGTTAATGGTTCATTTTAAAAGTTTAAAAAGTTATTAAAGTTTGTATTTTAAGATGTCTTCAAGCAGGTGCTACTGTTAACCTTCTCGCCGACCGCCGATCTCGCTTTATGTGTTTTATAATGGATTTTTTACTACTGACCTATCTATTCACCTGTTCCGAGAAAAACGTTTTAATTTGAAATGTTTTCACATTCTAGGAGATCTCATGGACGAGGAGAGCGTCCTGGATTTCTTGACGAGTTTAGAAGCAATGGACCTTCCTGACCGGATAGAAGAAGTCAACCAAAAGATCCTCGGAAAGATCATCGAGGACACAGACTACGTGGCAGTTCTCTTCTGTAAGTATCGGCGTGGAATCGCGAGTGTTTTGTCTTCGTCAGATAGCTAATGTGGTAAATTGGGCATTTAGGCATTTTCTACTAACATCTGTTATCAAGTGTAAATTCTGTCAATGTAGACCTGTGTACCGTAACCGACATATTTGTTAGCGAGGAGTAGACGAGGAGTTGTTTATTTGTGCGTGTGATTTGATTGTGTTTTTGACGTAGGTCCTGATCACAAAAGTTGCGGCCCGTCAACCAGTGAGTAAGATTCTAGCCAGCGGCATGCTTTTTTGTACGTTTGCTGTATTTCTTCCAGCTTTGTAGATTAGATTTTTATGTTTCAGATGTTATTTTGCTTCTCGCTTGTCTCGTGAATTTATAGATTGGCAACAGAGGATGTTAAATTAGAAGACAGAACTGAGCGAACGCCGTTCGCATTACTTAAATCAACAATGTATGATGAATAGGTCTAATTAAACTTTTGGCTCGGACACAACGCGTCCAAGCACACGTTCGTTATTCTCAATCTTTATCATGTTCGGAATCACCATTAACACTTTCATTTACTATCTCTCCAAACTCGTGTTCCTTGTATTTTCATGTTATCTTTTAAATCTATCGCTATAATTTCCTGACTAACCGTTATCGTTAACCGCTTATGATTCGGCATAAGTTAATCTGGCGTGTAAGGAAGGTTAGAATCAAACCACGTTAGCAGTATCGGGCCGAGGCGAGCTATTTCTGCGGAGCTATTTGCGGCCCGCCAGCAAGCTCGGATTGACGGAGCGACGTGACGACTCACCACGTCAACCGCACTCCCGACCTTTAACTACTCAAAAAACCATTCAAGACTAACTATGATCATTTTTAAGAAAACCCCCCAAAAAGAGGAGAACACTGTCAGCACGAAGTTTCTCAAAAAATGCGTCTACGGTGACCTTGACCTAAATGTCGCAGAACCGAACTCTGTCAATTAGTAAACACGGTTTACTACATTCTATTTATAACTGAAACTGGTATCATTAACAAAAAATAATTTGTTTTGAAAACACTTAATATTTAGCGGCTGCTGCACCAAATTACTAGATGAACTACAGACCGTTCTAGAACTTGGTCTTCACTAAATCAACGATGTTTTGTGTACGAGCACCCCTAGAACTAGAAGACATAGAAAAAGATGCTAGCGACACGGCTAGCACCACGTTTTCTCTTTTTGATTCCTACGCTTTATACGTTCACTCGCACAATAAACGAATTTATATTAAGACAACACATTGGTATCATGTTGCACGCACGACACTCGCTTACACGCACACATTAATTTTCTTTTACAACTCATTTAGTCGCCCTTAACTGCACCGCTTCAGGTCCTACGAGGCATGACGTAAGAACTCCTCGTTCGAAAGCAAATTTGTTCGTGAGCTAAGAGGCTGGCTCGATGTTTCAGATAAACCGGAGTGCAAGAAGTGCGCTAAAGCTCTCCAGGAGCTGGAGAACATCGACGACGAGGCGGACCAGCTCGGCATCGGCTTCGTGAAGATCCATGACGAGGAATTAGCCGAGGAGTACAGTCTTGGAGACCTGCCAAGACTGGTGTACTACAGGCATCAGATACCTATTATCTATGAAGGTACGTGACTCATTTTTATGGCCAATGACGTTTGGATTACGAAACTGGATAGCGATTTAGTGATCGATGTTGTGTGGCGAGAGATTAAAGTGATTTCATTTAC
Organism: Hypomecis atomaria; assembly: GCA_964007245.1. Taxonomy (NCBI): domain Eukaryota; kingdom Metazoa; phylum Arthropoda; class Insecta; order Lepidoptera; family Geometridae; genus Hypomecis; species Hypomecis atomaria. The sequence continues at coordinate 21,919,315 of OZ023288.1, forward strand.
TCCGTGTAATTATACGGAACCGGGGCACTGTTGGCGAAACTTTGCGATTTATTTATAAACAGTCGCTGAGTGGGGTTTTAGTTGAATGTAACGAATGTTGTTTGTGATCCTTTCTGCCACTTGCTTCCAGCTTTTGCGGATATTTGCTATTTAGAAAACGTTTTTGGTCATCCATCAAATTTTTGTATGAGGATTTGAATTGTGCCACCAAACCTTAATCGGTGACAGAGTCTGGGATAAGGCAAGCTTTTGGTTTTCTGTTCTATTTTTAATGGATCTCTATTTGCTGATAGCCTCAGAATCTTAGGATTAGATATCTACTGATCTTAATTTACGAGTAGGTTGCCACAGCTACTTAACCCATTTGATTTTAAACTGCAATAACTTGGCGGCATCTGGGTAATATCGTTACTTTTCAGAAAGGCAGTCAATGGGTTAATTAATACAGTCGAGAAAGCTAGTGGGTGGTCGAAGTTTAGTCTATTTTGAGAACAATTATCACAAATAACTCGCAATTTTAAATAGATAAAAGATTATTTGAAATAAAAACAAAACGTATGATAATAAAATTCTTTCAAAAAAAAGGTTAGTCGTATTTTCTCATCTGATCATAATAACAATCAAAAGGTCCATGGACACCAACAAAAAATCTGAGTCCTCAAATTGTTCCGAAGATGGTGTTGTTACGCATTGATGTAGGCCAAGCATGCGACCACGAAAAGCCACGAAAAGAAATGTTTTCGACTTGTGAAAAAGTGACACATAGGTATATAACTCACCACTTCGCCATAACTCTGTCTCGTTCTGACACGTCGAAAGTAATAATTCGTGGGGCGCATCCTAGCCCAGCTGGAGCGCGCTCTACTTTTAGATCAGCTTCTTAAACCCTACCCAGGGTAGAGTCTTGTGATTTTAATCTAAAGAGATCCTTATATGACTTTCCAGGAGAACTAAGCAAGGAGGAAGACGTGTTAGAGTGGCTGATCGCCAACAAGTCCACCGGCGACGAGGAGGACGTCATCGAGGACGTCACCGCCAAGACGCTCAACACACTCATCGGAAATGTCGACAATCTTGTCGTGCTGTTCTGTAAGTCTAGTTTTCTTTCCACGTATTTGCTAAAGATATTAGACTTTTAGGACATACTTGTAGAAAGACTTCCATTATCACTACAAAGGATAAAACAAAGTCGCTTCCCGCTGCCTGTCCCCATGTAATATGTATGCTTATATCTGTAAAACTACGCAACGGATTTTGATGCGGTTTTGTTTTAATAGATAGAGTGATTCAAGAGAAAGGTTTAAAATTATGTACAATACACCTGTGCGAAGCCGGGGCGGGTCGCTAGTTCTGTATATATATATTTTTTTTTATTATGCATAATAGGGCTACATTTGGCCACCATCTCGCCTGATGGAAAGCGAAGTTGTAGGCGAAGACGGAGTATGTAGACCTAGAAAATATCTATTCACTCTTGACTTAAAGATATCCAGATTGTAATTGTCCGGAAACAATGGCGTAAGCAGGGCATTCCAATCTCTGGCGGTCCGCATTATGAAGGAAGAAGCGAATCGCTTAGTACCAGCAGGTGGTACGTCGACTATGTAGGGATAAGTATTTAAGTAGGGATGGTATTAAATAATGAGGAATATAGTATTCTACTGCAGAAAAGAGTTTTATGTGTCCTTTGAGCTCGGTATAATAATGGTGAGCTTTCATAGGTTGCTTTAATTGAGGTTTCTGGCAACTTGCCACAATCTTATCATCGGGATTTTCTCTCCTATCAATTTTACTAGAATATTCTAAAAAATGAAACATTGCATGACGTTTTTATTCTACATCTCGTGGATGAGCACCTGCGTCATTTGGAACGGCCTTCCAATAGTATAAAATCTTCAACGCTTCAAAAATAATTATTTTTCGAAAAAATCGAAACACCGCCTTCCATGACGTCATCAAAAACGGCTCAGCCGTATTCGATGAAATTTAAATGACCACCTTTAGAACATTTTTTTTTTAAATCGGTTCACATAACATACACAAAAAATACATACCGACGAATATAGTAGCTCCTCCTTTTAGGAAGTCTGTAAAAATATGAACCGAATCCTTATTTTGAAAATATTCATATTCATTCAAAATTCGGACCATTAATTGACAAAAATACAAAATTAATTTGTATATCCACCTAAACATTATAAAGTGTATAGAGAAAAAACAACATAGGTATATTTACCGTGAACACCCCTAGTTTCATCTTCTTTTAATCTCAGAATTGTTCAAGTCAACGTATACTTACTTTATCTCTCACGAAGTCTCGGAAGCTGACGCACGTTATGGGACCGGATGTTTACAACCGTCTGCCTGAAAACGTCACTGAAGCCCTCAGCCTCAACAGTTTTAAAAGTAGGTTGAAGCGCTACGTTATCGAGCAAGCGTACTACGACTTTGAAGAGTTCAAAGATCATAAATATTAGTATTAAGTATGTACAATTCTATTAATTGACATTATTAGTGATTATTTTATTGTTTATTTTTTTGTTGACTTGTAAACTATGTTTATGAATAAAATGACTTTCTTACCTCTACGAGGAATTTCGTGGTCGTATGCTAAGCTAGCACAATGCCCATAGGTTTAACAAAAATAGGTATTTCATAAGTTCTTATGTGGTGATTCCAGACGACCACGGCGACGAGGAGTCCATGACGGTGCTGGGCGAGCTGGAGAAGATCGACGACGACTGCGACCGGCACGGCATCCAGTTCGTCAAGATCGACGACCAGAAGGCGGCCGCGGCCTTCGGCATCGACGACGTGCCCTCCATCGTCTACTTCGAGAAGCAGATACCCAATGTCTACGATGGTGAGGGTTTATTCTGGCTTTATCTTTTAACATTCTAATTTATTTTAAAATTTATTACTTTAATGCAGGACGAAAGAAAAATGTAAAAAATGGAGAAAACCCAGAAATATTGTTCTTCTTAATCTTTGATCTTTCCTCCGTTAAGGTAGTCTAATAGGTTTTCGGTATTTCATTCTATCGGGGATTCGGTAATTCATTTTATCAACAGCTGATTTTCTAGAATAAAAAATGTTGTCTGTGGTTTTTTTAAACACTTGTTCAATGGCCATCTAATGGCTTCTTTATCTAGCAGCCATAAGAAGAATGCAAGACCAGCCTATTATCCAAGATTTTAGCCTATCAGTGAAAATCATACAAGTACTTAAAGTTAGTTACAAGCTGCGCAATATCCAATCCTGGCTGAAGCTCGCTAAAACTGCGCGTTGATTGGGTTTCGCACAGCTTGTAGCTAACTTCACATCCGCGGACTTATATGATTCGGCTTATTCTTCTAGTCATACTCCTACTTCACCACAGTATCAAACTCTATCTACAATAGTTATTCTAAAAATATTGACGTATTTACTGCTAGACAAAATGTTTTTAAAAACTTTACCTTTACTCTTTAAATTTAACTAACTTTACCCCAATCTCCTTGTTAAGTTTTCTATCTTTATTCTTTATTTTCAGCATTCTACATTGCTTTAGTAGTACTAAGAATAAATAAAATAAAATATTTCCTTGTTGCTCTCCCTGATGCTATTTCCGATAAGTAGTTTAGTGGGTACGTTTTGGTAGTAAATTCGGTCAACTGCCAACTTTCTTGAATGAAGAGAGATCATCGCCTTAGTTTTATAAATGTCTTGGCTGGGTTGCCTTGCCTTGTAGCTTCGATACAAAACAAATTCATTGTGCACGATCTAACGTAATTTTGTATTCTCTTTGGTGCACGATTTTTAACCATTAGATAATTTAGACAATAGATGTTGTTTAGGACAAAAACTAAATCAAACTATTCAGCAAAACATACAGCACAAACATCCGAAACAGTTTAAGACGTGTGATGCTTTACTCTTCAGGTGACCTTGAGAATGAGGAGGAGATCCTGGAGTGGCTGGTAGACCAGCTGGAGAAGGACGAAATCGAAGATGTCACCGACGAGATGCTGGACCGCCTCATCAAGGATGGAAAGACCGTCGCCGTACTGTTTTGTGAGTATGAAATAATCCTTAGAATGAAGTAAACAAAATCCTTAAAATCAGTTAAGAGACAATCAATAGACGATATGACCATATTATAAAATAAGATTGGCTCAACTACACGCTGACAGAAAAGGAAATTCATAAAACACCCCATTTCGAAGTTGGTGCAAATCATATCGACTTTATATTGAACACATAGGTATACTGTGTCACTCACAAAACCCATTCTTTCTTGACAGATGACAACAACGACCGCAAGTCACAGAAAGTGCTCAACGAACTGGAGAACATCGACGATGAATGCGATCAGCTCGGCATTGCCTTCGTCAAGATCGACAACGACGAGGAAGCTAAGGAATACGGCATCGAGAAAGTACCCACACTACTGTACTTCGAAAAGGGCATCCCTACATACTACGAAGGCAATTTGGAAGAGGAAGAAAAAGTACTGGACTGGCTGAGACATCAAAACGAAAACGACGAGATCGAAGACATCACTGATGAGATGCTTGACTTGATCATCGAAAAGATGCCCTACGTTGCTGTGCTGTTCTGTAAGTTAAATATTTTGTAGATCAGTCTGGTTTACATGTTTTTGTATCATGGATAAATCTTTGTAGCTGTTTTTATTCCGTATTTAATAAATTATATAAGTAAACCAATAAAAAATCTGTAGCAAAGCTGTAAAGTAAATTTGCCATTTTATTCAATGATAATTATTGCAATTTAATACCGCTTCAATTACACAAGCATAAACTGTAATGTCAAGAACTGACATATAAATGAAATACAGTCCTTCCAATTGATTTCAGACGACAAGGACCAAAAGAAGAGCCAGAAGATCTTAGTTGAGCTTGAGAACATTGACGATGAATGTGATCAGAATGACATCGCTTTCGTCAAGATTGACGATGACAAAGAAGCGAAGGAGTACGGTATCGAAACTATCCCTACAATGGTGTTCTTTGAGAAGGGTATTCCTCATATCTACGAAGGTGACCTGATGAAGGAAGATGACCTTTTGGGCTGGTTGTTACATCAGAAGAGACACAGTGAAATTCCCGAAGTTACCGATGAAATGATGGATAAGCTAATTGATAGCACACCTTACTTGGCTGTTATATTTTGTGAGTACCTTTTAAATCTAACTTTATTTTAAATAAAAAAGTAATATTAAGAAATTGAAAGTATTTAATTTTTAAAATCATTATTGAAAACAATGTCAGCTAAATAATAATTCTGAAAAACTTGCGAATATTTAAATTACGCTGGTCTTTTTTGATAAAGTTAAGAGTAAAAAAACTATGCTCGATGTAAGTACTAGTATAATTTCACTATTTCACGGATTTTTAATAAGACGCATACTTATTTCTAGATGACAAGGATGATAAACAAGACATCAGAATCCTGAATGAACTGGAAAACATCGATGACGAATTAGAAAAAGAGGGCATTGTAATAGTGCGAATGGACAACGAGCAAGAGGCCAAGGAATACGGTATTGATCACCTCCCAACCCTCGTTTACTTCGAGGAGAACATCCCGGCAATTTACGAAGGAGATCTGATGAACGAAGATGAAGTCCTCGAATGGCTCATTGAACAGAAGAACAGCGCAACCATTGAAGAAGTTACTGATGAGATCTTGACAGATCTAATCGAAGAGCACGAGTACGTTGTGGTGTACTTCAGTAAGTTTAAAAACTAATATCACGTAATACTACAAAAGCTAGGATAGCTAATTTTCCATACTGTCCACAGCCTATTAATAATCGGTTAAGCAAAAAAATAAAATCGATCAAGATATATTTTTAAGGCCTACTCGCACTTGGCCGGTTTTATTTATTTAAATACTAGTTTACACCAATCAATTAGGTAATGAATTTCACCAGCTGTGTGATCTTTACTGAAAATCATGAGTCAGAAAAATATATTGTAGCAGCTGCCCCTTTATGAAAAATATCAAGTTAAGCCAATGTTCAAAGTCTCCATAACATGGGTCTGGCTCTTTCTTCCTCCAAGGCCACCTGAGATCTAAGACGAATCCTACATTTAATTTGAAGGAATAATATGGTGGTAATTTCAGGCGGCAACTGCGAGGAGGGCGACGAGTGCGACAACATCCTGGACGAGCTGGAGAACATCGACGACGAGCTCGACGAGACCGGCATCATCTTCGTCACCACCGAAGACATCTCGCTCGCCAAGAAGTACGGCATCAAGACTTTCCCCACGCTCGTGTTCTTCCGGAACCGCGACCCACTCATCTACAAAGGTAAATTCTTCACTACTTCATTCAACTCTAGTCTTATTTACATCGACGACAATCTCTACGACACCGACATAATCTTCATCACTACCTAGAAAATTTCGCTCGTCAAGAAGTTGAACGTTAAGACCTTCCCCATTCTATAAATATAAATTTATCAATGACACCGACATAATCTGTATCGCCACTAAAGATATCTCGCTCGCCAAAAAGTGCGGGATCAAGACCGTCCCTACGCTCGTGTTCTTGTGAATCGCATCTGCTCATTTATAAAGGTAAGCTCTTCGCTATTTTATATAACTCTAGTCCTATTTACGTCACCGACAATAACAAAGACATCAGACATCAACATAATCTTTATCGCCACCGAGTATATCTTCTCGTCTAGAAGTACGGCATCAAGACTTTCCCCACGCTCGTGTTCTTCCGGAACCGCGACCTACATCTACAAAGGTAAATTCTTCACTACTTCATTCAACTCTAGTCTTATTTACATCGACGACAATCTCTACGACACCGACATAATCTTCGTCACCGCCGAGAACATGTCACCCTCTAAGAAGTACGGCATTACGATCTTCCCCACGTTTGTGTTCTTCTGAAACCGTGACCCGCTCATCTACAAGGGTTACTTTATTTAACTCCAGATAAGTATACATCGATATCATCGTCATCACCTTAGATGTACCTAGCTTTCCAAAAATTACGGCATCAAAATTTTGACAGAAACAGAGACTGCCTTCTACTACTATCTACTTCGATAGTTTTATTTATTTGAGTTTTAATTGATTTAACCTAATATTAGAAAAAAAAATCGGTTGCTTAATATATTTATTTACTTGTGATATAGTGGTTTGTCGATTTGATATTTTGGAAATAAATAATTATTTTTCGCAATAAATGGCAAAACCGCCTTCCATCGTGCACAAAATTCGAATATAACGCTCAAATTGCTTACATTATAGGAGATTTATCAAAAACGGCTCAGCCGATTTCTGTAAAATGTAAATGGGACCACCTCGGGAGTATACCCTTTTGAAATAAAAAATAAATATTCGATTCGGTTCACAATTGGCGAAATTATCGATGAACATACACAAAAAAAATATATTCACACGAACATAGAACCTCCTCTTTTTTGGAAGTCGGTTTAAAAGAAACAAACCACATTTAGCTGGATGGAGTTTGTGTGAATTCTTTAAAATTATATGAACCAGACTACTTTTCATTTCGAATTTCGATACATGTGTAACACTGAAAGACGAAATGTGTTTTTCAGTGTGTAGGTTGATCAATTCGTATAATATTAAAACTGAAACAAAAATATGTTATGTGGTACATAGATCAGTTTGAATAATATTAAGATACTAAAATAGTTTGTATATTATTTTCATCGTAAATCTTTTCGCGCGTGCGTATTTTTGGCACTCAGCTTTATCCGACTGATTTATTGAGACGATGCATGCGGCATTCGCAGAGTTACCTAATGTCCAATAATGTTCACGATCAAAGTTAGAGCTAGCCAGTGGACAGGTAGTTCATCTTTGAAATTCCACGTTTAAATTGATTGGTAACTTTAATACTACATGAAACCTGATTACAGAGGCG